>SJYO01018757.1:90133215-90733215 GCA_006410555.1 Capra ibex
TACCACTGACGTCGGTACTTTAATTTTCTGCGAATGAGGAACCTTCTTTTCAATACTGGTTGGATCTATCGTATAAGTTTTCGTCTCTGTAATGAAACGACTGATTCCAGGCGGATCAGTTCCGATACCAAAAAGGTCATCAGTGCATACCTACACTCTCAACCTGACACTTCTTCCGACTCGTGGTTTCTTAACTACGAAAACTAGACACCACAACCTCTTCTGAGAACTCTCAGGGAACCTGACGTTCCTCTAGGTTGGTCAGGTAAGACTTCTAGTTGGGACCCTAAAGAAATCTTCCTGACTACGATTTCGACTTTGAGGACCTGAAACCGGTGGAGTCCGCTTCTCAACTGAGTAACCTTTTCTGAGACTACGACCCTCCCTAACGCCCGTCCTCCTCTTCCCCTGTTGGCTCCTACTCTACCGACCTACCGTAGTACCTGAGCTCCTTGCACTCAGACTCACTTGAGGCCCTCAACCACTACCTGTCCCTCCGGACCGCACGACGCTAAGTACCCCAGCGTTTCTCAGCCTGTGCTGACTCGCTGACTTGACTTGACTTGACTTAGTGTGTCAGAGTTTTATAATTACATTTTCAACTGTCTTTTCAGTTTTCTGTTTAAGGGTCTGACCTTCTAAAATAGAAAGAGTCATTGACTGTCTTCTCACCTGTCTTTGAAATCATGTCTATGTCTTCTACACTTCGAAAATTTACTTACAACGATCGGTCGTACTGAATTAGGTGTGCCTATCTATGACCGTGAGTTGTTTCCTTCTTAGGTATAAGAAAATTTAATAAGTACCCTGTCGATATTTTCGACTTACATCTTCCGGTGCTTAGTTCAGAGTTATTAAAATTTCCCGGTTTTAGTTTGTCTCGTACAGGAGACTGATGTTTCGTTACTGATTATTTCTCTATTGAACATTTAAGGATTCAAATCTTTGACTCTTTACGGTAAATAATTAGTATTAGTGTTACAAATTTCTTGCTATCATTTTTAATCTTTTATAAAACTTGACTTATTAGTATAAGATTTACACGGATACCCTATATTAATTTCTTCCTTTTACAAATAAAGAGAAAAAACCAAAAACCGACACGTCGTGTCGAATACCCTAGAATCAAGGGGTTGGCCCCTAGCTTGGGTACGGGGGACGTCACCTTCACATATCGGGATTGCTGACCTAGTGGTCCCTTAAGATACCTCCTTTTACAAATCTAAATGTTTGTGTGTGTGCATATTATACGTATGAATATATCATGTTCTCTTTTTTTCCGGTTTTTTAGTTACTCGTTCTGTGAATAAAGTTCTTCAATTTTTTTTTTTTGTCGGTTTATTTGAAATTTTTTCATGTTCTTCCTTATTTATATACATGTCTTTAATTACTTTGTCTTTTACATATATATTATCTCTTGGTTATTTATCGGGTTTCAATGAAAAAACTTTATGATTAGGTTAATTTTTCGAACATCATCGTTCTGACTATTGTCCTTTTTACCTCCACATTTAGTAGTCCTTACTTCTCCCGGCATTGTTGTACGACGTCTGCAATTTCTATTATTCTCTTAAAAACCTGTTGAGATACGGTTGCTTAAACTTCTACATATACTTTACTTGTATAAGGATCTTTTTGCATTGAATTGGTTTTGATTGAGTTTTTCTGTAAACCTTTGGGACTTATCAGAATATTTGTGATTTCTTTAACTAAGGTGGTAATTTTTAAAAGGATGGTTGGTTTGAGGAAGATGGTTTATAAGTTCCTTCTTTGTTGAATGATAATATACGTGAAAAGACCTTTTGTCTTTTTTTTCTCTCTCTCTCTCTCTCTCTCTCTCTCTCTCTCTGTCTCTCTCTCTGTCTCTCTCTCTATGAGGGAACTTTAGTTTTGGGACGTTAGATTTTTACCCTTATTTGTCCAGTTGGAATGAGTCCTTGTGCCTATGTTTTTAGGATTGTTTTATACTTGTATCCCTGTGAAGGGACCTCCAGGCCACCGATTCCGAAAGGGTTACGTCCCCCGGGCCCAAACTAGGGTCCAGTCCCTCAATCTAGGGCGTACAGCGTTGATTCTTAAGGGTGCGGCATTGATTTTTCTTTCTAGGATACACGGTGTTGATTCTAGGTCGCGTCGGTTTATTTATTTATTTATAATATATATATGAAAAATTTTCAATCGTATAAACTCACTAAACTCGGGTATTCTTAGGAGAGACATTTTCCATGGTCCTTCACTTTCGTCTCTACCTATACCAATACTGACTCGCTGAAAGTGTGTGTGTGGGNTGTGTAGATCTACACATATTCTCTGTCGTCGTCGTAATAAGTGTCATCGATTATCTACCTTTGCTTGGTCTGCAGGTAGTTTTCTACTTACCTATTTGTTTTATACCAGATATTTACGTTGTTTTATAATAAGTCAGAAATTCCTTTTCCTTTAAGACAGTGTACGACATCATACATACTTGGAACTCCTATAATACGATTCACTTTATTCGGGCAAAATTTTTCTGTCTGTGACTTACCAGGGTGAATGTACTACATGAATCTCCTCAGTTGAATATGTCTGTCTTTTATCTTACCGTCTACTGGCCCCGACCCCTTCCCCTCCTTACCCCTCGACGAGAAATTACCCATGTCTCAAAGTCAAAATGTTTTTCTTTCTCAAGTCCTCTAATCGACGTCCTGTTACACTTATATGAATAGTGATGACTCGACTTTTCACCAATGTCCCCTTTTTACTAATTCTCAATTAAAATACAATATACATAGAGCGGCGTTAATTTTAAATTTTTTATTTGTTTACCATAAAGATTTATGGTCAGTGTTAATCTTTTACTTTACAAATTTCTACGTATTAAATGTCATCGTGTTTTATATACGTCCACGGATTCTTATTGTGTACACGGTTCTAGCGATATCTATTTTAAAATTTTGACATGATTCTTTGATTTTTATTTACCTTACAAAAGGATATAAGAGATTAACCTTCTGAGTCACAAAATTACACAGTTAAGAGGGGATTTATTCAAATGTTGTTTAATAATATAGATTTTATTCGTTGTCCTAGGGTGACATATCGCGTCCCTTGATATAAGTTATAGGACTTTATTTGGTATTACCTTTTCTTACACACACCCACCCGCACATGCCGACTTAGTGAAACGGCAGACAGTCTTTGATTGCTCTGTAACATTTCGTTCGAATCACGTCCTCGTCACATCGGAAAGTCAGGACTGAGACACGTCGGGGTGCCTGACATCGGGCGGTCCGAAGAGACAGGCTCGCTAAGAGGCCCGTTCTTATGACGTCACCCGACGGTAAGGGAAGAGGTCCACTGGAAGGGCCGGGTCCCTAACTTGGACCTAGAGGGCGTAACGTCCGTCTAAGAAATGGTAGACTCTCTTCGGGGTTGATATGGAGTCATTTTTTCATTAGTGTGTCTGAGTCACTTTCGTGTTCTTTTTAGGGTTGTCCTAAACGAAAAGACATCTTAAACTGTCAGACTAAGGTGACTATTGTCAAAGACACCTGCACGTTTGTCGTTGTTCATTGGACATAGGATGTGTCGTGAGGATGCACGATCCACGAAAAGAATATTTGTACTGCAAAAATGAACGGTACTTTCGGGGCCCTTCGTCCATCATATAATAAGGGTAAAAACTCTTTTCCTTTGTAGTCTCAGGTACGAGAATTGGTGAAGAGATTTCCCGGAGGTTCTTCTCGGGACTTCTTCCTGTTCCACCCTTCGGGACGATATTTGAACGACATCTTAATCCTGAGGTACCAGTTTCTGTCTGGGTTCTTCCTAGGATCTGGGAACCAAGTCTTCGTTCCGGAAGTCATACCTCCCTTTCTGTCTGAAAAGTGGTTACTCCGACCCATTTGACAAACAAGTACACCTTTTGTTCTTTAACCTAGAGAGGACTATATTTTTAGTTAAGGTCCAACGATTTTCTGGATTCAATTATTTTCTGAAACTAACTATTTTCCGTCTTACTCCCTCGAAACGCTGAGCTGGGTCCTCTGTTTGAAGGACGAAAGTCAATCTATCCCAATAACTTACCTATCCTTTTCGTGTTCGGTATTTTTCATTTTATAAATATTTAAGATGACGTAATTCTTGTAGACAACTAGTTGTTTTGTAACATTCCTCTCACTTTTCTGTTCGGATCTTACCCTCTAAGGTTTAGGTACACAGGTAGTTTCCTTATCCAAAGTTTTATATTTTTTCTATTAATCCTTCAGAGTGTAGGGGGTTTAGTGGGTTGAGTTGACACGGTTTTTACTCATTTTGTGAACTTGTCCTTGAAATGTTTTCTTCTTTAGGTCTACCGGAAATTTGTATACTTTTCCACAAGTTGTAGTGATTAGTCTTTTTGCTTTTAAGTTTGGTTGTCTCTGTCGTGGAGTATGGGGAGGGGGGTCAAATATTTCTATATTTGTAATTGTTTCTATTTAACGAAACTGTTAGTAGTAACAATCGTTCTTACGTCTCGTGGTACGCGCGTACGATTCAACGAAGTCAGTACAGACTAAGAAGCACTGTGATACCTCATCGGGTGGTCCGAGGAGACAGGTACCATAAGAGGTCTGTTCTTATGACCTCACCCAACGGTACGGGAGGAGGTCCCCTAGAAGGGTTGGGTCTTAAAGCTTGGGTTCAGAGAATGCAGAGGACGTAGCCGTTCGTCCAAGAAATGGGCATCGCGGTGGACCGTTCGGGTACGTCTCGTGGTCCTTGAGAGTTTGTACGGATTCCCCTCACCTTTGTCTTTGGTTGTGAAACTTTTGGGTGCCTCGTCTTAGTTTGCCAACTCCGGTACGGAGGAGGTTCTGAACCGTCGAGATGAGGATCCGTACACGGGGTGTCCCAGTCTTTCGTTCCGGGTTTTACAGGTGACTCCTGAGTTCTCCAGGATTGTCCTTTCTTGGGTTCCCGGGTAGTTTCCACGGACCTCTTTATTTGGCACCCCCACAGCAGTGTACTCGTCGTTCTTACTCACTTCGTATCTCGAAGGGGGTAGTCGTCCGTGGTCCGACTGGTGACGCCGTGACGCCTTTCCTTCCTATTTTGCGTTTTGCTAAGGTAGACTTGGGTCTGTCCGTCCTGGCTTGGTACGACCCCCGACGTGAGTCCACGGCCTTGACCCCTCTTTTAGGCCATTTAGGTCGAGTGCGGTCAGTTCTATCGTCAATGGGAGCACCCCCCACCCCTCTTCGTCGACACTACCCCGTCCCGTGTGTAAAACCTGAACCGACCACCAGTATGTACCCACAGACGAAATCTAAATAAGTGCCTTGACAAATTACATGAAAAGATTTACAAGATAAAGTGGTATTTTGTCTTTTTTTTTCAGATCCTATTTTATATGTTTTTTGTAAAAAGTTTTGTAATAGAAAGTCAATTATTTAGTACCTACTATATAAAGGAGAAGAAAAATGAAAGACATAGAAGGTTTAAAAGAATTTTCTGATACGTAATAAGAATTTACCCTTTTTTTTTTTTGTCGAAATAATACTTTTCTTTAGGAGGATTGGGAGGTCTCGAACGAGTGTGGAGTGAAGGAGGTCCTTCGGGAGGGACTGGTGAAACAGGTGTCAGAAAAGAGGGGGAGAACCAGGGTGTCTCTGAGTCAACGGCTTGTGAAAAGTCCCCAGACGAGACCCCGTCGTAACACGATCTACGACCCTGATGCCTTTTTGTTCTGTCAGTGTAAGGACGAAGTCCCTCGAGTGTCAGACCGTCCGTTTGCACCGTACTCCGTCTTTGAGTTCATTAAGGTCCTACCTTTATTTATGATGTTTCTTCACCACCATGACTTCCAAGAAGACCTTGGAGAATTCGTGAACCACGAAACCCACCAACGGAAAAAAATCCAGTCAATAGAGGGTTAGTCTAGTATTCGGAAGGGTGGACTACCGACGTAGTGGCGTAGAGTGTGTGTATGTGTGTGTGTGTGTGTGTACGTGCGTGTGTGCGTGCGTACGTGTGTGTGTGCGTGCGTGTGTCTCGGTACGAGTCGTTCATACACACACTACCTGCTCTTAGTTGGCCGAGACTGCGTCCCTACACGACACACCTACCTTTTTGTAGTCTGTACCCGCCTTCCACAAGGGATGGACACAAGAGGTCCTAGGGGGGTGGGGAGGGACGAGTCGAAATTAGTCTGGTCCCGTCCCTCGGAAGACGGAGTCCTTCCCGGTTTTCCCCACGTACCGACCGTGGTTTCGGCGGGTGCAGGGTGGGTCCTCCGAATGAACCCGAAGAACTGCAGGCAGTAGAACCACACGAGAGGTTTGAGGGCGAAGTCCTTGAGGAGGTCCCCGGGGCTGAGCATCCCGGCTCTCGGGGCCTTTTGGAGTAGGAAGTACGCCTTCATGTGTGGTGCGTACATCCGGTACCTGAACGGATCCTTGCTCCTCCCGCCTCCACCCCTCTTCTACGTTCCCGACGGGGCTGTCCTTGGTCCCGTGTCCTTGCCCCACCCCCCCCCCTCCCCGTGGCTGACTCGGCTCCGAGGACCCTGGGAGGAGACGTTGAAGGGTGTGTCCGTCTTTAGGGGAAGTCGCCGGGGTGTCGAGCCACGAATTAAAATATAAGCATTAAGCACAAAAAAAGAAATTACTACCCGGACTTTCGCATTTTCGAATATTTAGATCTAGGTGGGGTAAACGGTGTCTTATCTTCCTGGCCGGGACAGGGCACTCTTGTCTGTCACAGGGCCCCTTCCGACGTGGAGTACCCTGTTCCTTTGGCGATTCGTGGGGAGTCAATCCGGTCCCCACACGTTCGTCCCCCGATGCCTCCACCCCCGAAGACGGGTGACCTCTCCTACTTGATCCGCTGAAGAGTCTATGGAGGGTATCGGGGACCATCGAACTTCTGGGACCTATCCCCTATTTGTAGGGGACTTCTTCCTGCACTGGGAGAGACCTCCTCTTCGTTCCTGGACACGGGAGACGGGGTGGGGGTCTGGAGTACTGGGAGGACGGGGTCCGTCTCCAGTCGGGACTTGACCGGGAATAGAGTCCCTTTTGGTCTCTTCCCTGGACCCCGGGGTCTCCAGTCCTTCTCTCCAGGGTCGTCGGCGACGGACTGTTGGGAGGAGAAGGACCTCGAGGTACCTGCGACGAGATCCGGTGGAGGACCCGACCGGCACAGGGGACAGGGGGTTGTGGGACCTGTCGGCCCGGTGTCGGAGGAGAGTGTCACTTGCGGATTACGGGCCCCCGAGGGACTCCACCCCGCACGAGGCAGGACTGGGGACCGTGGTTCGTGTCCGGACCGGCTACAGTTCGTCCCCTCCCAGGAGAGGACCACGGAAGTCCAGACCTCCTGCTCAACCTCCAGGACCTTGGGTTGGGCCCGTCCCTACGACTCTATTAAGGGCGCCCCACCATCGACCGAGGCTCTCCCGGGGGATATCCGTCGTAGCGCGTCGGTCTGTCGTCGAGGTACTTCCTCTGTAGCACACTCAACTCTGTTCCGGCTGGGACTCCAGACAGGTCGTTCGTTTCACGGGGGCACTGGAGTCACTTCGACGCCCCTCTCGTCTGCCGGACGCCGGAACCCTACACGACCTGACCCTCGGGATCCCTGAGGATCCGGTCGTTGGGGACCTCACCCGGCGCACTGAATCCCGGTGGGGAGAGGGTCGCGGAGGTACAGGGACCCCATTTCACTTCACACGTCTGGTCCCGCGACCATAAGCACTGAGTTCCACCGAGGATTGTGACTTTCTCTCCTCTTGGTCGAGACAGTAGACCCGATCCGCCCAGAGGAAGGTCGGAGTCTGGGGTTGTGGGAGACACGTTGGGGGGTTGGACTTTCTCCCGAAAGCCCAGGAGGGGTGGAGGTACTTGAGACGTTTCGAGACTTTTGTTTAAGTCGGTTTAGGTTCCCGGCCAGAGTCGGGGTGGGGTAGGACGGGGTGCCGGGTCCCCGCCGGGAGTGACACGTCCTACCGGTCCCGGTCCTACGGAGGGCACGACCAGGGGCGGTGGGTCAGCTTCTCCAGGAACCACCGCTACGGGCTCCGGAAGAGCTAACGTTACTCGTCGACCTACTACTGCTCCGGAAAGTGCGGGGGAGGTAGGTCCGTCTCGTCCACCAGCACCGACACCACCCTTGTCGTCACCCTCTCTTCTCCCAGGGTAATGTCGGTCGCGAAACGTCCGGCACAGGGACTCGTAGACGGGCCACCGTCGTGGAACTCGGGACCTCTGGTTCGGGACCTCGAGTACACGATGACCCCGAACCCCCACCCCCGGTCCCCACCCGTCGTGTCAGTCAGGTCCCTGTTTGTGCCCTGAAGTCCTCTGGTCTCCGCGTTGTTTCTTCTCCTAGGTCCGTCCATTCCCGTCCATTCCCACCCCCCCGTCCACCACATTCGGGAAGACCGGTCCATGGTGGAGTCGTCTGTGGACCCAGACAGAGGGGGTGTCGACCATTTACACCCTCGGACACTGGGGACGGAGGCCCGACGGAGTAGAAAAGGACCTGTTCGACGGGTCGAAACGTCGTTCGGGCTTTTCACCGTCTTGTCCGACACGACAGCGACCTCCGGACACCCCAGGAACTGGTCCCTCCGACCTCTTTTTCCCGTTCTCTGGGAAGACTTCTACATCCCGACCGTTGTCTCCCTAGTTGGCCCTCCTTTGTCCCGATTCGACACGCCGAGAGTCTGGAAGCGCCCCTCCCGGGGTGTCCGGACAGGGCTGAGAGAGGAGTGAGGAGGAGACCCCCTTCCCCTCCGAGAGTCCCGACACGTCTGAGGGGACCGGGACGACCTCGTAGACGTGGGAGGGAGGAGAGTGACCTTCCCTGGACAACCAGAAGGGACCCCATGGGGGAGCCGGGGACGTGACCACCCCCACACACACACATCCCCACGTTCCTCCCTTCGCACTCTGCCGACGATCTCGTCCGTGTGAGGGTCCCACGTGCAAGGTCCCACCGACTCCTTTGCTCACCCGATGTCGAAGACTCCCCTTCGGCTGGGAAGTCTTCACTCCGTCTTGGTGGTTATACCGGTGGGCCAAGGCCCTCGACCCCGACGGAGACGAAGGTCCTCCCTTCCCGGAAGGGACGTCCCCGTCCGTGTCCCCACGTCGATCCTCTCTCGGGCGCCCCTCGTCTTTCCCGTGCCTGACGCCTTCGGGGCCGACGAGACTGTGGCTGACACACTGGAACTCGTTCACTGAAGGGGAGTGTAAGACGTAGACGGTTCGTTCCAATGATTACTCACGGAGGGCTCCTTCCGTCAATCCTTGTGTCCTATCATTTTTTTTATTTTTGTTTTTGTCTCTTGTCTATTTGGTGGAGACAATAATTTCCCTTCCCACCTCTCTCGTGTCGGCTTTCCTCCGTACAAACAGGACCCTTGAGCGGCTCGACCGCCCGTACCCAAGACTGTTGACACCAGTGGTCCCTGACAGGTGCCCCTGTCCCAGACCCGGAGAGAATCGTGGGTAGTGGGGCCGGACGGAGGATCGTACCCGGACCCACCTGTCGTCCCCGAACCCTACGGTCGACATGAGGATGACCGACAACCTCCCTCCCTCCCATCCCTCGTCCACCTTAGTCTTCCTTCGTCCGAGTCGTGACTACGGCGATTCCCGAGAGAGGTCTCCTCTAGACCCGGTCGAGGGGGCTGCTGGGCCCTGTCCCCGTCCCTCTCTTCCCTGTCCCGGCGTCGGTCGAGGTAGCTCAATGGCCGTCGGACGTCCCGCTAACTACTTCATCTGGGTCCGAGAGACTTCTGAGTCAGAGAAACGACACTTGACGTCTCCCACGTTCGGTGGAGTGTCTCGGTCTACGTCTGATCTGTTGTCAGGATTCGGGCGACCCGCCGGGTGGTCTCCGGAGCGTGCACACGTGGCAGGGGGTGCGGGGCGGGACAGGGGTTGTGAGTGCAGGCGAAGAGCAGGGAGTACCTCGAGTCCTACTTCCGACCGAAGGCCCGGGCCCTCTAGACACACTACAGGACGTCAAGACGCCCCGTGTCCCGTCCCACCCGTCCCGGGTTCGTCCACGACCAGGGGGTGGGGGGGAGGGGAAAACACCCGTTTGGACCTCGACACGGGAGTGGGGAGACAGGGACCTTCCTTGTAGACGGAGGGTGAGGGACGTTCCCGAGAAGTAGCGTCTTATTTTGACCGGGGAACCCCTCGTCACCCGAACCTTGCGCCTCCCCTCGGGTGACGAGACCCTTACCGGGGGGTAGGACGGACCGTTTGAGAGCTAAAAGGACATAAAAGGGGGGTCTCGGGACTTCGTGTTCGTGGGGACGGGACACACGACACACAGGTGAAGTGTCTCGCAAAGAAGTACGTACGGTCGGCCACGACGCCTGTTGGTGGAAGAGGTCTTAGGAATAGGGGCTAAATGCCTACTCCGAGCAAATCGGTTTTCCCGACTCAGCCCTGTAAAGGGCCCCAAACTGAGGGACTTCCTTCTCTCTATCGGGCTGACGAAGGGTCTGTGGAGAACAAGACTAGGGTCCAGACCTTTGAAGGAGTCTCCGGAGTCTCGCCACGGGAGTGGGTGTCGTACGTACAAAACGGACCCAGGTTCCGGGTGGGGTACGGGTTGTTTACGTAATCGACGAGAAGACTGTTCGTCGGACCGGGACGTTCCGGAGTAGTAGGTCTAAGACTGTCCGACAGGGTGGTGACACGTACCTCAGAATCTTCGTCGCTTCGTCCTGTCGTCCGAAGGTCCGTTACACAGAGGGGGAGTGGTCCCGTTCCCCGGTCTCACCTGCTCTATTCGTGTTCGGATCGGTTCTCTCCACCACCTGTCTCGCGGTCCCTCGCCCAACACGCCGACTCTGTTTCCTCTTCTCCCCTGATCTCGACGTAGATTGAGTCCCGTGTCGCCCGGGACGCCGAGGAGATCCGGGTCCCGTAATGGGTAGACTACGGCGCGGGGTCCGGGTGGTAGGCCGGACCGAACCCACTGACTAACGGACATTTTAACTCTCTCTTACTACCCCCCCCCGCGTCCCTCCTCCCCGGCACCCCCTCTCTCCGTCTCGGTCTCCCTGATTGACACCAACGGGCGAGACGGGACAGGACTCAAGTCCCAACCGGTCCGATAGGACAGATTTCTACGACCACAGACTAAGGGGTTCTCAAATTCTTATCACGACCGAACACTTCCTAGCCAGGGACCGACGGAACAAGTCCCTTGGGGGTGAGGATTTGTTAGGTCCCAAGTGGGTGTCCTTCGGGTCTCTTCCAGAGACGGAGGAACCCCCGGCAGAGGTACCTATGGCTCCTACGTGTCCCCGTCTACGATTAACGGACCGGTCATCCAGTGACTTCCCCGACCTTCTCCTCGTACCTCCGGGGCCCGGACTACCTCTGCGTCGTCGTACCATCTTTCCGAGGACCATCTTCGGTCTCTTGGGGGTTGTCGAGACTCGGGGGTTCTCGTGAGGAGCGACGGGCGGACTCGAGGGTCCCGTCTCTCTCCAGTTGTTGCGCGGGTGGAATATCCACAGGTTCCTTGGGACAGTTCCTTTGCCTGGTGTCCGGTAGTCGGTCCCTGGGGTGGTCAGAGGCCTGAGATACACAACGACCGATAGGGGGTTCCGACTGTTTACGACGGGTAACGGGGAACGAAGGAAATTATTGGAGAAGGGACCCGGGGTCCCAAAGAAAGAAAGAAAGTCCTGACGGACTGGGTCCCTGGACCCTTGGTCCACCTCTCCTCCCCCGTACCCTCCCCGGTCCGGATGGATCCAACAAATTCGACTAGCCACCCCCTACTCTAGAAAGGTACCTCTTCCTCCCTCGACGGCGCCTCGTGACGAGGCAGCTCTTGGGAACGCACTCACCCTTCGCCATCAGCCGGGGGTGTCAAGAGTCGTCTCACTCCTCGCGGAAGGACCACTGCTGAACAGTACACACCCCTCCCCCTCTACCGTGTCCTAGTTTTTGACTGGTCTGCGTTTACTCTCCAGGCAAGACGTGGACTAGGGGATAGGGTCCGGTGGACCCCCCAGCCCCCACGGGTTCTCGGGTGGGGTGGGACTGTGTCGCACACCTGAGATTAGACAATATGAGTTTTGTCGAAGACCCCAGAGCTTGAACCTTGTACCTACTCTTCCAACCACAAACTCCTTGGGGGAGAAAGGGAAGATACGGTCAGTTCTTTCGTCCTGAGGGTGGAGGTACGACTCGTTAAGAGTTCCGAAAAACTCGAGTTGTCCCTACTTGGTCGGTCACCCATAGATGAGGGTGGATGGCCTGCCCTAGTGACTTTTGCGTGTACGCGTGCGTACGTGCGAACGACCGCGGGTGATACTCCATAGTGGGTGTCGTTGGAGGTGTCGAGGGGTCTTGGAAGGTTTCCCGAGGTCCACCGACCATTCCTCCTAGACGAGAAAGGTCGGGTCGTCGGTTCCGAGCGGTTCATACGTGCGTCACGTTTGTGGCACGGTCACACGTTCCCCCCGTGTGCACAGTACGTCGTGTACGGTCCCACGTTCCCACGTGTGTACAGTACGTGTACGGACACGTGTTCGTCCCCACCCCCCGTTTGCACGGTATATCGTCACGTGGTCGGACTCCGACAAGAATGTTCACTAGGGTAGTCACTTAAGAGGTTCTCACCCCTTCTCGTCCGAGGGTGACGGAAGGGGTAGGGGTGGGGTTCAGAGTCGTGGGACTCCACCACCCCCTCAGTGTCCCTTCTCCTGTGACCAAGCCGTTCGGGGGCCCCCGGAGTCAGTCCCGGGGACAGGAACCCTTGGCCTTCGAAGGGGAGCCCCGGAGGGTCCACGAGGATCCACGAGGGACGTCCCTTGTCAACCCCCACCCCCACCTGTCCTACGTCCGTGGACTACCGATCCTGGAGGGAGGAGGGACGTGTGGGGAGGTAGGGGGTTGAGACCAGGGTCTCACGTCTCGTGTATGCAAACGACTAGAACCTCCGATACTTGCGTCCCCAAAGAGGTTTCAGCAAGCCCCACAGGTGGAGACGTGGTTTGTGCTACTCCCGGAACTAGTAGAGATACAACAGAAAGACAACCCCTGCCCCACCCCACCCCCCCACTTTAGCCGTTGTCGGGTCCCTGAGCACCTCTCTTTCCTGGAGCCGGAGAAGTGGGGTGTTGGGTAGTGGAGCCCCCCGGAGAGTGGTCCTACCCTTCTCTGTGACTTTGGGAAGACTGGTGGGCGTCAGTTAGGGTATAACGTTTCAGATGTCAACCTTCCGGTCACGGGACTGTTTATCCGAATACTCATAGGGGCATCCACTCTTAGATTCTTGGGTCCATCTTTGACCTTACTATAGGGGGAGGGGGTCGGACGGTCGAGGAAGAGTTTCCTTCGTTACGCAGATACTGGGGACTGGGGTCTCTGTACCCCTGTGACTTCCCAGTCGACGGCTAGCGAACGTCCTTATCGTCCTTTCGCACTAGTTCCTTTCCGGGGGGTAACTCAGGTCCCCCCACCCAACTCAGTCCTTCTTTGACTCATGTTCAGAAGGGACTACCATCGGGGGAGGGGTCTCGTGTACGTCACTTACAGACCTCCACCCCGTCGCCCCGATCGACCCGTGTCAAGGGTCCTGTGTGGTTGTCCGGCCGACGGTCCTCTGGACTCGCGACCCGAATGCAGAGAGAGAACCCCACCTAAGGGAACGGATTTCGTACCTCTCTACACAGATCTTACGACAAAAGGTTTACCGACAAGTGTGGGGTAATCCTCCATATACCCGTGTCCATTTGTACACAAAGTTGATAATCAATACATAAGGAAGAAACCAACGGAAAATAAACACCGGGACCAAATGGTGATAGCCAAACGACGACGACGATTCAGCGAAGGCAGCACAGGCTGAGACACTCTGAGATATCTGTCGTCGGGTGGTCCGAGGAGGTAGGGACCCTAAGAGGTCCGTTCTTATGACCTCACCCAACGGTAAAGGAAGAGGTTATTCATATCCAAATTCATTCAAACTTTCGTTCGGGCCCGAAGACACCATCGAGTCACCATTTCACAGACGGATGTTGCACCCTCTGGGCCCAAGCTAAGGACCCAGCCCTTCTAGGGGACCTCTTCCTTTGCCGTTGGTCATAAGAACGGACCTATTAGGGTATCTGGTTCCTCGGACCATCCGATGTCAGGTACCCTAGTGTTTCTCAACCTGTGCTGACTCCCTGAAGTGAAAGAAAGTTTCACTGATTCGTCGTCGTCGTTTTCGTTCCGTTGAAGTTCGTTACTAATTCGTGTATTGATATTTTCGCCAAGTACCTAGACGGTCTTCGACGTGTCTGCCTTACGTCCACTACGTTCATACCTTCGTCGCCGGATCCAGTCGTGAAGAGTTCCATCCTTGACACCTGGGGGTACTTGTACCTCTGGGAAATCTCCCAAGGTCTCGAATCTTGATAAAGTATCTTTATAGTTCTACGACAAACTGAAATACGTCACCGACTAAAAATATATCAACAAACAAAAGAAAAACCGAATCGATACCGTACCCCCTAGAAAGTCACCACTGTTCGTGTGAGAATCCGAAGGGTCCACCGAGTCGATTCTTAGGTAGACGATTACGTTCTCTGCACTCAAGTTAGGGATCTGACCCTTCTAGGGGGCCTCTTCCTTTTCCGTTAGGTGAGGTCATAAGAGGGGACCCTTTAGGGTTCCTGTTTCCTCGGACCACCCGATATCAGGTACCCCAGTGTTTTCTCAGTCTGTGCTAAATCGTTGATTTGTTGTTCTCGTCGTACGTCTGACAATAAGCGTAGTACACCCTAGATCAAGGAACCGGTCCCTAGTTTGGGGCCCGGGGGACATGACCCTTGAGTCCGTAGAATCGGTGACCTGGTGGTCCCTTCAGGGTGCCGACTGAAAACATGGTTACCACATCTTTGTAGATCCCTATTTTGAGGACCACGGATTTCGTGCTTCGTTTCGTCACGGGTGTCTGATTGATAACAGTACCAAAAGAAGAGACGGTGCACGAGTTCACTTTTCACCTAAGTAAGTAATCTTTCGGTCGAAACCCCCTGAGGGAACCACCAGGTCACCAATTCTGAGACTTGAGGGTTAAGTCCCCTGTGTCCAAGTTAGGGACCAATCCCTTGATTCTAGGGTGTACGACGATCCATACCGGTTTTTAATTTTTTTTTTTTTCGGTCAGGGAGCTACTTCGTGATTCTTTACAATGAGAATGGTGTAAGGATGTGACCACAAAAGTCACAGTACTTTACCTCTCACACGTGTGCCGCACAGACACCGTATTGGTTCATACTACCAACAGAGCCCTTTTGAGGGTACACTGACTGGCTCAGCGCTCGCCGTGTTCGACGAACAAGAAGTACTTTGTGACAAAAGTGAACTCTTTGCTGACCGTCCGTTTGATACTAACAAGTCGAACCCCATAGATCCTCTGTAAAAGAGTTTTTACTTACGTCACACGACAGTGAAGTTCTTTTTGTCGACCGTCATAAAACACGGTCACTATTTTGAGTTCGAAAGTTTGTTTTTGACCTTAAGATCTTTTGACCATATGTGGTACTACCCGAGGTCACCAAAGGGGTTTAAATCTTTGACAAGACTACTTTGGAATCACTATAAATGTTTACACCCCCCCCACAACTGACATACTACTTAGTTCAGTTGTAAACCTTCGACCCGTATGAGTCTCTTGATCATAAAAGGTTTCTACTGTGCCTTGACACGTGTCCAATTTTCTAGGTGCGTTTCACGTTCTCTACGGTTATCTAAACTGACAGTGTTTCACACTTTTCAGATTCCTCTACCGAAGTCTCACAGGTGACGTGAGTTGAACAGTCTTTGATGGGGAACAGTTCAAAACCACGTCTGACACTTAGACTCGTTTGACCCTCTATCACTTCCTGTCCCTTCGGACCACACGACGTCAGGTACCCCAGAGTTTCTCAGTCTGTGTTGAATCGCTGACTTGTTGTTGTTTCTTATAGGTGTTAATAGACCTTTCCATGTCAATTGGATATAAAAGGTTGATATTTGTGTAGATACACTCCGGTCTGAAAGAAGTATAAAAATTGTGTAAGTTGTTGTATGACGTTGTCTTATTTACGTCGTCTTCTGTCCTTTTAGGTACGGAAGAGACTTCGGTCCGTAATTTTTCTAAATGTCTTTATATTTTGTTATGGTTGACAAAAGATAATAAGAGACAAAACCTTTTATTTCAACTAAAAGGTATTTATACAATGAATGTTATCGTACCCGAACCATTTAGTAAGAACAAAAATAAAAAATTTAAATTTTTTAATGAAAAGAAAGAAAAGAAGAAACCGACATGGTCCAGAATCGACGCCGTACGCCCTGGAAACTAGGAACAACGTCGTATGTCTTAGAAATCGACACCGTACACCCTAGATCAAGGAACTGGTTCCCAGGACGAAACCGTCGTGTCAGAGTCGGTGACCTGCCGGTCCCTTCAGGATTAGTAGCAATAAAAATTTACTTAAGTAGTCATAGAACTTTTAGGGAGTAAACATTAAAAATTATACCAGTTATACCTATCTAGTTTAAGTTTATTTGTTTCAGATACTCTAAGAGTTATCAAAAATTCTCATATTTTCTGTCTGGTTTTTCAAACTCTTGACAAGTTGATGTATTAAGTTTCCCGGGTAAGTCACGATTTTTACAAGTGTCAAGATAAATGTCAAAGTCAGAAAACCCGTTGTAGGGGAGATGTTAATACTGGAAACCATATTTTGTCCTACAGAAACTTAAACAGGATTTAGATGAAGAAAATCTCAGGGTCTCTCTAAAGGATCAAATACTGAGATTCTGTCGACTTGTCTTAATACCCATGGATACCAAATACTTAATACCCATGTTAGTGTGTGTGTGTGTGTGTGTGCGTGTGTGTGTGTGTAGACATTGTTTATTGTGAGGGAGGGGACGTAAATTATACAAGTGTGAAATCAAAAGATTGGAGTGACGTCCGCGAAATTCCCGTCTTTGACACGAGATACTATTTGGTCGTTTCCACTGGTCACGGACGGTACCCGGTGGTTCTACACATTCGTCCGGACGGGAGGTCTTCGAACCTCGGAAGGTCCCTTTATTCTCATTGTGCGTGTACTTCAAACGGGACTACTACGGCCCTACTCCTGCTTGTAGGACCCGTACGAGCGAGACACGGCCCAGAATGTACGCGACGAATCTGTAGAGAGTATCTCAGTGTCCCACAGATGGTGACTTAGGTGAGTTGTGGAGACGGTCCGCCCATGACTGTGGAGGTAGGAGGTCTACTCCTTCAGTTCAGACCGTCCCCACTACACTCAACGGGTCCCGTGTCAGTCATCGGTCCCGACATAAAAGGGGAGAGTGACACAGGTCTACAGTGTACCTCCGTACCCTTACTCTCCACGGTCTCGCGTCTCCTTCGTCAAAAATAAGACCTGAGTCTCCCCCTGGACGGGAGTCACCAGTGGACTGGCGACGGCGTACCCGTCGGTTGGACCCCGAGTGGCTGTACCGGTTCACGTCGCCCCACAACGGCACGAGCGGAGCCCGCAGTCGCAACCGGGGCACCCAGTCGTCGTGGTACTGTGTCAGCTTCGCCAACGCGTACTGCCGATGCACGTCCCGACACAAGGGACGCCTCGACCACGGCAAGTGCAGCGTTGGGGCAAAGTCGTCGTCCGCCCGGTAGATACCTTTGTTCTCAGGGTCGGGGCCAGTCGACCCGCCGGCCTCGCCGACACCGGACACCGTGGACTACCGTGGACCCGTGTCGGTGCAGGAGCCCGGAACCCGGAGACCTTTCGAGATCGTCGTCCTTCTCGGGTCCACCGTCCTTCGGGGTCTGGAACGGAAGGTGTGGGGAGCCCTTGATCCCCTGGTTTCTGACTTCTGTGCCACTGAACTTTCCCCGAAGACCCAGGAAAGGACCTCGAGTGTCCTGGGGTAGGAAGGGACGTTGTCAAGGAGACGCGGGACGGGGTCCCGACGGGACGAGTGATACTAGGACGGACCCTGGGACGTCTCCACACTGAGGGAGAGAGCCACGGAACCGTTGCGCGTGGGGACGAGTGGATGTCAGGACACCCCGGACCAGAGACCTTGGACTGTCTGGACTCGGGTTTCGAGTCGGAAGAAGGAAGTAGGGGTGACAGACTCGACCCTTTCCGGTGACGTGGGGAGACGTGGAGTCGAAGGAGACGACACTTTTACCCCCACGCTCAAGGGTGGAGTGTCTCACTTGTTTTCGGGATGTCCTCCCGGACCGAACCACAGATCGAGGGCCGTGCTTCCACGGGTGTCACCGACCGTCCGAGGAGGGAGGACCGGGCAGTGCAAACGTTCGTCCGGTACTGGAAACTCCCGTGGGTCACGTGACGACCGGACACGAAGGACCTCTACTCTCTAGTCTCCGGAGGTAGGAGAGTCCCCCACTCTCAGACCGAGTCCCTGTCCGGAGTCTCCTCTACGAGCCGGTCCGAGAGACTTCTTCAATCTCCGTGACGGTAGTGGTGGTGGTAGGTGGTAGAAACTAAACGTTCCATGAACTGTTAAATACTTCTTTAGAAGAGTCCGTGACGAAACGACTGAAGTACTGTGGAGGGTTCCGTCCGGTGCCTGGGGGTCAAGTGTGTACTCCTCTGGTGCCTCCCCATGACGGTGGTACGTTCCGGTCCTACAGTGGAGAGGAATCCGAATGGGCGGACCGCCCGGGTGACGTTCTAGTTAGGGCTCACAGTAGGAGTCTCCGGAGAGTCCTTGGGGAAGGACAACCGTCGGTTCCTTGGTTCCCGAGGTCCTGGGAGTTGGGACGGGTGGGTCGAGTAGGAATCTGGGACGGATGGAGACGTAAGAACCGGGTCACCTCCCCCGACCGAGGTATCGCCCCCAGAAACGACACTTAGACCGACGACAGGTACGACTGTTAGTAAAGTCGTGTGGACCCCTCTCTCTTCGGTACATCGTTATTCTTCCGACCGCCCCCGTTGGACTACAACTTTCTCCAGTACTGAAGTAGTTGACCACTCCCTTTCGAGGACGTTTGTCTCAACGTTGTTTTGGTTGGTCGTACGTACAGTACCGTAAAGTTACCATAGGACTCAGGGAGTTCCGTATAGAGTCCGGGGGAGGAGGTCCTTCGGAAGGAACTACTGAAGTCAGTCGTTACTAGAGAGAGTAACCACGACCGACGTCACAATCTGTCCGAACTCCAATTCGGGGTCGAAGGACGACCACTGGAGACCTTTCACCGGGTCGGACAGACGTTGTACCCTTGCCAGGATTGACCTACCCTACTCCTTATTTCCTCCTATTTTCCCATTTTCTATAAGGTCGTGGACCCGGACCCGGACCGTGTGCCGGCGAGAGGTAGGAGGGGGGCGGAGGGACCACAAAGTTCGTCCCTGACGTGGGACATCCTCCGCCATCCGTCCCACCAATTCTCATGTCGAAAGGTGAGGATCTGAGTAGCCGTCTTCTTGACTTTTGTCCCCGAAGTCCTCTGTGTACGGTGACGACTGGCGTCGTGATAAGGGTTACCGGTTTTCCACCTTTGTCGGGTTCAGGGGTACCTGTCTACTTACCGATTCGTCTTACACCCTATCTAATTATGATGCCTCCTGATGAGACGGACTTTTTCCTCCCCGCAAAACTATGGACGCTACTGTGATTACTTCGAACTTTTGCAATCCGTTTCACTTTGACCTCGAAGTGTCTGGGTCGAGAGATGCTTCGAGTCGACTCAACTGCGGTTGTCGTCTCCCCGGAGGTCTAATCCCAACCCTACCTTAGTCAGGGTCATTGGGATTGTGAACACTAAGAGTCTCACGTTGACGACCCCGACGGTACACCACCGTCTCCCTACACGGAGGACCCCCAGGATCTCCGCACACCGACGCACGTTCCGTGTGACTCCCTACTCTGTTGACCAACAGAATACACGTTGCCAGGTGCGCCCTCCGAACCCTACATCGACACCCACAGCCTCCTCCTTCGTTGGACCTGTCATAGAACCTTCATTGGATCTTGTTCGTCCAAGGACCCCGGTCATCCCACCGATTTCAGTTCGACCTCGCCCCGACGGTACGGTCGGGAACCCATACCCTCTCGTCGTGGGTAGTGTACACGGGTAAACCTAGTCGTTGAACCATTGGACCACTGATTCCCCTCCCACAATCCCAACAGAGGTTGGTAGACCAGTCCAGAAAGACTTTCATGATCAAACAGAACCGACACGTTCAACTCTTAGTTCCTTTGCTCCCAAACGACTCGAACCTGGTCTGGAAGTTCCCCTGTCGTTCCGGGAGGTCTCCGGTCGTTCCACCCACGTTTGGGGTCTCCTTCCTTCTGAGACTTCCTCTTACTCTCACGGACGGAAGGTGGGCTCCCCCCGGAGAGGGGCAAGAAAGAGTTGCGAATAGATCGCGACTCCATCTACCTTCCATGACCTTCCATGACACACTGAGGACACAGGGGGACAGAACCTGAAAGAGAGTAGGTAGAGACATTCCGGTCACGAATCGTGTCACGGACCCTGACTGAGTAAGTGAGCAAGCAAGTAAGGTCTATGACATGGAAGAACCATTCTAAAACTTTGTCAGTAGAGAAAATGGGGTGGGGTGGGGGGTTGTACGTGGTGTGTGTGTGTGTGTGTGTGTGTGTGTGTGTGTGTGTGTGTGTGTGTGTGTGTGTGTGGGTGTGTGGTTGGTACCTCTTAAGAGAACTCTGCCCCGAGAGATCCCGACCCCTCTTTCCTTACTTACTTACCAGATCCCTAAGGCGGCCGTCGATTCTGAGGTACGCAGGTCACGTTCCCCACGTCCAAGTTAGGGACCAGCCCCTTGATTCCAGGATGTTCGGTGTGTCGTGTTAGTATTTATTTATTTTGTCGATTTAAGAAATTTTTTTTTTTTTTTTTTTTCTCACCAGGTCTCGATGGGTTCTGTTCCCGGACCGTGGATGTAGAGTCGGTACGCTGGTCGGTCCTTCCTTCCTGCGTACTCCGCCTGCTCTAGACCCCGGTGATACGGTTTGCAAGGATCCGAAGGTCGACCCTCGTCTTCGACATCTCGGGACATCGGCACTTCCGCGACAAGTCTAGTCTGACTTCCCGAACCTACCTTCTCCTAGGTAGGTGGGAGGAAGTCCCCTCCCCCCGGAGGACGTGACCCCGTAGTGGACCTCTCGTCCTTTCCTCTTGGGGGACTTTTCAAATTCTAACAAAAAGAGGTCAAACCATCTCCCTCCATGGACAAGTCTTTAAGTCCACGTAGTGACTTGTTGACACCTTAAGGATAAGGACGTACCACCTCGACCACCTGACTCTAAGTGTGGGGGTGGTGAGGGGTAAATAGTCTATCAGTATGAAAGAAACACGGTCCCGTCGGGAACCGTGTGCCGAGACTGTGTGTAGATTCCTCTCCCCCGGCGACGAGCGGACCCACCCTCTTGACCGGCACGTCTGTTCTCCGGGTCACCTGGTACACCCCGTCCCGTCCCAGAATGGGAAAAACCCTCTTGAAGTACCGGCACACCTATCCCATCGGTGGCCCAGGGTACTACAACGTCGCTCGCAACGTGTTGTCGTCGTGTGCCTGGTAGAGGACGAAGGGGTCGACCGTCCGGTCCACGTCGCCCCAGTCGGGGACCAACAAGTGGACCAAGTCCGGTGGTCTGCGTAAGAAGGGATCCTCGACTGTCGTTCTGGTACGCCACCCGTCCTTTCAGTTTGTGTCGCTCCGGGGGTTGGGCAGGGAGGGGATTGTGGGTGGTGACACCGGCAGGGAGAGACCCGGAAGTCCCCTTCCCTTCTTGGGACACTCTGAGCCACTCTTGGGTCGGTTCTTGAAATTCTCTTCGTTGTCTCTTTCCTCCGAGGTCCCCGTCCGTCTTCGACCGACACGGCCACAACCGACTCCGCGACCAGACCGGGCTGACACCGCACGTACTTTCAAAAGAGTTAGCCCTTTGAATTTTCGTCCAACATAGACCTACCCGTGACCCCCAGACCCACCCTCATTTTCTGAACGAAAAGTGACGTATAGGGAGACAGGACGGACTTATAGCAAAACGAGACACGTTCATACTAAAGAAATTTTCTTTTGTTTTGTTCTATCGTCATAAGCATTCTGTTGAACGTTCCGAAAATAAAGGAACCAACACCGACTTTCAACAGACGGACTCCAATTAATACTGGGGACACCTGGGAACACTAACCGACCCAGACTCTTGTCCGACCCCTGGGTCGTCCCTTCGACTCCACGACCGTAGGTCCGGACTGAGTTCCCGTCAAGACGGCGAATGTCGAGACACCAGGAGGGACCCGTGTAAAGAATTGAAGTGACTTGGAGCCAGAGGAACCACTCCTCTCCTGTTCTCGGGGGTAGGTGTCTCTTAATTGATCTTGTGTATATTGTGACTCATGTCCCGGTCTATGTTCCGGTCGCTACTTCCTGCCCAAGACTATTCTCACACAGGGTGGGAGACGAACCTCGGGCCGAGGTACACCGTGACACGACCCGGGTGTCACCCCAGAGATTCCCACTTCAAGTTGTCACCCACGTCTTAAGGGAAGGGTGACTCGTGATTAGTATTCTGTCCTTAGGTGTAAACTTACACCAAGGTAAGATTACGATTCCCGTCTCTCTTCCTATATTGAAACCTTCTTAGAAGATTAAGATCCGTTATATTGTGACGGGTCATAAGACAGAGAAGAGAGACTATATCTTCCATCGAAAAAGCAGTGAACTAAATGAGCGGGTGTTCAAAATAAAAAATAAAAAGACGGGTCGATTAGTTTTGAAATTGTCTTCCTCAGAGAGACCGTGTTTACGGATGTCGTCGGACTTCCTCAAAATAAACGAACTCAAGGACATTTTTCGATTCGGGGTCCAGGACGACCTCGTATCCGTGGAACTCCGTCCTCGACTTTACGTAAGTGGGTCGGGTCCCCAGTCCGGATACCGCCCACAAACCCTATTTGACTACCCGCCCAGATCTGAAGCTCTAGTCAAACGACCCGACCTCCTGAAAGGGACCCAGTAACCTGGTTTCCCCAGTTCTTACACAGAGGTACTGTTCGAACATCTCCTTTCCATCCCACACCCCATCTGGGTGGTGTCTCGTCGAGTCCGGAGTTACTAGTTCCACCCTCGTCACTGTGGCCTCGGGTCCCAGGGTTTCTGTCGGCACCCGGGACATTCCACCGGTCGCGGTCAGCGGGACAGGGGTGAGGACGAGTGGACGTCGTGAACCCTTAACAGTGAGACCTGGCGCATCACCTTGCGCCAGAGAGGCGACAACAGTCACCGTAGGTACAACCGCGCCGTCACGACGTGTTCGAGGCGGTCCTGGAGCCACAGCGGGAACGCCGTCCGGTCCACGTCCCCGCACGTCGGGAGGAGTAAGAGGAACAATAAACGCGTCGACGTCCCCTCCCTCCCGACGCCGTACTCCCCACACCGCGGTTCACCCACCCCACGACTCCTTCGGTTCCCGTGTGAGTTTCCTCCACCCGCTCCTCAGGTTCTCGCACGTACGGGACGAGCTCGACAGACCAAGTTTGGGTCCCAACTCAGTGACTCAATAACATAGTCTACAGTAAAAGAGGAGGTAAAAATCAAGGCACACGTGTGGACATACTCCCTACACGGGCTTCCGGTGGAGTCGGACTTCACTCGCCACCCCACCGCATCTTTCTTAGTGTCTTCCGTCTTTAGAGTGGTTGGAACCCGTTAAGTGAATTCGAAAAAGATCCGTAGTTTTTGGAATAGATGTTTTGATATTTTTTATTTTGGACGGTCCGGACGGCATCCTTTACCTATCTTGATAACACTCTACTTTGTGGTACTACAGGCCCTTGTCCGACCAATTCGACATTTCCTGTCACTTCCCAAAACTCGAAACCCCGACCCTCACCTTCGTTCGACAGACTCCGCCTTTTGACCTCCGTACCGGTGGAGTCCCGTCCTACCGCTCGACCTCAGGCGACCGGCCGTACCCCGGGAGTGGTCCCGATGGGTGACTGTGCACAACCGGCTTACCTCCATACTTACTTTCACAACGTCGAAATCTTCCCGTTGGTCCGGAGACCTTCCTCTGTGGTTCCTTGACCTCGGAGCAGTCGACTCACTGGAGTGTTCTGTGTATTGGAGAGTGACTTCACTGTGACGGAGTACCCGTACAGCTCTCCTAAGTTCAAGTACCCCACAGCTTTTGTCGTTGGTCCCTGGACCGTGGACCATCGGTGAGGTCTTTGTAATGTCACGAGAGAGACTGAAGTCAGTCGTAAGGAGGTGAGGTTGGGTCTCCGTCACGAAAATTCAGTTTGCAAGACCCAGTGGAGACTACGATACCTCCCCTTGACTCCGTCCTGAGTCTTGAGGGGTAGGGGTGAGGGTCACAGAGGTCCCAGGACGGAAGGGCGGGGTGGACCAGTCCAGGGGGCGGGTGGACTACTACGCCGACACTACCTTCGTGAGAGCCTACGGGTTGAGGTGCCGGTCCACCCGGTGGCTGGTCGACCCCACCGACGCCTACTCCAGCCAGTCGACGACGTCCTGGAGTCGAACGTCCTACACCCACCTCGAGAGCATCTTCCCACCGTCGACCCTTCTTATGACGACCTTCAAGTGGTCCCGCAGTCGGAGATAGAGGTCGACCTTCTCAGACTCCTCGGTCCCGTCTCCTCCTTCTGCACTTTTACTCGGTCCTCTCCGGGAGTCGGGTACGGGAACCACCTTAGGCTCCTGAACGCAGGGGAGGTTGTCCGGGGACGGACGAAGGTCCACACCTGACTGGACGAGGTCGACCTGAGAGGAAGGAGGGTGTGTGTGGGAATGTACCTCCACCACGAAGAAAAAATAGACTTTTCTAAAGGACAGAAAAGAAAGAAAAAAATTTTTTATTGTAGTGTATATAAAGGTGTTCGTGACGACGTATAGGTACCGGGTCGTACATTAGTTTTGAGTGGTCCGTGTACTCCTCTATTCTTTTATGCTTTCTTTTGGTTGTCGTTGTTATCTGTTGTCTTTGTCTAGACATTTATCCCCACCCCACCCCGACGTTTGGGACTTCGATAGACTGTGTCTGTTTTATGGACACTGTTATAAGTTCTCCCGTTTTGTCTGTTAAAGCCGTTTAGTGGAATTTGATAGTTTTTGTTCTTGGTTGGTTCACCTTTAACTTCTTGACTGTTTATGTTGTCGGTTTTAATTCTCGGGTCACCGATCCATCTTCTCGTCTAACCTGTTGCGACTTATCTCTCAATCACTTTTCCTTCTATCCAGTCTTCTCTCATTTGTCTTATTTCGTACCTCTCTATTTAGAACCTTTTATGTCCTTTTATCTATTTTCTGTATCTTTGGGGTACCGGTCTCCTCGGGCCGTCCGATGTCAGACACCCCAGTGTTTCAGTCTGTACTGACTCACTGACTCGTGTCTCCTATCTATTACTTTTCCAGATCGTGTGTCTACCCACCTCGGTGTTTTTACCCTATCTTTCTCTTAATGTATTCTGGAAAGACCACCATGCCACCTATTCTTAGACGGACAGTTACGTCCCCTGTACCCGGGTCAGGGACCAGCCTCTCCTAAGAAGTACGACGCCTCGTGGATTCGGATACACGGTGTTAATGGTTCGGACGCGAGACCTCGGACACTCGACGTTGACGACTCGGAGACACGGCGCTGAAGACCTCGGGTACGTGATCTTTGACACGGAGTGTTCTCTTCGGCGGTGTCACTCTTCGGGTGAGCGGTGTTGGTCTGTCACCGTCGGCGGGAGACGTTACTCTCTCTGGGTCACGTTGGTTTTGGTTTTGATCAGTTGGTTGAAAAGTTTTTTCTTTCTCTTGACATGTCTTTGGTGTGAACTTCTCAATTACCGATACTTGAAAGGTTCTGACTACCTTTCGTAATAAGGTAGTTAAATTTTATAGGATATATATATATCCTATATTTTATAGGATATAGGATTTAATGATTAGATGGGGGGAGTGGTTTAGGTGTGAGTGTGAGGTGGGACTCGGTGACTCGTCACAGAAATAAGAAATTAGAAGGGACCACCGAGTCTACCATTTCCGAGACGGTCGTTACGTCCTCTGGGTTAAAACTAGGGACCCAGTCCTTCTATGGGACCTCTTCCCTTACCGACCGATGGGTGTGGTCATAAGAACGGACCTCTTAAGGTACCTGTCTCCTCGGACCACGCGATCTCGGGTACCCTGACGTTTTTCAGTCTGTGTTGACTCGTTGAAAGAAAGTGAAAAATGGGAAATTTAACCGAGGCATTGACGAAATGTTTCTGTCATACTACCTTCAATACGATAGGATCAAAGATCTGTTTCCGAAAGTCTCTGATCTTCGGAGATAGAGAAAAAAGAACCATGAGTTAGTAGTGTGACGTCCCTTCGACTTCGTGGATACCCCTACTGAGTCGGGACCTTGGAATTGGGACTTACTTGAAGGTCAGTTGTCGGTCGTGGTTGAACGGTCAACAGTGAGTAGAATCTTGACCTAGTACGTCAGTTCAGTGGGGTATATTATGGTACATAACTCAACCGGTTTTTCAAGTAAACCCAAGTTTGCATGAAAAACCGGTTGGGTTATCTTAGTTTGACTCTGAAAGGGTGATTCCACACGAGTTGAGTGTCTAAACTCCCGATTTATTGTTACCGTGGGGTGAGGTCATGAGAACGGACCTTTTAGGGTACCCGCCTCCTCGGACCATCCGACGTCAGGTACCCCGGCATTTCTCAGTCTGTGCTGACTCACTGACTTGACCTGACTTGACTTGACTTCTGGGGAAATAACAAGACCTTCTACAGTTTCATGGTTAATATCAAGACATTCCAGTTCCTAGTAGCTTTTTCATTCTCTCAAGGTTTTTGTGTAGATAAAGACGAAATAACTGATACGGTTTCGGAAACCGATACACCTAGTGTTATTTGACACCTTTTAATACTTTGTCTACCCTTATGGTCTGGTGGACTGGACGGAGAACTCTTTAGACATACGTCCAATCCTTCGTTGTCAATCTTGACCTGTACCTTGTTGTCTGACGGTTTATCCTTTTCCTTATGTAGTTCCGACATATAACAGTGGTACGAATAAATTGCATATACGTCTCATATAGTACTCTTTACGACCCGATCTATTTCGTGTTGGACCTTAGTTCTGACGACCCTCTTTATAGTCATTAGAGTCTATATGTCTACTGTGATGGGAATACCGTCTTTCACTTCTTGATTTCTCGGAGAACTACTTTCACTTTCTCCTCTCACTTTTCCAACCGAATTTCGAGTTGTAAGTCTTTTGATTCTAATACCGTAGGACAAGGTAATGAAGAACCGTTTATCTACCTCTTTGTCACCTTTGCCCCGTCTGAAATAAAAAACCCCGAGGTTTTAGTGACGTCTACCACTGACGTCGGTACTTTAGTTTTCTGCGAATGAGGAACCTTCTTTTCAAAACTGGTTGGATCTATCGTATAATTTTTTGTCTCTGTAATGAAACGGTTGTTTCCAGGTAGATCAGTTCCGATACCAAAAAGGTCATCAGTACATACCTACACTCTCAACCCGATATTTCTTTCGACTCACGTCCTCTTAACTACGAAAACTTGACACCACGATCTCTTCTGAGAACTCTCAGGGAGTCTGATGTTCCTCTAGGTTGGTCAGGTAGGATTTCCTTTAGTCAGGACTTACAAGAAACCTTCCTGACTACAATTTCGACTTCGAGGTTATGAAACCGGTAGACTACGCTTCTCGACTGAGTAAAGTTTTCTGTGACTACGACCCTTTCCAACTTCCACTCTCCTCTTCCCCTACTGTTTCCTACCCTACCAACCTACCGTAGTGGTTGAGTTTCCTGTACTCAGACTCATTTGAGGCCCTCAACTACTACCTGTCCCTCCGGACCGTACGACGTCAGGCACCCCAGCGTTTCTCAGCCTATGCTGACTCGTTGACTTCACTTGACTTGACTTCCAGTTCCTACATACAATGTTAGATATCCCAAGATAGTTCTAAACACTTCCCAAAGTCTAAAATGGGATCAACGTTTGATTGTTCACTCAGATTGTGTCAAAGTACCTACGACCGTCTTCCGAGTTCTAATGACCTAGTTTCTGTTTCCTGTTGAATAATAAGTGTCGTTATCGTAAACACGGTCTCCTAGTCGTAAACACGGTTAAGAGACCCTAGGTAAAGGGTCTCCCACTGTACTTCTTCCAGTCCACTGTGGACGAGTACAACGGAATCTTCTCTCTTCTTTGGAACTCACGTCCCTTGAACTTAGACAATTTTTAGTAGTTACTCTTGTAGACAGATTCGAAACGAGACCTCCTTTTATAATAGAACTAATGTGTCATCTCATTCGTTCGGATGTGAAACGAGATCTTTTTCTGGGACGGAGATAGAAGGTGCCGACAAGTGTTCTGTTTGTAGGAACACTTCTTTCACACCTTGTTTCCCTCAGTCTCCGAGACGAACATTCTACATGTCTTTGTGTTTTCCGGGTACCTCTTGATGGAGGGATTTCTATAGTAATTTTCTATTATTATCTCATATCTAAAGGTTCGATTATCTCTACCCATCTTACCTTATTCTTCTTCTTTTGTAAGTTAGTACTTAACGTTTTCGTGATGCGATTCACTTTTTTCCGTCTAAGTGTTCTGATGTCCGACATACTAATTTACTTTCGAGAGTCTTTCACCCTTATTTTTCCTTGTAAGTGTTACGTTGTCTTGTTGTGTGCCTTGGATGTTTCCACACATCGACCCATAATGAAAACTTAGGACGTTGAAATGATTTAAGTATCTAATCGAGATCATTAAAAAGATCCCACACATAGACCTTAGTACGAGTAGGAGAACGAGTCAGTGATTCTGTGTAGACTGAGAATGTTGGGGCACCTGACATCGGGTGGTCCGAGGAGACAGGTACCCTAAAGGGTCTGTTCTTATGACCTCACCCACCGGTAAAGGAAGAAGTCCCTTAGAAGGACTAGGTTCTTAGCTTGAGTGTAGAGGACACACAGGACGTAACCCTCCGCCCATGAAGTGGTGAATGAGGTGTGTTCACCATTTCTTAGGTGTGTCAGAACTTTATGTCTGTATGTTTTATGGGGACGGTTTTGCGACATTCCTTTTATTGAAATACAAAATTTACGAGTTCTGTTGACTCGTCTATCAACGGGTTTCTCCTGACGGTTTACCAGTTAGTTGTATAGCTTCCCCGAGTTGACGTATACGTAGTTCTTTTCCGTTTAATTTTGGTGTTAATGCATGATGATGTCTAGGTTACCTAGTCTCCTGCACTGCATTGTCCTTTAGAGTGAACGACGACCATCTTGTACTCTACTCGTAATGAGCACCTGCAATTCTTATACATGACGCAGTTGGGTCGCTAAGGTCAGGACCTATCTACGGGTCGTCTTTATGTCCGTACATACGTGGTTTTGGTCTCTGTTGGGTTTATAGACGATTATGGTCGTTTACGTATTTCAATCCGACATCGATGTGTTACCCTAAGGTGTCGTGACTCTTCCTGACTGTGTCGTTACACGTTTTGCGTCTGGAGGTCCGTTTACGACCAGTTTCCTCGGTTTGTGTTTTCGTCAAGATCTTCAGTCTAATTACTAATAGAACCCTCCCACCCCTTCTCCCCAAAAGTCTCACGACGTTACAAGAGAAAGAACTGTTCCCACTACACTGAACAGTGTTTATGGAGTCATTGGTAGTGAGGACCCATATATAGGTTTCTTTTACCTTCGTGATTAAGTTTTTCTATGTACACGTGGTTCCGAGCACCGTCGTAATAAATGTTAACGGTTCAATACCTTCTTTGGATGTACGCGTGACTGTCTACCTGTTACCTTATGCTGAGTCGGTATCTTTTCCTACTTTGAGACGGGAACCGTCGTTCCCACCTCGATATTTCATAATACGAATCACTGTATTCAGTCTCTTTCTGTTTGTATTCTGTGATAGTGAATAGATTCCTTAGATTCTGTATTTTGTTTGCTTACATACATAGTTTTGTCTTTGTCTAAATGCCTACGTCTCTTGTTTGATAACCAATGGTGACCCCTCGTACGTCTCTCCTCCCCGTGTTATCCCCTTCCCCTAATTCCCTATGTCTTTTGATGTAAATCCCTGGAGGTGACACCAGGTCACCAATTCTTAAAGAGAACGTAACGTCACCTGTGTCCGAAGTAGGGACCAGCCCCTTGATTCTAGGGTGTACGGTACCCCGTTGATTCGGGGGTACGGTCTTGATTCTGGATCACACCGATTTATTTATTTATAATTTTTTTATTAATACATATTTTATCTACCGTTGTTCCTATATAATATGTCGTGTCCCTTTAATTCAGTGCCAAAATATTATTGAAATTTACCTAATATCAGAGATTTATATGACTTGGTGATACAGTATTTGGACTTTGACATTTAGTTGATCTGAAATTTTTTTTTTATTTTGTCTTGTATTTTTTTGTTTCTCTTGTTTGTCCTCCTCTCCTTTACTACCACTTTATACAGTCTCCTTTTGACGGACTTACGCCCGGCACGGACTCCCCCTTGCACCTCAAATCCTCTAAAAAAAAAATTCGAATAAACATGTCGCTATCCTTTATAGATCATTTCTCCCCCCTTAATACACCCTCTCTCTCCTTTCTTGACCACTTGACTACAGGACTGCGCCTCTTCCCTACTGGAGCTCCGCCCTTCCCCGAGTCAGTCTGCGTGCCGACCACTCAGAGGTCAGTGCTGCCCCTTCCCAGGCCTACGCCCATGTCCAACCTCAGTTACCCCACCTCCCTCGAGAAAAAGAGAAGGGGACCAAAGACGAAAGAGTCACTCTGTCTTCGGTCCAGTAGTCTGGTGCCTCTCCTCCCTGACCTCCACCTCCTCCCTCCTGGTCTACGTGGAAGGTTCTCTTGGTCTCTCAAAGAAACAATTAAACCTCCGTGATCCAGAATCAGCACCGTACCCCCGAACCAATAGAGTACCGTAGGGCTGGTCCCTACCTTGACCACAGGAGACGTAACGTTCCGTCTAAGAATTGGTGACCTGGTGATCCTTTCAGGGATGTACATCCGAACGGTTTGCGTGTCCGAGTGTAGGTCGGGTAGGTGGGACTCTCGAGTTTCACTCTCGCCAGTCACACCTCCCCACAAGGTGGTCGGTGCCACCTCTTGACCTTAATTGAACACAACCCCAAAACGGTTCATTTGTACTACTTGCCTCTCCTGTTGTCCTTTCGTCTCACATACGTTCACGCACTTCTGTTACACGACGCCCCGAATGAGATCCATTCCTCACTTTAAACCTTTTGAGTCGTCACCGGTGTCCTGACCTTTTCCAGTCAAAAGTAAGGTTAGGGTTTCTTTCCGTTACGGTTTCTTACGAGTTTGATGGCGTGTCAACGTGAGTAGAGTGTGTGATTATTTCATTACGAGTTTTAAGAGGTTCGGTCCGAAGTTGTCATGCCCTTGGTACTTGAAGGTCTACAAGTTCGACCAAAATCTTTTCCGTCTCCTTGGTCTCTAGGTTAACGTTGTAGTTGACCTAGTAGCTTTTTCGTTCTTTCAAGGTCTTTTTTCTAGATGAAGACGAAATAACTGATATGGTTTCGGAAATTGAGACACCTGGTGTTGTTTGAGACCTTTTAAGACTTTCACTACCCTGATGGTCTGGTGGACTGGACGGAGAACTCTTTGGACATACGTCCAGTCCTTCGTTGTCAAGCTTGATCTGTACCTTGTTGTCTGATCAAGGTTGAACCCTTTTCTCATGCAGTTCCGACATATAACAGTGGGACGAATAAATTGAATATAAGTCTCATGCAGTACTCTTTGCGACCCGACGTACTTTGTGTTTGACCTCAGTTCTAACGGTCTTCTTTATAGTTATTGAAGTCTATACGTCTACTGTACTTGGAATATCGTCTTTCGTTTCTTCTTGATTTGTCGGAGAACTACTTTCACTTTCTCCTCTCACTTTTTCAACCGAATTTTAAGTTGTAAGTCTTTTGATCCTAGTACCGTAGGCCAGGGTGGCAAAGTACCGTTTACCTTCCCCTTTGTCACTGTCTGAAATAAAACCCCCCGAGGTTTTAGTGACGTCTATCACTGAAGTCGGTACTTTAATTTTCTACGAACGAGGAACCTTCTTTTCAATACTGTTTGGATCTACCGTATAATTTTTCGTCTCTGTAATGAAACGGTTGTTTCCAGGTAGATCAGTTCCGATACCAAAAAGGTCATCAGTACATACCTACACTCTCAACCTGGTATTTCTTTCGACTCGCGGTTTCTTAAATACGAAAACTTGACACCACGACCTCTTCTGAGAACTCTCAGGGAACCTGACGTCCCTCTAGGTTGGTGAGGTAGGATTTCCTTTAGTCAGGACTCACAAGTAACCTTCCTGACTACAACTTCGACTTTGAGGTTATGAAACCGGTCAACTACACTTCTTGACTGAGGTAAACTTTTCTAGGACTACGACTTTTTCTAACTCCCGTCCTCCTCTGTCCCTACTGTCTCCTACCGTACTGTTTCCTACTGTCCAACCTACCGTAGTGACTGAGTTACCTGTACTCAAACTCATTTGAGCTCCTCAACCCCTACCCTGTCCCTCCGGACCACACGACGTCAGGTACCCCAACGTTTCTCAGTCTGTGCTGACTCGCTGACTTGACTTGACTTTACTTCCTCACTTTAAGTGTTATCCGCACCCCTACCATTTTTCCGCCGTCCCAGTAACGGAGTAGACGTTCCCCTGTGGTCCGTAAGTCTTATGGTCTCCCTTCCTCGTCTATTCATCCTCCGTCTCCAGCCTTTCACCCTACAAACCGCAAACATAGATACCCTCTCGACGACAATGACCACTACTGACCCGAGTCCGTTGCCGACACGCCAGTCCGTAGTGCTCGGGACCCACAATCCGCACCGTGGGATACTTACTTTGTCAGTGGTTCTCAGTTCGGTCCTCGTCACTACCGTGCTCCGTCCAGGCTCGGTGCCCGAGTGCAGAAGCTCCTAGACCCCCTCTACGGACGGCGGTCCCCTCTCTCACCTACAATCGGATCCTACGCTACGTGAAGTACTGACTCCCCGTTTCTCGTTCGCTGGGGTGGAGGTCTGGGTCACCCTCCCTTGGACCCTCCCTTTTGAGAACCCTCCGGACGTCTCTTCGTGACGGGAGCCCACCTCAGTCCAGGTCCAATCTTGTTCCTCCACTTTCTTTCTAGACCTCTTTTCCCCTCCTAGACCGTGTGGGTGCCCCGTCACAGAAAAGAGAGAAGATCTTGACTCGGACGTCTGATTTCGTGGGACCGTAGTCGTACCCCTTCGGAGACGAAACCACCTTCGCCGGACACCTATTCCCCCGGGGAATAGGTCTCCCGGACCCTAAGTCCTTTACCGTCCGTTTACGTACCTATACGTAAATCGTCCCCTTGTCCCTTGGGACTCTAAGAGTTCCCCCAGGACCTGACTTTTTACCGGTTCTTGGTAACCCAATCTCCCAAAGATTGAGAGAGGGAAGAAGGAGGGAACCACTGAAACGAGACTACGTGAGAATCCGGAAGACAACTTTAGAAGGAGTGGTCGTACCCGGTCGAGATTGGGTTCGTGGGGTCTCTTCGGAAAGGGTAGAGAGGACGTACATGTGAAACTGGAAGCCACCAGTACCCGACCAGGTAGGTAGGTTGGTTTCAACTGACGACACATCGACAAGTCAGTACAAGTTGAGGAACGTTGGGGTGCCTGACATCGGGCGGTCCGAGGAGACCGGTACCCTAAGAGGTCCGTTCTTAGGACCTCATCCAACGGTAAAGAAAGAAGTTCCGCATATATGTCTTTGGTCCCTTTCCATCTGCCATCCATGTGACTTCGGTGTGTGTGAAACGTAGTGGAGAAGACTCTACCATTGTCACAATTTACAACAAGAATAACATTGGAAGTAAGTCTCTGTCTGACGTTTCAAAGTATGCCTACCGACATCAAGTCGCCTGGAGGCTCCTGTCTCGGGGTTCCAAATTTGTGGACGGTTCATGACCTATGATCGACTCGCGATTGTCTTTACTGAGTCTGGGTCCGGGACAGGAAGGCCTCAGACACCCGACCACCCCCTCTGTCTACCCGTTAGATTTTGTTCTCCCCACCTGTCTTTAAGTCCGTTACCACTCCCTCTTCTCTTCCCATTCGTGTCCGAGTGTGTCGTCCACGGGCTCTCAGTACCCGGTTCCTCATACCCCTCTCGTGGTCCCGTTTCTCTTTTCGGTCCCGTTTCTCTTTCATCTCTCCACTCCAGACACGTCCCTTGCTCAGAGTGTACTCGGACAATCCCGTGAGTCAGGTGACTTACGTCCAGGATGAGGTGGAAAGGACCGATGACTGGACGGGAACGACCTCTGTCCCATACCCGACTTGTCACTTACCCATTTGGGGTCCCACACACAGGTCCGTCTCAGGGTCGTGTTTCCCGGAGTTTTCAGTTGGGGGATCCCCGATTGGGGATCCCCCTTCAGTTGGGGGAAGGGACCACCAGGCCACCGATTCTGCAGTACGAGGGTCAAGTCCCTGAGACCCAAGCTAGGGACCAGTCCCTTGATCTAGGATGTACATCGTTAGTTCTCAAGTGTACGGCGTTGATTCTGTGCCACGTCAGTTTATTTATTAATCTTTCTTTTTTTGAGTCAGGGGAAAACTCTTCTCTTCCAGTGCACAGTGTACACGAAACGAGTAAGGAGGGTCCTAAGGTCCCTGCATGTCGGGACGAAGACGACTCTATGGTCACCCTCCGACCGCCCCGAGTAGTTCCTGGTATACAGTGTTCAGTTACAGTCGTCGCTTACTAATTGAGTGTGGTCCTTCTCTTCATACCTGTAATAGTGTTACATGTGTCGTCACGATGTCCACTGGCGGCGCCCCGAATGGGGTCTTCTCGGTCTGCGGACCGGGTATACGGTCCGACCCCCGGGTCCTACCCGGGCCCCCCTCGACCTGTGACTGGGGGCGTCGAGTAGGGTGACTTTTCCCGGGACGGACCTACTTTTCCTTCTCCACCCAGGAGCTCGATCTTGCTGACCCAGACTTCGGGCCGAGACGGTAGGTCGCCGAAACACTGAAGTCGTTTAATGAATTTAAGAGGCTCGACACAAAGGAGGAGACATTCCTCCCCAGTCACTGTCGGGACGGAGCCCCCTGCCGGTACTTCTACTTCCCTCGACTCTCAGTCTGGTCACGGAGTGTGTGTGATTATATTACGTTTCGATAGTCTCGACGTAGATATGGTCGGTCGTAGGTCGAGAGGCAGGTATCCCTACGACGTCCTGAGGGTCCGGAAACCTTTATTTTGGACTCCTAAGTACATCTTCTGGGGTTGGGGGACAGGGTAGGGCCTCGAGACGTCGATATCTTATTCTCGTGGAGGTGGACCTTCGTCCCGGAACTGTCGGGGTAGGGTGTGTAAATTCATGAAACCGGTAGTGACTTTCGGGAGGTCGTTCCTTTCCTCCTCTGAATTTTCTGTCTTGGGACTGGGGGACTTCTCCTTCAGGTCATGGGGCTCGGACGAGAGGTGTTTCACGTCCCACAAGTCTCGTCACCCCATCCGGGGGTGGCGGTGCGTTACTGCTGGGGGTCACTCTTCGGATCCCAGTCCGTGTCGTCCGGGAGCGACGTCGGGAATGAGGGCCAGTGAGGGTCCGGAACCGTAGGGGTAAAGGCGTCGAGAAGCCCTGGGGTCGAGGTCGTAAGGTGGGAGATTGGAGGTGAAGGGTGGAGGGTCGAGTGAGGGACCTAGTGTTCTGTTGAACGGTCCACTTTGGTTACTTCTTCCCGGTAGTCGTGGTCGGGTTGAGTTACGATCAGACGGCTCGAGGGGGTTCAAGGAACGGAAGACCCAGTGACCGGAGAAGACAGGGGAAAAGAGTTGGCCGAGACGTAGACGAGCCAAGGGAGTCGGGACAGGACCGAAGGATGGGAAAGGAGATCGGGTACCTCCCCCGGGTCGTACGGGACTCTTCGTGTCCACAGGTGGGGAAGGTCCGACGGGGGTTGTTTGGAGCCGGTTGGTCGGGGAGGTTCCTGTCAGTACGGAATTGCTGGGTCCTGATGGCCGCTAGGGACCTGGAAAGGGCTACACTGAAAGAGGTGAAGGAGTAGGAAGGAGGGAGGGAGGTAGGTGCACCCAGTTCGGAGTCCCGTCCTTTTGTCAGCAGGTCGAGGTCAGGGACGACGGTCCTGGGACTACCCGGCCTTCAATAGGTCCGGTCCTTCAGGGAGGGAGGAAAGATTCTCGCCGGTGGGGTGGGTAGTGTCTGGGGAGTCTACAACTGACCTTCTTCGACGACACCCAGTCCCCTGGAGGTCCGACTCTGGACCCTCCTCAATTCCCTCGTTTCACCCCCACTCCCTCCCCCGCTGACTGGTAATGGGTGGCCTTAGGCGAGACCCCCAAGGACCCCAACTGGTCCTACGTCAGGGTGCACGCCAACCTTCTCAAGACCTTGTCTTAGTCGACGGGAAGGAGAGCCTGGGCCGCCGCGCTCACCATCAGGAGTTGCCGGTGGAGGAAGTGGGCCTTGCCCAAGTGCTTGTTCAACCACTGCGACGACTCCCACAACTGGTCCGCCGGCTTCTTGACGTAGGAGACCCCCCGGCCACCCCACCGGGGTGGTGGAAGGGGGAGTCAGACCTTCTTTTGCCTCAGAACCCAGTCGGCCCGCGCCAGAGGGTACGGGTGGAGTGGTGCGCACCGTCGAAGGACGTACCCGTGGGGCGACCGAGGGGTGGTCGCGACAGGGGACCTAGACCCGGACCTCCCTGGACCTTTCTTCCACCCCTTTTCTTTCTCTTTGTCGTGACTCACCCTGCCTTCCCTCCGACTACCTTTCAAGGTCTCGACGGTGACACGTGTTCGCTTGTCGCGACAGGACGGGGGCTGGGTCAAAGGGGTTGTCTCTGAGTCAAAGGAGTAGACGCCACGCCCCGCCGGTGCTAGTCTCTTCCGCCGTCTGTACTTGTGTGTACTGTTCGTTGTGAAGGGACACGTTTCCCCCCGCCCCGCCAAGAGTGAGACGTTTCATACCTTAGCTGAAAACCCTTGAGTTTCTCGAGCCGTACCGAGTAAAACTCAGGTGTTTGTTTTGGTCACAGTGGAGAGATGACCTACGGTGTTCCCCTGGTCTCAGTGGAGTGTTAGGTAGTCCCGGTATATAGAGTCTAGAAGCCACCCCTGAAGGGACGGTCAGACCACTAATTCTGGTTCGTGAAGGCGAAGTCCCCTGTGTCCAAACTAGGGACCAGTCCCATCAATTCTAGGGTGTACGGTGCTCCACGTCGGTCTTTTATTTTATTCTTTATTTTGGAAGGCACAGACGATAGAGTCCGAAGGGAACCTCAAGACTCTCTTGTGGTTTCGTACGAGGAGTCTTTACGCGCACTGGTATTCTGCGTCTTTGTCATTGTGTCCAAACCTACCTTTAAAGCAAAGTATGAGTATCCCAGGGTTGACAGACCGTACCTTTAACCAGAGTCAAACCTACTGTCTTAATCTAAAATCCAAGGGTCTTTTGTGGGATGGAAGGAGTCCGTCACGGTGGTTTAACCACCGTTGACCGACCTCCGGCGGGAGACGGAGACACGATCCTACAGTGGATCGTTTTCCCACCACTCTACATCCTGTATCACACCCTCAGAACCTCCTCTCACCTGTGAGACCAGATGCACGTCTACCTCCTGGTTGGTGTCCGTACTTTCCTTCTCATTCTCCGGATGTTTCTTAGTAGTTTTTTCCCTCCGACCCAGTTATTATTAGTGGTGTAGTCCTCTGTGATTCGTGACTGCTCCATCATCCGGGACTCGATTCATTCGTGAATCACCAGAGTAAATTAAGAGTGTTTGATATACTCCGTCTACCGGGTCCGTGTCTCACGTTGAGACCTCGTTTCGACGTAAGTTTAGGACAGGAGTGGTGGCTGGGACCCATGTAATGAGTGGGAGAGATTCAGTCAAAGGAGTTGGTGTTGTACACTTAGTGTTGTCACGGATTATTATCTTGGAGTCAAGTCAACGAGTCAACACAGGTTGAGAAACCCTGGGGTACCTGACGTCGTGTGGTCCGAAGGGACAGGTAGTGGTTGAGGGTCTCGAACGAGTTTGAGTACAGGTAACTCAGTGACTACGGTAGGTTGTAGAGTAGGAGACGGTAGGGGAAGAGGAGGGTGGAGGTTAGAAAGAGTCGTAGTCCCAGAAAAGGTCACTCAGTCAAGAAGTGTAGTCCACCGGTTTCATAACCTCGAAGTCGAAGTCGTAGTCAGGAAGGTTACTTATAAGTCCTGACTAAAGGAAATCCTAACTGACTAATCTAGAGGAACGTCAGGTTCCCTGAGAGTTCTCAGAAGAGGTTGTGGTGTCCAGTTTTCTTAGTCAAGAAGCTGTGAGTCGGAAGAAATACTAGATTGAGAGTGTAGGTATATACTGATGACCTCTTTGGTATCGAAACTGATGTATCTGGAAACAACCGTCTCTTTACAGAGATCAAAAATTATACGACAGATCCAAACAGTATTGAAAAGAAGGTTCTTCATTCGCAGAAAATTAAAGTACCGACGTCAGTGGTAGACGTCTCTAAAACCTCGGGTTCTTTTATTTCAGACAGTGTTAAAGATAACAAAGGGGTAGATAAACGAACCACTACCTGTCCCTCCGGACCGCACGACGCTAAGTACCCCAGCGTTTCTCAGCCTGTGTTGACTCGCTGACTTGACTTGACTATCCTGGTCTACGGTACTAGAAGTATAAAACTTACAACTCAAAATTCGGTCGAAAAAGTAAGAGGAGAAAGTGAAAGTAGTTCTCCGAGAAATCAAGGAGAAGTGAAAGACGGTATCCCACCACAGTGGACGTATAGACTCCGATAACTATAAAGAGAGACGTGAGATCTAAGGTCGAACACGAAGTAGGTCGGGTCGTAAAGAGTACTACATGAGACGTATATTCAATTTATTCATCCCACTGTTATATGTCGGATCTACATGAGGAAAGGGTTAAACCTTGGACAGGAAACAAAGTACAGTCTAAAATTGACAGAGAAGAACTGGACATATGTCTAAAGAGTCCTACGTCCAGTCCACCAGACCATAAGGGTAGAGGAACTTTTAAAAGGTCAAACAACATTAGGTGTGTCAGTCTCCGAAATCGTATCAGTTACTTCGTCTTTATCTACAAAAAGACCTTGAGAGAACGAAAAACTACTGGGTTGTCTACAACTGTTAAACTAGAGACCAAGGAGACGGAAAAGATTTTGGTCGAACTTGTAGAGTTAAGAGTCAAGTGCATGGTAACTTCGGAGTGAACTTCTTAACACTCGTAATGAAACGATCGTACATTCTACTCACGTTAACACACCATGAAACTTGTAAGAAACCGTAACTGAAAGAAACCTTAACCTTACTTTTGACTGGAAAAGGTCAGGACACCGGTGACGACTCAAAAAGTTTAAACGATCGTATAATTCCCGTCGTGAAAGTGTCGTAGTAGAAAATCCTAAACTTTATCGAGTCGACCTTAAGGTAGGGGAAGAGATCGAAACAAATATGACTACGAAAGAATCTGGGTGAACTGAAGTGTGAGGTCCTACAGACCGAGATCCACTCACTGGTGTAGTAGTACCAAAAGATCCAGTAATTTGAGAAAAAACATATCAAGAAGATGTATAAGAACGGTGGAGAAGAATTATAGAAGTTGAAGACAATCCAGGAATGATAAAGTCAGGAAATAGCTCGGGTAGAAACGTACTTTACAAGGGAACCATAGAGATTAAAAGAACTTCTCTAGAGATCAGAAAAGGTAAGATAACAAAAGAAAATAGAGAAACGTGACTAGTGAATCCTTCCGAAAGAATAGAGAGGAACAAAAACAAACCTTGAGACTTAAGTCTCCCTATATAGAAAGGAAAAGAGGAAACGGAAAACGAAGAGAAGAAAAGAGTCGATAAACATTCCCGAGGGGTCTGTCGGTAAAACGGAAAAACATAAAGAAAAAGAACCCCAACCAAGACTAGTGACAGAGGACATGTCGCAATGTTTGGAAGCAGGTATCAAGAAGTCCGTGAGACAGACAGTCTAGGTTAGAAAACTTAGATAAACAGTGAAGGTGACGTATTAGTATTCCCTAAACTAAATCCAGTATGGACTTACCAGATCACCAAAAGGGATGAAAGAAGTTGAATTCAGACTTAAACCGTTATTCCTCAAGTACTAGACTCAGTGTCGAGGGCCAGAATTTATTATCTTGGGCCGTCCATCATTTATAAGTCGTGATCGGGAGAAATCAAGGTAATGGGAAGAAAATGTCTATTCCTTTGACTCCGAATGTCTTGTACTAATTTCTCGAAACTTTTCTGACATTTCAAAATATCGCAGAAAGGAAAATTCTACACACTCGTCTGACACTCAGTCAAAGAAGAGGAAATTGGGTCCCTGTTGTGAGGGGAGAGGATACAACATTCCTAATTCACTCGTGGAACACTCTCACGAATCTGGATCGGATACAGTCCTAGGAAGAAAGAAGGTGTGAACCCTCAACTTTCCTGTCTCCTCGACCCCGTGGATGTTGGGCCCCTCGTCTCGTCCTGTGATTCCTGTCGGTTCCCCTGACCTAAGGTTTTTTTCTTGGGGGTTTTGCATCGTGTGTCGTGTGCGTAGTTTCACGTAATATTGTTCAAAACAAAACTGTGTTTTACCTTCGTTGAAGTCATAGGTCGTAATCCCCTTGACATTTAATACTGTGTAAATGGGATCTCTGTGGTACACCAGTCATTTTCGACGATGACACTTCCAGTATTGTTGAGTCTTTTTCGTGCACCACAGCAGTATCCGAGTCAGGTGGGGTGACACGAGAAGTCCCGACGTTCGAGCCGGACGCTTCGGGGACGGAGGGGGACGTCGGACAGGGACAGTCAGGGGCGACAGTCGAGGTTTGACGTGTACTAAGGTCTTTTGTTACAAAGTGTGGTAGAGCGGACAGACGTAACGAAGCAGATAGATCCTATAGAAAACAGAGGCAAAGATCGACCTTGTGAAGTATTGTGTTTGGTGTAGTTCGTGCACACACGGAGAAAGACAGGAGACCGGGGCAAGGTCCTGGAGACGTATATAATTAGTAAAAGTAGACGTGGTCGGGGACACTTTAACGATGGTAACAATAGGAGTAAGATGTGTACTCTGTTCGTTCTCTGTCGCTCCATTTCATTGCCGGGTTCCAGTGTGTCGGTCATCCACCTCCTCCCTTCGGGTCAACCCGTCCGAGACCTCTGACTCAAAGAATTCCCGTTCATGGCCTAGAAAAGTGAAGATCTGTTCAGTTGGCATTGTGTTCTGAGTCGGGTCTCTTTCACACAATTCTATGTTGAATTGACTCATTTTTAATGCGTCTTGTTTGTTTGTTTTAACTATCTTTTGTATGGTTTATGATTCCCGTTTACTCTCATAATCCGAATACCCGTTAGAGGGGGGGAGGGGAAAAAAGGTTTACCATTTTTTTTTTTTTTTACTCAGATAAAAAATTTCTTTCATCCTCATATCCGACTCGGGGACCCCGGACGTAGACCCCTCTACCTCCCTTACACCCCCAGTCCGGACCAAATCTCGTCGACGTATCGAAGGGTCTTCCGTCCGGCTCGAGGTCCTCACCCCGAGTGAAGACCACTCTTCCCTCACCCCCTCAGTCCTTGTGGGTCGTCGGTACCGGGTGGACCCAATTCCTCCTCTCAGTGGCACCTCCAGTTCGACTTACCTCCCTTCTACGGGGTGGGGGTTCCTCTCGGGGGCAGGAGTCCCAGGGTCCCAGCCACCGTTCCCACAGGGGGATGTGTGTATCTGTCGTCGGACCGGGGTGTTTCCTGTCTGAACCGGGAGGAGGTCAGAAGGTCCCATCCGCACTCCTACTTTACTGTGTCGCCTCCCTTTCACCCTGCGGCCGGTGGCACCCGTGTGTTTGTCACCGGTGACAGTAGTGCTCCACCTTCTCTCCTTTACCTTGTGGGCCCCGGTGTAGGACCGGGCTAGCGTTGTCCGGCCGGAGTAAAGACAGAGAAAGAAGGGCAGGGGTGGTGGAGACTGGGGTCTCGGGACCAAGGAAGGCCATGCCGACGTCCCTGCCCGTGACCCGACCCCTCGTCGACGGTCAGACACACACCCCCTGGGTACACGTGGGGGAGTAGAGTTGGATGGTGGGTGTAGGGGTTGGGGGTGGACCTGACGGGAGGGGTGGTAGAAGTGGACGGGGTCTCGGACGAACAGACTGTCCCGACAGTCTGTTCATTTATTTAGGGAAGAACTGGAAATTCTGAGTGAAATGGACGGTGGAGGAGATTCTTTGTGTGGACCGTGGAGGGAAGGAGGGTCGGGGCCCATAGAAGGAAGGTCGGGACCCATGGAAGGGGGCGCGGGATGGGGTGGGTCACGTACGGGTCACTGGTGAAGAGGACCCTACCACTATCTCTTAGACGCCCGACCCCCCGGTAGAGGGGGAAATTTAACCAAATAGGTTCGTGGATCGTATGACAAGGACGGAGTGTCAGTCGTAAAGTACTTACAAACCACCTACTTACTCTTCTTTACTTACTTGGTGGATCTCCAGCCCCCACCCCACCCCCCGGGTCAGGGAGACACCGTGGGGAGGTAGGAGAGAAGAAGGACGCGTCACCATTTTCTGGTGTGTGGGGTGGGGAGTGGGTAAGACTGGTGTTATCTTTGGAAGTCTTCGAGTGGGACCGTGGTCCCCTTGGAACTGCCCCGTAGACGACCCGAACGTAGACCTTTTAAGCCACAAACTTCGACTCGAGTAAGTATGAGGTTCGTTCCTTTACGCAGTTCGAACGACGACCTGGTCTCTTCGTCCCGTCGCCAGACCCTCCACGCACGGTCCTCGGGGCTCCGCGGGGCCGGTCCTTCGACTGGAGTGCCCTGACCGGTGTACCCCCGAAGGCCTTCGTGTGCACCTTGACGAGCTCAACCTTTAGCCCGAAACGCTCGGGACCGACGAATACTGTCCTACAGGGCACTAACCCTGTTGACCGTGTCCTGTCGGAGGACACACCGGCTACAGTGGGGGTACGGGACGAGACCGACCTACCATCCTCTTGCGTCCCAGCCTAGTCTCGTGGGGCGGACAGGACTGGGGGTACCTGAAGGAAGGACGTCGCGAGTGGTAGACGCGGAGGGTCGCGTGCTCACGTGGTGGCGTGCGGTCGGGTGCCGTACATGAGAGTACCCTAGTGGAGTAAAATACCGACCGTCCCCGAAAAGTGCAGACAATCGACGGAGCCTCGAGTGTTTGTGGGTACTCTGTCCCCATCACGGTAGTCCTAGGGACAGACCGGTATGACCCATTGTTCCGGGTCCCTTTCCTTTACCCTCCACGACGGACCACCGACCTGAGTACGGAAGAAGGAGCCTGAGTCCCGGGGGTGCGTCACGTGTTCGTGAGTCGATCACGTGCTCCTTTCTACCCTACTTCTATCCGTAGTCTAGTTTACAGTAACGGTGGAGGGTGGTCTCGGAGACCTGGAGGTTCCGGCGGAGGTTTGTTTTGCAGGGAGGTTCCTGTAGGGTCCGTCAGGTCACACTTCTTAGGTGGAAGGTTGTCTTCCCTACACCCAAGTTTGGGACCAGTCCCTGATTAAATTCTAGGGTGTACGGAGTCTCGTGGTGGGATCTCTCGGGTCCGTGACGTTTCTTTCTAAGGCGACGTTGATTCTGGACTGCGTTAGTTTATTTATTTATCTATAAAACTTTTGAGGGAGGTTTACAAGGGGGACTGAGGTCGAGTGAGGTCTGAGAAGGTATTCGGTAGTTCCTTATCGCCTCCCGACCGAGGGGAGTGGAACGTGGGTCGTGGGTACGAAAGTAGGTCACGACTCATGGTCTGTGGAGTGGTTCAAAACTCTATTGCTCGTAAGGAGTTTTGTGAGTATTCTCTTCCATACGAAGAGGGGTCCAGTGTGTGTCGTTCGACTCCGTTCCTCCACTACATTAAAAGGTTTTAGACTTGGTTTAAGAAACCTTAGGTGTCGGGGTCGAGCATCAGGATCTCGACGGAAGTCCTCTTTCGGACTTACCTTGCGCCGACTCGCTCCAAACTACGTGTCTCGGGACACGCGGTTTTCGACTCCAGGAGTACCTTGTCACGCGATGGTAAGTATTCTGGGCTTCGTTTTGCCGGAAAGGTCTTACCTTTTCCATAGAAAAAGTAGGTTAGACAAATCGACCTGTCGTTTGTCGATCTTCGTTTGACGGGTCTCGACGATGACCTCGAGGGTCGTGGTCTTTGGGGGTCCTGGAGTCCTCCAGAAACCCGACCACCGTACCATGTCCCACTGGGGAGAATGCTAAGTGAGACGGATATAAATGACTCCTGGATAAGACACCGTCCATAACAATGTTGACGGCTCTTGTGTGATCGCTTGTTTTGTCTGTGTTAGGGACGGAAGGCTCTTGAAGACAAATCTCTCCTCTCCCCCTGCTGTCTCCTACTCTACCAACCTACCGTAGTGACTGCATTCAAACTCGTTTGAGGTTCTCTGACACTACCTGTCCCTCCGGACCACACGACGTCAGGAGACGTCCGCAGCGTTTCTCAGTCTGTACTGAATCGTTGACTTGTTGTTGTATTACTTCTTCTATTTGTCCGTTTTATCTCTGTATGACTTAAGTCTTATGACTAATCTACAGTTCTTCTTTTTATTTACGCGTTTCCTTCTATCCTGCGTAGGTCCACCCCCAATTTTGAAATCTATCCCACTTGGTTAGGAGTGGTTCTTGAACTGACACTTATTTCTGAATTTTCTTTACCCTCGTTTTCAGTGTACCTATATATCCACTTCTCACAAGGTCTGTCTCCCTTCTCGTACACGTTTCCGGGACCCCGACCTGATACGGACCACTCAAGGTCCTTGTCGTTCCTCCGGTCATTCCAGTTTCTCCACTGTCTACCGGTCCGTCCATGTCACTTTCCTCTTCGACAATGTCCCGAACCTCGATTCCTCACTGTAATTGAGACCGACCTACACCCCCCGTCTGTCCGTAGTTCCTATTAGAATGTCCAAATCCGTCTCGTTGACTTTCTTATGACGGTAAAGGGTTTCTGCCCTTTCACGTACTCTCCCTGTCTAAAACCACCTCCCACTCCCTGCCCTACTTTCCATACCTAACAATAGCAAATCAGCGAGTCAGTACAGTGAGAACGTTGGAATACCTGACATCGGGAGGTCCGAGGAGACAGGTACCCTAAAGGGTCCGTTTTTATGACCTTTCTCAACGGTAGAGGAAGAGGTCTAGAAGGACTGGGTCCCTAGTTTGGACACAGAGGACGTAACCGTCCATCTAATAAATGGTGACTCGGGGTGGTCCTTTCGGGCTTCCCTTACCTACCACCACCACCAAATCAACGATTCAGTATAGACTGATAACGCTGGGGGGATCGGACGGTCCGAGGAGACAGTTACCCTAAAAGGTCCGTTCTTATGACCTCACGCAATGGTAAAGGAAGAGGTCCCCTAGAAGGGCTGGACCCCTCACTTTGACCCCTAACTTGACGTCCGTCTAAGAAATGGCTGACTCGGTGGTCCCTCCCCTACCTATCGACTTCGAATTATGATTTATGAACTTTTCGGATTCAAATTCTGCGACTGTCTCGTTGATACATACACAGTTAGTAAATCCCCTTTACAGACATGACCCGATCTCTATCTTTAACCCTCAACCTCAGTCTCATCTTTGTCATGAATTTCGATACAGTGACTTACTCTAGTCGTTTTTTTTACTCTTATCTGTTTTTGTCCCTTCTCTTGTAAATTCCGTATCTTGTTAATTTTACGAGAGGGTCTTCAGTGCGAGAGGTTTCACTTCGAGTAGAGTTGTAGTGATCTACGTTTAGTTTTGTTGTTACTCCATGGTAGAGTGTGGTAAGTCTTACCGATGGTAGTCTTTTTAGATGTTTGTTATTTACATACATCTTTTCAGGGTGTAACAACTGACCTCACATTTGACCACGTCGGTGATACCTCTTGTCATACCACAAAGGAATTTTTTGATTTTTGTCTTGATTATACTAGTCGTTGGGGTGAGGATCTGGGTATTGACCTCTTTCGATATATTAAGTTTTTCTATGTACGTAGGGTTTCAAGTAACGTCGTGATAAATGTTATCGGTCCAGTACCTTCGTTGGATTTACAGGTAGTTGTTTCCTTACCTTTTTCTACTATACCATGTATATATATGTTACCTGATCATAATGAGGTGGCATTTTTTCTTGTTTCATTTCGGTAAACGTCGTTCTGCCTACCCGGATCTCTGACGTATGGTTCGTTCAATCCGTCTCTTTCTGTCTACAGTACACTGTAGTAAGTGTGCACGTTAACAAATTTCTCCCGCCGCGTTTCTTTGAATAAATGTTCTGTCTCCATCTTAGCGTCTACATCTTTTGTTTGAATGTCAATGGTGACAATTCCCCTCCCCTCCCTATTTGACCCTCTAACTCTAACTGTATATGTGTGATGATATATATTTTATCTGTTGACTATTCCTGGATGACGTATCGTCTCCCTTGAGATAAGTTATGAGAATTTTTTCTGACCTCTATATCTATATAAATATTGACTAAGTGAGACGAGATGTGAACTTTGATTGTGTTGTAAAATTAGTTGATGCGTACGTACGTACGATTCAGTGAATCAGCATAGCCTGAGAAACACTGGGATCCCTGACATCGGGTGGTCCGAGGAAACCGGTACCCTAAGAGGTCCTTCTTTATGACCTCACCCAACGGTGCAGGAGGGGGTCCCCTAGAAGAACTGGTCCCTAGTTTGGGTGCAAAGAATACAGAGGACGTAACCGTCCGCCCAAGAAATGGTGATCACGGTAGACCCTTCGGGTTTTTAGTTGATATCAGGTTATTTTTAAAAAAAATTTTTCACTTCGAGTATTGTGTTACAGAGGGGAAGTGGTGTCGAGGGGGAAAGAGGGATGTGTGCGGGTCATCTATACACATTTGTGTGTGTGTCGTAACTTTAAGGGGAAAGGAGATAGAGAACCACTACAGTAAGACGACTCTTCCTTTAAGGGAAACCTCCAATGACAGTAAATTGTTCTTTCGTCGGGTGTCTTCCCTCTTTTTCACGGGACCCGTGACTCTGTTGTCATCCCTGGGAAAGTCTCGTCTCGTTAGTGGGGCTGAGACCACAATATATTTCATGATATAAGTCTGAAGTCGAGGTTGGTGTAGTTAGTCACACTTAGTCCGTCGAGTTGACGGGTTAGAAGGAATAATACAATTTACCCTTATTGTAACCGATCTTCCATCGGATCTTGTATCATGTGTCAGGTGATTATAAACAGTTTATTCACTCCTTACTTACTTATTTGCCACTTTCTCGGACTGAGTACCGTCTACCAGTTATTTGGACGGTTTACGATTTACTTTCTGAACAGAAAGGGAGGAACTAAAAAGTAAGGTAGGGAAGGGGAAAAGACGACTACTGTGTTGTCGTTTGGGTACGTAAACATGTCCCGGTACGACAAATGTTTCGAAACGGAAGATGTAAAAGAGTTTAAAACTTGGAGTACCGTCCAAATCCTCCCGTTCTTTATGTTAAGGGACAGTGTCTACTCCGTTGACTCTGAGTCTGTCCTTTGTCGGATGTTTGAGGTCCTTTAAAAATTCCGTCCCTGTTATTGTTTTTGTGACGTAAGCCGGGGTCCCACCTCGTAGACACAACGGTTTGGTTTGGACGGGCTGTAGGACAACCCACCCATTGTCCCGTCCACTCCCTTTCTGAGTCTTCAAATCTCCTTCCCTTCCATAAACAAAAGCCCCAGTACACTCATCAGGTAAATTTTTTTTTTTTCCCGTGTCTAGGGACAAGGTGTGGGTGACCGGACGGACAACGTCAGTGTACCAGTGTTTCCAGTGTGTGAAAGGCAGTGGTCGAAGGTTCAGTGGCCACCCGTGTCCAAACCCCCTATCCCTCTTGAGACCCCATTGTCCGATCCCCTTTCCTCCCTCGTACGCCCCTTTCGTCCGTCCCTACTTCAGACCTCCGTGTGTCCTCTGTTATTCGTCCCTTGTCGTCCTCCAGTCTTTCCCCCGACGTACTACCTCGTGTCCCTCTCTGTCTATGTCTTCTCTCCACTTCACCCCTTAGCCCATCCTTGTGTGACTCCGCCTGTCTAGTCTCGTGAATCTTTCCGTGTCCTTCCTTTGACCCCTGTTACTTACCCTTGGTTCGACTTTTGACCCTCGCGATTCTCTGTGACTCTCAACTCCCTACTTCCCTTCCCCAACTAAGTCCGTCCTTCACTCCCTATCTCCTCTCTGCGTGTCCCTTCTGCGTGACTCTCCCCCATGGGTCCCAGCCCGGACGCAAGGACTCCCTTGTGTTACCAATTCTCTGCTCTGCTTTCGCCAGTGTCCTACCCTCAACCCCTGCCAGCCCGTAGTTTCCTACCTTCGACCTCCGTGATTCCCCTGTTAGTACCAATTACCTCCTGTCCGGAGTCTTAACCACTTGTTTCGCCCCCCGAGATTCCTGACAGGGCTACCTCGGGTTCCTCAGACCCCGCATCTCCTCCAAACCCTTTCCCGGGGGGGAGGGACCGGGGCGGAAGGGTCGCGGCAGTGAGTGGAGCCGACTGAGTCGTGAAGCCGAAGGAAGGTGAAGGCGTTTGTCTGCCCGGGTCCGGTGCACTGTTGGGCCGGTGACGAGAGGCGGTTAGTGGCTTCGGACACGAAGCGCTCTCGTTCCGCCCCCCGCCCAGAGGCGGTACAAAATATTGACGGGTTACCTTCCCCGAGGGTAGCGGCTCCCTCCGGCCCGAAACTCGACCTCGGTTAGGAGCCGCCGCCCCGCACCGGTGCAGACACTCTCCTCCTTCCAGGCGCACTGCCGAGGCCCCGTCTGTACAATTACAACCCGCTCTCCGAGTCACAAGAGGTGGGATGCGGAGGACTTTGCTATTCTCCGGACTTCCGACTTGCACTGAATTTGATGCCGAGCATTTCTATTTTTATTTTGGTCGTTTCCACACGTCCCGTATTGTTCGTCCTATGACGAAACTAGAACGGTACAAGGAGGTTCGATTCTAACGGTTTAAATCGTTTACCTAATTTAAACCCACATATTCGTTTTGTTACGATCCACATCAATACGAATTTTTTAACAAGGAACCAACAAGGACCGTCGCGACGGGGTTCTGTTAGACTCCTTTATAGAGTCGCGAAAATCATCTTTGAACCCGTTTACTTTCGATATTATTTGGGTCTGTCGTATAATCTTTCGTCTCTGTAATGAAACGGTGGTTTCCAAACAGATCAGTTTCGATACAAAAAAGGTCATCAGTACATACTTACACTCTCAACCTGGTATTTCTTTGGACTCGTGTCTTCTTAACTACGAAAACTTGACACCACAACCTCTTCTGAGAACTCTCAGGGAACCTGGCGTTCCTCTAGGATTTCCTTTAGTCAGGACTTATAAGTACCTTCCTGACTACGGTTTCGACTTCGAGGTTATGAAACCGGTGGACTACCCTTCTTGACTGAGTGACCCTTTTCTGGGACTACGACCCTTTCTAACTTCGGACTTCCTCTGCCCCTGTTGTCTCCTATTCTACCAACCTACCGCAGTCGTTGAGCTTACCTGTACTCAAACTCGTTCGAGGGACTCAACCACTACCTGTCCCTTCGGACCGTAACCTTGGTACCCCTACGTTTCTCAACTTGTACTGACTCGCTGACTTGACTCGACCCGTCTACTGAACCAGAGACGCTTGAGGAGTAGACTCTTCACTCGTGTCCCAATATTACTACTGATCTTTATTCATTCTGGACCACGGACGTGTCATGACCCTAAAGTTATTTACTGTCAACAATACTAATCATTACGACTATTACGAAATTTTTCTTCCCTCCTCTGACCTCAAATCAGTGTCAAGACGAAGACTGATTTATCTAGTGCAGATGAGAGGTCGGACGGTCCGTATCAACCTGTTCAAAAGAAGGGATCTAGTTGAGATCTAGCTCTACTTAAGAGGTTTGACGAGAGACAACCGTACCCTTTTCACTAACGACAAACCATAAGGGACACTTATCTTTTTATAAAGACGGACAGACAGGGTTCTATAATCAAGGACCTGACCCCCGACGTTTACGTTGCCCCTGTTATAAACCAATTCTTAGGTCTGTTCAATTATTCTGATTCCTGTCATTGATGATAAACATGTCTCGAAATGGTCAATGTTTCATTGCACTGAAGTATAGGTAGTAGACCTCCTATATCAATGAGAACAAGGATAAAGTCTCCACTTCTTTGACCAGAGAATTTGATCCTAATTTTAAAACAAGTCTTCACAATCGAAACTCAACTCTCTTACCCTGCTTCTGAGTCTTAAGAGTTATTTTTATAGAACGGGAGGTGTGGGGTTTGTTAACTGCAATTTTACTACCAATAGTCCCTCAAACGTTTTCCAACCCACAAGGTGGATGACGACTCGTTAGACTGGACTCTTTGGAGTATCCAAGTTGTCCTACCCAGGGTAAGAAGTCGTTTATGCGAGGACATGAGTTCCACTCAGATGTTCCGTCCAAACCGTTGTGTCTGTGTGTCGACTTAGACTTTACGTCTTTTCCGTTTCTCTCTCTAGTCAGTAGGTCTAGTTAGAAGTCTTTGTGAGATTCTAGGTGATTTCTTTAATTATTTTATCTCAGCTTTCTTTCATTATTTATCTTTTTTTACTATCTTATACAAGTTGCGGACTACTTTAACTCACGGGGAGGGTATTCCATAAAACCACTTTTGACAATTTACTCACCTAAATCGTTCTCTACTTCTTATTCCTCAATCATCCATCGTGACTCACTCGTTCGTTACCTTTCCCTCCCCGATCATTATACCTTGGGAAACCCAAAGGCGACCTAAAACGTAACCTCGTCAAGTTCGGTTTCTCGAAGAGACTCCCCGACTGATCCGGGACGTCGATTTTAGTGGGGTCTTGGGTTCCCCAGTTGGCTCATGGGAGGGAGTCCAACTTTAATTGATCGTACGAGTATTACGTCAAAATGTGAAAATTGAACAAACTAGGAGTGTTGTTAGGACTCTTTATTAGGATAATAGAGATTATCTGCCTCTTTGGTTCTAAGACACGCCCCTCTACTAACTGTCTCAGCGTACACGTATTCTTCGTCTAGATCTTAGTTCTGGACAGAACTGAAAAGAAAGGGATTTGACATCCTCCTGGGTGACACACAGTCCGTCACAAGAACCACGACTCCTTTAGTATCGCTTTTGTCATCTGATTTTAGGGACGAGAGTGTCACTCGTGTCAACGTCCCTTTCTGTCTGTTACTAGTTCGCTGTCTTCAGTCCGTATTCTCACACAAAACGGTTTTAGAAACCCACTTTACAGTACTATAATCGTAGAAAGGCTTTTGGATCACGCAACTTAGACCCCAAACATGTACTCACGGAAACATGAAAAGGAAGGTAAAAGACACACAATCTTGTAAAAATATTAATTTCTCAACCCTTTTTTATGTCACACGATCTCCCACTGTCTACGATACCCCATTTTCGTTCCTCCCCTCTGTCTCTCCTAATCTCAAAATCTTCTCACCGGTACCTTCCGGACTAACTCTTTCCTTTGTAAATTTACTTTCGGACTCCCTCCCTAAAGACACCACCGGGTCACTAATTCTGAGTCACGAGGTTTACGTTCCCTGGACCCAAACTAGGGACCAGTCCCTTGATCTAGGACGTACGGAGTTGATTCTGGACTCACGTCGGTTTATTAAGTCAAGTCAGCGAGTCAGTACAGAATGAGAAACGTTGGGGTACCTGACGTCGTACGGTCCGAAGGGACAGGTAGTGTTTGAGGGCCTCGAACGAATTGGAGTACAGGTTCATTTATTACGGTTTATTTACTTACACATTTTGTTTTTGGACTTACTCTACTCCCTCGTTCGGGACATTATTGGGTCCTCTCTTACAAGATCTACCTCCCTCGTCGTTCTCGTTTCCGGAACTCCGTCTTCAAAGGGTGTAAGATGTTCCACATCGGGGAGGGGGGGTTTTTTTTGTGTCTTGTCGTTGAACCTCCCTTTTCTCGGTAGTGTCTCACTCCACGCCCGTCGGTAGGGGTAACACTCCTGTCCTTGGACTCAGGTGGACCCCCAATAAGACCTTCGGGCTACTTCTTTCACCCTAGAGAGCATAAGTCTCTTTACATTTAAATTTATTCTATTACAGTAAACGGATCTTTTAAGTCAAGTCAGCGAGTCAGCACAGGTTGAGAAACCTGACGTCGTACGGTCCAAAGGGACAGGTAGTGGTTGAGTCCCTCGAACGAGTTTGAGTACAGGTAGTTCAGTGACTACGGTAGGTTGGTAGAGTAGGAGACAACAGGGGAAGAGGAGGGAGGAAGTTAGAAAGGGTCGTAGTCACTCAGTCAAGAAGGGTAGTCCACCGGTTTCATAACCTCGAAGTCGAAGCCGTAGTCAGGAAGGTCACTTATAAGTCCTGACTAAAGGAAATCCTAGAGGAACGGCAGGTTCCCTGAGAGTTCTCAGAAGAGGTTGTGGCGTCAAGTTTTCGTAGTCAAGAAGCCACGAGTCGAAAGAAATACCAGGTTGACAGTGTAAGTATGTACTGATGACCTTTTTGGTATCGAAACTGATCTGTCTGAAAACAACCGTTTCATTACAGAGATGAAAAATTATACGACAGATCCAACCAGTATCGAAAAGAAGGTTCCTCTCTTGCAGAAAATTAAAGTACCGACGTCAGTGGTAGACGTCACTAAAACCTCGGGTTCTTTTATCAGACAGTGACAAAGGCAACAAAGGGGTAGATAGACGGTACTTCAATACCCTGGCCTACTGTACTAGAAGTCGAAAACTTACAACTCAAAATTCGGTTGAAAAAATAAGAGGAGAAAGTGAAAGTAGTTGTCCGAGAAATAAAGGAGAAACGAGAGACGGAATTCTCACCACAATAGACGTATAGACTCCAATGACTATAAAGAGAGATGTTAGAACTAAGGTCGGACACGAAGTAGGTCGGGTCGTAAAGCTTACTATATGAGACGTATATTCAATTTATTCGTCACACTGTTATATGTCGGAACTGCATGAGGAAAGGGTTAAACCTTGATCAGACAACAAGGTACAGGCCAAGATTGACAACGAAGAACTGGACGTATGTCTAAAGAGTCCTCCGTCTAGTCCACCAGACCATAAGGGTAGAGAACTTCTTAAAAGGTGTCAAACAACACTAGGTGTGTCAGTCTCCGAAATCGCATCAGTTATTTCGTCATCTACAAAAAGACCTTGAGAACGAAAATACTACTAGGTTCCTACAGTCGTTAAACTAGAGACCAAGGAGACGGAAAAGATTTAGATCGAACTTATATACCTTCAAGAGTCAAGTGTTTGACAACGTCGAAACGAATTCCTTAAGACTCGTAATGAAACGATCACACACTCTACTCACGGTAACACGCCATCAAACTTGTAAGAAACCGTAACGGAAAGAAACCCTAACCTTACTTTTGACTGGAAAAGGTCAGGACACCGGTGACGACTCAAAAGGTTTAAACGACCGTATAACTCACGTCGTGAAATTGTCGTAGTAGAAGACCCTAAACTTTATCGAGTTGTCCTTAAGGTAGTGGAGGTGATCGAAACAAGTATCACTACGAAGGACTCCGGGAGATCTATGAGGTCTCATAGATCCTCTTGAATTTTTTACTTTTGGGGGACATGACCACTTCACCGTAACTTTGCGAGTATAAGTGTCTCCACCACTCTCAGATAAGTGACCGTGCAAGACTCGTTCACCGTAACGGAGAGATTCGGAGTCAAAGGAGTAGACGTGTCACCCCTGTTCTTTCTGTGGAGTATCGTAAACACTCTATTTTCTAGGTGTCTCCTTTACAGAGTATTTGTCCTGTTGTTGTCGATAATACTAATAGACCTAAACAAGTTTCAGTAAAAAGAGAAACAACCGAAAGAGCCACAGAGTCTCTTATTTCTTAGACGTCACACCCTCTGGATCCAAACTAGGGACTCAACCCTTCTAGGGCACCTCCTCTCGCACCGTTGGGTGAAGTCATAAGAACGGACCTCTTAGAGGTACCTGTCTCGTCGGACCACCCCCAGGTACCCCAGTGTTTCTCAGCCTGTACTGACTCGTTGATTCGTGTGTGTCTGTTAGACAACGGGTCTGGGTCCTGGGGACGTCTGTCGTCGGGTCACATCCCTGTGGTAGACAGTCCGGACGGGGGTGGGGCGGGTCAAAAGAATACTAAATTTTCATCCTCCTTTTTTCTCCCCCTCCTAAGGAGGGTGTCCTCCTCACCGGGTACACTTTGTCGAGTAGAGAGAGGCCGTTTCGGGTTCCGAAAAGGACTGTCCCCGTCGCCATCTCTCGCACCGGGGACTCAGTCTAGTTGGACTCAAGTTCAAGAAGAGAACGGTCCCTGATCGACACACTATTACCCGTTCTAAGGAGTGGAGAGACCCAAAGTTAAAGGAGTGGACGTTGTATCACTACTATTATGGATTGAAGATTCTACCCCTCTCCCCCAATTCCCCTAGTCCGTGTGGTGTGGGCCGTTACCCCCCTGAGGGTTTCGTAAACCACTTGGGTATTTGGACTACCCCAACTGGTAAAGACATGGTGTAAGGTGGAGTAACCTCTTCCTATGACATCCTTCCTCTGTAACTTTAATACTTCTGTGATTTTACACTATTTTCATGTCTATGAAAAAAACTACTAACCAAACAAATCGTCATCTTCTTCTCTATACGATACCCTTTTATCTGTAGTACATTTATCCAGAATCCGTAAATCGCGTCACAGACCGAGTTTCCTCCGTAGAGTATTCGTATTATCTGTATCATCTCAGTCTTCATTATTCGTCACCCTGAAGGGACCACCAGGTCGCCGAATCTGACGTGTGAGAGTTACGTCCCCCGGGCCCCAAGCTAGGGACAAGTCCCTTGGTCAAGGGTCAAGGCTTGATCTAGGGTTTACGGTGTTGATTCTGGGTCGTGTCGGTTTATTTATTTATAAATTTTATCTTCTTCTTTTTCTTCACTATTCGTCGTCATTCTTTGACCATGTTCCGTAGACTCCCCGACGGGTCCACCGAGTCACCATTCTTTAGGCGGACGGTCACTTCCTCTACGTCCTCTAAACCCAAACTAGGGATCCAGTCGTTCTGGGAGACCTCCTTCTTTACCGTTAGGTGAGGTCATAAGAACGGCCCTATTAAGGTACCTGTCTCCTCGGACCACCCGATGTCAGGTAAGTCAGTGTTTCTCAACCTACACTGACTCACTCACTCGTATGTGTGTTGTATGTATACCTCATACACTACCCACCTCCTCGGCCCTGTTCTATCCATGGACTTCCTCGACCTTCCCTACGGAGACGACTAGTGAGGGTGGTCCATCTCCCTAGGCACCCTTTACACCCTGGACCGGGTTGACTACCTCGGTGGGACGTTTAGTTCCTTCCCTTCCGGGCTCCCAGGTCCCAGTCCTCGAATACCCCCGGACCTTTAGTTTGGAGTCCCGTTCTTCCCAGAGGTCTTTTTGTGGGTTCTTCCCTTTTGAATTTCGGTCGGGCCCAGAGGAGGCACCGTCGGACCGAAGACTACCAAATATTCCGTCCTGTGTGACGTCTCAATTCAAAGTAGACTTCTTTCAAGTGACACCAAACTCCAACAACTCTTTGGTGACTGGACTAAGATGTGAGAGTGAGACGTTCACCCTTTCTGTCCGACCCTCCTTCCTTATGGGGTGAGACCCATCGGTCCCCACCAAGGCTCGATGTCGGGGACCGAACCCAGCTCGAACCAAAGACTCGAAGACGACAATCCGTGTCGTGGGTGACACCCGGCCCGGGGCGGCCCTGGACGACGTCACGACAAACCACCAAACCTGGTCCGTCCACTCGTCTCTGGTCGACCCGGCCAACCTCCAGACGACCCGGAACGACCGTTTCCCGCCGAGGGAGAGATCCGTGTCCGGTGTTCCGAGGAAGGACAACTGTCCTCCTCCCCAGAGGCCCGTCCCACTCCACGGGCGACCGAAACGCAGTGAGTGGACTCCCTCTTCGTCAAAGAGTCTCCCTCACAGGATCCCCTGAGGTCTCCTGAGTAGAGAGAGATTGGGTCATAAATAAATGACTAGAGAATGACTCATGATCCGTGACGCGGGTCACGAAGAGTCACACTTGGGTTATTTAACAAAGTATTCGGTGTCTCGTCCGTGATAATAGTTGTCACTTGGGTCAAATATTTCCTCCGTCTCTCACCAATTCAGTGAATCAACCAGCCCCCCCGCCGCCCCCACTCCGACCCTAAACTCGGGTGTCCGACTGAACTCTCGGGGATCAATCTTGTTCGTTTCTTTGTTTTAGGATGAAAAATTTAATTTTGTTTGTAACGTCCTTGTTATAGATTAAAGATATACGAGAAATGGGTCTAAGGAGTCAACAATTATAAAATAGTGTAAAATAGATATTAGGTGGGAGGGTGAGGTAAACTCTCATTTAACGTCTGTCTACGGGGAATGGAGACTTGTGCAGTCACAGAACAAAAAATTATAAAACAAATACATAAACAAACCGATGCGGTCCAAACTCAACTTCGTATACCCTAAAAAGACTCAACACCGTACACTCGAGAATCAACGTCGTACATACATCCGAGATCAAGGGACTGGTCCCTAGTTTGTACCCGAGGTCGTAGTTCTCACACCTCAGAATCGGTGACCTGGTGGTCCCTTCAGGGATAGAACGAAAAAGGAACTTCTACCTCGAAAGAGAAGAGAAATAAATAAATAAGTATAATATACCTGAGTACCTAAGAAGAGAATAAGTCGTTCAGAATTGGGTACAAATGACAATAAAGAAGACTACGAGTTTAACAGGGTTTAAACCGACAATCCCTGGCGAAGTTCGGTCTCTCGAGGGTGAAAATTTATACTGTAACATGGTACAGGGAACTGGAACTGGTCTCTCCCTCGGTGTAGACGTCCCTCGTCAGGGACGACCCATCGAGGACTTCGAAACCGGGGGATCACGTCCGTCCGTCCTCTACCCTCTTAAATCCGAAGTACCACAGATCCTCACAACACGTCTAGGTGTCCCCCAAGTAAGTAATCGGTTTGTGGATGATACCGGAGTCGAAAACTTTTGAGTAACTTTTACCTCCCATCTCTTTTTTCTGTTAGTGTTAACACGACAAAGATTTTGACTCTTGAAACCATGAGGTTCTCCATTACACTTACCGAGAGAATCGATACATTTATATTCCGATCCCTGTTAAAAACTCCCCTTATGAAACCGTCTGTATCAACGACGTTGTAAACCAGTGAACCCTTCAATCACCCGGTTGAACGTATACTTTGGGTCCGGAAACCCTCCATTCCCTATCGACAGTGTTAGGGCCCACCTGGTTGCGAGTATCCACTCCTTCGTTTCGTTCTCGAGACTCTAGTTCCCTTCCCCCTCGGAACGACCACCGGTGTCTTTCTGGAGGATCAACCCTTCCAGGAACCAGGAAGAACATTTTATTACATCCACGACACTACAGGCAAAGTGTCTTGACTACCGAGGACCTCGTCGTCGTCCGTGAAGTCCGTTACCTTTGTGGTACTCGTTTCCTTTTCTTCCTTGACCCTGTGGGGAGATAAAACGGGGGTTTCGGTGGAGAAAACCTCACCAACTTATCTAGGGACTTACATAAGTAGGGACTTATGTCCGGGACTTGTGTAGGGGATGTAAATATGACCCGGAGTGGGTCGACCCGTCTTAGGGTTTACAGATCTGGTTCTTAATCCAGATCTAAGTTTGAGGACAAGAACATGAAGGACCGACCCACGGAAATCTTTCAGTGAACAGGAGAGACTCGGAAGTGAGTAAATAAAGGAGTTGTTCATAAATGACTCCCGAACGAATACACGGCTCGTGACGAGATCCGTTTTCTAGACGTCATCAGTCCTTCTATCTGTTCAAAGATGGAAGTACTTTGAATGTCAGACCAATATTATTCGTTTATATATTCGTTCTATTATTGGATACCTCTATAAACAACAAGTCAGCGATCCAGTACAGATTGAGAATCACTTGGGTACTTGACGTAGTGCAGTCCGAAGGGACAGGAAGTGATAGTGGGACTCAAACGAGTCTGAGTTTAGGTAATTCAGCTATCACGGTAAGTTGGTAGAGTAGGAGACAACAGGGGAAGGGGAGGACGGGAGTTTGAAGGAGTCGTAGTCCCAGAAAAGATTACTCAGCTGAGAAACGTAGTTCACCGGTTTCATGACTTCGAAGTCGTAGTCAGGACGGTTACTTATGTCCCAACTAAAGGAAATCCTGACTGACCAAACTAGAGGAACGGGAGGTTCCCCGAAAGTTCTCAGAAAAGGTTGTGGTGTCAAGTTTTCGTAGTTAAAAAACCATGAGTCGGAAGAAATACCAGGCTGAGAGTGTAGGTATGTATTGATGACCTTTTTGGTATCGAAACTGATCTACCCGGGAACAGTCGTATATAATTCGATTATAATTGTACCTCTATAACTCGATTATATTTTTTGTTTAAAGTCTCTACCACCGAGGAAATCGGTCCCGACAGTCCTTTCTGGAGAGATTCCGGTACTGTAAACTCGACTGGACTTTCTACTCTTTCTCGGTCCGTCACTTGTCTTCTCCTTTGTCGTTCACGTTTCCTGAACACCGTCCTTACTCGAACCACACAATTTACTTGTCATTTTTGCCGTCACACTGACTTCTCCTCGTCCCACTCTACTCTCACTGTCTCCACTCCGACCCGTCTCTGGGCTACCGAATCCCGGGACATCTGGTTTCCCTCCTCATATCAAATATAATATTTAAGCTTCCTTTTAGAAACTCTCACAATTCGGTTTCCCACCTTCTCACAATTTGTTCGACTAGAAACAATGTTCGTCTTATATCAGACCACACACTTTTTTCGAAAATCCCTATTTCACTCCTGTAATAGTCCTCTGACCGGCACCAGGTCGACTCAATTACCAGGGACCTGGTCCATCGTCTTTACTTCCACCGGTCTTCACCAGTCTACGTCCCACCACAACCTCCACCTCGGTCACTGAGTACTTCACTCCTCTTTCCTTTCCATGCCTCGTTTCGAGGCTCCAGACCCCAAACTTGTCGACTCTACCTCTATGACCCACACATACAACGACTCGATCCTAACTACGAGTCCTCACCCTAGAACCGGCACGTCCCGTACCCCCGGGGTAGACCATGGGTGCGCCTCCGAGACTCACCCGTCAACCTATGTCAGACCTTGAGTTTTTCTTCGGCAAGGGAGACCTTTATGTTTTAGACCTCGAGGACTCGGATGTCTACCGTAAATTTTGATGCTCTGATCTACTCTAGTAGCTCCGTCTCCCACATCCAGCTTTCCTCTTCTCCGGGTGCTGACACCTGACATTTTACTCCGTTTACTGTAGAAGTGGGCGCGCCGAGGCCACTCTACAGTGCACTTTCGGGCGTCAGTCGCGAGATTGGTCCTAACTCTTAGGACTCCCCGCCCCGGACCCCGCCCCGCCCCGGACCCCGCCCCGCCCCGGATAGGCCCCGCCTCGGCCAGCCCCCGCCCCGACCCCTCAGCCCTCCGACGAGACCCCGGCCCCCCGCCGGCCCCGCCACTGCAGTGGCATACTGACCCAAAAATACTTACTTTCCTTAGGACACTCACTCATTAAGGCCCTTCGAGCGGAATGTTGAGCCGCGCCGGGGGTCGCGACGGGCGGGGTGTTGTTTTGAGCCGCGCAGCGAGTCCGCTAGGACCGAGAATCGCTGGGCGCCAGCCCTGGCCTCCCCCTCCGACTGGCTCCGCGCCCGGCTCCTCTCGTCGAGTCTGCCGTCGCCCTGGGGCACGCACGGTCCCTGCGGTCCGCTTCGTCCTGCTCTCCGCCCACTCCCAGCGCCCTGCTCACGCGTCCCGGTCCCCCGCCGTCCCAGAGGCGCGAGGACCTTGCACGGACCCCGCCCCGGGGCCCGGGCTGAGCCAGCCACGATGGCACCTAGGGAGCGGACCTGACGACCGAACCCTCCCACAGCTCCACCCCCCGCCCCCGCCTCCAGGACACTCTGGCTCTGCGCCGGCTTTGCTTGAACCGCCCCACGCCCCAATTACCCGGGGAAAACCCCCGCGCCCGGCTCTCCGCCACTTCAGTCCGTCCTTCCCCGTCGCGCCCGACCGCTCGCAGTCGCAGGCGGGTCCGCCCCGGCCCCCGCCACACACGTTCATGCACTGAGCCACTCTTGTCAGGGACCTGGCTACGGGCGTCCGGCTCGCACGCGCCAAACAAATGCAGGCTCCCGCCCGCACGCACACACAAGGGACCGGTCGCAGGACCCATAGGACGGGCCACGCACGAACGCGGCTCATGGAACCCCTTACACTCACACACACACACACACACACTCACACACACACACATACACACACACACACACACACTTGCGAGGGTCCGCCCCGGACATATTGGTCGCCTGGCATGGAGGCTTTCTCACACTGGTGTTCTTATTTTCTTCTTCGCTCTCTTTACCGGGTCAGGTATCAGTGTTCCCAGACCCTTTAGAGAGGGCCCAACAGGGAAAGGGTGGTCGGCCACCGGAGGTCCGGAAGCGAGAGGGGCCTCAAAGGGTCCTGGCGTCGGTGCACTGACGCCACAAACAGGGGGTGGGTCTCGGCCGCGGAAGTCGGTGCCCCACCCCGTTTTATAGTTTCTAGGGTGGCCCGAAGGGACCCCTTGTTCCACTTCCCCGGTGGGGACCGAGGTAGTGGGGCCACCCAGACCGTTGTTTCATCCGACCACAGGTCCAGGAACAGGGGTCCAAAAGACCGACGGACCCCTTCTGTCTGGGAGGGGAGCCTGAAAGGAAGTAGGGCCCCCGATGGGTCGGGGAGTCAGAGTCTTCTTTGTCCTTCCCGCCCCCACCCCCCTCACACCTCCCGGCCCTTTTGCCGTTTCCAACCTCCATCCTTCCCTATAGTCCGAAGGAGAGAGACCACCGATGAGGAGACCGACCAGACCCAAGATCTCCGACATGGACGACCTAGTCCTTCCCACTCTTGGGTTCCAACCCCACCTCGACCAAAGACGGGAAGACCACCAAAGTCAAGTGTTCACCCCGATTAGTCTGTCTCGATAGCTACTGACCTGAACTCCTCGATCAACTTCTGAACCCGGTCTGAACCAATTGTCCGTCACCCTGATGAACAGAACCACGTCCTCCCCAATGACACTCTTCCGCGGAGTGGGACGGGACGAGGAGGTAGTTACGGGACGACTCCCTACAACTCCCGACCCGACCCCGAATCCCGAAGGAACCAGGATAAGACGGGAGAGAAGGAGGGTGGGTGTCCCGATGTCCTAGTACCCCACACACCCCCCTCCCGTAACTCGACCTGGTCTATTAGAAAATTGAAACCTAGAGACTCGACGATGGTGTCGACCATTGAAGACCCAGGGGTAGACATCGTCGTCGATCCGTTGTAAGTTCCACCATCTTCCCGTCACCCGACCGCCTCCACACTGTCGGAGGTGTATGTCGGATTAAAGGTCCCCTTGGTACGTTCTCTTTTGTCTCGGTTGTCGGGGTCCGCCTCCGGTCCCAACAGGTCCTTATACACCTTATACATTCCCTCCATCGGTGGTCCTCGTGTCCTTAGTCCGTCCTTTGTAGGGACTCGTCCCGATCCCTCGTCCCTTGTCCTCCTTCACCGACTGACTGAGTCAGTATCTACCTTTCGATCATGGCTTTCCAAATTGGAGGGTGACTTAGTGGGGACCTGGAAGTCATCCCGGGTCCTGGGTCACTCCCGAGGGAACCGGGGACACGGAGGGAGTCAGGATTATGAAAATCGGACGCAACGGTACCTCGGGTGGTTACTGATCTACGACCCCTATTCTATCACTTGTTTAGTCTAGGTCTCGACGGGAGACCCTCGAATGTCAGTTCCTTCCTTCTGTTTCAACTCCTTTCTCGGTGATTTGAGTTACGTTTTGGTGTCGACTCTATCCACCATACTCCTCCTTCAGTGACACTAATGTTTCATGTATTGTGTCAAGACTGAATCGGTCCTATTAGTTCCTTCCGAAGGGACCCCTCCACTGTCAGTCGGTCTTACAGTTTAGTTCACTATTAGTAGACACTTCTGGAGTTCCCGTCCCCGAAACTAAGTCGAAACCAGGAAGTCCCACGTCCTGGTGCGGACCCTGGATGTCCCATCCACGAAGAACCCAGAAACGACTAACTTACTTACTTACTCGGGACCCAGTCACAGGACCATTTTGAGGTGTTGTGGATCTCTTTTTCCGGACCCTTGGGGTCCGTTTGTTCTTGAGGACCCGTGCCCGACATTCTAAGAACTTCGTCAAAGACGTTTTGTTCGTCTAGGACGTCCCGAGTTCACTGTAGAAGAGAATGTGTGTACGTGGGGCACACAGGGAAACCCCTTACACACCCCTACCATTCTCAAACAACAGACGAGTAAGTAAACAACAGTCGTACCCCTAGGACCTTCTCGCACCCCTCTCTTGTACCACCACCGGTCTTCCCGGATGGTGCACCCGATCTCCCCTCCGACCGTAGTATCCCAATACTTTACCCGGCTTGTACCAGTCCAACCATCCAAACACAGTCATTACTAGGGAGACTGTCCCTCCTCTCGACCACCCCAGTCTCCACCTCCGTCTGACCTGAGGTCTCTCGTCCACCAAAACCAGAGCCACGTCGACTTTCTCCTTTACGAATTCCCAATCCGTACCTCGTCTCCCTCTCAGTTCCGACTATCAGAGACTCAAACACAAGAATCCGGGGACGGGGGTCCTTCAGAAGGGACTAAAGGGAATCCGGGGACGGGGGTCCTTCAGAAGGGACTAAAGGGAATGGAACGAGGTCCCGGAGATGAGACGACCACCAGAACCTCAAGGTAAGGTCCGGTCTTAGACTGAGAGATTTGAAACTGTAACAGTCACGATCCTGCATGGAATCCGAACCACCAAACCGCACAACCCGGGTCTCTCTCCCTCACCACATGGACTTTAGTGTGTCGTTCACAATCACCCACCGTCTGGGGGTCCGAGTATGAAGGGACACCACGACCCAAGAGGGTCGAGACGAGGGGAAGGTTGTCCCTCCTCCGAGGTGGTCACGACCGACGGTTCCGGGTCCTTTTGTGTAAAAAAGGAAGACAGGAGTGTCTCCTTCGTTTTACCGAGTCGTCGGTCTCCTCGGGTACGGTCGCCCACCCGGCAGAGGTCCTACGGAGACTCACATGATCCCCCCGGTCCCCGCACCGACAACTGACCCGTTACGTCGACAGTTAGGGGATTCGGTGTGGAGGTCCCTTACAATCCTTGGACGTCTGGGACCTCCAGTCACGACGACCGGAGTCCTTCCCTTCTTCGTCCCTATCCCCCTACTCCTCATAAGTCAAGTCAAGCCAAGTCAGCGAATCAACACAGGTTGAGAATAGGAAGTCTCTCCTCATATCACCGACCGAAACTTCTTTCTCGGGACTCGACCCCTGAGGTCCCAAGGTCAGGTGGTAACGGTGGTTTGTCGACGAACCAACGAAGTCAATGTCTTGTTACTCCAACGTAGTCGACGACAGAGTTCAGGTTCCAGATGGTCTGACCGGTTCCGACGGACCACCTCCTGGGGCCGGGGAACCAACTGTCGGGTCGTCGGGGACCAGACTTCAACCTCACGACTTTCAGACTCCACACTGGAAGAACACTGAAAGGGAGACACTGACGGACCGAGACGACTCGATCCTACAAGGACCCGTTTGTACCCACGGAGTCGACTGTACATCATACACGAACTCCCCGACTCCGATTCTGTCCTCCTCTTTCTCCTTTCCTCTGTTCTTGTCCAAGTTTCGGAGGGACCCCAGGGTTTCATGGATCTTAACGTCTCTCCTACCCTGGAAGTCGGTAATAGATCATATCCCCTACCGGTCGTCAAAGGAGAAGCCGGATGAGACCTCCCGACACAACTCCTCCTAAGACTCCAATACAGGTTCGAGTCACCTTTTGTCGCGACACAACTCTTTCTAAGTCCTTGACACAGGTCGGAGTCACTCTCGTTCACGCCATTAACTAATAACTACAGGCACAATCCTCATCTCCCTCCTTACACCCCTCTATTTGGTTGGTAAACGGTGAAGACTAGAAAGATTCGGAGAACAAAAATGTGTGTTTGTGATACTACTAACAGGGGTGAAACTCTCCTTTGGTTCCAGGTCTCTCCTTTTTACGGAACAGGATACCCGGTACGGAGGTCTCAAGACGTAGCCAGTCGGTGGTGTATAACGAGTCGTGGGTCGTCCGAGAATCTAGTGGAGAGGGTAGTCCGAGAGACACATCGGGTCTGACGGACCCGTGGTACATTGTGGGGTCGGGGGATTTGTCGGTCGGTCCTCCGGACCTATAGACCCACTGTGAACGTCCGGGTTGTGTCTAGGACCGTGTAGTCTCGACCCATCGGAACCTCGGTCCGTTCGGGAAGACAAATGTCCCCACCCCTTTGTCCCGGGTCTCTCCCACGGGACACTCCTGGAGTGACGCTCCTCTGTACACCAAGGTACACCGGAGTCTGGGTCCGAAATAGGCGGCAATCGACACACTGAGACCCGATGAGATAACTGAAAAGACCGGTAATGGAGTGTCCCAACAACCCTCTTGACCGCACGACTACCACACTTCCGTTAGTCCTAAGTCAGGACCCTGGAAATGTCCACAAGTCTTAAGGAGGACTGAATCCTCTTCCGTCGGTAAGTGGACGACACACTGAAGTCCGTTCTCCCCGGGGAGAGACCAGAGGTGGAGGGGAACCCACTTCACTCCTCCGTCCCCGGTCTGTCACACATTCTCTGAAAGGACACACTGGGACCGGTCGGTCCTCTGTGGTTCAGTTTCGCTACAGGGTCCTTAACGATGTCCGGGTTGGGGAGGACCTGTCTGAGTCATTAAGATTATTGGGGGGTCCACGTGTGACTGCAGAAACAAACGTTGTAAAGCAAGGTAGTTTTGGGATACTCTATCCATAACAAGGGTTGGATGTCTACCCTTTCACCTCTGGGTCTCCCCTCCTCACCGAACGGGTCAGTGTGTCGGACCTCTTTTGTCTCTACCCTGAGTTTGGTCCGAACTGGGAATTAGGTGACAAGGAAAGGAACAAAGGATATGGAAGGGACCCTCGGTCAATACTTCTGTCTTAGGGAAACAGAGGGAGGGTAGGAGGACCATAGACACACGGTAGGGACGGTACGTCTTCGTCTATCTTTCCTCCTTCTTAACCTCCGTCCCGGTTCTCCAAAAAGAGAACTGCCAGAAGTCGTCTAAACCCGAACCGTGCTCCAAGTCTGGAACTGTTCGACCCACTTTAACAGTATCCGGTGGTTAGGTGTGGAGTGGTCACGGACGAGGGACGGTCGGGGACACGACCGTCGGAGTGTGGGTCTCGACAGACGCGGACCAAGAACCGACACCTCCAGGGACAGACCACCCCTCAGTTCCTTTGTCTGGTAATGTTGTATCCCATCTTGACGACCCCACCCGCCACGACTTTTTCAGGATCCTCGGACCCTCCGGAAGAACCTCCTCCCCTACAGGTACGAGTCCCGTCTTCCGACTTATCGTCCTCAGACGGTTTATTTCACCCTCACCCTCCTCTTGACAGTGTTCCAAACCGCACTGGGTTTCCGTTCTTTCGTACCCCACTCTCCTTCACTTTCTTTAAGGAACACCGACCTCCCGTCTTAGCTCCGTCCGTCATCACACTTTCCTCGGACCCCCAATCATTTGCCCCAATATACTATACCATGTTCCCTACAAAATCGGTCAAAATCGGAGAGACTCCTCTTCCGTTACCGTGGGATGAGGTTATGAGACCGGACCTTTTAGGGTACCTGTCTCCTCGGACCATCCTACGTCAGGTACCCCAACGATTCTCAGTCCGTACTGACTCGCTGAAGTGAAAGTGAAAAGTGAAAGTACGTAACCTCTTCCTTTACCGTTGGGCGAGGTCACAAGAGCGGACCTCTTAGGGTCCCTGCCCCCTCGGACCACCCGACGGCAGATACCCCAGCGTGTCTCAGTCTGTGCTGACTTCGCTGAATCGTCGTCGGAGAGACTTCTCCATCGTGACTCGTTTCTAGATTTACTATTCAGAAACCCCTCTATTTTCCTTCTCTTTTCATTTCTCTTGTTGTTCACGTTTCCGGGACTCCGACCTTACTTGGTAAGTCACCCCGGTGACATCGACCTGGTGACCCCGGTTCCCTTCACCATACTCTACTTAAGATTCTATCGTCCCGGGAACTTACGCTTCTATCATCACAGACCTAAAATAAGGTTCACCCTCTTTTTGACTGGAACCAGAGGAGAGAGGGGATCCAGAATCGGGTCTCCCATTGAAGACGTTTGTACAGACACCTAGGGAATAGGTCGTTTCGCGACTTCCACTCTTCCGTCGGGAATAACAGAGGACAGGAGGGGAGGGAGGGACGGGTCCGACTCGAGGGTAGGGTCGAAGGGGAAGTCAAGGATCTTAGGGGTTCTCCCCGAGTCGTCTGTAGTCCGTAAGTACTTCGGTAAGTATTTGGTCGTCCGGACCCTAGACCGGTATCCGACACACGGGGTCCCGTCCAGTGAAGGGAGAGATCTGGATGAAGGGGTACTTCTGTTACAGGTGCCTTGCCAACCTGAAATTTCCACGAAAGAACCCAAAAAGACCGACTCAGGGGCGGCTCAGTGACCCAATCTTAGGCCTGACTCGAGATCCCACCGAGGAAAACATAGGTCTAGGGCCAGAGTGGGCCAAAGGGGAAACCCCTAAGGACGAGGGGAAGCCTCAGAACCTCGTTCAGGTCGGTGGTCGAGTCACAGGGACCGCACCTTACCCCTGGTGATCGCTACCTCCCCTTCGGCTGGGGTCGTGGACGACGCGCGGCCCAGGTCTCGAGTCCCGGGCGTCCCATCTCACACTGGGACTCGGAGTCAAAGGGGTGCGCGGGTACGGGCGTCTAGTTCGCACTCGACTCGCTTTTGTGCGGCGTGGACAGCCTGCTTCGCGACTACCCCGAGAGACACGCGCTCGACTTGGCCGTGGACGCTCCCGAGAGCCGGCTCCTCCACTGCGCCGAGTTCGTCGCGGCGGCGTGTGAGTTCTTGGCGCCGATGCGCCGGTCGACGGCGCACTTCGCGCACACGGTCTTCCTCCTCGACGTCTTCGTCTTCAGCCTCGACCTCGCGCTCCACCTGTTCGACCGCGCGCTCTTGCGGCGGTACGCGAACCTCGAGCTGCGAGACGCGCCGTTCACGCTCCGCGACGTCCCGAAGCGCGCGAGCCACCGGCGGCGGGCGCCCGGGCGCCGCGACCACCGCGGCCGGTCGCAGTAGTGGTAGCAGTTCAGGCGGGGCTCGGGGCCGGGCCCGGGGCGGGGACCCGGCCCGGGGCGGGGGCCGGGGCGGGGGCGGCGGACGAGGATCACGAGCGGCTCTGGGCGGCCAAGGTGGGTGCGGGTAAGGGGTTTGGTGCGGGGAGGCTGAGGTCGACGGTAGGGATTCACGGATTCGCGGCGGAGACAGAGGTTCACGGTAAAGAGACGTCGGTGGTCGAGGGAGGTACCACTTGTGTGCAAGGGAGGGGTCTAGGACAGAAGGAGCACGCCAGAGACTTTGACCCTGGATTGCCGGGGCCCCTCCCCGTTTAAACCACTCTATCCTTCAGCCCACTCCAGCTCCAGACCGCAAAGGATTTTTGAAGTCGGAAGAATCAAACCCTCCTACCCTATGTTTCGACTAATCTCTTCCCGGTAGCTCCCCTTCTACCGGTGGGGAGTAAAACATTGACAAACGAGTCTAGCACGGTAGCCGGGCAGGGGTGGGAGGTCCTATGTTCTGATCTGAACTGGGGCGTACGGAGACCATCCTAACAGGTCGACCCTTCAACTACAAGGGCGGAGACGAAACCCGGACCTACGGACCGGGAGGTCTCGACCTTCTAAGTAATCTTTAGAGGATCACTTCGGGTAAAGTGTCTACCCTTTTGTCCGGAGGTCGCCTGGGCTGTTACGGGTTCCGGTGTATACGAATCGCCAATTCGACCTTGGTACAGAAAGGTGACGACGGGACTCTCAGGTCGGCACCACCAGTCCCCCTGTCACCAGCACCGGACTTTTCCACTACGTTCCCGGAGGCACCAGACTCTCCATCGAGAGACACTCAGTCCACTTCTCTTCATCTCCCTTTCTCTTCCACTATGTCTACCCTCTCTCCCTTCCTCGACCGGACTGAGACAGGACCCGAGAGGGACCTGGGTCCCTCGACCGGTTTCTCTTTCCCCTGTTTCCTTCACTGGTGTCTCCGTCCACCCCTCTACTCTTCTGTCTAGGATGTCAAGACTTGGAACCCTATCCCCAGCAATTTTTCCCTTCCCAGGATGGACAGGTAGGATAACCCACCCCCGCCCAGTGACGGTAACTGACGATAAGAGGACCCTTCAGACCGGGGTCGGGGAGGGGAAAGGGATAATCTGTCGACGGGGAAGGGCGACAAATAAATAACGTGCTTAGATTCAATAAGAGGGGTCGGTCTCCGGATCGTGGGTGACGGACCCTTTACACCGCACGTCAGGACTCGACATGAAATATAAAATATAGACGTTTATTTTGTGTAAAATAGAATATAAATCCCTTTCGGCCTATCGTTTTGTTGGTTTTTTACACAAAATTTTCTTTTCACGGGCCGGGGGTCTTAAATAAATAAAAAGACTGAATGTCATTCGCTCAATAGGCGGAAGACATAAAACATCTGAAGGACTTATTTCAGTTCAAGAGAAAAAGGTGTCAAATCTTCATGCACAGGACCAAATACACCAAAAAAAAAAAAAAAAAACGCCCCCACCCAAGACTTACTCCCGGGGTTATACTTAAGACGAAAGTCAGGGTACGTCTTGGGAGACGACCCACCCTCCCAAAGGAGGTTAAACGTCTACTTCTTTGACACTGGGTAGTGATTTAGATCGTGGACCCGAACGTGACCCCATCCCACCCAACCACCCCCACTTCCCCCTACATCCCACCTCCACCCTTGGTCTGTCCCAAAACAGGAAGGTAGAGCCACGGACCTTGGTCCCTCGGAGGGACCCCTTCCGTTTCGGTCCGCTTGTTACTTTACATCCCAATTTAAGGGACCCGTAGGGCAGTCGTTTATTTGTCAGGGTGGGTCTCTCCTTTTAAGGGGCTAAATTCTCCTTAACGTGAAAGTGTAACTCCAGACTGAAAGATGTCGGTTCATTTTTTATAAAAGGAGTACAAGGCCTTTCCGTGTCCCTCCGTCTCTCTCTTCACTGAAGGAGGCGGGGTCGGACGTCCGGATCTTACGTTGGGACCCAGAGTAGGATCCGGGGTTTGAGGGACGACAACAACGACAGGTCAGTGACTCATCACGGCTGCAAAACGCTGGGGTACCTGAAGTCGTACGGTCTGAAGAAACAATTAAATTAGGCTGGACGGTCGCGAAGACCCCGTGGGACCCTTCCTCACAAGACACCAAGTCCCCAGTCCCTTTAACCCCACACAAAAAGAGATCGACATACTGGAAGCTACCGAATACAGTGGCGAACGTCGGAGTCAAATGGGTAGACATGTTGAGTTCTTCACATTCCAGCATGCACCCCTACGGTCCCCGACGTTCGAAGGTGTCCGTCTCACTTGCGAATGGGGTCTCGTGGACTACCGGTCCTCCTCCTCAAGGTACTCCGACCCATACCTCCCTACCGGCCCGATCTTCCTACGAAGACCTCTCCTGGACTTTCGACCCTTTGCCGGGTGTCCGGGTGTCCGGGAAGACGGGAGAGTCCGACCCCAGGTCCTAGGACTACGGCTCTGTCTCTCGGGTTCGGGTACCTTCCCTGTCGTCCTTCCGTACGCCCCTGGCTCACCTCCCACCGCCGACCCTTAAAGGGGCGGGCGCGGTGTAAGGACTCGCGGGGCAGTCGGTCCGGTCCGGTGTCTCCCGTACGTCTCCGCCGTCCCTCCACGGTCCACAGGCCGTGTACGGGTGACGACCCGTCCGGCACGAGGTCCGGAGGACGGGGTCCAGGGTCCCACCTCCGTACTGCTACCTGATCCTCCGTACTCCTAGTGTCCTTTAAGAAGTTTGGGGTCCCTCTGTGGACGTCCTTACCCCGACGACCTCCCACGTGGGACAAATCGACCAACTGACTTCGGTCGTGTTCCGTGGTTGGGCGACGACCCACAGCTCCACCCACCTGGATCACTGGTTACAGGGTGACCGGTCTTCTCCCCCTCTGTGAGACCCCTTGACCTGGGGTTAAAGTCAGACCGTTACACTGGGGGGGTAGTGAATATGGATGTTGAGCCTGTCTTCTCCCAAAAGATCCTGTGGAAACTTGGGTGTTGGTGATTTGCGTAGGGGTTTGTGTGTATGTGCCCTCGACCCCCTTTTTTTTTAGAGTGGGTGGTCGTCTCTTCTAAAGTTATGTTCGATATAATAGAGTATATATATAAAGAAAGAGTGACATAAACGAGTGAAGACAGTGCGTAAATTTTACAGTGTCTCTGGTTTTATCTCGCCGAAAGACCACCTTGAGTACCGTCAGTATGTGCTCTATGTTTTGATCCCCTGAGACAGAAGAGTATGTAGTATGTTAATTAAAAAGTTCATAAAAAATACATGTTTCTCGATGAGATAGCCCTTTTTTTTTATTTTTATTTTTTATTTTTCTGTTCCATCCAATGTGTAGGATCCTTCCTCCCCACCTCACCAACCCGTGCGCAAGGGGCGGGGGTAGAGGGGCTCCCGACGATCGAGGGACGGTACCCCGTGGAGGGTAGGTGGAACGTTCACCGGTCCCCGGTCTCGTCCGTTTCTGCCCCCATCCCCTGTCCCTCAGTTGTCGGGTGAAACCGGACCTTCCTCTTAGTTTAAATACTTTCGTTTACTGTCCCCGTCGGGTCTCCAAGAGGCACCTGTCGGGCGTGGATGGGCGACGGAAGGACGTGTCGAACCATGGTCGACCGGTCCGGGTAGGTTGTCCCCGGGTGTTCGACCGGAGACACGGGGAGTTGGGGTCACGACCGATCCAGTGGTTTTCTCCGGCCCCTTCTGAGGACCCTACCTTGGGGGACGGGCTGGAACCGTACCAAGTCAGGTCCTCACCGGTTTTCCATTTCTCTACGGTTCCAGGGAGTCCCGACCCGGGGGAAGGGGAAGGGGAGGAGGTCCGACCACGTCGGGTGTGGGCGCACGAGAGACCCAAAGTACACTGTCCTTGAGGACGGACTTACTTGTACGTAACACAGGGTAATAGTACTCCGAGGAGGTTTCTGTCACCGGTCACCTTCGGGCCGGACGGACCCCCGAGGCCGGGACCCTCCGAGGTACGTGCACCCGCACCTCCACCCACTTCCCTCCCCCTGACCACCAGGACCGGTGGGGACTTCGGACAGGTTCCCATGAACCGGGACGTGATGTCCTAGGTGACTCACGGTCGTCGAATTGTCCCTCGGGGGGTCCCTCACAGACCCGGTCTGACTGCCGGCCCCCGTCCCCGTCACCCCCACCCCCCGAAAGTATACACTGATTCCGTGTCTTCTCTACCCGACACCCCGGTCTACTCCGTCCTGTGGTCCAGGACACACCTATACCCCGGTTTCTCTCCTCAGGGGGTTGAGACCCGAGGGACGGCGTACGGGGTGGGGAGGGCGGACGTGACGAGGAGGAGGCCTTCGACCAGACGTTACGTCTCTGGTCCGGGAGGGACACTTTGTCCTCGGTCCTCGGGGTCCCTCTCTGCTCCTAGGTCGTCTCCTTCCTCCCGACCCTCGGGGACTGGGAAACTCATCGAACCTACGTTCCCGAGACGAGTTCTACGAGAGTTCTTCCTGGGGAGCACCCTCCCGTCACACCTGACGACCTAGGAGTCGTCCGGGTCCCCTTCCCCGTACTCCGTCCGTCTGCCCCACCGGGACCTCCTGTGGGTCCGCGGGAGGCTCCCCCCATGGGTACCGAGAACCACAGACCGAGACTAGGGACGTCGTACGGTCCGTCCGGACCCAGCCCTCCTCCCAGACGTCTCTCGTAGACACGGGGGAGGAGGACGGGTCCACTCCGATTAGATCGTACCCTGGTCCCCACGTCCCAACCCTCGTCCGTCCTCGGGACCCTTCTCTCATAACGTGCCAGAAATCCCCTCCCCAAATGCAGACCCCCTCCTCCCACTCCCCGACTCTTCCACCGTCGGCGACCAGGTGTTGTGTTCGTAACCCCGGACCCGTGCCGACCAGGAGTGTCCTGCTCGACGTCCCCGTGCCCCTCAACGAGGGTGGTAGGAGGGGGGTACCAGGTCCGCCATCTCGGCACCGGAACATATTTATAAGGACTTCCGAGGACCCACTCGGACCCGGCATGGGACCCGTCTGCCGCCGCAGCCCAACAAGGAGAACTTCGCTATACACTCACAAAGACCAGGTTATTTAATTTCCCACTACGGTTCCGACACGGTGGACCGGAGGGGCGGACCTCCACTCCGGCCTCCGTCCCGTGTGGGACGGGACCCGGTTCCCCGGTCAGGAAGGGGGCGGTCATCGTCGGTGGGGATCTTGAGTAGCAGCCTCGACTCGTCCTCGCAGAAGAGCAACAGCGCCCGCGGCGACTCCGACACCCTTGCTCTCTCCGGCACCCGTGGGGGCGCGGTCCACCCGGGCCCGAGGTCCCATCTGACGACGCACATGACGACCATCCGTCCGCTCTTCAACACCTACCGTAGGACGTGTTACAGCACCCCCAAGTACCAGAGGAACTCCGACGACCTCTACGAGAAGTACCCCCGTGTCGCCGGACGTCCCTCCTCCGCCCTCCACCCCACTCCCCAGACCCGTCGTCCCATTCCGTCGACCCGGGGGCGGGGACCAGGGTTCACACACAGTAGATTGGTTGGGGAGAACCCTGTCTCTTGTCCCAGGACCCGTGCTCTTCCCTGTGCGTTTCCTTACCGAGGAAACCGACGTCACGTGGAGATTCCCTCTGTCCCCAACCCCCCCATCGGACCCTCATCCCTTCCCTCGACCCCACCTCTGACCCCACGACGTCCGTACTCCGGTTCCTGGGGTCCCTCAACGCCCTCTCCCAGGTCCGGACACCCTACGAGGGGAAGTGAGACCTCTCCTCTGGTTCCCGGGCGAGGTGGGTTTGTCCGGCTGCCCCCGGACCTGGGTGTCGTCTCGTCTGTAGGACCGAGACCGCCGCCCCCCCCGGGACGGAACTCCACGAACTAACGAGTCAGTACGGGCTGAGAACCTCTGGGGTGCCTGACGTCGGGCGGTTCGAGGAGACAGGTACCCTAAAGGGTCCGTTCTAATGACCTCACCCACCGGTAAAGGAAGTGGTCCCCTAGACGGACTGGGTCCCTAACTTAGACGTCGAGAATAAAGAGGACGTGACCGTCCGCCCAAGAAATAAAGAAGGAGGATTAAGGGATTGTATGACAGGAGTTCCCGAGTCCCTCCCTCTCCCCCGTCTCTACCGGGTCCGGGGGTTGACTCTGCATGCCCCGCTCGGGGTGAGACCGGAGTCAGAAGTCTGGGTTTAGGCGCACGGGAAAGGGGGAACCGCAAGAAACGGTGTCTTGTCTTGGTTTACGGGGTTAAGGGGTAGTTGCTCGTGACACGGGAGTCTTACGTGTCCCGTACAAAGTCTTGTTACTCTCTCTCCTACTTCGTCCGTTCGAGATGCCTCCCGTCGGGGACCGTCCTCGAGAGGCGCGGGGTCCCCACGAACACGCCCTCCTCTGCCCCTGTGTCTCTTCCTCGATCCCTCTCTGAGTACGACCACTGTCCTCACCGCACGTCCTATCTGCATGTCTGACTCACCTTGGATGGCATTCCCGGCATACAGCCGTGACGGGCTCCGGTTTGGGTCCCGTTTTCGTCCCGTCCCCCTCTCCCTCCCCTCGGTCTCTTTGTCTTCTGTTCTCTGTCGACTCACTTGTGAAGTACGGGTAGTGGCTCCGCCCGTGGAGTGGTGCATGCGACGGGCGGGGTGGGGTCCAGGGCGGGGGTGGGCCGACCGTAAGTCCACCGGGGTGACGGGGAGGTCCGGACCCGGCCCCGTCAAGACAGGTAGATCCTCTGACGAGGAAGTCCCAAGTCCGGAAGAAGACGACCCCCTGGTTCTCACCTGTGGGTCTTACGACCAACCTCAAGTTGGAGACGTGGACTCCTCCCTAGGGAGTGTGGGGTGAAGAGAAGTGCGAACCGATCTTTAGGATTCGGACACAATGCACGCAACGGTTGGAACGTTGTGAAGTATCTACCCCGCACCTCCTCTCCCGCGAACTGTCCATCTTTGGTGTGGTGTCTCGACCGAAACGTGAGTTGAGACTACCCCCGACTCTCTCCGGCCCGTGACACCAATTGTCCACTTGTTGACCGGATCCTGGGCGTGTCACCACCCGCTCCCGCACGTCGTCGAAGGGGTCCGACCCGACCCCAGGAACAATCTCGACCTACGGACCGGTGCGACAAAGACCGACCCCCACCTACACAGAGCCCCGTCACCCGCTCTTCTGTCGGGTCCACTGGCACCTCTCGGAGACACCCCTCCCGGTGTCTTCGTCCCGGAATTTGGTACAATCTGGAAATACCAGATCTTTCGCAAGAGTCGGTGCCGGAGTCCGAGTTCCGTGGTCCCACTGGTCCAGGGTCCCTGGAACGGGAGCTGTGACCCTCCCACGACCGGTGTAGAGAAGGTTGACCACCCTTCACCCACCCTACGGTCGATCGTCGTCACTCAGGACCGGTCGTGTCGGGGAGACCGTGATTCACGTCTTAGGTTTGGTCTTTTTTCTACCTCTTACGGGTCCGCCGTTCACACAACCCACTTGCACCAGTCCACACGACCTCAACTCTCCGGATCTCCACTAAGTCAGGTGTGTGGGTATCGTTGGCGTCCAAAAATTCCGGGGACGAGTTGGCCCCTTTCGTGTTCTGTTCATTCCACCCTCCCCCGGGGGACTCCTCGGGACGTTTCCGGTCCGGTCACAAAGATGTGAGTCGAGTCGTACGGGTCACTCGGGTACCACCCGTGTCCACCACTCGGATCCGTTCACCCGGGACCCGGAAGTCGGTGTGTGCGTTCCTCGACCGTCGTTGGCTGGGGTACCTATCTACACAATCTGGTCCTCTGAAGGAGGAGGGGTCTGGGAGGACGGAGGAGCTCCCCGCTCGACCAAGTCCGTAACGGTCGGAGAAGATGGAGCAGGGCTCGGAATGGTGAGACGGGTCGTCGTCGGTCTCCGTCGGGAGCCGGGGACGAAAAGGACTCTCGTACAGTCTTAACGGACCCCTCGACAACCGTGTAGGACGGCCCGGGTTGGGTTCCCGTTGATGACGCCTTAGAGACTCCCGTTCACAGAGGTCCCGTAGAATTATATGTTGACCCCAACGGTTGGCGACAAGAGTGTTTCGTTTCTAATCGTCCACATTTTTCTTTCGACAATTTTCGATAATGGTAGGCTCAGACAAAGAATCTTCATTAGTCCAATTTTTTTTTTTTCGAAATCTCTGTTCCTTTAATATCCTGTTTTACCTATTACGACAAGCGATAGTCCTTGGAATCCTTAGACAAATAGGATCCCAGAGACAGGACCGGAAGGGTACCTCTATAACACGAAATAGTAGAGTCCCAGAGGTATGAGCTGGACGACGCCTGGTCGGGAGTGGGGGTGACTGAAGGTCCTGGTCAGGAGTAGGGGTAGCTGTGGAACATTGACCCCCGTCCCCACGAACCTGGAGACACCGGGGAAAGGATGTGGCTCCCAGGGGAGGACTGGAGGACTAGGTAGTTATGGTCTTCCTGGGACCCTCCGTCCTCCCCGGCTCCCCGTCCCGACCCTTCGTGAGAAGGCCGACCACCCCCCAGCCCCGAGTTGAGATCCTGGGACCGAGTATGGAACACGCAGGTCGGAGAACAGCCGTATCTGGAACATCCACTTCCGTACGGCGTCTCGGTCTCGACGTTTCTTGTAGAGGTGCGTCTACTACTTCAGGACCATCGGTCGTCGGTGCCACGGGAGCGGGTGGCTGTGCGCCCGGCTCACCTAGAACCCCTACCGGGGCGTGAAGAGGTCCTACCGGTCCTCGTACGGACCTTCCCCGCCATACCTTCCCCGCGGTACCGACAGCTCGCGTTCTGACCTAGGGGAAGAGGAAAAGGGAGGTGTATCGCGGGGTCACGGTGTGAGGGGGGCCCTCCCACTTTCGTCCCACGTGCCGAAGAGGATAACCCGCCCTCACGACTGTGTTCGGCCTCGGAACTCCTTTCATGGGGGGTCCAGGACCGACCTGTGCTTGGGACTCTAGGGGGACAGGTCCTTCGTTAGGGTGGTTTCGAGGACCGAGGTCACTTTCCGAGACCCCCGGGTCTGAAGTACGGGGTGTCCACGAGTCACCTGTCTCCAGGGAAACTCGAGGTCGGTCCTAGCGGGGACCGTTGGGGCTCCGGGTCCGGGAGCCCCGTGACCCCTACCACTCGTCCTCCGTCTCCTGCTCCAACTCCCCTGTCCCTCCGTGCCCGACCGGAGCGTCCGCGGCCCTCCTCCGAGTGGAACGGTCTTCCTTTCTTTCTACTGTCTGAACTGGTACTTCTTGAACTCCTGTCCCGACATTCCCGACTCGTCGAGGGCCCACCGTTTCATCTTCTCCTTCTCCCGCATCTCCCGGTCCGACTGCCTCTACAACATCTGCTACCAGTGCATCTCCATCGGCGACCACTGCGACGCCCCTGGCCCCTGTAAGAGTCCGAACTTGTCTGGGAAGACTCACTGTTCCCCGGAGGAAGGGGGAAACGGGACGGGCGTACGGGGAAGTGTACCGAGAGTCTTCCGAGAGACTCGTCACGAGGGGTTCGGTGACTATCTTCACCCGTCCCGTGGCCACTCGGAACGGTGGACATCGAGGCAACGGGTGCGAGGACCGTCTCCTGAGGTCCGCCGGAGCCCCCGTCCCGGAGTCGGACTACCAGGTTCCCTGTCTTGGACCGAACCGAGAAAAGTGAACTCGGTGTAATGTAAGGGAGCCTCGGAGACAAACGAGTGGTTGGGGGCCCCTGACAGCACGTCCCAATGTCCCCCACACACACGTTCGAGTCCCGGATCTGTGTGTCAGTACAAGTGATTTGGGAGTTCACCCCACACACACAGTTAGGTGCGTCTTCTCTGAGCTCGACCCCTGGAGTCCCTAGACCAAGAGAGCAGGGGAGGGACCCTTACCAGTGACAGGGAAGAACGGGGGGAGGGGGGTCCCCGGGGTGAGACAGCGGACTTCCACTGTCTACGAGGAGACAGTCTCCGTCCCGGTTCACACTACCGTGGTGACGGTCCGAGGCCGGGACCGTTGAGTCCCCACGTCTCTCCGCACTCCTGTCTACCCCAGTCCGAACGGGAGGTGAGCCTGCTGTCTGTGTCCGCACCCCGGTCAGACGCCGGTGACGAAGGGGATCGGTCTCGGACTCGGAGACCCGTCTCGACGGGTGAGGAGGGGTGTACGTGGAACCTCCTCGCCTGGGCGGTGAATGAGTTTCAGTGGTAGGGCCATGAACGGCTTGCGGACCTCCTGGTGCCACGACTGCCGGTACTCACCGAAGTGGTGCGTCTTGACGTCCCACCGGACAACCCCTCTTCCGTTCTCCATTCCGACTCGTGTGCCTGGTGCCTCCGTCGTGGAGGAGACCGGTCGACCCGACCACGGTCTTCGGTCCCCTATCCTCTCCGGGTCACAGGACGGGGGCCCCCTTGACGATAGACGTCTTCTGTACTCTGTCATTATCCCGCTACACCGACGCACGCTTCTGTCCTCCCACACTTCCTTCTTACCTCCTCTGTGTCTCTGCCTCTAGGGTGTCCTCTCTGGTGGCCTGTACGATCTCTGCCCTCCTGACCGTCTCCCCCGTCGGTCCCCGTGCTCGAGTCGGGTCCCCGTCTGTCGTCTGTTCCCGCTCCCCAATTCACGACCACACGCCCGCCGTCGCCCCTCGTCCGGAGGGTGAGACCCACCCACTCCCGGAGGAGCAGGTGGGGTCCAGACCGGGAGACGGGGTACGAGACCCGGACCCAGATCCTAAATACAACTCGACCCCAAAATGACTGCTACCCCTACTGGGGTTTTATCCTTCATCGGGTTTCGGGTTCTTTCCGGACCTCAGGGCTGTACTCAGACTTAAGACCGGAGTAGTTGATGGGCGACGCCTTCGAGCTCCCCCGTCAGTGAGTCGGAGACTCACCGACACGCACTTCCTACCAACATTGGTCGGGGGACGTCGTCCCAGCGACACGTCCCTGACTTCGCGTTCTGGTGTGTCCGACGGGAACCTCCAGAGGGTGGAGACTCGTGAGTCGTCTCCGGAGACGGTGACTTTCTTCGGGAGTCAGCTCAAAGGTGTTCAGGGAGGTCTCCGGGGTCATTTACGGTTCCCCTTGACGTCCCGGGTACATTAGTACTCTTCGTGGTGAGCGATCCCCGAAGGGACCATGGAGTCAACCATTTCTTAGGCGGACGTTACGCCCTCTGGACCCAAGCTGAAGACCCAGTCCTTCCAGGGGACCTCTTCCCTATCCGATGGGTGAGGTCATAAGAACCCGAAGGGACCACCGAGTCAACCATTTCTTAGGCGGACGTTACGTCCTCTGGACCAAGCTGGGACCCAACCCTGCTAGGGAACGTCTTCCCTTTCCGATGGGTGAGGTCATAAGACCGACCTCTTAAGGTACCTGACATATCAGGTTCCCCAACGTTTCCCAACCTGTACTGGCTCGCTGAAAGTGAAATGGTGAGAGATCTTTGGGTTATTTACAGACGGTGTTCCAGGACGAACCCCTCTACCCTAATCGAAAGTTTCCGATTCGACCACACCAAGGTTTACCCCGTTCCTGGAGTCTCGTCTCTTTCATTGGACACCTTGGGATTCAAAGACTAGGCTCTCCCCGAACTCACTCCAAACGTCCCCTCGGGTCCCGTTCAACTCGACGTCCCGACGGTTCTGCTCTCCGCGCGTACTACCCCAATCTACCCACTACGGGTGTTTAGGGCGACGAGGGGTGGGGGAGTTCCTTCGCCCTAGTCGTGGAAACCCCTCCCATTTGTCGCACAGGGTTTATTCACGACCACGATGGGACCGAGTCGTACCACCCCCAACCGACTTCGCTGTCTTCTAAGTCTGGGTCTGTCACCGGGACTACTGTTTCGGCGCCACAGGAGAGAGGTTCCCCTTTCCTACTCTCCAAAGAAATCAAGAGCGGAAACTGATGGACAGGGACGGTGGAGGTCCTGGTCGTCGCCTTGTAGACCCGGGTGTTCCGACCCCTCATTAAAGGTTGTTCCGTTGGTTCGATCACTAGACCGTAGTTGTGAAGCATGTGTTAGACTACGAGGTTCTTCTTCGAGTCTCTCAGTGTCGACCCGGTCGTGATCATTTGTTTCCGAGACTCTCCGGGGTGGGACTTCGGCCCTGTCACACTTGAGAAAGGGACGTCCAGGGTACCCCTCCAAAACTTAAATCTTTGTGGGCTCCCTTCCTTCTAGACCTTCTTGACCTCTGACCGACAGGTTCGTCCCGAAACACCCACCCCGACACGTGTCCCGTACCGGGACGGGTCCTTTCTCGTCTCTCCGGTCGGAGGTCGTCCAGACCCCTACCCCACACTCAAAGTAAAGGGTTCTACTACGACGAGTTACGACCTACCCGACTACCCGGGACACCTCTACTTCGGTCCCAGGACGGTCGCCCCGTACCACGGACTCCGGGAGGACTCGTTCCCTACCGTCCGAGTCTCGGTCCCGACACCATTCCCGAAAGGAAGTAGACGAGGAGTTTGGTAGGGAACTCCAATTCATAGTAATACGAGTAAAGTCTCTTCTCCTTTGGTTTCGAGTCTCTCCAAAACATTAAATCGGTTTCAGTGTGTTAGTTCTCCTCTCCGGTCTTAAGTTTAAGTCTGCCAGTCTCTGGGTCTGGGTCCGTGAACTCGTGTTGTGGTACGACGGAGGAGGGTCCGGTGAGTCCTGGTGACCCTCCCGCCTAGACCTTTGACCCTCGACGACCCGACGGACGGTTCACCCTTTACCCCTTTCTTGGTCTCCGACGCGTCCAAACAAGGTAGCACAAGGAGTTGCGTCTTTGGGAGGACCGAGATCGGTGTCTTCTATTCAAAAGTGTGACTCTAAGATCTTAGCGGTACATGAAGGAGACTGAGCGTGTGTGTGTAGTTCTAAACCTACTTTACTCGTTCGTAGACCCCCGTGAAGGACGGACCCCATGGACGGTTACGAGGAGACTCCTGTGGGGTGATCACGAGTACGTAGGGACTGTCGTGCTCCTCTCCCACGGAGCGTCCTTTACCCCTGGGGCGACCACCCGGCCCTCGTCCCAGGAGGACCGGACTGCGGACGGAGACGACGAGACAGTCGGTCCCCATCGGATCAGGGACGTCGACGGCGAGGTCCCGTGTCTGGGTCCGAGGACCAGGGGCCGGACGTTGGACACTGGTCGCGTCAACATCCTCGATGGGTGGACGAACGTCTTGGCATCCTTGGGCTACCTCATTCAGAAAGGGGTCTCCGTCGTCCACGGTATGTATGTCGACCTGGACCTTCTCCGCTCACCTCTTCCCGTCCACTCGTTTCTCTCTCGACCCTGAGTCCTTTCGTCCCACCCCCGTCCGGTGGGAGTGAGAGGAAGTGTTCGGCCCCACCTCGTCCCGTCCCACCCCTAGTTCGAGCCTAGGACCCGTCAGAAACTCGGACTCCCGTTCGTGACCCTCTCTGTGTCGTATACACCTTCCTTGGGAACCCTATTGTTTAGTTGGGCTTTCAGTGACTTACACTTTCGACGTTCTCCCTTTTGTATCCGTTTGTTCTTTCCTGTCCTTCTCTTTCCTTCTCTTTCTCGGTCCGTCCGGGAGGGGTCTCAGGGTCACTTACTGGAGCGAGTCCTCCACGTTCTCTCCGTCTCATCCAGTTCCAGTGTCCGTCTCTACCAGACACACTGGCCGACTACGGTCCTGCCGAGTCTCTTGCAGTCCGGGTCCTTTGTCCCACCACCCCTCCCGAGGGCCCCTGAAGTATGAGTGAGCTACCCGAAGGGAGACTAGAGACTGTACTACCTTGAAAGGGGAGGCTCCATAAGTATCGTGTCCGAGTCCTTTAATATCTACTGGTTCCGACACTTTTGTTTCAGGTCTCTTTTGGTGAGTCTAGTTGTCTTGCCTATTTGTCTACCACCTTAAGATTTGTCGTTACTTTCACTTACTTGGTGTCAGTGTCCGTCTCTGACCTCCACCCCTCCTGACCTTCACCGCCCCCACCCCCCGCCTGGAGTCCTTACATTCTTGGGTGTCACCTATAAGGTGAACATATTAGTTTGAGGCCGGGTCGATTTGGTACCACGAGTGTCTGCGACGGCCAGAGTGGTATTTCTTTCCGTTCTTGCACTAATGGTGGTTTACGTCCTAACACTCCGCGCTCGACCTGTCCGTCCGACCCCCGAACTTCTCGACCGTCCCACGTGTAAGACCCAAAATCGGAATATTAACAAATGATCAAAATATATGAAGAGACAAAGACACAATGTCTAGTGTCAAAATACTGGTTCGTTGTTAATTTGTAAGAGGTCTTCCTAGAGTCCTCTTTAAGAGTCGTTCTTACTCTGTCTTTCTTGGGAATACGTAAGTAGTCGCACATCGTCGTAGAGTCGGATATCGTGCTATTCGATGTTGTTTTGCATACTCTCCACGGGTTTTATGTTACGTTTACAAAGCCCTTCGACCCGGTCGCGCAAGACTTAGTCCTGTGTCGAACTGTAGCGGGTGTTTCTATGTTTTAGACGTTGTCGGTGGTTGCCCCCGAGTCATCTTCATACGACACTCACGATATTTATGTCATGGTGCAACATTATCCAGAGGACCAGTCTCCTGAAGACTCCCCAGTCGTTTACTTCCGACGCCGGACGTCCCACGATCTTCATGGTCCTACACGGCCTTCGGTCCCGTGTCTCTCCTCCTCCTGCGTACCTCCTTTCCACGTCCTCCGTCTGGTCCCCTGCCCCGTCCCTGTCCTGTCCGCAGGTCGTTTCCTCACTCCGGTTCCCCTCCTAGTTCCGTCCCAGTCCCCTATTCTAGATCCCTCTGTGTGGTCGTCGGGACGTCGGTCGTCCGGGGAAGAGTAGACTGGGCGGTAGACACACGTCGTCTTTCCGGAAGCTCCGAGGGTCTCGTCCGGGGACCGAGTCGAGTTCCAGAAAGTTGTCCATCGGACCAAGGACGTGTGGGGAGTGTAAAGGAAGGGTCGTTGTGTTCCACGGGGCGAGGGGAACCGTCCCAGAATACGGGAAGTACGAAGACGGGAGCCCCCAGGGTGACGGACACGGGACAGGAGACGTGAGGACCTTGGTAGTTGGGCAGTCTGCAGTGGGAAGGACTCTTCAGGGACCGGTAGTGGTACCCCTGGACACGTAGGGTGTAGGTGTCTTGGACGACTAAACGTCTGTGGTCCGTCGGGAAGGGGGGACCTCACACTAGCGGCTGACCCTAATCGTACCCGGGTCGGGAACGGTATATGATTGTCTTCGAACTGACGGACCTTAACCTCATGTCGTCTGGGACCGGTATGCAGACGTCCATTTTCAGCCGGAAATCGTTGAACCTTTCCCGACATGTGGGGAGTCAACCAGATTGGATGATTCCCAAGTACAGACCCCGACGCTTTGCCCCCGGGTCCACCGTGGGACATATTTGTCCTGGGTATCGTGGCCGGTGGATACGACACTGCTAGGGGGATCTCTGTGTGTCGCCTCCCAAGGGTTACACCGAGACGACCCACAGAGGGACACCGAGTCAAAAGAGTAGACAATTTGTCCCGGGTTTTCTCACGGATAGTTCAATCCTCCACCACCCCAAAGACACTCATGCGTTCCACGAGTCCTCTCACCGACCGTGGGAGGCGTAACCGCCAGTGCCGACAAATAGACGGACGGAAGGGACCCCCGGACGACAGGGCTGTTCCGACTCGCGGGACATACACCACCCTTAGAGGTGACTGACCGGAGGCCTAGTGGAAGGTGACTTCCGTAGACTTCCGTCCTCTACTCCTCGTAGTTCGGTTTAGACTACAGTCGGATGATTATACCAAAATAGGTTTTGGTATATTCCGGTTCTCCTCACCTGCACAGAGAAGGTTTGTCAGGTCGATATGACATCAGTTACCGTAAAAAGGTTTCCGTCTGTGTAGGGGTCTGCGACTGTGAGGAGACGACTCTCTACTCCCAAAAGAAGGGAGAAGAGTTTAGACCCACTTGGCCCCTCTGGTATCGCCTTCGTTTCGCAAAACTGTAGACTACAAGACCAATCTTTTCCGAAGAAAGAAATGTTGAAAAATTTTTTGAATAAATAACCGGCACGACCCAGAGGTGACGACACGTGCGAAAAGAGGTCAACGCCGCTCGTGCCCCCGAGGAGAGACCAACGCCGTGCACCAGACGAGTAACGCCACCGAAGAGAACGACCCCTCGTGGCCGAGATCCCGCGTACGCGAGGCCGACGACGTCGTGTGTCCGAGGTCTCGTGTCCGAGTTGCCGACACCACGTCCCGAGTCCACGAGGTTCCGTACACCCTCTAAGGGTCTAGTCCCTAGTTTCGGTGCAGGGGACGTGACCGTCTGTCTCGAAATGGTGGCCCGGTGGTCCCTTCGGGTCTTTTCCGGAGGAAGAAGACCAAATAGGAGAGAACTCTACGACCGGGAATCTGGGCCGGTAGTACGGTTCTCCTTCGGGTGTGACCAGATACACTTCTCAGGTGTACTTCTCCGAGTACACCGTCCTTGGGTCCGGTGGTCGACTATGGTCGTAGTTGACGGTCGTTGCACTCATTTGGTCTGTAGTCCACTAGGTAGGGGCTCGGAAGTCCAAGAGGTCGAGTCCGGGTCCATGGTGCCTCGTCCCGGTTTGACAGGGGTCACACGAGACAGGTTTAAGGACTGGACATCATAAGTACCTGTTTTATTTGCCGACAAAGTGTACTCGGACAAAACCCCATCAACACATATGTCGGTTCCCTCGCCTTACGTGTATTTTGGAGAAGACCTCAGGGGTGTAGTACGGTACTAGAGAGTCCGGAGGGGAACCCCCATGTAAGTCCAGCGAGACGATTTAGGGTCTCCGTCTGGGTCGACGTTGCGGTGGAACAGGAACCGACCAGGGGACAGAGTAGCGGTACAAGTATAGTGTGGGGTGTTAGAGACACCTAGGCGGACGAGGAAGTTCATGTTCTCCGTCGCATTTCGCCCGTCGTTCGGTCCCTGGGACCTCGGTCTGACGGACGCACAGGGTGGCGAATCCGAGGTGGTGAATCCTCGACACACCGGTTAGAGAAGTCTCGAGACCCGGAACCAAAGGAGTAGAGATTCGGCCCCTATTGTCGACGAGGGTCCACCCCGACGCCACTCCTGCCCCGAGTCCCGACTCTCACACCACGGAATAGAGCTCCGACCCGAGTGTCACTTATGACGCGTCACAATGGGTGACAGAAGACATTTGTGGAACGTCCGTCCTGGGCTCCGGGTGGGGGTGTCGCTAGTTTCCCGAACCGTGAAGGTGTGAGTTAGTCGTTCCTTCTTTGCTTACCCACCTGTGTCCGGTGTCGAGGTCCACTCCGAGTCTCTCCTCCCGACACCCACGCCGGGAGTGAGTCAGGACGCGAGTTCCACGAGTTGGAGAGTGCCCGACCCTTCGACGTGGAAGGGGTTCCATTGACCTGAAGGTCAGTGGTTTCAGGTTCCCTGTCCGGTGTCCCGGGTTCCAAGGAGACGGGGAGACAGGTCTTAGTGGTTTGATCCGATAGAACGTTAGGTGAAGACCCTTCTCGAACCACGGACTCGAGTGTAGGAAAGGACACAGCGTTGTATGCAGACGGACGAGGACTTAATGTACCAGACCAGGTCGAGAGACAGGTGTGCGTCGAGACGTAAGTTGACCACTCTAGTGGTTTGAAGTAGGTAGAGAGGGTTAAGTCCTAAAAACTGGAAACTAGTCACGAGACCCCGGTCTGTCAGACATTTTAGACTAGACGACTACCAAAGACAATTTTCTTAGTAATCACTTATCTATTACGTAGAACCTCTTCCCTTTGTTCTGTCTTAGAGGACCTCTACTGAGTTGGTCGGGTGTGGTTCTGGGTGACTGGTAGACCTGTTTAGTTACGGGAAGGATCCTTTACTGTCTCGGTACGTTTTATGGTGGGGGTGTGAGGTCGTACACACAAATTTTACCTGTCGACTTGTGTGTCGGTCCCCTGTTTGTGTCTCTATTCGACCGGGACTTGCAGTGTTCTCGTTTTTTCTAATTGGCACCCCCAAGAGTGGACTGGTGCGAAGACTGGTGTCGAGAGTAAGACCAAGGGACCTCTCTGGGGTCTGTGTGTTCACTGGTGTCCCCGGGTGTCCTTCGTAGGTCGTAGTCTCTTTCTTGCCCGAGCGAGAGAATGAGCGATTGGGACCTGTCAGTCGATGGACCTTGAAGGTAGAGGTAAGATCTGTGGTTTAGAAATTACTTGATCTCTGTTTCCGTGTGTTAGTCTCCGTTTTCTAGTCTAGGTTGACGAATCGTTTGTCCCCCGTGGGCTTGTAAGAAAGGGCGAAAAGGTCACCGACGACTAGTAGTGCCTGTTATTGTCTACGTGCACGATGTCGGTCCGTCCACCCCAGGAGGGAGTCACGGTTGGGGTCTGAGACTCGGCACGCGACCGGGAACGAGGAGGAGGGAGACCGAAGAGACGGGAAACGACAAGGACGAGTGACGACGAGGAACGGTAGGTTTTTCGACTGAGGCCAGGCAGAAGAAACCAAAGAAGAGCAACGGACAGAAATAGGACTACCCAACTCGAGAAGACTAAGGACCGAGAGAGTCTCGGCACCGGTCGTTCCCGGTGCTGGTCGGGGCACTCAGGACGACCGTCGTGTGTCCAGCAACTCAGAAACCCCCAGGAGTTCGACCACCAGGAGTTAACGTGACAGGGGTGGACCCTTCTTCAAAGTGAAACCTGGGCTTAGGTCCTTAGGTCCAAGTAGGGTTTAACCTTTGACCCACCTTCTTCGCGGTAAGAAACGAAGAGAGCACGTACATTTGGAGAAGGGACTTGTTCTCAAGTGCGAAAACGTCCCTTCTTGGACCAGGACATAAGGAAGGGGTTCGAACCGGCGTCTCGTTAAGGACCTGGAGTCTCTGGGTCTGGTCTCAGACCGGAAACCGTAAATGAAAGATCCATTGTTGAACCCCGTTTAAAGAATCGGATACACTTAAAAAAAAAGTGTACACTTTGTACCCCTACTATTGTCTATGAGATGGTCCATTGACTCTACTTTCTTACTCGATTGTCATTACTTTTTGGTACACCACTTGACACTTCATGGCGGGTTTGGGATAATTGTTCTGGGTGGGTCTCGTCGACACCTGCGCAAAGGGGTAGACTCGAAGTCGGTGGGCGCGGAGAGGTCGGTGGCTTGAGGGGTCCCATAGAGTCTCAGTAGAAATCCCCGCTGGGGATGGGGTTAGTTCGTGATTTACGTCCGTTCCCCCGACCTAGGGTGGCGACGTGGTAGACGGACGGGACACGTGGGACCACGAGTCGAGGGTCGAGACACTTAAGACCGGAAATGGTCCACCATCTGCGAGTCTCCATTTCTTAGACGGACGTTACGTCCTCTGGGTCCAAGTTAGGGACCCAGCCCTTCTAGGGAACCTTTTCCCTTACCGTTGGGTGAGGTCACAAGAACGGACCTTTTAAGATACCTGTGTCCTCGGACCACCTGATGTCAGATACCTCAGTGTCTCTTAGCTTGTGTTGACTCGTTGATTGCGAAGGTAATCCCCGTGACCCGTTCGTTGGTAAAGAGGGATCTATTACCTTAGTGATCGAGGTCAAGTGTCCCAAATGGAGGTAAGAGGGGACTTTACCGCGACTTTACTCTTCCTTAATCCCCCTTTCCATATTTGGAAGTTTCCGTTCCTGTACCAGGGTCTCCGTCGTCCACGGTACTCCGTCCCCCTACAGTGTTTCCGAGACCTTCCACACCGCACCGGTGACTGAACCCCTGTCCTCCCTCGGTCATTCTTGGGGTCCTTGGACACATTGGTCCGCGCGGTCCGTCGAGACTACCGACACCCATGTCTACGCTTGTGGTCGATGTTTAGAGGTCCACCACGAGAACCGAAAAAGGAAAGCTCCGTCAACTCTACCAAGACGGGGGTGTCTTGAACCGGGTCCATTCCCGTCGTTACTTCTCTGAACGTCTTTTATGTCTGTCCTACAGACTTGTGCTTCCCTTCTACAGGTCCCGGGAAAGGGTCGATATCGAGTCGGGGGGTCGAGGGAGGAGGATCTTCCGCTACTCTTGTAATAAGGGACCCCTTTGTCCGGGTCTTAGTCTCTCGGAAGTACACGACAGATGGGGTAGTGACGTACGTCTGTCGTCTCCTCGTTGGAGGGACCACCGGGTCACCAATTCTACGGGGTGACGGTGATGACCTCCACACCTAAGTTAGTGACCAGTCCCTTTATTCTAGGGTATACGACGTCAATTTTTTTTTTTTTTTCATTTATTTTCCGTCTCCTTTACAGGGTGCAGGATAGGTGCAGGAGGTGGGTTGACCCTGTTCCGGGTCGTCAAAATTCTGGGTAAGAAGAAAAGGTGACAAAATCTAAAGAATGAAACCCGAGGGTGCACATGAACCATAAAGGAAATAAATACACACACGAGTCAGTACAGGCTGAGAAACGTTGGGGTGTCTCACATCGGACGGTCCGAGGAGACGGGGACCCTAAAGGGTTCTTTCTTATGACCTCACCCAACGGTAAAGGAGGAGGTCCCCTAGAAGGACTGAGTCCCAAGTTTGGGCACAGAGAACGTAGAGGGTGTGACCCTCCGTCTAAGACATGGTGACACGGTGGACTTTTCGGGTTCGGGGTAAGAGTTTATATAATTTTTTTTTTTTTTTATCGGTTCTTGTGGTCTGTAAACTCCTTTCGAAGAATAAGTTTCCAGTTTCTCGTTTCATTCGTTTGTTTACATTCTTTGAGTTCTCTGTCTCTATTACATCCCTTGTCTTCTTTTTACATGAATCGTAGGGGCCTCTCTCTTCTTGTTTTGGTCCTTGTTCCCTCTTTCTCGTCCCCTTTCGAGGACCGTAAAATGTTGTACTATGTCCTTTGTTTTGGAAGTTGTCTTTCGAGTTTCCATTTCTAAATTTTGTGTTGGTCTTTTTAAGGACCTTTCGCCTTGTTTCTTTCTCTACCTTTTACGGTTCTTCGACATTTCCTTTAAACTCCGAGTTAGGTTTTCACGTTGCAGGATGAATTGAATGAGGTCTTTCCCTACTATTTCACCTCCCCTTCCTTAATAGTTTCTTTGTAAGTCCTTTTAAAGGGTCTTGGAATCCTGTACTCAACATAGGTGTGACTTTCTCGGGTGGTCTACGGGACATGTTACTTGTGGGGTAGAGAACACTCTAAAGGCTCCTATTTCCGTTCTATGATTTCTCGATCCTCTTTTTTTTTTCTCAATGTATGTTCGTAATTCCTGGGTCGTCTGAAAGGTTTTTGTTGTGACCCTCGATTCTCTGCCAATTTTTGTGTGGAAGTTTTAAGTCTCCCTCCTACTAAAAGTTAAGTCTTTAGTATAAGGGTGACTTGTGGTTACTTGAATTTGTAATATTATTTCTATAAACGTCTATTACAAGTCTAAAGTCTTTTGTCTTGAGGGTACGTTGGACAGAAGAGTCCTTCGGGGACCTTCTACACACGAGTGGTTTTTCCCGTTTGGAGTCTGTGCCTTTTCTGCCGTGGGTCCCTTGTCCGCCAAGTGTCCTTTCTGCCGTCCTAAGGACCTGACTGCCACTTCCTTTCTGGGTCCTGTTGTCGACTTTTCGTTCTCCGCAGCTCCTGTTGGTCAGGTCTACCCTCATTCCTCCCGCCCCGAGGTCCTCCTAGCGGTGGACCTTGTGGGCCTCGATCCTCTGACGGTCCTCCCGAAGAACAAAATAAGTTGACTTCGCGACCCTCCTATTTAATTACTATTCTTTGTCTTTTGTTCGGTTTCTCCGTCTGTTCATCGTTGGTCTCCCTTTTGTTTCGACTTGTTCCTTTGCAACAGAACCCAGTAACATTCCGACTCGGGACTTGTCAATGTCTACATATAGGTGTGTGACGTGCGTCTGCTTCTTTTTACTCCTATGCTAGTATAATTTTCCTCCTTCCTTTCTTTTGCACACACACACACACGACGTCGACCTCTATCCTATGGAGTGAGTTTCGGAAGGGACCTGCAGGGACCGTCAGGTCACCAATTCTGAGACGTAAAGGTGGCGTCCCCCTTACCCAAGTTAGGGACCACCCCCTTGATTCTAGGGTGTACGACGTACCGCACTGGTTTTGGTTTTGGGTTTTGGTTTTGTTTTTCGGAAGGCGTCGTCCTTCAGTGATACATTGGGATGTATTCTGACCTTTCGATTCTTTATTGGATAAAAATCCAGTGAGCTCGTTTACTTTGGTCAAATTTCTCAACTTTCATCCTACTGGAACTCTCACTCCTCCTCAACCCCGTCAAAACAAAGTTGGTTCCCGTATATAATGAAGTTATTTTCATTTTAAAGTCAATAAAATTAAAACAAGTTTTTTTTTTTCGTCTGCAGAAATTCTCCGGTCTGTCTCTCAGACCGAGACTCGGCCGGATGTGTTACCCGTCCAAGGTAGACTTTATTCTCCGGGGGTCGGGTCAGCTAAGCACAGGGAAGGGCTCAAAACCCTGTGACTCCTTCTTCCCACCCTCCCTCTTACTTCCACTTCACCCGAGCCAAGAAAAACTTAAAATTCTCTGTGTCAAGTCAAGTCAGCGAGTCAACACAGGCTGAGAGACGCTGGGGTTCTTAACGTCGTGCGGTGTGTGGGGTAGTAGTTGAGACACCCCCGCCGAGGACACCCGTCGACGTCTATTCTCCTGGTTCTCCCTCCACACCTTTTTCGGTCCGGTCCCGGGCCGGGTGGCTGAGTCTGTGACGCTCGACCACCTGCACCCCCGTCGGACTTGAGGTGCCGTCGACGCCGCGACAAACATTTGAGGAAGCCTCTCCGGTTCGCCTATTATCACAACGATCCTCTGCACGAAGCGTCCCGTCGGCCGAAGGACACTCCTGGAAGCACACCGACCTTCCTACCCTGCCCGACCTGGACTTGTTTTCCCAAGGCCCTACCTCATCGGCGGCTGGTAGACGACGACGGAGACCCCGGGTCTCACTCTACCCGACCTCCGGGGCCCACCAGGGGTGAAGACGGCACTCGGGGTCAGAAGTCCCGGGGCCTCTCTTCCCTCGGATATGAACCGGGGTGTAGTGTGTCCTATCGGGGTGGGGTCCGGGGGTCATCCCTTCACGAAAAACGAAGGTTTCTTTGGTCACCCGTCTCCGACGAGGACCCGTGGCATCGCTCCGACCGTCGACTTGTCTTTTCCCTCGGGTGGCAGCGGTAGGGGTCCGAAATGGTGACGGACCCACGGGTCACCAAAGGGACCCCTGAGGCGGCGAAGGTCCTTGTAGACCGAGATCTCAGGGGCGGGTCGACGGTGTAAGAGTGGACTGTCTCGGCCCGTCCCGGAGGTCGGACCCCTGAGTCGCTCCGTCAGTACACCCCCTGACGTTCCGCACATCGTCCACAAATTCTTTCAGAAAAGAACAAGACCGACACGGTTCGGCGTGTGTGTAAGAATAATCAAGGGGTGGGTCCCTAGCTTGGACGTGGGGAACGTCACTTCGTGTCAGAAGGGAATAAGCAAGTTTTTTATGTCTACCGTACTCGTGGAGAGTGGACGCCCGAGACAGTGGGCCCGAGAGTCGGGCACAGACGAGAGCACCTCGACTGTCAGGTCCGAGTGTGTGACAGGTACGAATTGACGTTTGTCCCCGACCCTCGGTCTCGGTGCCCTTCCGGAAAGACTCCCCTACGACCTCAGTCCTACTTTCTCGAGGCGACCGTGACCTTTTTGCCTACACGACCCGACCCGCCCTTTCCTCCGGCCGCCACGACGTCCCGGCCCCCCCGGGTGGCCACGGACATAAGAGAGGAGTGCAAGTTTCCGGTGAAGGACACGGGACGCTCAGAAGTCCCTATGTGTCCAAGTTTCACTCTACTCTCCTCTCTGAGATCGAAGAAACCCCGGTTCGTACGACGTGAGGTTCCCGGTCCCGTTTCACCGGGGGGACGGGGCCCCAGACCCTTCGTCCATTGGTCACCACCAGTCTCGGAGCCGTATTCCTTTTGGTACAAACCAGTAAGGTGGGTTTTGGTAGCCGCGTCCATGCCCCTCCTCGGTCCTTTCGTATCTTGGTGACTCTTCCCACCCGCAGTCTCGTCCCCAGAACTCAAGTTCCCAGCAGGAAGGAGAGGGACGACCGGACGGACCCCTGTCCGGCTTCGTAGCGACCGGACGCTGGACAGGACCCCAGAGACCGGAGGGGAAGGGAGTGGGTGAGTCGTGGACCTCTAAAAGATTTGACGTCAAAGGTCAGTACAGTATAAGAACACTTAGTAGTCGTTTTTTCTTTCGGAGACAAAGGCAGATACGGGGGTTCCGACACGTACGGGGGAAGGGACGGAGGGTCCAGGTAGAGGAGGTCGGTGACCGGAGAGGAGACCGGTACCGACCCGGGGGTGAGGGGGGTGTCAAGGGTCGTGGGGTTTTGACCGTGTGCCTCTAAGGAGAGACGGGTCTTACTTATGAGTAGGTACGGTGACGGACCGTCTACGACTGAGTAGAGATTCTGGGACTAAGGACGGGGTGGCGACGGGGTTGGGGTCGGTCCCGGTGACCCTCTCTCGTGGGGACAGAGGAACGCGACTGACAAATCCGACGTGTCTAAGGACCTGCCGTCCGCCCGACTCCCGACAGAACGGGTCTCGGGTCGTACCCCGGACCGACCCACGAACCTCGACCCGTGTCCTCGTTCACTGCGCAGGTGTGGTGTGTACTCCTGACGGGGGACTTTCCGTCGCTCGAGGAGGACCCTGTTTCGGGAGTCCTAATTCTGTGTGTCCCTCTCCCCGGGTCGGGACGGTGATGTGATGGAATGGTATGTGGGGCTTGTTCGGGAATGGGTGGACACGGAGTGCCATGTCCCCACGTACTTCCGACACACGCCACCACGGGTCCGACGGAGCGTCTGGGCCCCGGTGCTCCAGTGGAGGTTCTAATACGTTTAGTCAGTCCCTACTCGACCCTAGGTCTCTCTACTGTGTGAGGGACCCCTGGCCACACGTACTGACCCAAACCCCTGGTCCACGGACTACGTCCTCAGCTAATTGTACGTACTTGACAGGGAGGTGGAGGTTCTGAAAGATTTGTGGACAGGGACCCGACACCTCGATTTTGTGTCCACCGGGTGGGGCGGGACAGGGAATTGATTGAATACCACGTCTCCCGTCCTGTCTGTCCTGGGAGGGAAGGTGTCTTCCCTTCGGGAAAGATGGTGACTCGGTGAATAAACGACGGGGGTAGGGGTGGTCTCTACGGTCGTGACTCTTTCCTCGGGACTAGGACCCACAGACACGTCCCCAAACCCCCGGCAACAGTTCGCAGAGTCGTCCACTGTTGACCAATGTGCACACGACCCTGGACTTTTGGATCCCTACCTTTTGGGACTTCCCCAAGTTCTTCCCTGTCCACCGGGGAGGTCTTCCTTCGGCCCTTCTCCCAGAAGGTCGGGGGTCTGTTTCACCTCCACGTGTCGAGGGTCAGGGGGGTGTTGGGAGACCGACGGCGGGCTCGGCAGGAGTGGGAGCATCGTCAGCGCGTGCCACGGCTTCATGTGCATCATGACCAGCAACCACTTCTTTTCCTCCGACTCGGTCCTCAGCTTCCGCATCTACCCGTGCTACTTCTCCTACGCCTGCTACATCGCGACGAGCAACCCCGTCGACATCGTCGCGTCCACGTACATCTAGACCCCCGCCTCCCCCGGCCAGTCGGCCTCGGGGCCTCGGGTGCCGGGCGGGCGAGGTGCCCTCTCCTCGGGTGGGCTCAGGCCGAGGCGGGAGTTGATCGTGTGTCTGGTGGTGTATTGAGTCGGGACTCGGAGACGCAGGAAGGGAGAGGTGACACTACTGTGTGTGAAGGGCCCACTCCGATAACATTCGTAGGCTGGTTCCCCACGTACTTCGGACGTCCGACGCACGACACCACGGGTCCGACGGAACGTCTGGGTCTCGGTGCTCCAGTGGGGGTTCTAATACGTCTAGTCAGTCCCTACTCGACCCTAGGTGTCACTACTGTACGAGGGACCCCTGGCCCTACACACGTATAGACCCAAACCCTTGGTCCACGGACTACGACCTCAGCTGACTGTACGTACATGACAGGCAGGTGGAGGTCCTGAAAGATTTGTAGACGGGGACCCCACTCCTCGATTGTGTGTCCACAAGTCCACCACCGGGTGGGACGGGACAACGAATTGATTGAATACCACGTCTCCCGTCCTGTCTGCCCTGGAAGGGAAGGTGTCTTCCACCTTCAGAAAAGACCGACTCACCGACGTCGCTGTCGAAGTAAGACCCAAAGTGAAAGGGTAGACAACTTGTCCCCGTCGCGACGGACGGAGCGACCGTTCAACCCTCTTACGTTACGTCAAAAATCTTTCGTCCCCTTTTTTATTTTCGACGTGTGTTTACGGTTCTTGCCGAGATTGGTGCTACGGTGTCAGGGTCGTCGGTCTCAGAGGGAGCAGGGTCGAGGGTACTGAAGTACGAACCGGGTCGGTTCGGGACACGAGCCCTCCTCCTTCTGCTTCGCAAAGGGTAGACAACACTCGGTCGGCGGACCCTTCGTTAGCTCAAGATCCTCCCTGCCCCTTGGGACCCTGGCCTTGTCCGAGTCGGAGGGAGAAGTACCTCGTCGGAAGTTTGGAAGAAGGAACCCGTCGGTTCCGTGCAGGGGTGGGTGCCGTCGGAGGGGACCCTACCGTTCGGGCCCCCTACCCCTGGAACTGAAGGTAGGGTCGAGACGGTGGTTGAACATACACTGATCCGATCGCAGGGGAGGGAGAAAGGAGAGACCCAGGGTTAAAAGAGTAGACGTTTCCCCAATGACGGTGAGACATGTGTCAAGGGTCCGAGGGGATATCGAACCCGACCTGTGCACTGGTCAAGACCGGATACCTTCCACCCGGAAAAGACCAACTCTTCCAATTTATAAGTCTCGTGGAAGATGTGTGTGAGGAGGGACGTCAACAGTCTGTCTACCACGGAACGTTGATATTCTACGACCTCGGTGTCTTACCTTCGACTGACTGTGACCCGACCGACTCGTTCTTGCGATGAGGGGGCCCCTTCGGAGACTCTAAGGCCCGAATAGACAATGACGTCACATCGGACCGGATCGGATTGATTGTGATACAACCTACTCTTTGGAGAGCCCTGGTGGCGGGTGGACGGGGCCTCCCGACCCCGAACGACCGAGCGGACCGGACCCATGGACCACCGTCCACTACTCGTCCCGACAGGTTTGCTTCTTCGGTCTCTACCGGACTCGTCGCCAACAGTAGTCCTTGTGCCCGACGAGGTACCGGCACCCCGACGGGAGTCCGTAGTGCCTCTGCGACCCGCTCCGACGACGGCAGCACCCGCTACGACCTAGGCCCCGGTCGCGCCGGGGGGAGTGCCAGTACCACGGGCCGTCGTCCCCTGAAGGACTCTCTTTCGGAGTCTTATTTACTGCTCGACCGGATCTTTGTCCCTTGGTGTTACAATCGGAGGAAGGTCACAGTCGTCGTCGTGACCTTTTTTGGAAGATCCGACATGTAGAGGGAAGTTTTACACTGGTCTGGGACTGGTACGGAGTGAGGTCGGGGACCTAATTACCTTGTCCGAGGACTGGTTGGAGAGACGAAGAAGGAACCGGGGTGGTAGGTGTATCTCGTCGCTCACTTGGAAGATTCTGTAGCCAGTCTAACTCGGGAAGGAGACGAGTTTTGGGAGGTTACCGAGGACGGAGGTAGTCTGGTGTTCGACAACAGGACTGTCTCCGGGTGCCCGACGGACTACCCGGGAGGCGTGAGAGACTGGAGGACAGGTAAGGGTAGTACTGGGAGGTGAGGTCGGTGTGATCGGAGGACACCGAGGTTGTACGGTGCGGACGAGGACGGTGTCCCGGGAACGTGTCGGAGACGGGGCGGTGGGTCGTAGAGGGTGTGTGGGAAATCCAGAGACAGGACTGGTGGGTAAGTTTGTACTGGTGGGAGTGGGTTCCGTGAAGACTGGAGAAACGAAATAAAGAGAGGTCTCGTGCGTAATGGTGGACCGAGGTCGACTGTTTTGACATGTAGTGTGTGCACAAGTAATTGACAGACAGAGGGTGTGGTCTGTGATCGAGGGGCTCCCGTCCCGGGGACGAGACGAGTCCTGACCTAGAGGCCGGGAACCTCGTCGCCACAGGCCACTGACAGAGGCCCGAGGCGGGTAGAAATGTGAACCCCAGATCGTCCCAGTGAGATCGGGACTCCGTGGGGGAGATGACCGTCCACATAAAGGAGGCGGTAAAGAGGGGTCAAAGGGATTGCCGACTGTGAACCAGGAGTGGTTGGTCGACACGACACGACCTGTAAAACACCGGGAAGGGGTGGAAGTTTGACGAGTGGAACATTAAATCGAGTGCCTGCCGAGAAGGATTTTCGGACGGGACTAGGGAAAGGGGTAAATCCATGAAGGTACGTAAAGTGGACGGAGACGCCAGGATGTACTGCACGTGCCGACAGTAAACGAACGTAAATAGAGGATTTAGGTGGGTGAGAAGTTCCGTTCTGGTGAAAAGGTAGAACCTTAGGGGTCGTCGTTCGAATCGTGGTTCTGGTGAATATTACAAATAAAATAGTAGACAGTTAAAAGTGAGGAATAAAGTTTTCCTTAAACTCCACGCAGTCTCTCTTCGTTTCTCATCCCAACTCCGTCGACTGTATTTTCTTCTAAGACCCACCCCTTTTATTTCTGCCCCACCGACCCGGTGTCCTACCGTGAGTGAGGTCGCAGGACCCGTCAATAGGGCGCACCCGACGGTACAGCCGGGGTGTGAAGGACCATCGTCGGAGTCATGGACCCCATTGTTTAATTATCAAAGTGTGACCTTCCTTTGGTAGATAATGTCCTCCTTGACAACAATACCAAGAGGACCGTTCAAATGTTTGTTCCTGGTTACGGTCCGACCCCCGACCGTGGTGAGAGTTTCTCACTTCGGTAAGATAGTCTTCGTGGACCTTTCGAGATCCTCCTGGTCGGTGCGGGGAGATGTCTGAACGGCTCTGGCTCAGGGAAAGTCACGACGGTAGACAACTGTCCAACCTGTTGCGGTAGGACCCAGTGCCTCGGAGGTACGTCGTTTCCGGGGACTGGTTGGGTGGTGCCTGGTCCACTGGCAGGTTGGTGACTACGTTTGTCTGTCCTTCCACTCTCGTCTTTCTCGGGACCGACTCCGAGTGTAGAATCGAGGTGGTGCTGGTCGACACACAGACGTGTCCGAGTCACCTAGAGTCTCCCAGAGGTGACGGACTGGGTCTTTTGCCGGTTAGGGGGTGTGGGTTGGTAGAGTCAGACTTGGGACGCCAGTCGGGTCTACTGGAGAGGGTCACGGGAGGGATAGACTCCGAAGGACCCCGGAAGGACCCCACCTAGGACTGGGGCTCTACTTCTCCTAAGAACGGGTGTAGAGGGGTGGGGAGCCGGGGGCAGATTCAGTGCAGACGAGAATCGATATACAAAAATGGGACCTTCTCGGGGGATACAAAGATAAAAGGACATTTTTATTTACTAGAGATTGCGGGCTGGCTCTCTTCTTAGAGCTAATTTTTGAGTTTTGACCTCTTCCGTAGATATATTTCTTTGAGTTTTAACCTCTTCCACAGATATATTTCTGACCACCGCGAAACTTTTTCTCTGTGCCACTGTTCAGATTCTTATCGAGGACATTCATACCAACGTTGTAACTTTTGGTCACGGTCTTTATAAAGGATTTTCTCTTCTAAACCCAACATTTAGTAGTAGAAACAGACAGTAGGGTTTAATTTACTTATTTGTGTTCCTTTACCCCCCCCCAACAAAGTCCTTCACGTGTGTGCGAAGGTAGAAGGGGAAGACTCGTTCCCGACCCACACAGTTTCCGACAAAACAGGAGTCGATTACCGCCACGACTGCCCTGACACATATCTGAAGGGCTCTGCCGCGTTGGCGACTCGAGACCGGGGCGATTCCCCACTGGGCGATCCCGTAGATAAGTCACACCGGCCAAAGGACGACCCGAAACGAAGGAGAGGGAGCTCACGAGAGGAATACATCCAGTAGATCAAGGGTTCTTCAGGTGAGTCTCCCACTCACTGAACGGGAGTTTAGTCTGGGTCCTGAAGTTATCTTATACAAGGTCCACGGATGACAGAGGGTTGCCCCCGGGTACCTACTCGGCGGGGGCGCCCGAGGTCTCGGGGGAAAGTCCTGTCCCCAGTACCGGCAGAGTGGTCCCGGGCTGAGGATCGTCCTTCCCCTCCCTCCATGAAGGGTCCTCCCCTTCGGCGCCGGAGCCGTCCGCGAAGACGTCGGACTGGATGGGGCCGGTGCAAAGACTGGCACAGAGTACGACCCCGGGGCACTAAATGTCTGGTGACTGAAGCAAGAGTCCGTCGGGAGCGACAAATGTTTCGTAAAGGGGGGTGTACTAGAGTACGGAAAAGAGTGTCGTTGAGACTTCACTCCTGACAGACGTAGAATCTCTACGCCTCTTGTTACACTTTGACCCAAAAATGTCGAAGACTCCCGTGGTGGTTTACTGAGTTCCCGAAAGTAAGACGACGACGACGACGATTCAGCGAAGTCAGCACAGGCTGAGACACGCTGGGGTCTCTGTCGTCGGGTGGTCCGAGGAGGGCAGGGACCCTAAGAGGTCCGTTCTTGTGACCTCACCCCACGGTAAAGGAAGAGGCTACGTACTTTCACTTTTCACTTTCACTTCAGCGAGTCAGTACAGGTTAAGAGTCGCTGGGGTACAGGCTGAGAGTCGCTGGGGTACCTGGGAGACAGGTACCCTAACAGGTCCGTTCTCATGACCCCACCCCACGGTAACGGAAAAGGGTTCCCGAAAGTACTATTGGGGGTTTTATGAAGGCCCCCATGGCTGTTTATTGAGATCCTAAAAGTATTATTGGGGGTTTATGAAATCCGTCACAAGACTGAATGTCCACGTCCCAGGGGCCGTAGCTCTCTCCGTTCACTTCCGTCGAGAGTTCCCAGTGGGACGAAGTACCGTGATTTGAGGCGTTTGAACCCGCGACCGTCGTCTCCACCCGTGACTCAGGGTGGGAAAGTGTGCACCCTGTCCCCGGAAGGACCTTTCCTGGAGACGGACGGACCCAGGGTGTTCACTCGTCCTACGACCGGACCACTGTAGAGTCTGGACCCTCTTCACCCCCAAAACGAGGGGTCCCCTTTCCTGGGGCTATCGACGGAAAAGAGGTACGTCGGGTGTGTATGGGCTCCCCCCGTCTGTGTGTCTACCTCGAGTCTTGGAGTCGAGACCGTCCACGGGACATACAAGAACGACGATTCAGTGAATTCAGCACAGGCTGAGACACGCTAGGGTATCTGGTGTCCGGTGGTCCGAGGAGGCAGGGACCCTAAGAGGTCCGTTCTTGTGACCTCACCCAACGGTAAAGGAAGAGGTTACGTACTTTCATTTTTCACTTTCACTTCAGCGAGTCAGCATAGGCTGAGAATCGCTGGGGTACCTGACGTCGGATGGTCCGAGGAGGCGGGTACCCTAAAAGGTCCGTTCTCATGGCCTCACCCCACGGTAACGGAAGAGGGACATACAAGAATTAGCTGACTTTAATTTGACGGTTCCAGCACCATCTCTCGGACTCCCCTCTGTTACCTCAGTAGAAAGGTCGTTTGTGCTAGACTCCGGAGACCTGTGACACGACCCGCACCTTCTGGTCCAAGTTCCTGCGTACCGAGGAGATGTGCGGACGAGATACACTGACCCCTTGGACCTCCGGAACGGGGGTGGTGTGACGTGTTCCCTCACGGGTGATGGGTCCCTCGGGACTCCTTCACGGTTGGTGGAACCGCTTCCAACCCCTCTCCCCAGTCCTTTCCGAAGTTTCACCGTCCCCGAAACCCGTCTCGAAGTTCCTCGTATGGGTTCGAGGTCGACACTCCAGCGGTTCGGCTCAAGGATGACCTAAGGTGGTGGACGTTCGGACTGAAGTACAGAGTCTCGAAGTCAACGAAGTAGATATTATAAATTCCCATTACTGTAGTAACAGCCTGAACACATTTCACCTTTGAAATGTGTTTAGGGTAATCATTTCGTTGTCTTACGTTGGTTTTTTACTTATAAAACGTTGAGGATTATGTTTGTTACCTGTATCTATACCTAGTAGTGTAGTAGTAAAATAGTAGTCGTCATGGTGACCCACTCGGATGACTCCTTAGACTATTCCCTACCTTGTTCGGTGTCAGTTCCAGTTGTAGTGACTTCTCCCCGTACCCCATGTGTCCTGTGTGTGCCGTGGTAGATCCTTCCTGGGAGTGGGGTTTTCACTTGACCTTAGTTTCGTTCAGGGATCTTGATTGGTGGTCATAGGTCCTCTATGTCTCCCATCGTGTTGTCTACTTTACTATGGTACTCCTTCGTTGTCGTTTCAGTCTGGTACCCTGGTAGATGTCCTGTTTCCTGGACCAAAGAGGGTCCTTAGCTACCGAATATTTGTTTCCACCGACCCCCCGTCATTGTCTTCTCCGGTTCCTCTGTAATGTTGATTTGCGTTGCACACCTGAAACAACTCAGAGACAATTGTTTGGTCACTAAACTTTTCTATAGAAATACCTATACACATGTACATACTGACTCAGGGAAACTACAGGTGGACTTTGATAGTGTTGTAACAATTGACCAATATGAGGTATGTTTTATTCTTCAGTTTCTTTTATTTTTTATTTAATTTTTATCTTCTTCTGTAGAAACTTTGTCTACCGTGTGTTCTTAGGGACGGTTAAAACAATCCACGTACACGATTCAGGTTGAGAAACACTGGGATCCCTGGTGACAGGTACCCTGAGAGGTCCGTTCTTACTCCCACACCTGACGGTAAAGGAGGAGGTCCCCTAGAAGGGAGGGTCCCTAGCTTGGACGTAGAAGACACGGCCGTCTCCCCAAGGAGTGACGACTCGGTGAAACCTTCGGGTGAAGTCACGTGCCATCGAAACGTTTTTATTTTCACAAATAGTTACCTCCTTCTTATTAGTACAGTTATTTGTCATGATCGATCTTGTTGACCTATAGGTCTCTGGTTTTTTTTTTTTCTTTCTTGGAATTGGATTTGGAATGTGGTCTGTGTTTTTAATTAAATTTTGTCTAGTGCCTAAATTTACGTTTTACATCCCTGAAGGGGCCACAGAGTCACCTATCCTTAGGCGGACGGTTACCTCCCCCGTACCCTAGGGAACAGGTCCTTCTAGGGTATACGGTGTCTCGTTGATTCGGGTGTGCGATGTTGATCGGAATGAGATCTCTGGTTCTCGACGTTGGTGGCTTCACACATGTGGGACCTCGAGTACGAGGTGTCGTTCTTTTTGGTGGTGTTCCTCTTCGGACCCGTGATCGGGGGTGAGTGGAACTGATGTCTTTCGGGTGCATTCTTCGTTGTTTTTAAGTCGCGTCAGTTCTGATGTTTGGAAAATCTTCTGTATCCTCCTTTAGAAACTTTGTGTCCCGATCCACGTCGGAAGAATCTGAATTGTGGTTTTCGTACTGAGAGATTTTCCTTTTTGACTGACCTGTAGTGGTTTTCATTTTTGAAAGTACGACACTAATACACTTGTCGTACTTGTCTGTTCGGTGTCTCGTCTTCTTTTATAGAAACTCGGTGTTTAGGTTGTTTATTGGTCGTAGACCTTATATTTTATATCGTCCCGAAGGGACCACCGAATCTCCCATTTCGTAGACGAACGTTACGTCCTCTGGACCCAAGCTAGGGACCCAGCCCTCCTAGGGGACCTCTTCCTTTACCGTGGGGTGAGGTCATGAGAGCGGACCTTTTGGGGTACCTGCCTCCTCGGACCACCCGACGTCAGGTACCCCAGCGTGTCTCACCCTGTGCTGACTCACTGCTGTGGAATTCTCACGAGTTTCGAGTTGTCATTTTCTTTTATTTTTTATTTTGGGTTTGTTAAGTCAGTCTTTTAAGTGTTTTCTATGTTTGTCTGTGAAGTGTGTCTTCTTCGTGCCGGTTGTGCATTTACCGACAAGTTGTAATCGTTAATCCTTTTGCGTTTGATTTTGGTGTTACTTCATAGTGAGTCAAGTCAAGTCAAGTTAAGTCAGCGAGTCAGCACAGGCTGAGAAACGCTCGGGTACTAAACGTCGTGCGGTCCGGAGGGACAGGGGTGTATATTTATGCTTTATCACTGTAGTTTGCATCCACTCCTACGTTTCTTTGACCGAGTGTGTATGTAAGGACCTCCGTCATACTCTTCCATCTCGGCGCGACGTTCTCAGACCGTCAAAGAATATTTTGATTGTGCGTGAATGGTGTGTTGAGTCATAGTGAGAAGCTGTAAATAGGATCTCTTTACTTTTGCATGTAAGTGTGTTTTTGGATATGTGCTTTACAAGTGTCGTCGACGGAAACATTGGCAGTCCCTTTGTACCTTTGTTACGTTTACAGGATGTCCACTTTCCAATTTGTAAGCCATGTAGGTCTGGTACCTTGTGGTGAGTCGTTGTTTCTCCTGTTTGATAACTATGTCCGTCGTCAGATTTACCTAGAGCTCCCTAACAAATCACTTTTGTCAGTCAGAGTTTTATGGTGTATGACGGACCAAGGAAAATACATTGTAGGAGTTCTGTTGTTTAGATATTTCTACCTCTTGTCTAGTCACCAACTGGCTCCGTCGTTCCTTTCGGTCGCGTGTCTATGTCCCTCCCTTTGTGTCCTCAAGGGAGGTCCGCCTCTCTATGAAACATAGAACTTCACCACCCCGATGTCCTCTGATGTCCACTTTTGATGGCTTTTCCTGTGTGTGTCCTTTTGTCACCCTTGACTCCTTCCAGACAGCAGACAACGGAGCAACCCGAAGGGACCACCGAGTCGTCATTTCTTGGGCGGACGTTACGTCCTCTACGTCCAAACTAGGGACCCAGCCCTTCTAGGGGACCTCTTCCTTTACCGTTGGGTGAGGTCATAAGAACGGACCTTTTAGGGTACCTGCCTCCTTGGACCACCCGATGTCAGGTACCTGACATCTCAGTCTGTGCTAAATCGTGGACTTGTTGACAACGGATCAATTGTCATGGTATCCCTGAAGGGACCGCCACGTCACCGATTCTGAGGTACGAGGGTTCCGTGGCCGGGGCCCAAGGTTAGAGACCAGTCCCGTGATCTAGGGTGTCCTTCGTTGATTCTCAAAAGTTCCGAGTTGATTTCTAGAGTGTACGACGTTGATTCTGGGTCGTGTCGGTTTATTTATTTATAAAAGTTTTTTTGTCATGATATGATTACAGGTGTGGGCCCAAAACTATAACCGGATGTCGTTAAAACTCTACAATCGGAACCGCCTCCTTCCCATGTACCCCAAAATACATGATAAAAACGTTGAAGGATGCTCGAATATTAATAAAGTTTTAAATTTTCCAGGAATAGTTCATCTCTACGTATGACTTGATGAAGTCCTACTTTTTCTTGTACTGTCGACCCTAAAACGAGAAACCTTTCCCCCTCTCTCTGTCTCCGGTTGTTCTGACGGTCTACAGTGGTTGACAACGTCGACTCACTGACCGTCCATCTTTGTATCAGAAGATCCACGAGATGAAGGGACACAATCTGTGAAACGTATTATTTCAAAAGTTGGTGTCTTGTCCTCTTAAAGGGTGGTTAAACATTACTCTACCCGTGACTGAGTCCTTTCGTAGAGATAGTCTCTAAATGGTCAACCAATAGAACATCTTTGTGTTAGTTTTTCTAAACAGTTTGGATTAGTGACTGGAGTTGTGTAGAAAGAAATTGGTTTTTTTTTTTTTCAAGATGAACGGGTAAAAAGGGACACTGGTAACCGACAGTCTCTATACGAAGGGTTCCTACAAAGTTTTTGTAGAAATCACGATAAAATCACCGATTCAGTACAGGCTGAGAACACTTGGGTACCTGACGTCGAACGGACCGAGGAGACAGGTACTCTAAAGGGTCCGTTCTTATGACCTCACTCAACGGTAAAGGAAGAGGACCCCTAGAAGAACTGGGTCCCTAGTTTGGGCGTAGAGGACGTAATCGTCCGCCCAAGAAATGGTAACGCAATCCTCCCTTCGGATTATTGTAGAAATTCGTACAAATTGTACAGGGAGTGTCGTTGCCGAACAATAGTGTCAGTTACTCTTTCCTTGACGAGAAATTTTCTTTGGAGTCAATCCCGTCTCCAAAGATCTTTTCATATGTATTTTGTGAAGAGAACAATATTCTCATACAGTGGGTTTTGTTATACGACTTTGAATTTTTTTTTTTTACGAGTATTGACTCGAGGATTTTCGGATGCATTGTCTTAAAAGATTAGACAAATTTTTAAAGGTTTCGTAGACTCACCCAAAACCTGAGTACGCAATTCTTGAAATTTTATGGAAGGTAGATCAAATGTCCTTGTAGACTAACCGGAGCCCCTCCTACCTTTACATGATCGGTTTAAAGTTGTTTAGGAGACGTATGAGCACGTACCCTACCTTTTTACTCATTGGGCTAAATCTTTTGTTCGGTCACTACGCAAAGGAGACACACGTCGATGCACAGGGTCCGTCCCTAGAAAAAGTCCCTCCCGTCGGTAATTTCGCTTCACAGATTTGTTTGACCAGAGAGGGTGTCGTAGTCTCGTGTCAAAGGTTTTTATTCATGTACTTCAGCCTTCCAAAAACTTGATGATTGTTAAAAGTTAAAAAGTTTTAGTAATGTAGAAATTCAGTAGAAGACTAAAGGTCAAAATCACATCCAAAATACTATGTACATAACATTGTCACATAGAAATGTCCAAAGCACATTTGTGAGCGAAGGGGTCACCGAGTCGCCATTTCTTAGACGGACGGTTGTGTCCTCTACGTTCTCTGGACCAAGTCAAGGACCGAACCCTTCTAGGGGACGTTCTCCTTTACCGTGAGTTGACGCACTGATTCGCGTATTACACACACGCACACAATCAGCGAGTCAGCACAGACTGAGAAACTCTGAGGCACCTGAAATCGGGTGGTCCGAGGAGACAGGTACCTTAAGAGGTCCATTCTTATGATCTCAGCCAACGGTAAAGGAAGAGGTTTCAAGCGTTACATTGTTATTCTTTTATGTTCATATATTATTGATGTTGTCATAGGTATACTACCCCCGACGATGACGATTCAGCGAAGTCAGCACAGGCTGAGACACGCTGGGGTCTCTACCGTCGGGTGGTCCGAGGGGGCAGGGACCCTAAGAGGTCCGTTCTTGTGACCTCACCCAACGGTAAAGGAAGAGGTTATTACCCCCGTGTACGGGGGTCTCAAGAAGATGACTATCCCTGCACACTCATTTCTTTCAGACCTCACTACGACATTCGTCACCCTTTTCGGTCAGTGACTGTGCCGAGGATTGAAAGAGAAGTCAGGGAGACGAAGACAGAGGGGCGGAGGGAGTCGGGGTCCGACTTGGTCTTACTTTCGTGGCAGTTCCAGACCAGGACGGAGAGAGAAGGTCGTCGGATGGATGGTCGTTCCGCCGAGGTCTGCACCCGGAATAAGTGGACGGGGACGACGTGAGCCAACATCCCAGACTCAGTCCCTTCGGCCCGACCTTGGAGCCACGGCGATGGGTCGTCACCGACCCGTCCACTGGCTTAACCAAAAGACCCACGTGGTACGACATTCGTCCTGGGAACCCGGTTTCCTCAAATGGTTGAGTTCTCGACAAGTCTAAATTCCTTCCTAACACCACGACATAACCAACCTACCGTAGTGGTTGAGCTACCTGTACCCAAACCCACCTGAGGCCCTCAGCCACTACCTGTCCCTCCGGACCGCACGACGCCAAGTGCCCCAGCGTTTCTCAGTCTGTGCTGACTCGCTGACTTGGCTTGCCTTGACACCACGACATACCCGAGGGACCACCGAGTCTCCCATTTCGCAGACGGACGTTACGCCCTCTCGGTCCAATCTGGGGACGCAACCCTTCTANTAACCAAAAGACCCACGTGGTACGACATTCGTCCTGGGAACCCGGTTTCCTCAAATGGTTGAGTTCTCGACAAGTCTAAATTCCTTCCTAACACCACGACATAACCAACCTACCGTAGTGGTTGAGCTACCTGTACCCAAACCCACCTGAGGCCCTCAGCCACTACCTGTCCCTCCGGGCCGCACGACGCCAAGTGCCCCAGCGTTTCTCAGTCTGTGCTGACTCGCTGACTTGGTTTGCCTTGACACCACGACATACCCGAGGGACCACCGAGTCTCCCATTTCGCAGACGGACGTTACGCCCTCTCGGTCCAATCTGGGGACCCAACCCTTCTAGGGGACCTCTTCCTTTACCGTTGGGTGAAGTCATGAGAACGGACCTTTTAAGGTACCTGTCTCCTCGGACCATCCGATGTCAGGTACCCCAGTGTTTCTCAGTCTGAAGTGAAAGAAAAAGAAAGATACTCGAAGGATCCACCGTGATTGCCATTTCTTGGGTAGACGGTCACCTCATCTGTCTTGTCTGAACCCAAGTCAGGAACCCAACCCTTATAGGGGACCTCCTCCTTTCCCGTCAGGTGAAGTCATAAGAACGGACCTCTTAGGGTACCTGTCTCCTCGGACCACCCGATGTCGACCGGTGATTCAGCAAAGTCAAGTCAACACAGACTGGGACACGCTGGGGTGTCTGTCGTCGGGTAACCTCACCCAACGGTAAAGGAAGAGGTTACGTGCTTTCACTTTTCACTTTCACTTCGGCGAGGTCAGCACAGGCTGTGAAACGCTGGGAGACCCGAGGGTAGCCTGTGCTGACCTCGCTGAGGTCGTGCTCACGTACCACGACATATATGACGAATGCACCATTGTGGGGATCTCTCCAGACCCACCGTGGGGGTTTAGTTTGTGTATCATAAAGGTGTCTCTTTCCACTCTATAAAAATTTCTGGTATTAATCAGAGCGTAGTTAAGTCCAGTCTAAAAACGGTGTTTTAATCAAACGACGTCTGAATCCTTTTTGGAAACCCTAAAGTTCGCAAGACCTAAGGTCTTTCTTCCCTGTACCGGGACCTGGTAGGAGGTTGCAAAACCCCTCACTACGAGGTCCTTCGTCCTTAGTTCACGTCAAACAAAAGTGAATAGAAGTTTGTACGAGTGTAGGGAGGAGGACTAGACTTTAAGAGACTCTTGTGTAATCCGAAACTACCACCCTACGTCTCCAGGTCTCGGGAACCGTCGGTCCGGGGTCGGAGGGAGGGACGGAGAAGGAACTCACGACCGTTGTGTCTCAGGGAGGTGTACACCGGACCGGGGACAGGGTTGTGTGGGAGGAGAGTCGGGACCAGGAACACCGTTCACTGGTGAAAGTGAGTGTTCGGTAGGAGTCGTAGTGTCGGAGGCACTCCCGCCCGGGTGCGGGAGGGTCGACAGCGGTACTCCAAACAAGACTGTCACAAGGGTAGAGGGGTGTGGACTCAGTAGATAGAGAGTCGGACCGTATCGTGGTCTATGTGTCGTCCCTGGACCTTTTCTTCCTAGTTAGTCGACTGACTGCTTACGGTCCGTAATTCGGTGTATTACGTCCGGCGGCCGAAAGGCAGTGTACCAGGGAAGGAGCGGTAAGTCTCAAGACGACTTCCTGGAGCTACAAACCGACCTCCTTCCCTATCCGGTCCCGTTTCCTACCTCCGACTCAGTGCGACAGAGTGTGTGCAGAAGGTTACGCCTCTCCGGTGCGGTGACTCCCTTTTCCCTAAACAGGGTTCACGAGGTAGTCTTGAATCAGGTGGACCACACTCGTTGTTTTTCCACTCTTGGACGGTTCTATCCCTACAAACTTGGTTGACCGTGTTCTATCGTTTTACAAGGCCGACGCAGGTCTTCTTCCTCCGAGGGTTAGTCTGTCCCGATCTCCAGAGGACCACGTTCCTGTGACCAACTCCTTGGAGACCTCCCACCAAATGAGAAAGAACAGAAGAGGGGTCAGTCGGACGTTCGGACCCCTCCAGTCTCCAGTGCAGAGTACACGTCGAGACTAGAGATCGTGGATGGAGTCTCGGACCTACACCAGTCGTAAGTTGTCCGAAGCCGACCTATTCCCGCCCCCTTTGGTTTACTTACAAGCCCGAGACGTTGAGGAAGATTGTAGGATACTGTGGAGGGTGGTCGGGACATGGTTGGGGGTCCTTGTTGTGGAGGACACGGTGGGCCGGGGCCTAGAAATGGTGGCGGGGGAGGAGGGACGGAGACATCGACAGTGGGGAGGATACCTGGTAATCAAACATGCACCGTACAGGAGGGACCGGAAAGGGTGATAGATGGTGTTAACCGTAATTTAGACAAGGGAATTGTAGGACTCAGCCCGAGGTACTCCCGTCCCTGATTCACGGCGCTACTTTGCACGGACGACTTACTGACGACACCCCCGTACCACTGTCCGTGTGAGTCGGCCCCACGTGGGTCTCGTCCTGTGACAGTCCACTCCCCGCAGCGCAGGACTGACCGTGTACCGGACACCGTGAGACGTCAACTGTTTCGTGAGGACTGTCGACACCCCTCACCCAAAATGACCTCAGCGTCGTAGAACCGTCCCATTGTCCCAGAAGACCTTCCCGGAGCCCCTCGTCGTTCGGAGTTCGGACCTGTCTCGAGTGGACCGTCCACGTCTTTCGGACCGAAGTCCCCTGACCCCCTCGTCCCAGTCCGTCTAGGTCGTGTGTTCGCTCCTCACGACCAAATACTTACAGGAGGTGTGGAGGTTAGTCGGGGACCTTCCCGTGGACTTTAGTGTCCTAGTCTCATGTCCCTCTACCCCCCGGGAGTTCATTTTGAGTTGGTCCGGGACCGTTCCAAACCACTTGATGCGGTGTCGAATCGTTCGTTGAACCTCACTGCGTTTACGAGTGCCGACGATTATGTCGGGGTGGGGCAGGAAGAGACCCTTTCTGTAGAAGACCGACTGAGGGCAAGACTTCTGTGGGTGGAAAAGGTCTTTTCGATGTCTCGATACATATCAGGGGTCTGAGTCGGTGGACGGAACTTTGATCCATAAAGTGGTAGAGTGGGTCTAAAATAAGATAGTAAAGTGAAGTACGAATCCGCTATGAAGTGACAAAGCACAGGGGATGTCTAAAAGACACACCTTCCGACTTATTACCGTAGGGTTTCTATAAGTGGACTTGAACGTTTATAAAATGGAATTTACCGGTGTCCTTGGAACGTCCACACCAATTCCGAGAACTCTACTTCTCTAATAGGGTCTAATAGACTCATCCGGTCTGTCTTAGTGTTCCCAGGAATGTTCTCCCCTTTTCTTTCCGAAACTTCGACTTCCTTCCCGGGACTCGGTTTCTTACGTTCACCGGAGATCTTCGACCTTTTCCGTTCCTTTATCTAAGAGGGGGTAGCTCGGAAGTCTTCCTTACCCCGGGAGGGTTGCGGAACTGAAGTCTCGGCACTTATGTAAAGGCTGAAGACTGACGTTTTGGTCTTCTCTTGTTTAAGTAGAAAATTCAGTGATTCAACGACCGTCAAACACTCTCGGAGTCACCTTTGAATTATGTGGATCAAATGTCTACTCCTTTTGTCCCCAGACCTTCCGATTCCGGTAGACGGGTGCCTTAGGACCATTTTCCGAGGAGTGCGACGGGCGTGGCAGGACAGTCCGGGGCCTAAAGGTTCCCGACAATTTCTCGGCACTCGAGACCTCAGTCTGTCGTCCTGAACTGAAGGTCCGGGTAGTGCATGAGTGAGACACAGACACCCGTTCAATGTGTTGGAGAGGAACGACGTCGAAGGAGTCACCATTCTACCCCGACGTCGGTGGGAATCCAAGCTCTCTTGACGTCCCTTATTTGTTCAATGATGTGTCGTGGCTCCTGTCCCAGTCCTCCCGTACCGCAATAGGCACTGTTGAGCGAGGACAAAGTGTCCGTAAGGGAGGAAACCGGTCCCGCCTTCCCGTGGGTGGGTTGTCAGAGACTCTGGGCCCGGTCAGGACAGAGGTCACCAGTCGAGACAAAGTTTGGAAGGTTCCAGTATAAAAGTAAGTAATCCAAGGCTAGGATTGGGACAACTCGACGTCGGTGCTTCACGAACGAGCCTGCCAACGATGTGTGGGTACTCGGTTCGACCCGACCGTTGTGTGAGTGGGCGTGTAGAGACCTTATAATTATGTCGGGCCCTCCCTAAAGTCAAGAAAATAAATTCTAGGTACCTCTTTGAAAGTGGAGGTGTCTCGAGTGATCCGTGGTGAACTAGACTCGTGCCAATTAGACTTGACCGGCGACGGGGGTGAAGCCGGTGGCCCCCCTACTGCCCAGGAGACCAGAGGCCCCCGACAGACGAGACACTTGAAGACCCACCGACGGAAAACCCCCTCCGACTGGGTGTAGTCTCGTCCAGTCGTCGGGAGTCGGACCGGAAAGAGGTCTCCCCTAATGTCCCTTTCTCGTCGGTCCCCGACCCGCCAAGACGGACCAATCGGAGACCTTTCTCATAGTGTACGGGAGGGCTCCCCCGTCCCAGGACAGGGACCCAGGGTGAGGGGACCCTAGTTGTGTCTGTTCGGTTCCGGTCAGGTCACCGAGCCGTAGACAGGGAGAAGAGGACCCCGGTTCAAGGGTGCTTAGAGAGTTGTCCTTTCTTTTTGGTAGGTTAGCACATAGATAGGAAGTGAACCATCCCTACCCCCCATCCACGGCTTTACTTTCTCTTGTTTCATTAGGTTTTAGGAAGTCGTTCTCGAATGAATTAAGTCGGAACATTAATTCAAAACAAAACAAAAGGTTATGTATGGTCCGGTTTAAAACTGGGAATGTCAAAAGAGGGTTTGTCTTGTCTACCCGGTCACGAGTCGGAGAGATTGATCTGAGACACAGGGAGATTACTTTGGTGGAAAAGTCGGTCGATTTGGGTTAGGTCGGGATTCGTTTACCCAGGGGAAACCTACTCTTTGGGACTTGGAGTTATCAGGGTGACCGGGCCTTCTTGTCGGACACCTTCGACTCTGTCGATTTGGACGGGGCTGGGGACCCTGAGGAGACCGTTCTTCAGGTCGAAGTCGGCACCCATGGGTCACTCTTTAGGGTCGGACTTACAGTAAGTACTTTTGTACATACATAACTCACCCGACTCGGTCGTAAGGGGGGACCCACGTGTGGGGTGTCCTTAGGTGCACACAGGGTGTCTATTCTTGTTCTGTAAAGTATCGTCGGGACAAATTTTGTGGGTTTTGGACCTGCGTCTCACTTATTCGTCCCTACCACCTAGGTCCTTGTCACTGACTCCCCGAGGTCGGGAGCCCCCACCTTTTAGGTCCGTATTGAATGTCAGTCGGGAAACGTAGGTGTAGACATCTAAGTTGGTTGGTGCCTAGTCCGTCGTGACACTCGTGTAAATAACTTTTTTTTAGGTACCTATTCACCTGGGTGTATCAAGTTTCGGTACAAGTTCCTGGTTGACATATAACTTTGTCGCACCAGAAGGTACGGAGTCACTCGTTCCTGACGAGATGTGTTGGACCCACTGAGAAGATTTCTGTACTGAGGTAAAAGTTCGTCCGGTCTAGGTCAGTTATCGCCACTCCATACTCTCACCAACGGAGACTCCAAAACTGGGCCTCTTCCGCGGTCCCTCGGGGTCCTCTCCAACCCCTACAAGACGTCGAACTCGACCTGTCACCAAATGTATCCATAAATGTTTACATTTTTAGTAGTGTGACATGTGGATGGACACATGAAATGACATCGTCCAATTACTTGTATGTAGAAGTTCGTGGAAGACACACGATTCAGGTTTCCCATAGAGTTCGTTCCTAGATCGGGAATTCTCGAGTGTCAGGTCATCCCTTCTTTTATAATTATGTGAGTTTATTGTTACGTTCCAACGGGTACTGGTCACCCCGTCCACTACTCTCAACCGGTCCCCTAACGACCGTAGTGACGACTCAGTCCCTTTCCCCATCTTTTTTGACTAGGTTACGTCCTCAAAACCTCCGTCGGTCTGGACACAGGCTAGGATGAAGAGTGACACACTGAACCTGGGCTACAAACGAGACGAAGAAGTCGGATGCCCCCTTGGTGTCACCTTTCGTGTCGTAAAGGACCCAGGAACGTTCCTGGTCCCTTTCTTACGTGTCTCGTGACCCGGCACTCTAAACAATAAGGACGGCGCTCCGACGCGGGCGGGACACGGTCCGTGGTGTCAAGTGTCTACACTTTGCCCGGGACGGGGGGAGGGGACGGAGAACTAGGGTGGTGCTTCTGCCGCCGGTGGTGAGTGGGAGAGATGGTTTTCATGTTCGCAGATTGTTTTGTTCCCGACACTACACCTGAACTGGGATTTCCTTGGACGTCGGGTCACCCCTTAGTCTGTGGATCCTGTGTCACATTTTCCCAATCCACGTCGCTTCTCCTTCTCTATTTCTTTGTCCCTCCAGTCTCCCGTCTCCCTCCACCTTCGACTCGACCCGGAAGTCTCCTCCGTGCACCTCTGGCGGACCCTCCCTCTCCGTCCGTCCGTCCGTCCGTCTCCCTTGCCGCACTCGGCGTCGTGTCTCCACCCGTCCGCTCCTCCGTGCACCTTCTTTCCCGTGGGTCAGTTCACACCGAGTTAGTCCCCGGGTTATTCGTCCCGGACCCCGTCCCTGAAGTAAGTACACAGTCTCCCTCTTGGGGGCTTCTAAAGTCTCCAGTCTTTTATTCGTATAGTCTTGTCCCTAAATTTATGGTTCGATCTGTTGTCGTCACGAAGTTTCCCTGGTCTCCCTCCCCCGAGGTAAAGAGGTCCCGACCCCGATCCCCGGTCTGAAGGGTTCTTTGTGGGTTTGAAGGTGTAGACCAGGGGAAGCACTCTGGGTTCGGACGTAAGAACTAATTGACTACCAGTCCCCCAGGGAACCTGTCGTTCCTCTTGTTTGGTCAGTTAGGATTTCCTTTAGTTGGGACTTATAAGTGACCCTTCCGCTATGACTTCGACTTCAAGGTTATGAAAACGGTGGACAACACTTCTCGGCTGAGTGACCTTTTCTGGGACTACGACCCCTTTTCCCGTCCTCCTTTTCCGCCCCTGTCTCCTACTCTACCAACCTACCGTAGTGGCTGAGTTACCTGTACTCAGACTTGTTTGAGGCCCTCTATCACTTCCTGTTCCTTCGGACCACACGACATCGGGTACCCCAACGTTTCTCAACCTGTGCTGATATTGTCGATGTTGTCCCCGGACTCACTCCTGCGACGAGGAACTGTCCCATCGGAACCGGAAGGACGTACCCGTTCTCCACTCCTATGTAAAGGACACGAAGAACAAATAAATTAACATAAGTAGAATTCAAAAACTTTTTCAGTGTATCAGTGTACTTAGCCGTGAGTTTTCCATACTCCCCAGAGGTCACTTGTCGAGGGTCCGTGGTGGGGCTGGGGTGTCCGTGGGGTCAGTGGCTGAAACACACTTGGGGGTCTCTGGGACTCGTGTGTGTCTTCACTTACGTGAAAGGTGAAGGGAAGTGAAAGTGTGTCTGCCTCCGTCTCGTCTGTGTGTGCAGGACGTGGACGGAGCAAGTGTCTTTAGATAGACCACTAACGAGACATAGACACCTACCGTTCGTCAGAGGTGGAATGAAAAGTCCCGACGTGTCACCAGGTACCATACCTACCTGGTATTAAACAAGGACCGGGAGACGCCTACCTGAAAGTCCAACGAAGGTTGGAACACGATGATCTTTTCTCCGTCGGCACCGATTGACGTGTCAGTGGGACATGTGCACCTTAAAGTAGACATCCCATTTAAGGATCTTCACGTTGACGGCCCACTCTCGGAGTTCGTAGACATTAACATTTTTTGTAACGACCTCTGCGTCCTATGTAAAATTAGTGAGTAGGTTCTTTCTTCGGTTTAATGAGTCCTTTTATGACTGTTGTCCATCAGGTGCCTGTAGGTCTACTTCTCTCTCATCTCGTTTCGGGGTAAAAGTCGTCTGTCTCTCGTTACCCAGTCCTCTACCGAGATCTGGGTCTCGTCGGGACCGAGCGGTCACGGGACCAGGTACTTGAGCGTAAAGGAGTGGACACTCACTTCCCGGTCTGGACGAGTTGGGGAGTCGGGAAGGACCGTGTCTGTCCGAGACCAAGGTCCCGGTCACCCTCATGTCTGCTTCTGACGTCAGTGGTGCTGTGGGCCGAAATTAACCAGAGAGGCCCGTTTCCACGGTCCCCTCTCCGTCCCTCTGGTGCTTCTTCCGGACCACCCCTCCCCACCCTCACGTCTCGGACCCTTCCACCCCACGAAAGTCAGACCGGTAGGACTAGGTCACTGTGCGTGGACGTGCTCGACCTCCCTGTGGACTTACTGTAAGGTAAGTGACGACACAGGTCGTCTGGGCAATGCATTGTCGGTGTCGGTGGGTTGTCTCCTACCTCCGCCCGGAGACCTACGGAACACGGGAGGGACACTCTATCCTGTCGACCCATTTGCGTTGCCCGTCCCACCCCGAAAGAGGGTGGAGGTGTTTAGGTCGAGTTGCTGGGGTTTGACGTTTATCTTCTTCACCAGAAGACGGGGTCAGCTCACCCTCGATGGAGAACCGTTTGGTTTCCGTCGTAAGCTCCCGGTCTCCCGAGCGGTCGGGAGGGGCAAGGGTCGGACACGAGACGAGGTCGTCTGACCTACCGGTCCCGGAGGACATTTAGCTTAGTAGGAGTCTACGTGACTCCAATACCGACAGTTGTGGAAAGATTGGTGACGGGGTACGGAGTCGGAAGAAACATTTCGTTTATGCATGGCGGAACAGTTCAGGTCTGAAAGTATGTATGATAAACAAATTTTGGGTGGCTGGTTGAGTACCCCTCTGTGTGAAGAGAAGGACCTTCCCTGCGGAACTGTGGATGACAAGGTCTGTTCGAGTGAGGGAGACAAGGAGGTGAGTGGTCGGACCCGGACACGAACCCCACCGGGGGGTGGACGTTTCGGAAGAAGCCGAGGAGGTGGCGGGTGGCGGTGACAGGCAGTCTCGGGGTCGAGTCGACGGGAGGACCCCTCAGAGTCGAGGAGTCGGGTGGCCGCCCGTCTCGTCTCCCGACGGAGGACCCCGGGGGTGTCGAAGTTGGTCTAAGAGATAATTGTGCGAAAGGTTCAGATTCTTCGTTAAGGTGGACGGTCCGAAGGGTAACCCTGACGTCCGAGAGACCCCCATCACCGACACGACCTCCCCGGTGAGTCTCGTCGCTCCCGTGTCCTAAACTTTGACTTTTGGACCCACGAAGGAAGGTGTCAAAGAACCCGTTTAAGTGGGAAGACTCGGAGTCAGATAGGTAGATGTTTTACCCTCGTTTTAAAAGTTCTACGGTCCCGGAAACCCTCCTAATTTACTTTACAATAAACACTTTTCAGTAAGTGTTTGGCGTTTCGGAATTGTGGTTAGGGTCACTCCTAATCCTTATAATCATGATTAATTATATTCTTGTAACTAATTATGAGTAAAGAAGTGTGTGGAGGGAAATGGTTGTGGATAGCAACACGGACGTCCGTGGGCTTTGTTGACGAGCACCTTGAGTCCAAGAGACAAGTAAGATCTACCTTTATTTTATGTGTTGACGATCTCTGTATCTCTGGTTCTCGGAGACGGTCGTCGATGTCGTCGGCGGCGGTACCCCAATCAATAAAAGTGGACCTCGAAAGGACATTCACTACTGGGTCTCCCGAAACCACTTGTCGAGACGGGTCTTCCTACCTCCATGGGTCGATGGACGGTCTTCCTGTCCCGGAGGGACCCACGTCCGACGGGTGTCCCCGACGTCATCCTCTTTTTATTTCCATGGTTGGAGGTGTGTGTGAAGTGAGTCCTACGCCTCCGACAGTCTAGACTTTTAGGGAAAGTCCCACTGTCTACGCCATTGAAGATCTCCAGAGTGCGGTGGGGGACGGACCTCCACTCCCACCTCCTGTCGGTAGGACCCTGGTGGGAACCGGTCTTCGATGTCCCGGGTGTCTAGTACCGAAGGGTTGGTCTTCTGACTTCAGAAGGTCTTCTAGCGGTTTGTGTGAAGTCCAACCTTTTCTTTTGTGCGCGCGCGTGTGTGTGTGGGGAAGAGGTAGGTAGAAGTGCACTGCTACTTCTGCCCAAGAGGGAGGTTTTGTCTTTGGTCCGGGGAGGAGACCTCCCACCCTCCTCCAAGTCCCAAAAGATTGGATCCTGGAGAAGACCCGGGACACCGTCGGTCGTCCACTGCTCGTCGGGGTGACCTCCCGTTCACTGACGTGGTTCCAGTCGTGGTCCGAGAGACTGAGACCCGTCACAAGGCGGACGAGGAGTGTGGCATCCCGGTAGGTCGTTTGTCCCACCCCTGGGTCAGAAAGGGTGTCTTTGGAACTGTGTTTCGGGATCCTCCGAGACGAAATCGGGGAGAGGTTAAGACAGTGTCGCTACCGATGGAAAAGTATCGTACCCATTTCCGGACACTGGGCGACACTATACTTGTTACTCTATTGCGTCCTAATACGGTGAAAAGGTGTCACTGATAAAGAACCAATAACCTTTAGGTCCCACTAAAAATAAGAATGGGAGGTGAGAGAAGACACGAGGCTTAAGTGATATTGGTTGTTCGTGACAAAAGTTTTCGTCTCCACGGATAACAAAGGGTATCCGACTTTGTAGTGTTCGAAAGGCACTTTACGAGTAAAGCAGCACACACTGAAAAATTTTTGTGTCATTTCGACCTTCACTGCGTCCAATCCGTGTTTCCGAAAGACCCACCCTAGAAGGGAGAGACCAAAGGCGGGGTCTTCTCTTCCTTTTCCTCCACTGACACCCCGAAGGACGGAGGGTCGGGTCCGGGCTCTGGAGGTCCGGTAGTCTGTCTCGGACGGGAACCCGTCTGGGTTCCGACAAGTCACATGGACAGCCAAGGACTATGTTCGAGTCAAGATTATTTGTTACAACAAGACTGGACAGTGAAGAGTTCTTGTTAAGATCGAAATAGGACTCACCGTTACTATAATTCGGTAGGTGCACAACCGAACAAGCCAGTTTTTGATAAAGTCGTGGATGAGACACGTTCCGTAGTACGGTCTGTGACTCGGTGGTAATTGGGGTTTGACCTTTTTGTTGGTTGTTCTCTTTCCGTCCGGGCACAGTGGGAAGATTCAAGACGGGACCATGTCCCAAAGTCTACGTGATTTTGTCGTCGTTTGTCGTTGCACTTGTTCACGACGGATTAAGGTCACGGCGGGGAGGGTCCTGAACCCGTTTCACCCCCGGTTCGGACTCAGGGACTACTGTTGGGTCGTCGAATTGACGTGACTTAATTCCATGGACTTGACGTCCGGTGAACCGTCTGCCTCTATTCTGTCCCTCCCTTGTACTCTATTGGACTTTGGACCCCTGGTAGGTTTAGAAGAGAGGGCCCGGGAAGTGTGACATGAAGGAGGGGAAGGACAGGAGAACCTCGGTTCTTCTAGTGTAAGTTAATTGTACTTGACTCCCGAATGATACACGACTCGGGACTACGGTTTATACGAGACGTATACGACAAGGGAGACGGACCTTGGACGAAGGTATGTGTGGTCCACCGTCGAATATACAATGGACCAGCCTCTCGACGGACGGGTCCGTCGTTACGGGGCTACAAGGGAGTCCCATGGGCACTGTGGACCTCGCCAAGAGACGGGTCTACCTATGAGCCGAGGGACGTGACTGTGTGTCCACACGTTGTGGAGAAAGGACTTATTTGATTTGTCAAACCTTCCATTATTATTTTTGGTGACAAATGACTCGTGCATGATACCCGGCTCACGACACCCTTGAGGTACGTCTGTAATCTTGTAGCAGCCGTATACTGCCGATGTGAGAATGATGACGGGAAAGTGTCTACTTCCTTTAACGTAGTAGAGGGGGATAAAAGTTTCTTACCCTTAATCTTGGGCCAGGCGTTGAACAGGTTCCGGTACGTCGATTACTCTCACTTCTGACTTGGAGTCGAGAGTTAAGCGAGAGGTCTTCCGAGCCGACTGGAGGGAGAGAGGGACCCTGGGGTTCCCCGCGAAGAACCGGGACACAGGGGTCACTGGTAAAGACAGGGGAAAGGCTTAGGAGTCGGAGGAGAGGGTTCCGTGAGGTGAGTTTTCAGTAGGGACTGAGGAGGGGGTCGTTGGATGTGGGTACCCAAGGGTATCGGCTGCACCTGGGGGGAGACGGCACGAAGTGGCCTGCAGGACACGTTTCTGGGAATCAGAAAGTCGGGACGTCCCGCCCTGTCCGACCCCGTGAGTCGACCGATGAGTTGTGGGTCGTTTCGTCCGCCGATCCCTCCCGTACGGGAGGTACTTGGGTGCCCACCCTAGCCCGCCAATTCGGGTCGAGAGACGCGGGTGAAGGGTGAGACGAGGATCAGGGTGGTGACGGACGTAAATGTCGTAAGTACTCGTACCCCCGGACCTGCTACGTTCTACCTCTTCTCCCGGCGGGTGAATCAGGTCTAGGAGTTCCACTCTTCAGTCCCTCCTGGACGGTCCGGGTCTTGTCGGTCCTTCCTGGCTTCAAGGTCGAGTCTCTCGGTGGGGGTGGTGATCGGTGTCGCCGGTCCAGTCTTGGCGGGACTGTCGTCACCCGAGGTCTCCGGGCAGGACGCAGTGTGTCCGACAGTTCTGGTCTTCGACGACCTTCTTGTCTTCCCTTTCCGGTGTCTCTGGTTTTCCTACGGTGACTGGACTCCCTTTCGTTTTCCTTCTTTTCGGGTCACAGGAACCTCAATGGACGTCCTTCCTTCCTTCCCCCTCTGCGTGGTTGTATGACGGGACCTTATACGTCAACTCCTACAACGAAGGAAAAACTTTGGAAGTCCTGAGGGACGACCGATGAGACCCCAGTTCAGACTTGAGAAATCGTCCCGGAAGTTTCCAAAAGTCCGGGGCCCGGGAACGTCGGTACAGACCCTCCGCTACATAAAGTCCGGAAACGTGGAGACGGGTCCCCGAGGGAGACGGACGTTCCAGGAGAGGGAGAGGAACCCGTCTCATAGGGACAGGAAGGTCCGGACCGTGTGGGGTCCCAATCTCCCCTTCTCGCACCCGAGGTCCCAGTCGAGGGGCTTGTCACGTCGAAATGGGAGAATCCGACGGAGGAGACTTTTTGCACCTCTTTTGACAGGGGTGGATTGACCCACCACCCCCTACTTTGTGTCATTAAGTGCTTTCGCGAAACTTGACACGGACCGTGTGTCATTCACGAATTATTTGTTCGACAACAAGGGTAACAGGAGACCGAGGCGATCCCGGGAGACAAAAGTGGTGTTCGTCTCGTGACAGACCGTACATAGACAATGGGCCACCTGTCGGAGTCGGTTGGTGACGGAGCGTTCTCTGTGTTGGGTGTTGAGTCGTGTCACGACCCGTGTGTCATCCAGAAGTCGTTCACGAGTGGTGGATACTCCCAGGTTGTCGTCTGGGGGCGGGGGGATCTCGAAAAGGTCCCGGGTCGACGAAGGTGTCAAGTGGTTTAGGGGTCAGAGGTCCGGGTCGACTCACTCTTCCCGTAAGTGTCAATGAACCAAAGTTTTGTTACTTCCCGACAGGAGACGGAAGGGTCCGACGAAGGTGAGGTCCCTTAAGTGTCCCTCTTTACTCGTGTCGTCCCTGACCTTTATCGTGCCTCGGGGAGAGCCCCTTCTCGCGTGCCGGTCGGGCGGTCCTTGGTCCTCGTTTTGGAGTTTCCGTCTCCTCTTTTGTCGGAGGTCTGTCTTCGGGCTCGAGACGTCTTGAGCCGGTTGGGGTCGCTTGATCCTGTTCTAGTGAACGTGGGTAAGACGGAACTTCGAGAAGAAGGGTGGGAGAACCGGTGGAAATCTACCCCAAGGACCATATTGGGTGATGATGGTGCACCCTCGTTGGCTGTTGTGTAGGGGGGATCCGACGTGTTTCCTTGGTCCAGCGCACCCCAAGGACCTCCCTCGATTGTCACGGAAGAGGTGCGTGTGATCGATAGTCCCGGAGCACAGACCTGACTCCAGTGATAGATGCAGGTAGAGGGTCGTCTGGTCTTCGGGAGTCTCCGGTCCGTGGTCCAGGGTAAGTAGAAATTTGGGGACACGGGGATCGTATCACGGACCGTGCGTCATCTACGAGTCATTCGACACACACGAGTCAACGATTCAGGACAGGCTGAGAAACACTGGGATACCTGACATCGGGCGGTCCGAGGAGGTAGGTACCCTAAAAGGGTCCGTTCTTATGACCTCACCCAACGGTAAGGTATAAGGTCCCCTAGAAGGGCTGAGTCTCTATTTTGGGTGTAGAGGACATAATCGTCCGCCTAAGAAATGGGGACTCGGTGGATCCTTCAGGGCGATCCAATTCAATGTTCCGTCGTTTTGGACCGTCGTTCTCTTACCACGACCAAGTACCTGGTGAGGTAGGCCCGGAGGGTGTTTGTACCTGTTCCTCAGTGCACGAGGGAGACCCAGAGTGAAAGGTGTAAACATTTCTCCCTATTGTTTGTCAAGACGTAAGAGTGTCGGTGTCTCTCTTGATTGACCCCTTTGTGTGTACCTTTCGTGGTATCGTAGTCTCCTTACGATCAATGGGAAGGTAAAGTCGAGTCGAGAGAGACGTGGAAGGGTGGAGTACAACCTCGGAAAAGACGACCGGTACACGGGGGAGGGGGTCGTGACTTGGATGAGACGTAACGGAGATAACAAAATATAGAAAGTGTAGTAACACTGATGGACCAAAATTCAACCTAAGGGGGTGCCTGACCTCTCCAGGACTTAGGGTCTCCGTGGTACACAAGGCACAAGTTTCGGACTATTTTACCCGTGTTTCCGGACTTACGTCCCGGGGAGGGTGGGTGTCACGCGCGTGTGTGTGTGTGTCTGTGTGTGTCTGTGTGTGTGTGTGTGTGTGTGTGCCTTTTCCTTCCCTCTATCCTTCCTTACGACGTCTACATTGGACACTTCCTCAGTGTGGAGACTTTGGACACGGAGAACCCGTCCACACACTCGAACAAACGGAGGTGTCGTGTTCCCGGAGGTCCCGTGACTAACGACGAAGAAAGGAATGTATTTCGTGGTCCGTCAGTCTATTTATTATGTACCGGAAACGGAGTGAGCATCCATAGTCTGCACGTTTGTGGACGAATCAGGGTTTCACGGGACCCACACACACACACATTACGGACCGGAATGTGTTGAGGTCCCCCGTATATACTCAACTCTTGACTATAAGTACGGGTGGAGAGTTGGGATAGGAGGTCGGAACCGGACCTCAGGTAGTCGTGATCTGGGGTCGTCCCATCAGGTCCCTCCTTTGGATCCCGTCCGTACGTGTGCGGGATTTGGTCAGAGCCCCCAGGAAAGGGTGCTTTTGTAGGAACCTCGGGGTCCAGGGACGACCACGGGGAGGTCTGACGTCTGGACATACGTTCGGCACATGTGGAAGTACGTGCGTAGGGGCCCTCCGGAACGGTCCGGTCGGTGGTAGGGTCTAGTGTCGAGCGGGAGGGGCGCTTGGGGGGGTTGGGGCCGTGTCCTCGAGGGGGTGAGTGAGCCAACACGGTCCGCGGTCGTGTGGGTGGTCCGCGTGTGTTAGGGTGAACATTTCCCGGACAGGTCGGGCGGAGGGGAGAAGGGGGTCGGTCGGGGTGCCCGTCCAGGATAATGTGAGGTCCGCGCCCGGGGCGGTGCAACCGCTCCTCCCCCGGTCCCGTGTGGGTGCCCGCCGGGGCGCTGGAGCGTCCCGCCCCTCTTCCGCGTCCCGATCCGGCCGCCCCGGCGTCTGCGGGGGAGGGAGGCGACGGTTCTGTCGGCGGAGGCAGGGGAAAGGGCGGACTCCTGAACGCCGGTTCCGCTGGGCGCCCCTGCTGGGGGGCTCGCCCGGGGAGGTCTGGCCTCGTCGAGGAGGCGAGGGCTCTCGGGAGCCGATGGAGGGGGACGGAGCCCCGGAGGTCGCGTCGCGACCACCCGTCTCATGGAGTCCTCGGGTACCGCCGCCGCACACGCCCGCTGCGCGCCGTCGACCTGACCCTCTCGCTCCGTCCGCCTGTCTTGGCGCCGGGGCTTCAGAGCGGCGACCGGCCGCGCAGGGCCCGGGTCGGCTCACGGCGGCGCCCCGCGGACGCGTGACTCGCGCGGCGGCCCCTCCCGCCCCGCCGCTTGCGCTCCGACTCTAGTGAGCGGGCCGGAATTTCCCTGACGCCGGGGTTTGGGGACCACCACCCTCGCTAGAGCCGAGAGGTCGACGGCCGTTTGGTCAGCTCAGCGGAGGGGGCGGAGGTAGGCTGCGGGGGGTTGGGGCGGGTAGTGACTCGAAGATCCCCACGTCCCTGTCTCAGCACCCGAGGTTCGAGACAGGACCGTGAGAGTCCGACATACCTTGAAGTGAAGAAAATTGGAATTAAGGGAGGTAAACCCGGACAAACTTTTACTTTGTCATTGACGAAAAATTAACTCACTTCCTACGTCCGCAAACACCTTTCTTACAGATGACTTCACGACACACGTTATTAGCTTTACTTTAACGTTTTCTCTCTTTCTCCAAAAAGAAGGGTGAGGTGAATCGTCGCGAAGGCAGAACGGGGTGGAGAGATCCATCGCATTGATCGTTTAAGAAGTCTATAGTAAGTTTGGCGAGTGGAGTAAAGATTCACGGTCCAGGTGTGGTTTGTCGTCAAATTGACTTTTTGTCTTTTAGGTTAGTTCAAACCGAAACCACACAAGTTCTAGGGGTGTAAATAAAGACAGGAGTCGGGTCTGAGGAGGGGACTTGACACATGAGTTGTGGAGTAGGAACTCCAGGTTATCCTCGAGTTTCAGTTGTCTGGGTGTTGTCTTGGTAGAGGAGAGTTTGACGTCTCTGGACGTGAGAGTATCGGATGGGTGTTGTCGTCAATCGTCGAGGGGTGAAGGTTGTGGTCGGGTCTCGAGGACCTCAATGGGAACCTAGGAAGAAGAGTTTACGAATGGGTGATCTGGTCCTTTAATACAACCGACGCACGATTCAGCGAAGTCAGCACAGCTGATAAACGTTGGGGTACCTGAGATCGGGTGGTCCAAGGAGACATGCACTCTTAGAGGTCCGTTCTTATGACCTTACCCAACGGTACGGGAGGAGGTCTCCTAGAAGGGGTGAGTCCATGACTTGGACGCAGCGAATGCAGAGGACGTAACCGTCCGCTCAAGAAATGGTGACCGTGGTGGATCTGAGACTGGAGAAGGTGAAGTAGAGGTGACGATGGTTGGTGAAACGAATAAAAGACAGGTATTAATAACGTTATAAGAACAATCCCTTATTTACAAACATAGGGGGGTCTAAGTGTACGACTTTAGGATTGGGGGTTTACACTACCACAATCCTCAACCCCTACCTTCCACTAATCGAATAGACCCACCTCGTCTCGTTGAAAACCTCGTTTGAATATATCCTAAAATCTTTCTCTGGGGTCTCTTGAGACATCGGACGAAAGACGGAGGACTCTTATGTCTTTCTTCAATCGTCTGATATTGGGTTTTTTCCCGGGAGTCGTCTTGGATAGTACGACCGTCCGTCGGACTAGAACTTGAAGATCGGAGGTCTTGATACTCCTCATTCACAGAGAGCAACTATTCGGCGAGTCAAATGTTATTAGACAATATCGTCGGGTTCGACTGGTCAACTTGTCAAGACACTTCTGGATGTTCTGGAGGATCTTGATTGTAGGTTTTATCTACAGGAAAAGTAATATCCCCTGACCTTACGTTTTCATCCTTCAGTTCTCTATGGACCTCATTTTCCGTTTAAACCGGAACCTCATGTCTTACTTCATCCCGTTTCCGATTGTCTCAAAACGGTTCTCTTGTGTGACCAGTATCGTTTGTGAGAGAAGGTTGTTGTGTTCTCTTCTGAGATGTGTACCTGTAGTGGTCTACCAGTTGTGACTTTAGTCTAACTAATATAAGAAACGTCGGTTTCTTACCTCTTCGAGAGATGTCATTCGTTTTTATTCTGGTCCTCGACTGACACCGAGTCTAGTACTTGATGAATAACGGTTTAAGTCTGAATTTAACTTCTTTCATCCCTTTTGGTGATCTGGTAAGTCCATGCTGGATTTAGTTTAGGGAATGTTAATATGTTACCTTCACTGTTTATCTAAATTCCCTAATCTAGACTATCTCACGGATTTCTCGATACTTGTACTGATACCAAGCACTGCAACATGTCCTACGTCACTAGTTCTGGTAGGGATTCTTTACTTTTCGTTTTTCCGTTTTGTCAACAGACTCCTCCGGAATGTTTATCGACTCTTTTCTTCTCTTCGAATTTCGTTTCCTCTTTTCCTTTCTATATGGGTAAACATACGTCTCGGTTTCGGAAACTGACACACCTAGTGTTGTTTGACACCTTTTAAGAAATTCTCTACCCTTGTGGTCTGGTGGACTGGATGGAGGACTCTTTAGACAAACGTCCAATTCTTCGTTGTCAATCTTGACCTGAACCTTGTTGCCTGAACAAGGGTTTAGCCCTTTCCTCATGTAGTTCCGACGTATAACAGTGGGACGAATAAATTGAAGACACGTCTCATATAGTACACTTTGCGACTCGACCTTCTTCGTGTTCGACCTTAGTTCAAACGACCCTCTTTATAGTTATTGGAGTCTATGTGTCTACTGTGGTGGGAATACCGTCTTTTACTTCTCCTTGATTTTTCGGTTTCTCGGAGAACTACCTTCACTTTCTCCATTTTTTCAACCGAATTTTGAGTTGTAAGTCTTATGATTCTAGTACTGTAGGTCAGGTTAGTGAAGTACCTTTTATCCACCCCTTTGTTACCTTTGTCACTGTCTGAAATAAAACCCCCCGAGGTTTTAGTGACGTCTACCACTGACGTCGGTACTTTAATTTTCTGTGAACAAGGAATCTTCTTTTCGATACTGGTTGGATCTGTCGTATAATTTTTCGTCTCTGTAATGAAACGGTTGTTTACAGGTAGATCAGTTTCCATACCAAAAAGGTCATCAGAAATGGTCAACTCGGTGTTCCTTTCGTGTTCCTATACTCTCAACCTGGTATTTCTTTCGACTCACGGCTTCTTAACTACGAAAACTTGACACCACAACTCTTCTGAGAACTCTCAGGGAACCTGACGATCCTCTAGGTTGGTCAGGTAGGATTTCTTTTAGTCAGGAGTTATGAGTAACCTTCCTGACTACGACTTCGACTTTGAGGTTATGAAACCGGTGGATTACACTTCTTGACTGACTAACCTTTTCTGGGACTACGACCCTTTCTAACTTCCGTCCTCCTTTTCCCTTGCTGTCTCCTACTCTACCAACCTACCGTAGTGGGTGAACTACCTGTACTCAAACTGGTTCGAGTCTCTCAACCATTACCTGTCCCTTCGGACCGCACGACGTCAGGTACCGTAGTGTTTCTCAGTCTGTGCTGACTCGTCGACTTGACTTGGCTTCGACCGGTCCCACTAATACTATAAAAGGATTGGACAAAGGTAAAAAGGTCCGAAAGGACCACGGGGTCAGATGAAGTCACGTCCTCGGTCTTCCTAAGAAACTAAATAAGAAATTCCAAATCAACAACACAAAAAAACAAAATAAAAAATACACCTGGAAAAATTTCAGAAATAACTTAAACAATGTTATAACAAAGACAACATACCGGTACTCCGTACAACCTCTGTTCGAGGGGTTGGTCCCTAGTTCGGATGGAGGGACGTAATCTTCCGCTTCAGGATTGGGGACCTGGTGGTCCCTTCAGGGGTCTCCCTAAGAAAATTTTAGATTGAGTCTTGTATCGTGAACAAACGAGTTTCGGCAGGGGACCGACGGGTCAAGTGAGACTCATTTTGGGTTTCTGAAATGCCTAGGGACGACTCAAAACGGAACGAAACAGATTGTAAGGTGGGTGGGTCAGTACAGACTGGAGTAGAGGAGACAAAGAAAGGGAGATACGACTGGGGAACGACAAAGATCTTGTTTACTTGGGAACCGGAGTTTAGGAAACGGGACCCGAGAAGGGGTGACGACCCTGACGACAAGGGAGTCTATGGATAACGACAAGGGGTCACCGAGTTGTCATTTCTTAGGCGGACGTTACGTCTTCTACACGGTCCAAGCTAAGGACCCAGTCTTTCTACGGGACCTCTTCCTTTGCCGTTGGGTGAGGTCACAAGAACGGACCTCTTAGGGTACCTGTCTCCTCGGACCGTCCGATATATAAGGTACCCCAACGTTTTCTCAGCATGTGCTGAATCACTGACTTGTGTGTGTGTCTATGGACTTACGGGGGAGGAAGTGAAGGAAGATCCCAAATGACTGTGTAAGGGGTGAGTCCTTCGGACGGAACTGGTGGGATCATTTTAACCGTTTGAGGAATGGACGTTCAGGACTAAGGGGGAAAAGTACGAGATCAAAAGGGGTGTAGTGAATTAAAGATAGTATTGTATCAAACGGACAAAATGACAAACAGAAGTTGGGTATTTTGTATTTAAGATCTTCTTGTTTCTAAAACAGGAACAACAAAGGACTATATTAGGGTCATGAATCATGATCCCGACCATATCTGTTGTATTAAATTCTTATAAACATCGTCCTTGTCTCTAGTAGATCTCTTTCAGAAGATCCGTTTAAGGAAGGGTCGGGGGTCCATCCTTCAACGAGTCCCGAAAGGGTCGTGTGTTTGTTGTAAATAGTAGTCAACGTAGTAGAAGTGAACGAGTACTGAAGGACTAAGAGAGAGGGACGTGTACTTCGGGAGGTCCCGTTTCAGGAACAGAGTCAATAGTGGTATAGAATGCGAATCGTGTCTTTGGGTCTTTTGTCTGTGTAGACCGCAGTCTGGTTCGGTGTGGGAATAAGTTCAAGAATCAGGGACAAGTGGTTCCCGTTAGAAACTCAAAGTTAAATGTCTCCGGGGTCCGACCGTCCTCGTCTCCGTCCACCACCCATAAAAATCCAGACCCAACAAGTCTTTCCCCGAGTGTGTGTCTTTCAGTGGACCGGACTGACTGTACCGTCCAACCGTCGTCCACCGTGACCCTCGGGAGTGACAAAAGAGGAACAGAAAGGAGTAGGAGAGGGGTCCGACAGATTAAATCTTCTATTTACGAAGGGACGAGACAGTGGAGGAGTGAGGAACGTTTAAAAGTAAGTGGGACCGAGTTTCTAAAGCGAGTGCAGTCAGGGGAGCGGGAAAGTGCGGGTCCCGGTGACAGGATCAAGTCCAGGGGAACCACACACAATCAGCGAGTGGTACAGACTGAGAAACACTGCGGTACCTGACATCAGACGGTCCGAGGAGACAGGTACCTCAAGAGGTCCGTTCTTATGACCCATCCAACGGTAAAGGAAGAGGTCCCCTGGGGGAATCAAGACCTGTTATTATTGTCAAGGGGTCGAGTGGTCTGTGGAAATAGGGACGAGTGACCGATGTCCTCCTCAGAAAAAGGTGGAGGTCGTTGGTCGATGAGAAGGAAGTTTCCGGTTAAGTCTACAGTAGAAAACCAAGAAAGATCTAGGGGTGGAGGGGGTGGGAGGGAAGGGGGTAAGACAAAATTAATCGAAGAGGGGTTGTTCTTTTTTTAGTGTTTACCAAACTTTGCGTAGTGTCTTATCAATCCATTGATACCATCTAGGTACCGGGATCACCAGTTGTTGGGCGGACGGTCACGTCCTCTACATCTTCTGACCTCAAACTAGGGACCCAACCCTTCTAGGGGACCTCTTCCTGTACCGTTGGGTGAGGTCATAAGAACGGACCTCTTAGGGTACTCGTCTTCCCGTCTCCCTGGACCATCCGATGTAAGGTACCCCAGTGTTCCTCAGTCTCTGTCGACTTCGTTGAATCGTGCGTCCATGTGTGTGTTACTATATATAACACATCTATAGTCTTGTCGGAGATGTGTAATGTTTATTGTTCGCCTGTTACTAATCCTTCTGATGAGTAGCCTTTTCCATTATTTAAACATTATTTTTCATTATTTAAACGTACCGTCGGACTAGACTTGAGACATCAATTTTTATTATTCGGAATCTTCTTTCTAAACTTCCTTTGTATTGTTTTACAATCATCACCCAAGAGGATTCATCGTCCTAATACTTATAATTAATAGAAGAGAGGGGAGAAGGAAGAGAAAATGAACAAATTAAAAACAAACGTAAAAGGTTTTGCACAAACGTTTTTCGCACGTTACAAAGGTTTCATTCTGTTGTCCAACAAATTTATTTACTAAACAACAAGGGAGGGAAGATAAACGTAGTAAAGTCGACTTACGTAGACCGAGGGGAGGGGTGGGATGGGGGTCTGATTCCCGGAGAGTACCCATTACCCCTGGTCCAACCTAATGGAGACTAGGGTTTAGGTGAGGATCGTAGACGACCTCTCATGTCTCCTTTCTCGGTCCCGGAGTCACCACGATCGACTACTCACCGGATCTCGGGTCTCGTGAAGTCTATGTGAATGGACGTCAGAGACGTAGAGGGCGAACGGGGGTTCCTACGACGCCCTCGAGACCGGTTCACGGGACCTCTCCGTCACACCACACCGTCCGTCTCGTGTCCCGGTCGAGGTGAATGAAGGATCGCCATACCAGAATCCGTCCACCGGAACGGAGAGACTCCGAGTCAAAGGGGTAGTATGTTTTCACAACTGTGTCTTAAAACATGTACCGACTGTTCTTACGATGTCAGATACCGTACCCCGACGACTTCGGGGTTCATTGAATAATGGGCTTAACCTAGGTAAACCAACGTCGCCTAATTTTCGGTTAAGTTTGATTGAAATCTTTTTTTTTTTTTTCTTTCTCTTAAATTCAAGAGTGAATTAATCTTTCACACTCCGTGTCGACCTACACTCCGAAGTGTGTGGAAGTAATCGAGTGATAAAGAGAGTAAGAAAACCCCCCCCCACCACACACACTCCCCGAACAAGGGTCCATCAGAAAAGAGAGATGTTGGTTGTCTGATGGAAAGGAAAACACCGACAAGTCAGCGAGTCAGTAAAGACTGAGAAACACTGGGGTACCTGACGTCGTACAGTCCGAAGGGACGGGAAATGATAGAAGGTCTCGAACGAGTTTGAGTACAGGTAACTCAGTCACTACGGAAGGTTGGTAGAGTAGGAGACAACAGGGGAAGAAGAGGACGGGAGTTAGAAAGGGTCGTAGTCTCATAAAAGATTACTCAGCCGAGAAGGGTAGTCCACCGGTTTCATAACCTCAAAGTCGAAGTCGTTGTCAGGAAGTCTACTTATAAGTCCCGACTAAAGGAAATCCTAACTGACCAAACAAGGGGCACGACAGGTTCCCTGAGAGTTCCTCGAAGAAGGTCGTGGTGTCGTAGGAGAAGTCGGGAGTCGGAAGAAATACCAGGTCGAGAGTGCAGGTATGTACTGATGACCTTTTTGGTATTATGGAAAGGGTTCTTAAGGTTTTTAAGACAAGGTATTAACGGAGACTAACCGGGTAGAACCTAGTGAAAGGGTAGAGACTCGGTCAGTGACCTCGGTCCTTGACGTCGCGAGGTTAACCGGTTAGGATCCAGTTACCGGCAAACCACTACAGGTTCACATTTCAGTAGAGAACACAATAACTTTTTCCCATAAACGATACTGGTTACGTAAGAGAACCGTCTTAAGACAATCGGAAACGGGACGAAATAAAACATGAAGTTTCGGTTTGAACGGACAATGAGGATGAAAACGTAAGGTTTGGGGATACTACTTGTCCTGTAGTAAAAAACCACAATCAAGATCCTCCAGAAGATCCAGAAGTACCTTTACTAGTTGAAATCGGAGAAGCTGTATTCACCAACCACGTATCTGAACCTAATGACACTATAACTTATTAAACGGAACCTTTGCTTAACTCTAGTAAGACAGTAAAAATTCCAACGTGGGTTCATGACGTAAAACCTGAGAAAGTAACTAATTCGTTGTCAAATTTGGGACACACCTTGTTGACTGACTAAGTCTTAACTCTTTCCTTATGCTGTTCCGACAAACAACAGTGGGACAAATAAATTGAAGATACGTCTCGTGTAGTATACTTTACGGCCCGACCTACTCAAGGTTCGACCTTAGTTCTAACGGTCCACTCTATAGTTGTTGGAGTCTATACGTCTACTATAGTAAGATTACCGTCTTTCGATCCTCCTTGATTTCTCGGAAAACAATTCCCACTTCCTTCTCTCATATTTTCAACCGAATTTTGAGTTATAATTCTTGTGATTCTAGTACCGTAGACCAGGGTGGTGAAGTACCGTTTATCTACCCCTGTTCCTCCTTCGTCCCTGTCTAAATGAGAAAAATCCGAGATTTCAGTGACGTCTACCACTGACGTCGGTACTCTAATCTTCCGCTAGCGAAGAACCGTCCTTTCGATACCGTTTGGATCTGCCACACGATTCTTCGTTTCTGTAGTGAAACGACTGTTTTCAGGGATATCAATTCCGATACCAGGAAGGTCATCAGTACATGTCTACACTCTCAACCTAGTATTTCTTCCGACTCACGGTTTCTTAACTACGAAAACTTGACACTACGACCTCTTCTGAGAACTCTCGGGGAACCTTTCGTTCCTCTAGTTCGGTCAGTAAGAATTTCCTTTAGTTGGGACGTATAAGTAACCTTCGTGACTACGACTTCGACTTCGAGGTCGTGAAACCGATGGACTACGTTTATCGACTGAGTGACCTTTTATGAGACTACAATTCCTTCTAACTCCCGTTCTCCTCTTCCCTCGTTGTCTCCTATTCTACCAACTTACCGTAGTGGTTGAGTTACCTGTGCTCAAACTCGTTTGAGACCCTCTCCTACTTCCTGTCCCTTCGGACCACACAACGTCAGGTACCCTAACACTTTCTCAGTCCATACTAAACAGTTGACTCGTTGTTGTTGGTATGGCAGTAAAGTCCCGACTACACTTCTACTTTATTGTGTTCCTTCCGACAATCGTGATCCGGACTGTACGACATTCCTGAGTGCTTCATAACATAAATAAATGAATAGATAAAAATCCCGTACGGTTCGAACACCGGATCGACCATTTCTTAGACGGACGTTACGCCCTCTGGACCCAAACTAGGGACCCAACCCTTCTAGGGGACCTCTTCCTTTTCCGAGGGGTGAGGACATAAGACCGGACCTCTTAAGGTACCTGATATATATCAGGTACCTCAGCTTTTCTCAGTCTGTGTTGACTCGCTGAAAGTGAAAAGTGAATTCGGCTGTTCACTCTAGAATCAAGGGACTGGTCCCTAACTTGGGATCGGGGGCGTAACCGGTACTCCTCAGAATTGGAGACCTGACGGTCTCTTCAGGAGTTCTTTCACGACACAAACAAACAAACAAACAAACAAACAAAATTCAGCGTAAACTGAGAAACGCTGGGGTACCTGATATATCAGGTACCTTAAGAGATCCAGTCTTATGACCTCACCTATCGGAAAGGGAAGAGGTCCCCTAGAAGGGTTGGGTCCTAAGCTTGGGTCCAGAGGACGTAACGTCCGTCTAAGAAATGGTCGACTCGGTGTTTCCTTCGGGCTTTCACGATAAAAATTATAGATATTTATATTGGTCGTTCTTCAGGAAAGGACTTTAAGGACAAACGTTGCCTTTTGTATTTGTCCGGGTTGACCCAGGTAAAACTACTGGGACGAAGTTTGAGACCGTAGTCACTAAGACAGGTGTCGTTGGTGAAACACAGGCCGCAGTCCCGGAAAAATAACAAGGGTAGTGGACCCGGTGTGAAGAAGAGTGTGGGAAAAGGAAGGGATCAATTAAAGACGGGGAGGCAGTCCAGGGACTATTTTGCAGTCAAGGGGACCTATACAGTAATTCATCTCTTTTCTTTTATAGTATGTCTTGTCATGATTGATATAGTAAATACGTTTACATACACACGTGTAGATAAACACACTCCAAATTTTACGTATCATCAATGACTTCGACACGAGATGTCGGGTCGACTCTCGGACGTGCACCGTCGATGACTTCGGTTGTGTGGTTCGAGGGGTTGTTCTGTTCGGTAGTGTCACTCTTCGGGCGGTTGACGTTCACTTCTCATTGGGGGCGAGTGGTGTTGATGTCTCTACGGTGTGTGTGGTGTTTCTGGGTCGTGTCGGTTTTTATTTACGAAAGATTTTTCATGTAATTTTTTTATCCCTTACGGGACCGCCAGGTCACCAATCCCTGAGACCTCGAAAGTGACGTCTCCCACACCCAAGTTAGGGACCGACCCCTTGATTCTAGGCAGTTCGACACGTCACATCGATTTTTTTTTATTTTATTTTACTTATTTTTATTTATTTTACGTATCATTAAAAGACCTTACGTCTTCTTACCGGGGAGGGTACTTGTCTCCCGTTTGTTCCTGACCCACAATCAGTAGGAACGAATCTTGGGCTGTGTGGTCCGGTAGTATAAGTAGTGGTGACGATGCGCGATTCGTCAACGATACACCGTCCGTTACATGATTCGAGAAGTAATAGAGTTATTCGTCGTCACCACTGACGGTAAACCGGCTACTCCTTTGACTCCGTATCTCTCCGTAGTAATGGACCGGTTTCAGTGTGGACTCGGCGGGTCGTGTGTCCCTCTGGATCACCAGGGTCCAAATAATTTACTTGGGCCCTGGGTGTGGTCAGGGTGTCCCTTGATCCTTTTTAGTTGACCGTTCTGTTTTACGAAGACTGAAGTGGTTCTGAAAGGACAACCCTATCACTGGTAGTCGTTCGCCTTGTTCCGGTAAGGACGGTAGGTTCAACACACACACACACGTACGTGCACACGCACACACACACACTTAGTCTCTACGTCGACCACTACCTAAATACCCAACGACACTTTTCTCGGACTCAACCTCTGTGTCTCTTCTCGAAGGAGAAAGACGGACAGACAGTGTGCGCGTGTGTGTCTGAATGTGTAGACCCGGAGGTTGTTTCCACTCTACTCAGGGTGAAGTTCGAATGGATCGGTTTTGGTTGTTCGTTTACTTTTGTTTCTCTTCCTAAATGACGGTCAAAGGAACCTTAGTGATCCTTGAACAAAGTCCAAGAGATGTTTTAGGGTCCAACGACGGTTGATAGGGCTCGTGACTCTAGCCCTTTCCCTCCAAGACGGTGTCCAGTCCCTGTACGTCCTCGACCCCTCCGACCCAAGTCCCAAAGGGTCCTTTCTGAAATTATTCTCCCTTCGCAGGTCTCATCCGGACCACCGGGTCAGAGTCTAGACGACACTGAGTCATTTGGACTTACCCTACTGAAGTCTCCCCGCCGTGGAATTAGTATCCACGAAACTTCTACGTCGCTACTTTCCGGAACCCTCCGTATTAATGTCCTCTACGGTAAGAGAGTCCCCGGACGTCCTCGGGTTCAGTGGTAGACGTCTCTATACAACACCCCCAGGGGTCACCCCGGAAGAATTTCCCCGTCGTGGGGTCCCGACCCGAGACAAGGGAAGTGACGTCGACGACCGATCTGCCGAGAAGGTAGGATAGTCGTAGGGGACGTGCCCGTCACGTCGGAGACGCTTCGGTCCAAGGTCGAGACGTCGAAGGACGTGGAGTTATCCGTTGTCCTGTGTCGGAGTGTACCTTGTCAACCCTCCTGTCTGTCCTTCTACGACAACCACAGAGTCCCGATCCCACCTCCCTTCTTATTTCCCTCGTCCGGTCTCCTTCTCCTCCTCCCCTTCCACCGAGAGTCAGTGGTACCGTTGTGCAGGGGTCGAGTAGTCTGGGGAAGAGGTAGTGGGTCGGTACGTGTCGGGTCTTTCGACCGGGGTCTGTTCACACCGAACTCGCTCTCTCCTCTACAGATCACTAACCCGTCGACCTCCGACCTCGAACCTTACACAAATGAGAAGACTTGCTAATCTGCCCAAGGACACCCGCGGACACAACGTCCGAAACCCTTGTTCCTACACTGCACCTCCGGAGTCGGAAGAATCGACATTGATAAGGGTAGAGGCAAAGGCTTTATCTCGTCCCTACCCCCTCCCCCTCCGTTCCCTTACTCTCTCTTATGTCCTTCCCTTCCGATAGAGGAACCGATTTCAGTCCGACCTCACTGAGGATGACCTCGACTACCGTCCCCAGACGGGCTAGGTGAGGGGGTACCCTCCGGGACCGAAAACCGTCTCCACCCACAGTCCCCCACACCCCCCGTAGTCTTCCATCCACCCTTTCCCCTCTTCCTCTCTCCGACGGTGCCCCGTCGGGGCACCGCGGTCGCCGAACACAAAATGCCGTCCCTCACTGACTTGGTTCAAGTCTCCTTCGGTTTAGGAAGGAAGACATGGTCTAGTAAAAGACGCCCCCAGAGGAGCCAGAGGAGGGGAGGAAGGAGGAGGTCTGGAAGACGGTAGGCCAGAAGTCAGGGGAAGGAGGTCGCTAGAAACCGGAGGTTTGTTCTCGTCCGGAGGACCTAGGAGTTTTGGTGGAGGAAGGTGTGGAGTTGGGGTCAGCGGAGGGGAGGTGAGAAGGGGTGTGGGGGAGTCTATATGCCAGTGGACAACTGAAAACAACCTCGCCAATGGACACACACGTACTCCCCGTGTCAACGTCCCGACCCTTCCCCGTACTCCCTTGAACAACCGCCCAGCTGTGACGGGTGTAGACAAAGTCCATCACTAATGTGTCCATGTATCTTTGTCCATTTTTCGATACCTAGGGACATGTGAATTCTACACACGCAAAAAGACACGTTTGCAATATGAAGTTAAGAATCTTTTCTTTTTCTTCTAGATCCCCCTTTGCCAGTCACCCCTCGAACGCAAAACGGTCGGGGGAAAGGAGACGGGACAAGCGAAAGTCGAGCGACTCGGGTGGGAGAAGGGACTTCGGGGCGGGGTCGGCCCGAGGGGAGAGGGACCGGGGCGGAGGAACCAAAGGTTCGGCGCTTCCAGACGGGACAGACGCAAGAACGAAAGACAGTCACCAGGACACTGCGAGGGTCCGAGGGCTCATCTAGTGGAGTCTCGGAGGCTGAGGAGGGAGAGAAAGTCAGCTGATTCTTATCTGGCCAAGACTTTTCCCAAGTCAGTAGGAACGGAAGACCTACAGACGACGGACCTAACATTGGTATCGAGGGATTGAGGAGAGGGACGGAGGAAAGAGGTAGGAGGTTAGAGGGACGGGTGACAACGGTTTAAGTATAGGGAGTTCAAGTGTCGGCAGCACCGAGAAGAGATTAGCAACCAAGGGGTGCCACGTCTGCGACCACCTACCTTCAGAGTCCGGTCACCCAAGACCGGAGACGGAGGAGGTAGGAACAACCGACACATAGAGGAGGGAGGGGGAAACACGAACCTAGAGACTCACATATAGCTGGAGCAAGTGTGGAGACCCGGAAACATGTACGACAAAGGAGACCACCCTTACTGACAGGGGTGGAGTAGGGAGGAGGGGTGGGGGGTCCGGAGGTGGTGGGTCATTTAATGAGTGTAAAGTTCCGAGTCTAGTCCATAGAAACTTGTGGAAGGACTGTGTGGGGGAGGGAGGAAACAGGGATCAAGTGTGACGCATAGAGTGTGACCTAAAACCTAACCCTATTCGGTAACCAATTGAACTCAGAAAGGAGACTGAACCCGGGAACCTTCGGTTTCAGTGTGGAACAGAAACGTCACACGTCATTGGTAATGACTCGTGAATGCGTCGTGGCCCGATCTCACTTCCAATCTTCGTACCCCGTGACACAGAGACACAGGAGTACGTAAGTCGTTCGTAGTCTCATGTGGTCGGAGGATCCTACGAACACTCGTCTGTCCCACCCTTGTCCCGGACCGTGGTTCTCGGAGGAGTCGGGAATACTCGTAGACACCAAAATAAATTAGAATGTTGGAGACTTCGTCCATTATCGTGGAGGTGAAATGTCCTCTCCTTTGGGGTCCAGTGTCTCCCTGGTTCGGCCGGGAGACCCAAGGTGAGACACGAGAGGTGGGGAGTGGGGACGTGAGGTGAGGGGGAGTCGGGTCGTGGCCGTGGGTGTTCGGGGTCACAAACAACGTACTTGTTTTTACTAAGTGGTTCACCGTACAACGGGGGAGGTTAGACCCGTTTTAAAGGCTCGTTAACAAACCGCATGAAATATTTTTATTTGACAAACGGACGAACTGCGTAGGACCAGTGAGGGACCGGAGTCGAATTTATAGTGAAGGAGTCTCCGACAGTCGGTGGTGGGGGAGAGTATATGTAATCGAGGGACTTATTCTTTGTGTCCTTTCTCTTTGGTCTGTGGTCACTACTAGCACCCATCCTTGTGTCACCTCCCCCGTCCCTACCATTACTGAGATATTAAGCTGAAATAAAAAATAAAAACCGACGTGGGATACCGTACACCCTGGAATCGAGGGTCCGGTCTCTAACTTGGATGTGGGAGACGTAACCTTCCGCCTCAAAATTGGTGACCTGATGCCCCTTCAGGGCGTTGAACTGAATATGTCGAACTACAAGTATATACATTATCGAGTTTTTTTTTTTTAATTTGGTTTTCTCTCCCCCCTGTGATTGAGTAATAACTTTAATTAATGGTGTGTCTTGTGTCTCTTTTCTTACTGAAGTTCAATGTAGGTCCGTGACACGAGACTGGTGTAAAGGAGTCTTATATGAGATTCCCTCTTTTTTTCAGACAATTTTTGAGAAATGGGGTATCCATAACCCGAAGGGTTTAGTGGGGACTTATAAGTTACCTTCCTGACTACGACTTCGACTTTGTGGTTATGAAACCGGTTGACTACACTTCTTAACTGAGTGACCTTTTCTGGGACTACGACCCTTTCGAACTTCCGCCCTCTTCCCCTGCCGTCTCCTACTCTACCAACCTACTGTAGTGACTACGTTACCTCCACTCAAACTCATTCGAGACCCTCAACCACTACCTGTCCCTCCGGACCACACGACGTCAGGTACTCCAACGTTTCTCAACCTGTGCTGACTCGTTGACTTGCTCACCGAGTTTCCCTTTCTGAGACGGACGATTACGTCCTCTGAGTCCAAGCTAGAGACCCACCCCTTCTCGGGGACCTCTTTCTTTACCGTTCCGTGAGGTCATAAGAACGGACCTCATAGGGTACCTGTCTCCTCGGACCACCCGATGTCAGGTGTCCCAGTGTCTTAGTCTGAATTGTTGATTGTGTGGCATATGAAAATCACACACGTACACAGTGAGCGAGTCAACACAGACTGAGAAGCGCTGGGGTATCTGACATCGGGTGGTCCGAGGAGACAGGTGCCCTAAACGGTCCGTTCTTATAACCATTGTGTTTACCGTTCCTCTCCCAACGGTAAAGGAAGAGGTCCCCTAGCAGGGTTGGGTCCCTAGTTTGGGCACAGAGGGTGTAACGACCGTCTAAGGAATTGGTGGACTCGGTGGTCCCTTTGGTTTTGAATGTATATAACAACCCATGTCGTTTATTCGTGTAATCATAATCGTCCTTGACTTTGAAAGTGACGTTTTTATATATATTTAATTTTCAAGAAGAAAATTTTTTTCTAATCGAGGAACATAAAGGGGAGTCCCTGGTGTCAACGATTGAAGTGTGGATGACAAACTTCAGTATACCCTCCCCGACTCTCACTGGGACGAGGTTCCGTCCAGAGGTACACCAAGTGACGGACGTTTCGTCCTGGGAGACCGCAAAGGATCACCCAAACATACCAGTTTCGATACCAAAAAGGTCATCAGTGTATACCTACACTCTTTCACTTTCACAGAGTCAGTGTAGTCCGAGAAACACTGGGGTACCTCATATATCGGGTACCTTAGGAGGTCCGGTCTTATGACCTCACCCATCGGAAAGAGAAGAGGTCTCCTAGGGTTGGGTCCCTACCTTGGGTCCAGAGGGTGTAACGTCCGTCTAAGGAATGGTCAACTCGGTGTTCCCTTCTGGTACCTACACTCTCAACCTGATATTTCTTTCGACTCGTGACTTCTTAACTACGAAAACCTGAGACCACAACCTCTTCTGAGAACTCTCAAGGAACCTGACTTTCCTTTAGTTTGGTCAGTTAGGATTTCCTTTAATCAGGACTTATAAGTACCTTTCCTGACTACAACTTCGACTTCGAGATTGTGAAACCGGTGGACTACGTTTCTTGACTGAGTAATCTTTTCTGGAACTACGACCCTTTCTAACTTCCGTCATCCTCCTCTGCTGTCTCCTACTCTACCAACCTACCGTAGTGGTTGAGTTACTACTACTCAAACTCGTTCGAGACCCTCAACCACTACCTATTCCATCGGACCACACGGAGTCAGGAACCCCAGCGTCTCAGGTTGTTTTGATTCGCTGACTTGACCTGTGACTCCTTAATTCGGAAGGGACCACAGAGTCTACCATTCCTTAGACGGACGTTACGTCCTCTGGGTCCAAGCTAGGGACACAACTCTTTTAGGGGACCTCTTCCTTTATCGTTGGGTAAAGGAACCATAAGAACGGACCTTTAGGGTACCTGTCTCCTCGGACCGTCCGATGTCAGATACCCCAGTGTCTCTCAGTTATGTACTGACTCATTGTGTGTGTGTCCGTGATTCCTGGGTGGACAGGGAGTCAGAGTGTCCTTCCAGGTCGTCCTCTGGGAAGTGATCCCGACTCGGTCTGACACCTTACGGTCGTGACCTTCTCTGGAATTAATACTCCTAAAACTCGCTACGGGTTCTGAATGTTCCCCGGAGAGTCTCGGGAGGTAGGGGAGGGGTCCAACTCAAGAACGGATACCCGTCTCTAGTACCATTGTCTCCGAGAACCCAATTACTTATTCACCCTGTCATTACACACGACCCATTTGTACCTGACGATCTGGTTAAGAACCTATTCGACCAGTCTGTTTCCGGTGATTCCGACTCCCGACAAAGAAATAGTCTCGAACCCGAACCGACTTATCTGACGGGTCTCAGTAGATACCGTGTTGACAGAAGTGCCACAAGGAAGTAGACTTCCGTCTCTCCAATTATGGATTGAGTCCTAATTACCTATTGAGTCTTAACACCTATTCTATTACGACACTTCTCACGAAACTTGAGAGGGATGAGTCGTAGTGGACCTTGCACAATCCTACACCTGAGAGTCCGGGTAAGGTCGGGAGGACTCAGTCTTCGACGTAACATTGTTCAAGGGGTCCACCAAACACACATCAAAAAAAGAAAAAATTATAAGTAGACACAGTCTACTACGGTGTGTTATACGGTCGTTTAAACCTTTTGAGTCGTCACCGGAGTCCCAACCTTTTCCTGTTAAAAGTAAGGTTAGGGTTTCTTTCCCTTACGGTTTCTTACAAGTTTGATGACGTGTTAACGTGAGTAGAGTGTTCGATCGTTTCATTACGAGTTTTAAGAGGTTCGATCCGAAATTGCCATGTGCTTGGTTCTTGAAGGTCTACAAGTTCGACCTAAATCTTTTGAGTCTCCTTGGTCTCTAGTTTAACGGTTGTAGGCGACGTAGTAGTTTTTTCGTTCTCAAAGTCTTTTTGTAGATGAAGACGAAATAACTGATATGGTTTCGGAAACTGACACACCTAGTGTTGTTTGACACCTTTTAAGAAGTTCTCTACCCTAATGGTCTGGTGGCATACACGGAGGACTCTTTAGACATACGTCCAGTTCTTCGTTGTCAATCTTGGCTTGTACCTTGTCTGACCAAGGTTTAGCCCTTTCCTCATGTAGTTCCGACATATAACAGTGGGACGGACAAATTGAATATACGTCTCATGTAGTACTCTTTACGGTCCGACCTATTTCGTGTTCTACCTTAGTTCTAGCGACCCTCTTTATAGTTATTGGAGTCTATACGGCTACTGTGGTGGGAATACCGTCTTTCACTTCTCCTTGATTTCTCGGAGAACTACTTTCTCCTCTCACTTTTTCAACCGAATTTTGACTTGTAAGTCTTTTGATTGTAGTACCGTAAGACAGGGTAGTGAAGTACAGTTTATCTACCCCTTTGTTACCTTTGCCACTGTCTAAAATAAAACCCCTCCGAGGTTTTAGTGACGTCTACCACTGACATCGGTACTATAGTTTGCTACGAACGAGGAACCTTCTTTTCGATACTGGTTGGATCTGTCGTATAATTTTTCGTCTCTGTAATGAAACGGTTGTTTCCAGGTACATCAGTTTCGATACCAAAAAGGTCGCCAGTACATACCTACACTCTCAACCTCATATTTCTTTCGACTCACGACTTCTTAACTACAAAAACTTGACACCACAACCTCTTCTGGGAACTCTCAGGGAACCTGACGTTCCTCTAGGTTGGTCAGGTAAGATTTCCTCTAGTCAGGACTTATAAGTGACCTTCCTGACTACGACTTCGACTCCGAGGTTATGAAACCGGTGGACTACACTTCTTGACTGAAAGACCTTTTCTGGGACTACAACCCTTTCTGACTTCCGTGCTCCTCTTCCCCTGTTATTTCCTCCTCTACCGACCTACCGTAGTGACTGAGCTACTACTGTACTCAAACTCGTCCGAGGCCCTCAACCACTACCTGCCCCTTCCGACCACACGACGTCAGGTACCCCAGCGTTTCTCAACCTATGCTGACTGACTTGACTGAACTGGCCGACACAACCCCGAATCAACGTCATGCGTCCTAGAAAGTACGTCACGTACCTGAGGGTTCGACACCGTGTGTCCTAGGTCTCGCGTACCCGAAGTCATAAAAGCCGAGGCACCGTACCCCCTAGAATCGAGGGATTGGCCCCTAACTAGGGCCCAGGGGACGCGACGTTCCGTCCAAAATAGATAAACGAAGGACCGACGCGACCCAAACGTGGCGACGAGCCCGAAACGAGATCAACACCACACATCCGAAGGGTGACGTCAGCGAAGAGAACGACGTCTCGTGCCCGAGATATCCACAAGTCCGAAGTTTCAACGTGGGGACCTGAGATCCCTTGTCCGAGTTGTCAACACCGAGTGCCCAAAGTCAGCGAGGAGCCATACACTCTAGAAGGACCTTGGTCCCTAGTTTGGACACGAAGGACGTAACTGTGCGACTAAGAGTTGGTGACTCGGTGGTGCCTGCGGGTACGTTCCGTCTAAGAATTGGTGACGTGGTGGTCCTTGCAGGGACACGCATCAAAAACTTCGTTTCCCAACTTTTGTCGGGGTCCCTCCATGGTTCACGACGAGCTCACAGGGGTCGGTATGGGCCAAACGGTCCAGACGACCCCTCTTCGAGGGTCTCGTTTCTCCACCTGGTTCCCGAAGGGTCCAGTGAAATAGGAAAAGATGAAATAATGAAGTTTAATTGTTGGTGTTATTTCGAGTTTTTTCAGGTTATAAATGTGTCCTTTTTTCATGTTTTAAGGGGGGTTTCAAGAAGTCATAAAAAAAAAGTCAAAAAAATTTAATGTTTCATTATTTTTCGAAACGAGAAATTAATTTTTTTTCTTCTTTCTTATTTTCCCCTTTGTCTCCATTTATTTAATCCTTTATGTGTGTGCCTTTTTTTTTGTTTGTTTTTATTTCATTTTTTCCCAATTGATCCACCCTACCTATTTAGGTCACGGGTCGCGACTTGGGGTCCTAGGAGGACTGTCTCTGCCTGTGACCCGTCCCCCTTGGGTCCACTCACAGTCTTGGTCCCTTAATTAAGTATTGGGTCCTCGGTCTACGAAAGACCTTCATCAGAGGTGCCTAAGACAGGGTTGTGGTCTTTCCCCCCTGGTGTCCGGCTCCTGTCAGAGTCCCTAGCCACCACCGTTTCTGGTAGACACGGGAAGAACTCCCTGTACCTCCAGTGACGGGTGAGTGTGCAGGAACAGTCCCCGTATTCTTGTCTTTTCAACCGGACCGTCCGCCCGCCCTGTGGACGACAGGACCCTCTGGCTCCAGTCTATGTATGTTTGTATGGGTGCTCCTGAGAGTCGGGGTGGCGGAGTGGTGGGGTGAGGAGTTCCAGAGACGCCCCTCCGTCTCTTCCCTGGGAGTGACCGCTTTCGGGTTGTGTCTTTCACCCACTGGACGTAGAGCCCCCACCCCCCACCCCTGACGTGACTAGAGGACTCCAGGGGTCCGAGTCCTTGTGGGTCGCCCTGGACGGAGACTGGTCGGCTAGGTAAGGAGGGTCACGGAGCCCGGTGGAGGACTCTCGGACACTCCTGGACGACGTCGAGGTCACGTCATTACAGGGAGGGCCGGTTCAGTCCGCCGCCGATCCACCCCGGCACCGCAGGCGACTCACATCAGACGATAGACCCTCGGAGACCGTCGGACCTCCAACACCCGTCGCCCCTTGCACTCCCTGTCCTAAGAGACACGACTCCCATAGGGTAGAAGAACGGTAGCCGTTTAATTTTTTTTCTTTTTTTTTAAGCTTTGTCTTAGGTAGCAACCAAAACACGACCCAAAAAAAGAAAAACAAGAAAACTCACCAAAGAAAAGGGGTAGAAAAACAAAAAAACAACAAAAAAAAAAAATTTCTTTTATGTCACTTCTGTGATTTTTCCCCCTCTCTCTTCTGTCTAGTCCACCCGTAGACGGGGCCAGTGGGTGGGCGGTCGGTGGAAGGTGAGCCCAGAGGGACCGGGGTTCCGAGACTCAGTCAGGGAGAGATATCGTGTCACACGAGTCACCGAGTCAGTACAGGTTGACAAACACTGCGGTACCTGACATCGGGCGGTCCGAGGAGGTAGGTACCCCTAAGAGACCCGTTCTTGTGACCTCACCCACCGGTACGGGAGGAACTCCCAGATGGGTTGGGTCCCTGACTTGGGGTCCAGAGGGCGTGACGTCCGCCTAAGAAATGGTAGACTCAGTGTCATCCACGAGGTAAAAGTGTCTTTTCTGTGTCTTAGTGAAAGAGAGGAAAGAAAACCACTTGTCGGTAGGAGGTCGATATGTTCGTGGGGTGGGACGGTACTTGCCCCGACCAAGGACCCGCACTCCGACTGTTTCCATTTCGGGCTTACGACCGGGTCTCACTGGACGCCTCAGGTTTCGTCCAGGTGTTTCGTTCGGGATGCGTCGACCACACTCCAGTTCGGGCACTCTACACTCGACGACGGTCGGTGCACATGTGAGGGGTCCCTCGAGTCTGATGGGGAGGGGCTGTGTGGGGGGGGATTCAATCAGGGACGGGGTAGACGGAAGGTCTACCCCGGGGTCACTCGACTCGATATTGTGGGGCGGAGTTTCGGAGCACGTTGACGTCCAGGGTAGTTCCGAGTATGACTGGTCTCCCGCGGGGGCCGGGGACCGGGGCCTCGACGCCTCCAGTGGTTCCCGGAAGAGCCTCTCCTCCATTTGAGGACTGAGGTTCCGAGATGAGACTCACCAAACGTACTTACTTCGCATTACCGGGTCTCCGACTCTGGCCCCGACTTCGGGACCCCTTCCAGTGTCCCACCCGGGAGCACAAGGTAGGGATGATGGTTGAGGGGTCTTGTCAATCCCGTCGTACCCCTACCTTCCGACCGGGGTGTGTTTCTTTCCCGAAAGGCCGTCTTTAATCGACCACACCGGGCCCGGACGAGTCTCGTGTTGGTCCCCAAGGAGGTCCCTGGCACCCCCAGATCTGGACCGACCCGACACTGACGTCGTCTGCAGCTGAGTGGATTCGTTTATGACCAGGCTACCCCCGAGGAGGAGTAAAGGGCTCCACCAGTTTACCGTGCGAACAGACCCCCCTTCCCTCCGTCTTCCCACCCTCCCCGACTCGACGACCGTCCTATTGGCCGTTCAGAGAGGGGTGACGCCTCAAGATGGGGCGGTCCGGGGAGTGCGTTTTTCTCACTCACACACTAGAGTTCGTGGGGCCTACAAGTGTAGAACATCTGTTCGTGCGACGAGGCCCTCCGGATCGTCGGCGAGTTCCGGCACCCGAAGGGTCGAGAGCTGGACAGGACGACCCCACGGTGGTGGTGGAGGCCTCCGGATCTCGCCGAGAGGACGGGTGGAGACGGTCTGGGGAAGGGGCCCCTAGGAGGGAAGGGGTGAAAGGATCAGGTGTGTATCGGGGATACACCCCCGGTGGGCTACCCCAGACTGGTGGGGAGGTAGGACACGACTGACCCCTACCGTCCCCGCACGACTATCGTCCCTGGTGCTCGGGGAGACGACACTCGAGGGACGATGGGTGGGTCCGACCCCGGGGACCGTCTCCCGACCCAGAACTGAGGGTGACGGAACGACTCCGTCACCACTCCGGGTCTTCCCCGACCCCCGTTCCCGTCGAGTGGACACTCCGACTTTAGGCCCTCTGGAGAACGGCGGGTCACTCCAGCCTCCTGCTCTGCAACCGCCCGCGTGGAGACACATCGGAGTACGAGTGGAAGGAGAGAGACAGCTGGGCACTCTAGCGAGACCCTCTTCATAACGGACCTTCCGTTCCACCCCCCATCCCCCTCCCCCTCCTCCCTCTCCCTTCGACGGGAGTCGTGGTCCGGGGACCGACGGGACGTGGGGGACGGGACCTCGGGGGGGCGGACAACGGGTTCCACGAGCGAGTGGTCGAACGACCTATGCCCTCCGTCCCCACCTTCGGTGTCCGAGCCGACGTGACGCCTCGGCCAACCGCCGCCGGGGGCACCCGCCCGGTCCCCCGTCCCGGGCCCAGCGGCTGGGGGCCTCGACGGGGTAGGAGAGGAGAGCGAGCACAAGAGCGGCGAGGGCCAGGTGCAGGAGCCCCAAAGCCCGACGTGGGACACCCGTACTATGCTCTCGGGACCAGTTGGGATGTCCTAGCCCCACGAGGTCCTAGGCCGTGAGGTAGTCCCAGTCTCGTCCCCTCCGTCCGACCCCGCCCACATACAGAATCTTTGGGAGACCAGGGTGGCGGAGGGGTGTTTCGTCCGTCGGACTCTCTGGGCCTCTACGGGGGACTAGTGTGACGTGTCTCTTTTGTGTTTCGGTGTGTTGACGGGTCCTCTTTCGAGCTGGACCCCCCGTCTCCCTCCAGCGAGACAGGACCAGAGCACCCCGGACCTTAGTGTCGACCCTCCTGACTACGGGGTCCTACCGGTTGGCTGGATCCGAGGGGGGGCGGGGGTACATGTCTTCCGAGGGACGACGAAGGTTTGTGTCGTCCCGTCCACGAGTCTCCGGTTCTTTTCTCAATGTTCCGCTCGACTTCCGTCCCGGTCCTGAGTTTGGTCCGGAGAGTCCCGGCAATCCCCCTAGAAAAGTTTCCCGACGAGGAGGGGACCTGGACCGTTACCAAAGTGTTGATTCTCCGGGTTCCCTGGGTGTGTCTACGACGGAACGAACCCTACCCTCGACCTCTTCCGTTCCTGATCTACGGGGCACCTTCTTTCTCCGGGTCGTCCGTCTGCCCCCGTCTTCTCCATGTACTCGGGGACAACCCCCGAGACGGGAGACCGGTGACGGTGGGGGTTACGTCCTCCTTTCCTCTTTCCGGGTCTCTCTCCTCGCGCCGTACCCCCGCCGTCGCCGGCGCAATGGATCAACCAGGACCCCAGCAGGTGTCCCTTCCCGTCCCCCGACCGTACTCCCCCCGGCGTAGACACCTCCTCTCTCGACGTCCGACTCAACCCCCCCGCCCCCGCCGGACGAGTACCCGGTGTCCGAGGATGTTGGGACAGAGAGGGTCTCTTGGCCGGTTCTTCCGGACTGACAGGAAGTCTTTAGCCCACCCCCGACCGAGACCTGAAGTCTCGTTGAGGTCCTCGATCGCCGACCCCCTACTCTCCTAGGAACCTAGGATGTCTTCTTGGTCCCGGGTCTCTCCGGAGTCCTCCGGACCCCGGCGTGTCGAGTCCCGTCTCGACCCAATACAGGGTCAGAACAAGACGAGGGGTACGAGGGTCTCCTGAGCCCGTCTTGTAAGATCTCTACATGCAAGAGGCAGGAGGGTGGGAGTTCGGACAGGTCCGTCCGGTCCTTCGTGGTCCCGCGGTGGCGGACTGGGGGCCAGGAGTGGGGCCCGAGGGTGGGTGAGCCACTTGTCTACCCCTCTCTCTTGTTGACTCGGTCGTCGTCCCGGTTTGGACACTGTGCTCGACGGTGCGGGTTAGTAATTTGTAGGGAGCCCGCGTAGGTGGGACGTTCCGTCCAGGCTTGAGTGAGAGACCACCCCCCTGTGACTCCGAGTCACTTCAGTTCACTGAGGGGTCTCCACGGGTCGGGTCCCCGACACCGACTCGTCTCCCGACCTCGGGAGCGGGAGGTGTCCGAGTCCGGGTGTCACCGGGTCGTCGTCCTCCTCGACTCAGTGAGTAGGGTAAAAGGTAGGTTGGGTTCACTGCGGAGTTCTTTACGTGCGGTCCCTCCAGAGAACCGAAAATAAACGGGTACTCTTCTGTGTTTTTCAGTTGCAGGTTCAGTGTGCTCGGAAGGGGACACAGCACGTCTGGGGACAGGAACCGTCACAGTTTCAAAGGTGGACCGGCCGACTAATCTGAAGTCTTATGTCACCAAGACACGTCGAAGGTCCGAGGTCCATAGGCCCCTGAGGTCCCGGGACTGCGACTTGTTATGCCACAACGGGGAGGTTTCTCCCTTCAAGAGTCAGTTCCTGTCCTAGGAAGGGTACCTTCTCAAACGTCGGGAGCCACGGGTCGTACCACAGGTCAGACGACCATCCACGACCACTTCCGAATGACGTCCGTCCCGTCCTCCCCACTACACCTTCCTCGAACCGGAACTCCACTTTTGTACCTTCCAGGGGTCCCGTACAGGTGTCTAGGAAGGCGGTTCCCGTCGACCTCCACCAGTTCGAGTGGTATCACCCCTGCCCCAGTCTCCACGGGTCAGTAGGTCAGGCTACCGGGAGTTCAGTCTCTAACCACGCCCTCCAACCGTAGAGACGAGTCGAAAACCGAGGTCTCGGACGGAGCTACCCTTGAGGTCCTTTCCCAGTCCCACGGTCGTTTCCCACGTCTCTCACGAGGACCGGACCGAACTCCGCTCCAGAATATCCGACCTACCCGAGTACTCTCCGAGAAACTCCTCGGTAGACCTCGACGGCCGCGGGGACCTGAAAGACGCTACTGTCTACACAAGTGTAGGTGGAACTGTCCACACTGTCGGTGCTCGACCGGTGGACACCGAGGACTCTTGAAATTTATATCATTTGCGTTGACTCCTTCATACAAAAGTCGAAATTAATTGAAATTACTTTTTAATTGGTGTACATCGGTCACCGATGGTGTAACCCCCCGTGTCCGGCTGAAACGTTTTAGGTAAGAGCCTCTACATGATTCTCCTTCCCGGTTTGAACTGGGGCTTGGTCTGAGTGCTTGTGGAGACATGTTCCTACTCTCCCACACGTGTCACGGGATTCGTCGCGGGACCCCACTCTCGACGCGAGGATCGGTCTTCCAGACGTCACTACCGACGGTGACGGGTAGAGGGTGGGGACCCCGGGAGGTCGGACACCCTGTAAAAGTAGGAGGCGGGTTAGAGGCGGGACGAGGAATCCGGTGACAGACTCTCAGTCTCTTTCGCGGTTGGTCTCTGGTTGGCGGCTAGGGTCCCAGGACCTCTTGTTCCGGAACAGGACTCGTAGGCCGTCTTCCCACGGGCGGTTCTTTTCTCCGTCAGTCCTCCTGTGCGTGAGGTCCATCCCCGCAAATTACTCAAGTCCAAGTTATGTCTCCGACGGCCGCCCCAGACCGGTTCCGACAAGGACCCCAGGTGACGGTGGTCCGGGAGGTCCCGTTCCTTGTAGCACAGAGAAAGTCCGAGACAAGTAGTCCGTCGACTAAGCAGGGGTTCTTAGAGTGTCGTCCCCGAGGAGGCGTACGGGAGAGGTGAGATGGGGGTGGTGCAGTTCCCTACAGAGGAGCCCGGACCGGGGCTACCCGAACCCGTGTGGGCCACTACAGTCTTGACCCCGGGACGTCAGGTCTGGTGTCCGGTCATCAAAACCCCCCCGTCGAGGAGGTGGAGGAGGTACCCGGATACACCTCCCGGGACCCACGGGTCCCCGCGGCCCGTGGACCTTCCCTGTCTCTCTCGTGTCGCCTCCGAGTCGGAGAACCCGAGGGGGTGGGGCGGTTCGCCATTCAGAGTCTCTTCAGTCTAGGACCTCCGCGAATGGTCATGTGCCCACCCAAGCGGCCGGGCCGTGTCCCTGTCCCCACCCCCGACCCGTCACGTTGTCGAAGCGACAGCGCCCCGACTCGGACCGAGCTCCTTCGGGGGAAGAGGTCTTCTCTGCACTTTGTTCTGTGTCCTACAGTGTCTAAGGCCTCAGGGTCCGGGTCGCCTGCCTGTGAGAGGGGTGGGGTGGGGGTGCCGAGAATTCTCTCTCTCTCTTCTCTCCACGGATCGTTCTGGGTCACACGGTGTTGGTCCCCCTTCCTTCGGTGTTGTTTCCCCAGGTCCGACCGGTTCCCCCTGAGTCGCTTCCGGCGGTCGACCGTACGCGTCCCGTGGTTCTCGTTCTGCGACGTCCGGTCCTAGTTCTGTCACCCCCCCGGGTGGTCACGGTAGGCCCGGGACGAGTGGGTCCGCAGGTCCTGCGGGTCCGCCCGGGAAGACCCAGGTGACCCTCCGCCGCGGGGTGGACCCGGGGCGACTGGCGCCGCCGTGTCCGACAGACGTGTCTACTCCGACCTCACCCCCAGTGCACGCGGCAGGCCGAGCGTCGAGGGGCGAAGACCCTCGGGGCGGGTGGTGTCCCAGTGCGACCGGGAGGGCCGGGTCCGGCGGTGCGGGCGGAGCCGGACGTCCTCTGAGTGCTTAAACTCGTACAAGGTCAGCTTCTGCATCAGCATCCTCTTCGGGACGGCCACCTTCTCCAACGCCTTCTCGACCGCGTCCATCCTCATCAGCCCGAACAGCAGCTTGGCGTCGCTTGCCGTCTTCAACTCCATACACCTCTTGAGCCGACCACGCCCCCCGCCCCCCTGTCTTCCACGGCAGCACTCCGGACGCGAGGGTCCCGGGGGGTCTGCCGCGACAGGATGGGTCGGGGGCGGGGATGTTTGCGAGGCCTGGGTTCTCCCCAGTTCTACTGTAGGAGGGATGGTGCCAGGCACTCGGGGTTTCTGTCAGTTCTTGAGCGACCTTTAAGATTCGGTGTCCTCCTTTTGGACCGAAAGGAGGGGACTTTTAGTCTCCGCTCTCCTCCCGGGAACACTCTGCTATCTCGTGTGTGTGTGCGCGTGCGCGTGCGCGTGCGCGTGCGCGTGTGTGTGTGCGTGTGTGTGTGTGTGTGTGTGTGTGTCTGTGTGTGTGCAAGGAGAGGGCCCCGAGGATTCCGGGCACATTAAAGGATTCACCACTCTCGCACTCCTCGTAGGACAGGTCTGGAGTTGCCTCCTCTGAGGTCCACCGAGGGCCTACCGTCGCCCAGTCGTCTTTCTGGTTCGGTACTAGTCTTCGAACCTTACGGGCCCCGGGTGGGGATGGGTGAAGGGATCTCTTCCCTCGCCCCAACCCTTTCCTCAATTACCAGCGGTACTGCTACCCTACTTCGGAGGTATTTATGACGTTGTCGCACCCCAGACCTCCTGGAGGACCAACCACTGGTGTAGGGGTCGAGGTGAGTCCTTTCTTCGAGGACGTAAGCCCCGGGAGGGTCTGGAGTGAGATGTGCAGAGAGAAGTCGACCGACGAGCAGCCGTAGGAAATAGTGTGGGAAAGTATTTGGTCAATTTTGCATAAAGGAGCTGAAACCACTCGGGTCGATTGGCTGAGGTTTCTCCCTTTTGAGTCTAAATATCGGTCGACTAGTCTTCGTGTCCGTCGTTGGACCTGAGTGCTGACCGTAGACTTCACACTGTCCTTGTCGGAGTGTCCTAGCTCGGGAATTGACGTCCCAGACTGCGAAGGAGGTCCCTCCATCACAGCCTTCACTCAATTTTGCCTCCTGTGGGTCGATCACAGGTCGCAACCAGGGCTGTGAGTCGGGAACGTTCCTCTCCGTCCTCACACCCGACCCCTGTGCTCGACTCGGACTTGCTGTTCTCTCGGTGTTCACTGCCTACGACACCGCGGCCCGTCACCACCGGGTCCTGTCCGAGACGCGTCGGAGCGACCCGGGAGTCTTCCCCGGAACCCCTGGCGCCCGATTCGTGCAACGGGGTCGCCCGATGAGTGTCCCCATCGGAAACGTCTCCTGGAGCTACCCGCAGCTGTAGAAGAAGAGCGACTAGGCGAGCATGAAGACCGCGAACCACCGGCGAAACTCCGGGACGGTCCCGTCCCTCGGGTCCAACTTCATGTACTCTTGCATCGGGTCTGAGAGGTCCAGCAGAGCTGCCGAAACGAGACGCCTCAGTTCCTGTTCCACTCCCCGTCCCAGGTGGACCCGAGGACCGACTACCCCGGTCCTGGGGAAAGAGGTCCTGGACGAGAAACTAACCCCGCTTGTTGGGTGGGACACGTGAGTCGTGCTCGGGTGGGGTGGGGTGGTGTCCGACCGAACGATGTGATAATGGGGAGGATGTCTCGTCCCCGAACTCCGACCCGAGACGAATGAGTTGGACCCGGATCACAGGGGTCGAGTCCGAGAGTAAGTAAATCGGTGATACGTCATCCGTGGCGCCCCGGAGGGACGGGTCGGGTGGGACACCTATTCCGTGTTCGTGACCGTAGTCTGTCCCGACCCGGTCTGGACTGAGATTGCGAACGATTCGTCGTGCTGGGATTCACGGACACAGTGTGCCACTCGGACGTTAAGGGTGGACCTTTTTACCCCTGTACAGGAGCGGGTGGTTCCGACGACACCCCTACTGATTCCGTGCTCTATTTCTCACGAAGAACGCTTCCTCTTCTGGACGGACACACTGGTCGGTTCCTTATTTGGGTCCGACGTCTTCCTTCGGTTCCAGGACCCCCCGTCGGGTATCCATGGGAGACGGGGGTCCGGAGCGCATGAGTGGCTACGGGTCCACCCATAACTACCTCCGCATCGCCCGTCACGGTCAATTCAAGAACAAAAGGGCCATCCCCTACACGACCACCCACGCCCGCAGGGCCATGAAGAACCGGTCCGGTTTCAGTTACTACATGTGGTTCAACGGGAAGAAGGGGTCGGGGTACTCCTTCAACAGTCCGAACTGTAGGGCCACCTACTTCAAGAACCTCACCTACATGAGTTACGCCGACTAGACCCCCTCCCCTCTCGCTCAGTGAGTCGTTCACGGCTCCGTCCCCCTCGTCCGGAGCGGTCTACGAGCCTCGGTCCGGATCTGACCCCCGACCCCGGGATGTTTACCTTTTGTGTCGGCACCAGGGACGGTTACCTACCCCTGGGGACGGTGTCCGTCCCCTCGTTCCAGTCAGACGTTGGTGGTACATGCTGCTAAAGTTTCCGCGTCCAGTCCCTTCCGAAGGACCTCCTTCACTGTCATCTCTCTTTGAGACTACCTCCCCAAGGGACCCAATCTACACTGTGTCCTTTCTTTCGTTCCGCCCTTTCGCTTACCGTTCTAGATCTTCCCTCGGGTCTTTCCGTAAGTCCGGAGCAGACGGACCGAGATGTGGGAGTCCCATGCCTTCTCCGGGAGTTCCTTGGTCTCTCCATAAAGTCTCCAACAAGACGGTTGGTCTGACCCCCCTTGTCCTCGTGTACCTTGGGGTTTGAACCATCCATCCCCACTGTCTCTACTTCGTGTGTCCGTCCTAAATTGGGGACCGAAGACCTCCTATGGTTTCAGTCCCTCTGTGTCTCCTGGAAGGAAAGGAAAGTTGTTACACAATCTTTGTTGTACAATTATTTGTGTATGTGTTAGACAGAAGGCCGTCCAACCGGGGGAGGGACCCGGAGTTCGAAGACTTATAAAGGATTTGAGTTTTTTGGATCTGAAAAAACTCAGAGTGCAGGACCCTCTTAGACTGTTGGAAGAGACGTGTGTGTGTAAATTGGATTTTAACCTCCTACAGACGCCTGAAAGACGTCCCGTCTGTGTCTGTGTCTAGGACCCCTTGTTCTAGAGGCACAAGGTCAGGTCCCGGTCCTAAAACCCCGAAAAAAAAGAACGACACGGTGCGTCATAACACCCTAGAAACAAGAGCCTGGGCCCTAACTTGGACACGGAGGACGTAACTTTCGTCTCAGAATTGGTGATCTGGTGGTCCTTTCAGGGGGCCCGGTCCTAGGACACGAAATGGAAAAAAAAAAAAAAAAATTTTAAAAAGAGGGAACTTAAATATATTCCTAATTCCTGCGTTCTTTACAAGCAGGTACCCGTGACCCCGGTCCCCCACAGGGTCCACTGAGGTGTTTACCCTCGGTGAGGACTCCTCTGTTCCAGGTCGTCGAGTGGATACCGGTGACGTACCCTTGTCCGGGCTCCAAACCCACTGGCGTCCGAAATGTCAGTGGGCTCCCTTCTCAGGGTCCGGAAGGCACCCCCGGGTCGACTCGTCCAGACCTCACCTTTGACCGTCAGATACAAAATTATGGGTGGGGGGTCGGTACCGACTACCAGTTCCAGGGGACCAGGGCCAGGGTGCAGCGACAGTGACGAAAGACGAGGTCGTAGGAGGTCGACCCATGGGTCACGGGGTGCCGGACTCCCCCCTCAACCCCCTGAGTGGTAGACCAGCCGGTCCTCGTCGTGCCAGAACTCCGACTTGAACGCCCTCGTCTTCAACTTCTCCAGGAGCTCCGACCCGGGGTCGTCGAGGTACTGGTAGTGCAACATCAGGGGGAGCCGGGGCGTGGTGAACTACCTACCCTAGGGGTGACACGTCTCCACCCCGTCAGTCCGCGGCAGTGAGGGGTCGGGTGGTCATGAACCCGGGGAGGGGTACGTTCACGCGTTCCGTGTCTGCGTCTCGAGGGTGGGGCTGCGGGTGACGGGGAGGCCGGGAGTGGAGGGGGGACGTAGTAGAACATCTTAAACGAGAGTTACACGTCGACCCCCACGAAGCAGAAGTGTGTGAGGTCGAACTACCGCTGGAGAAGTGGTCTCCGCTATAACCGTGGACGTCCCCGTCTCCCTGGGCCCAGTGTGAGTCGACCGGTCCGTCGGGGTCCGGTCCTGGTGAGGCACAGACGGGGACTCGTCGAGCCATAGGGCTCTTCTCCTTCTCCGACCTTTCCACCGCCTCCGGGGTCCGACATAGGTCCCCTTCGTCTCCCTGGCTCCCCGTGTCTCGTCGAGGGACTGGGTCGGACCCGTGCTTCCCTCTTGGTCTTGACGTCGTACACGACGACCTTCCTCCCTTCCCGACACCTGGTACGTCTCTTGACCTCCGACCCCGTCGTCCGTTGGCCTACACTCCCCCAGTCCCGCCCCGGTTGGTTGCAAGGGTCTGGTCAGTCCGCTCGACACAGGACGTCCCACCTCGGTGACTCCTGAGGACTCGACCTCTGTCCGCGGCAGTCACCCCGTACCTCGGCTCCTCCTCTCGTCCGTCTCTGCGTCCCGGTAGAGCTCTTTCTAGGGTTGGGTTCGACGTTGCCCGGAGTCAAAGGGGTGGACGTCCGTGCCCGTTCGACCCGACCTCCCGACCCCCGATTCGACTCTCCGGCCGAGGACGACCCTCGGTTCCCCGTGATCTCGACGGTAGTGATTTGCCACGTCAGAGTCGTGTCTCCGTTGTGTCTTGCAGGCCTCCTCCTCTGTCGGTGACCCTCTTCCCTCCCGTCCTATTTCGGTCCTGGAGTTCGACCCCCACGGGCTCTACCCCGAGGTGTTGTTCGTACGGGCCCTGTCGACCGTTGGACTCCTTTCTGTCGTGTCGAGTGCGGTGCGTGGTGTTCAGGGCCATCTCGTCTTCTAGTGTGCCCCCCCTCTTTCTAGCCTCACGTTCAACCGAGTCGGTGAAACCTCCGGTCCAACCAGAGACAGACCGTTTCGACTTGTGTGTGTCTGGGAGTCGGTTTGGTCCGGTGAGGGTTCCCAGGTGGGAAGTCCTTGCGCTGGCGGCCCTCCGGTTCGTTCCTGGAAACGTGTCGTCGTTTCCTGGTGTTGCAGGTCGCGGTCTTTAGTCGGTGCTCCACCCCGTCCGCGGGTCCCTGCGGTGTCTGTCCCCCTCGGTCGTGCTGCCGACGCCCCCACCGAGAGACGTAGGCTTGGAAGGGACTCGTCTCCCGTTCCTCGTCATGACGACTGTTCCGGTCTTCCACCTCTGTCGGTTCTCGGGTACTCGTGTCCGCACCTGGCGGTGAGACGGACAGGGATTTTTGCTCGTCCCGTGACTGTGTCCGACGCCGTAGCTGCTTGGAGCATTTGTGCCACGTGCCACCCAGTCGGTGTGAGGTCTCCGTTTGTGACAGACTGAGGTCATATACTTTACGGGTCTTGTCCCCTTGCGTGCCTCTGTTTCCAATCTGACCACCGACGGTCCCTGACCCCTGTCCCCCTTCGTCCTGTCCGGTGTCCCGTCCGATGGGACGAATTGTCCACGTCCCAAAAGAAGACCCACTACTTTTACAAAACCTTGATCTGTCCCTACCACCAGTGTGTGTGACCCCAACATGATCTCAGTCACCTCAACGAGTCAGCACAGGCTGAGACGCTAGGGTACCTGACATGGGATGGTTCGCGGCGGTAAGTGCCTTAAAAGGTCCGTTCTCATGATCTCACCCTACGGTAAAGGAAGAGGTCCCCTAGAAGGGCTGGGTCCCTAGTTTGGGTCCAGAGGACGTGACGTCCGTCTGCGAAATGGTAGACTCGGTGGTCCCTTCGGGGACTCTGACATGATCCACGGTGATTTACCATATGAAAATTTTACCAATTAACATATAGTAGACTTAAAGTGGAGTTAAAGTCCCCTTTTTTTTTTTTCTCCTTCCTTCTCTGTCTTCCTACGTTCGTGTTAGAACTGACAAAGTTAAAGTTTTGTAAGGTGTGACTTTATATATATCAAATCCCTATATTTGCATTAATTTGAGAAGTTGTTTTCCCTTATTGAATTTTACATTCTAAGTCTGCCAGGAATGGAGACACACCTTCGTTTCCCGTCCTACCCCACACCAATGGAGACACACCCCCCTTCGTCTCCCGTCCTACCCCACCCCATGATCCCCAGAAGTCCCACTGTCTCGACAGAAGGAGGTAAATCACCACTCTTCTCACGGAATTTGGTACGGGTACAAAATATGTAAATTAAATTTTTTATTTTGTTACTCTACAATGTCCTTCCCTCGTAACGAAAATTAAATCCCTATCCGTTCCAAAGGGTTTCTTTCCGTTACGGTTTCTTACAAGTTTGATGACGTGTTGACGTGAGTAGAGTGTGCGATCGTTTCATTACGAGTTATAAGAGGTTCGGTCCGAAGTTGTCGTACACTTGGTTCTTGAAGGTCTACAAGTTTGACCTAAATCTTTTCCGTCTCTTTGGTCTCTAGTTTATCGGTTGTAGACGACCTAGTAGTTTTTTCGTTCTGTTAAGGTCTTTTTGTAGATGAAGACGCAATAACTGATGCGGTTTCGGAAACTGACACACCTAGAGTTGTTTGACACCCTTTAAGAAGGTCTCTACCCTTAAAGGTCTGGTGGACTGGACAGAGGACTCTTTAGACATACGTCCAGTTCTTCGTTGTCAATTTTCACATGTACCTTGTTGTCTGACCAAGGTTTAGTCCTTTCCTCATGTACTTCCGACATATGACAGTGGGACGAATAAATTGAATATACGTCTCATGTAGTACTCTTCGCGACCCGACCTTCTTCGTGTTCTTCCTTAGTTCTAACGGCCCTCTTTATAGTTATTGAAGTCTATACGTCTATTGTACTGGGAATACCGTCTTTCACTTCTTAATTTCTCGGAGAACTACTTTCACTTTTTCCTCTCACTTTTCAACCCAATTTTGAGTTGTAAGTCTTTTGATTCTAGTACCGTAGACCAGGGTAGTGAAGTACCGTTTATCTACCCCTTTGTAACCAACCCGAGGTTTTAGTGACGCCTACCACCGATCTCGGTCTTTTAATTCTGTCAACGAGGGACCTTCTTTTCGATACTGGTTGGACTGTTGTATAATTTTTCGTCTCCCTAATAAAACGGTTGTTTCCAGACAGATCAGTTTCGATACCAAAAAGGTCATCAGTACATACCTACACTCTCAACCTGGTATTTCGACTCACGGCTTCTTAACTATGAAAACTGGACACCACAACTTCTTCTGAGACCTCTCAGAGAACCTGACGTTCCTCTAGGTTGGTCAGGTAGGATTTCCTCTAGTCAGGACTTATAAGTGACCTTCCTGACTACGACTTCGACTTTGAGGTTATGAAGCCGGTGGACTACACTTCTTGACTTCCAAAACTGTTCTGGGACTACGACCCTTTCTGACTTCCGTCCTCCTCTTCCCCTACTTTTTCCTACTCTACCAACCTACTGTAGTGGTTAATCTACCTGTACTCAAACTCATGCAAGACCCCCAACCACTACCTATCCCTTCCGACCACACGACGTCAGGTACCCCAGCGTTTCTCACCCTATGTTGACTCGTTGACTTGACTTGACTTTCCAAAAAATAGGGACTGAATTTTAGGTCTTCGGTAATTTTTTTTTTCAGAGGGAGGGGAGCTTTTCTCGTTAGGGAAGGGGTACCGTTTTTGGGGTCTTTGCTTCAGGTTTCTGAATGTCATGTATGAGCATTGAAAATAGTTACCGTTTCTTGATTGTAGTGTGAATATGACTCGCGGATGTTTAGTCGTCCTTTCTCTGGTTGTTGAGTGTCTTTTATCCGACTTCCTCAGTTTGCGTGTGAAGTGTCATTTTCTTTAATAATCGTATTTTTACCGAATGAGTACTTCTGTGGGTTGGAGGACATTCTCTTTTAGATTCAATTATAGGACTTTCTGGTTCAGGTACATTCGACCGGACGTGACGTCCCCGTCCCCCGAGGGGAGGGGTCGTCCGTCCGGGGTATACTTGACCCCTTCGGTCCGACGTCCCGACGGACCGAGGGAGGTCGAAGGTGAATCCCCTCTAATCAGCTGTGTGCGTGTGTGTCCCGTTTTGTCCGGACCTACCCCGACACCCGACATCCGACAAACGTTGTCACTTTCGAACCTTTGTTGGGTTTACAGGTCGCGCCCCGGACCAATTTATTTCTTTCCGGGTAGGTATTTCGCCTTGTGTTACCTCTTTCTTACTCCTTCGAGAGACCCACGTCTTCACCTTTCTAGAGTTTCTATATCCTTCACTTTTCCGCTTCATATCTTGTCATACACAAGATACGAGCTCCTGTGTTATACATAGACACAAACCAACATAGACGTATTTCTTTGTGACTTTTCTTTGTACTCTTTAGGTGTTCCGACCTCGTCCCGTCCTCTCCCTTTCCTGTAAAGAGACTATGATTCAATATACAACGGGACAAAAAAAAAAGGTTTTGGAAACAATTTTAAGTGTATTTCACATGTTAAGTCACCCCAAAAAAACCATGTAAGTGTTCCAATACGTTGGCTCCGGTGTTAGTTAAAATCTTATGAAAGTGGTAGGAGTTTTGTGGCCATAGAGAATCATCAATGAGGGGTGGAGGGGGTCGTTGAGGGGGTTAGATCCGTGGGTGCCTCCGTGAAAGGCAGAGATACCTATACGGATGAGGACGGTGAAGTATGTTTACCTTAGTATGTTATACACTAGAAAGCATTGACCGAAGAAAGTGAATCGTACTAAAACATAAAACCTGAAGCCAACACACATAAAAGTAAAGACTTAGTATGTTTCAATTTTAAATTTTTTATTTCGTTTAGGGGTTTAAGTCACGCGTTACCCTTCTCTGTTTCGTGAAACGTTTGAGATTCCACGAAGACTTTGTAGTTGTGAGTAGAGACCCCTTTCGGAGCGTACAAAGACCCCGTGTCATTTCTACGCCGTCATCCCCGACCCCGAGTGACGTCAGATGGTCGGATCGTCACCGTCCTTTCCGACGTTTCCGAGGACGCCGCACTCCTGGCCCGGTCTCGCCAGTGTCGTGCACGTTTCCGGGTTGCCCTCACCCCACGTCACTCGAGACCCCCCAAGACCACGTCGATCGACCACGAGCTCCCCCGACTTCGTCTGTCACCTTCTCCACTCGCCCCTCCTCTATCCTTCCCAGAGTTCCCGGTGTTAGGATCCGTAGTCGGACTCGGAGACCCCTGGTTCGGACCGACGGAATAATGCCCCAGGACACTAAGACACCACCCCGGTAGGACGCGTGACGTCTCACGAGAGGCCGTAAGGACTGAGATGGGTGGTCGACGGTTGTCAGGGGGGTGGGACTCGGTTTTGTTGGTTTTGACGAAGGTCCGGAACGGTTTGCAGAGGACACACTGTTTTAGACCGTCAGGGTGGGGAACAACCCTGGTGACCACATAGTCCTTCCTGTCCTCTCCTGAACTTCGACCCCCCATAGACGTGCCTCCGACGACGTTGACAGGTCTGCTACCACCGGGGCGAGTCCGTCCCCCGTCCCTGACCCGCTACGTCCCGGAAGTCGTGAATACTAAGTCGTCTAACACGGCTCTCGTCTCCACGTCCCCCTTGCGGGGAGGGGCTCTACCCCCACCTCACTTCCCCTCCCCGGAAACCCGGGACACCCGAGAATGTGTGGTAGGACGTTCATGATGACGAAAATAGAGATAAACTGTGTACACCTTTGACTCTGTGGTTTCCAGTTAGTTACTCGTTTACGACGTGTCGTAGGGACTCGTCCCTGGATTCGACAATCCGTGTCCGCAGACTGAGGGTGACGACGGTTCGACGGAGGCCCAGGGTGGTGGGGGTGGTCTAGGGGCGTGACGGGGATTTGAGAATGGTCCTTCAGAGTTCAGGAGAGAGACTGGAGGGAAGGCAGAGTGTCGACACCTGGACTCCAAGTCTATCCAATTCATTGACCGGACTCCAGTGTGTCTTGGCCGACCCCGTCTCGGTCCTAAACTTTGAAGTAGAGACCTCGACGACGAAAAAAGAACTAAAGTTAAGGGATCGTAGAGTAAGTAGTGAGTTGTCTGTGTGTGACTCGGGACTCGGCCGGGGCGGAACCTCGAGTCGAGTGGAAGACACCGTTACTGTTACCTATTGAAACTGATCCGTGTTTCACGGTCCGCCCCCGTCGTCTCCCCCGGGGAACCAACCTATGTCGTCAAGACATCCCTCCACCCCGTCCCTACTTTGTGAGACCTTTTGTTTAAACCTGTGTCTCTTCCCGAACCGGGACCGATCGGGAACTCCCAGACCCTGGAACCGTTCAAGATCCACCCCTTCTCCTACTGGTTAGAGTGCACCCCCGAGGGAGTCTGTGACCGTGTTAGTCCCTGGACCGACCTGTCTTCCAACCCCTACTTCGTGGGGGGTGTTAGTGGGTGACGTCGTGCGGTAGGGGAGGGGTAAATCTTGACTCCGGGTCTCTGATTCTCCAGATCTCTCAAGGACTGCCGTCAGCCAGTCGCCGACCATCTCAACCACCGTGTTCGAACCGGTGGAGGCCTGGGGTACGTCGGTTCCACTCCGGGATCGTTTCGCCCGGTGGGGACGACCGGTCGGGGGAAGTTACGGTTCCCGCTCCCTCCTCCCTGGACTTCTCCTGGTGAAGTCCGCCCCTTCGGTGTAGGTGTTTACACGAACGGGAGCCAGTTAGGACCTTTCGTCCCGGGCCTCCGGCGCGGGTCGGGGTGGACGTCTCCGGTAGACCTCAGTCCGGGTCCGCGGTCGTGGTCGCTGCTCTTACACCGGTCTCGAGACTTGTTTCCCTCGGTCGCTCCGGTCGACCCGTCCGGGATGTTAGGGACAGTGGGGGTGCGGTCGCTCTCCCCGGGTCCTTCCTCGACCGTCCTGTGACGTGGTCCGGCCCCAGGGGCGCCGGACACGTGGCCGCTTCCGACCTGTCGGTCGCCTCTTGGCCGAGGACGGGGATGGGGGGGGCGAGTCCGGGTTCTCCTGGGTCGAGGAGACTACCATCGTTTAAGATTGGTTCTGACTCCCGACTCCCTGCGGTGTCCTTTCGTGGTGACGACCCGACTCACGCACGTCTCCCAGACACACGGCACTAGAGTGACGAAGAACGGTGGGACCTCCGGGGTGCTGGAGTAGAACAGGTTCCCGTGGGTCGCTCCTTTTCTTTCCGGTCACGGGTCTCGGGCCCTCTTAAATGAGGTTTCATTTGACCTCCTCACTTGAGCCTGGATTTGAAATTTTACTCGATCTACTTATGACCCTTAATTCCGAAGGGAACCACCGAGTGTATCACTCCTTAGACGGAGGTTACGCCCCCTGCGTCCAAACCAGGGACCCAACCCCTCTAGGAGATCTCTTCCTTTCCCGTTGGGTGAGATCATAAGAACGGACTTTTAGGGTACCTGTCTCCCCGGACCTCCCGATGTCAGATACCCCAGCGTCTCTCAGTCTGTGTTGGTTCGCTCAGTGTGTCTACTAATGACCTATTTGTCTTCAGGACAGGGTCCCTCCTGGTCCTTGTGACCGAAAGACTTACGGGAACCCAACGGGAGGCAGACCCCCGGAGTCAAAGGGAAGACGTTTCTCTTCCGGACCCTGGGTCGCAACAGATCTTCGTCCACACTTAGACGGTTTTCAGCGGAATTTGGTTGCCGAGGTCCGAAGTCAGGACTCGGGCTTCGACGGTGCTATTCTCCTAGGAGATATAGGTGGGGTTAAAGTGTTTGTCCTTCCTCTACCCCATGGAGGGAGAAAGGGTCTACTCTTACGACTCCGAGTCTCTCTCTTTTACTGAATAGGGTCCACTGTTTCGGGTACTCTTTATCTGGCCCCTGGACTTGAACGGGGGGTGTAGGGTTGGAAGAAGAGGGGACGGTGTTCACTCCGGTGAGGTGTCCGGAGACGCACAGTGTCGTAGTAAAGGAGTAAGGAAGTAAAGTCTCCGAAAGTGACTTGGGGGTGCACGACTCGGGACCCCGTTTTCGTACCTGCACTCGGTCACGGGGAGGGGGTGGCGGTGTCCTCGAGCCTCACCGTCTGGTTTGGAAAGGTAGTCGAGGGCGAACGTGACAGGGGAGGGGGAGACGGGACCCGAGACACCACAAATGTCCTCCCACCAGACGATCCACGGACTGGTACGGCACGTGTAGGCCGGCCGTGAACGGTCGGATGTTCTACGAGAGGAGTACACGGAGGACCTCAGGGACCTGTCGGTCCGCCGTCGTAGTGTGTTTGGACGTCGTAGCGTGTTTGGAGGCGCTGGTGTGGTCCGGTCGAGACCGCCGAGGGAGAGCAAGACAGGAGATGTGAGAGTGAGGAACCTCTCGACACCCATCTTTCAGACGGAAAAGATCAACAAAGAAGAAAAGAAAAGACCGGTGTGGTGAACCGGGTGCCCTAGAGTCACGGGACTCGTCCCTGGTTTTGACGCGGGCACTGTCACTTCGTACCTCAGGATTGGGGACCTGGTGACCTCTCACGGAACAGAAAAGATCGAAACCTCTCTTCAGAACCACCGGTTGGACTGGCAAGGTGGGACGGAGCTAGACATTTCGCCCTTGTCGAGCCGTAACAGGGGTCTCCGGCGACATTCGTCTCTGGTGCAAGCGTGTCCCGAGGGTCGTGTTCATGACGGCCTTCTTGCACCCGTATGTACAGAGGGGACTGGAACTACCCCCTCGTCCCCGAGTGACTCTTCGTCTAGAGTATAGGGTTCTCCCGTCCCTGGGTCTGGTGACCCATTCTCTTTGGGAGACTCCAGACTTCGTTGTTCGGTCCGTGTGACTGGACAGTCGAAGGAGGCGAGCCCTGTCTTGACTGGCTGCTGAGAAAAAGGTCCTCCCTTTGACTTCGTGTCTACGACGGTTCTCGTGTCCCTGTCGCCGGCCCTCTTTGGGGTCCCCGACGGTGGAGCGAGATTGTTGAGGGTGAGGGCTAGTTGGTTGTGTCAGAGAGAGAGACCTGGTTGTTGACGGTTCCTTCCCAGCACGGAGGACTGAAGCGGGGGACGGGGCTAGGTCCCGGCGACTCTTTCACCGTAAGAGGCCCCAGTTCCCGTCCTTACTCTACAGTCACTAAATGAGTTAGTTCTTGTGCTCTGGTACGAGTCGGAAAGTTGTCCTTCGTGTAGGCCCCTCTCTCTAAGATTTTCCAATTCTGGTGGTGGCGGAGTGGGAGCGGGGGCGTCAATGACCCCTCGGACGTAGTAAGGTTTCAGAAGGACCCGACTTAAGGTCCGCCGGTCTGGTGTCCCGCTCCGCCCGGTTCGCCCCCTTCGTTGTCACCGGGTCCGGTGAAGACAGGTGGTCGTAGGAAAAAGAGTCCTCTGTTCTGTCCCCACGATTGGGTCGGACCCGAAAGGGTGCGGGTCGACCTTTGGGTCCACTAGACGTCGATCTTTGGCCCTCAATTTTTATGGAGGGTGTCGGGCCTACCGTCGTGACTGTAGGGCCTGTGGGTGGGAGGACGGGACTGACTCCTCCTCAGGGAAGGAACCGGACGGAGTGGGCGTCCGACGTCGAAGGGAGGGGTGGACCCTACCAAGACCCTGTTTTGCTGGTTTTGTGCCATGGTCTCAGTCCAAGATCGAAGTCTCGCATTTTAGAACCGTAGAAAGGAGGCTCAGGGGTCCCGACAGGGTCCCCGAGGTCCGGGTGACTCGACCTCGGTCTTTGTGAGTGGATCCATCTACAGAGGTTTCCTGGGCGAGGGTTAGAAGGCCGGGTCTGCCATGAATAAGGGGTGTGCGTCGAGGTACCAAGTGAGGACGTCTCCCTTCCTCTTTGTGTCCCAGTCTCTCCTCCCCTCGACCCTTCCCCTACTCGGGGGTCTGGGGTGGGGAGGGGGTGGTTTTTCCAGACCGTTTCGGTGTTCTTTTTTGAGCCCTGTGACGCTAGAGGTAGGTCCGACCGGACCCTCCCTAAACCGGAGTGAAACGGACTCCCGTTGGTGCACAGTCGATCGGGTTGTCGGAGGTGTCCACCACTCCGATAGTCTTGTCCACAGTCACATCGATCCGTCTTCTTCCCTCAACCTCTGTCCAACGTCCTTCTTTCTCGTTCAAGGAACCCCCTGTACGTAAACCCCTGGGAGGTTATCCTCAGAGAGTCCCGTCCGATCAGTGTTACCCGTTTCTGGGACTTTCCTTTTAGTTCCTGTCTCGCCCACTACCCCTCCCGTCTACGTCTTCGACTAGTGGAACCCCGACGACGGTACCGTTGGTGGTCGATTAAGGTTGGAGGTCCCTTTCCTCCTGTCTCACTTACCTCCCAGGGGTTTCCTCAAGGAGTCTAGGGAATCCTACACCTTTACTACCCCAGGACCACTGGGGTAAGGGTGGGGTCCAAAGGTCGTGGTTCTTGACTTCCGGTCCAGAGGTGTCGGACCTGTCCAGAAGGGTCTTCATCTGAGACGTTCAAACGTGACCCAGGGTGTTTCTCTCCAGAGGGGTTAAGTCCTCCTTCCAGCCTTTCCCCGGGGGACTTGTAGGTCGAAGACCAGAAGAGGGAGAGAGTTGGAGCGTTGTGGTTCTTGGCGTTGTCCTGAGACGTGCCGGAAGATACCTATCTGTCTCTCAAACCCCGACCGAAAGAAGTTCTACTCCTCCCAGAGGATTCTCTCGGGACGTCTCGTTGGTTCCCCTGGTTTCGGTTCAAAACTCGGCGGGTAGTCGAAGACACCCCACCCTCCTCCAGACCCCCCTTTCACGGCTAGACTCGTGAAGGGAGGGACAACACGGGGTGCGACCCACAGGTTCGAGAGACTTGTCGTCCCTGGTGGGACCCTCCCTGGGGAGACGAGACCGGACCCCGTTTCCAGACCCGTGAGAGTTCCAAGACCGGTCGTCTCTTCCTTTGAGGTTCCGACCCTCCACTCCAGAACGAAACGCCCCCCACCCCCCCACGGATACTTTATTCCTCTCCCAACACACCCCCAGGGGATTTTAGTGTCTCACAGATGTTCTGTCGGTCACATCTGTCGATCCTTCTGCCCGGCGAGAGATGTCTGTCCCTTGGGTCCGCGTCCCTCCAGTGCGTCGGACGGGTGGAGGGGAGGTCGTCGTTCAGAGGAGGGGATTCCGGGTCTGTCCCGAGGACGACGGGATGGACCGCTGGAGGGTGGGTGGACGAGTACGGTCCCGGTCCTCCGACGTGTCCTTCCCCCTTTTTGCCGTGTCTCAGAGCCGGGGAAGGGGTGTAGTTCCTGATAGGCCTTTCGGTCTGGGTGGACCCTCCCCTCCACCCTCCTCTCGAAAGAAGGTGCTCCAGCACCAGTGAGAGACGGGGGGCCCCACCTCCGCTTCTCGACTGTCGAGGACGGGTTCTCTCTGCAGGTGGGGTCACGGTCAAGGGTCCCTCGGTGACGATCGGGAAGTCGTCACCAGTGTTCCTTCCTCGGAGGTGGGGCGCGGCCGGTTTGAGGTCCGAGAGGTGGTTCCCGGAGACGGGTGTGCGGGGCCGGTCAGAGTCGCCTCCACGGTCCCGCCGGTCCTCTTGGGTGAGGTGTAAACGCCCTTTGAGTGAGCGGTGTGTGGAGTGTGTGTGACAGGACACACCTGTGAAGTTTCCTTCTTTCTTTGCGTCTGTACATGGCCCTCGGGGCGACACCCCTCCCGTGCCCCGCCCCCCACCCCACCCCCCTTGCGCCCACACATGTGTGTGTTTGTGGCGGTGGGGGGGTGAGGCAAAAGGCGGTTGCGGTTAAGTCTGTGGTGTGTACCGTCGGCCCTTTCGGCGTCCAAGCCTTTCCTTGTATCTATGTGGGCGTAGGATATAATGTATTTATGGGTGCGGCCCAATATATTTATGGGCACGGGAGGGCAGACCCACAGAATGTATTTATGTGACGTGTACTGGGGGGGTCGGGGAGGGGTGAGTGGGCCGACAGCCGTCTCTTCCCCTCTTCTCTCCCACGTTTGGTGATCGGGACGTCCGTTGGGTGGGGGTGGGGGGTGGGTCGAGACACGGTGGTGGGTCTGGACGGTCACAACGAGGATGTGGGGTCCCCGGTCCCGGAGTTCCTCTCGGATCTCACAGGGTCGTGACAGGGGTTTTTCGGAGGGTCTCTCGTCTTTCTGAACTCCGCCCTTACCCTCTCCGGAAGGTCAAGGAACGACGAAGAAAAACCCCCCTCCTTCCCCCCCACCGCGACCTTATTTACTTTCCCTATTTTTTCCGTCTGCACTTCTAAGGTCTCAAAGTTGACCAATTCTTTTTACTCCGTTTGATGGTTCGACTTACCGTGTACCCGTCAAAAGAATGAGGGACGGGTGGAGGGAGGGACCTAGTAATTTTATTTTTAACCTCCCTGTAGGGTTGGTCGGTCGGTTTCCTCGGGGTTCTGTGTCCGTAAATAACTTGCCCACGTTGAATTCTGTGACCCCTAGGGGACCGACACAGGGGTTTAGGAAGAGGGGTTCCTTGCGACTCGGTTCTTATATACGTTCTTTTGATTCTCTTTTTCAACCCCTCCCCCGAGTGGGGTGAAACTCAAACCCACACTTCTCGAACCCTTAGGTGAGAGATTTCTGTGGGTCCGTGTTTGTATCAAAAGAGAAGGTGCCCCTGAACGTTTTGTACCTAAAGAGTGTGCGTCTTTACCCTCTTAGGCTAGACTATTTATTGGGGGTGGGGAAAGAAAGAGAGGTGTTTCCTTTTGTTCTCAGCCACCGACCCACTGGTGTGTGGGGTAGTGGGGTCCCGGGGGGTTCGCGGGGGTAGGTTGTGCGCCCTCGTCGGGACGACTGGGGGTCCAGACCTCGTGAGCTCGGGCCTCGCCTCCCCACCCCCCGCGACGACTACCCGACCACTTCGGATGGCTTCGGGTCCCAAACCGGCTCTTAGGGCTTAGTTGTCTTAGCCCACAGGGGCCGTGGGGTCAGGGCCTGGGGGGGAGGAGGCAGTCGCAGGATTTTAGCGTCGGCCCCCACCGGCGGAGCCGGCCGGCCCCGGAACTTCCCAGGTCGACCCCTGTCTCTCCGCTCGGCCTGACCCCCACCCCCCCGAGGGGACCCGTTCGGACGTTTTATCAGTGGGAGGAAAGGAGGAGCAGGGGTCGGCGCGGAAACAGGAGCGGCCCGGCTCGCCCGCCGCGGGCCCGTCGTGGGGGTATGGGCTCACGCTTGCGCACACACAGGCGGGAGAGGGGGGAGGGCGAGCGCGTTTTTGTTTCTCCGCCTCCCTCGGGGCAAAGGGGGGTCCAAACGCGGGGAAGCGGTCGGGCGCCGGGGGGTTATAAATGGGGCGGCCCTTCCGTGGCCACGGCCCGGCGACGAGCCCCCCGACGGCGTCCGCCCCCGCGGGGCGGCCCCGCCTACGGCCTCCTAAACGTCTCGGCGGGCGGCGCGGTCGGAGAGGGCCGGGTCGGCGGCGGCGGCGGCGGCGGCGCGGCGGCGCTAGGCGAGGCGAGCGGGGCCGGCCCAAGTCCTAGACCGAGAGTCGCGGCGGCGGCGGCGGCGGCGGCGTCGGCGGCGGAGGGAGGAGGCCCGGGAGGACGGGCTGGCGGGGGCGGCGGCCGAACGCGCGAGGGCGGGCCGCGCGTGGGCGGCCGAGGGTAACTCGGGGCCCGGGCGGGCGACTACAGTAGGGGCTGGGCGGCGGCGGCGGGGCCTCCTAAATTTCCCGGGCGCGGGGGGAACGAGGGCCCCTGCGACCCCCGGGCGTCGGCCCTTTGTGCCAAGGGGGTTGGTCGGAGAGCTCCTCGCGGAAGGTCCTTGCCCCAGAAGGCACACCCCGGTCCTTCGCGTGTGGTGACTAGGTCACCCCCCGTGTCCACCTTTTTGGACCCACCACCACCCCTCCTTTTCGACCCCAGAAGATCGGGGTCTGGCAGGAGACGGGAGACAGCCCAAGACAGAGGAGAGTATGGGATCGTCACCCGGGGAGGCTTCCGGCCACAAATACACTCAATGACGTTTTCCTCTAACAAATCTCTCAACTCCCGAATGAGGCGGAACCCCGAGCGACGACTCGTGCGTACGGTCCAACTGAGTCCCCGGTTGATAAACTGTTCTATCGTTCTCTACCTCCCTGTAACTGTTTTCCGGGTCTCTCCGTCGGTTCCGACACGACGAAAGAGGGGAGGTATCTTTTTTAGTTTTTGTTGGAAAGAGAAGACGAAAGAAGGAGAAGGTCGTCGAGTTTGGGCACTCGTGTCTCGACTGGAGTTTGGGTTAGGACAGAAGTGTGCAAATTACTGACCTGGGGTGTGTCCTTGCCGGACCGTGCCCAACCAAGGACGGAAGGGACGGGACTTTGGTTGTGAACTCAGTCCCAGGGGGTTCACTACGTGTAAATCGGTTCAACGGAGGGTCGAGACCCGAGTCCAAAGGAGTGGACGTGGGGAGGGTTCCGGTGGTTTTTAATTAATTCCGAAGGATGACCGAAGGTCTCGTTCCCTACTTTCCAAGGTCCCGTCTCAATAATAGTGTTACTATAAATGTGATATGGTACGTTTCGAGGTTTAATACTGTGTGTTGGTAAGTACGTGTGTTGAGACCGACACCTGTGTGTTTCACGACCTCACGCGACGGAGGTCAGGGTCTTCGTACCGACCACCCTTCTCAGTGCAGTTATTATTAGCGTAGAAGGAAGCTCGGACTTCTGAATCAGTGTGTCAGAGGTTTGACCGGCCTCGGGGTGTCTGACCCAAGAAAGTCTCGGGTCCTTTGGCGTCAGGTCTCTCCCCTTCCCCAACCGGGGCCCGGTGCGTCGGGTTCTACAGAGACAAGAGGGTGTCCCGGGACCCTTTGACTCAGATAGTGTTAGAACGAAGGTTCTCGTCCTCTCACTCCTGTTCAGAAGGTCCTCTCCAGACCCCGTAAGTTGACCCCTGGACGGGAGTCACGGTGAAAACGGTCTCCTCTCCCAGTGGTCGGTTTTCACCATCCGAAACGGACCGGACACACCACGAAAAACAATAACAAAGACAACGAAACAATTGACTAAGAGTCTCAAAATTTTACCTTTCTAAACCCTGAAGGGACCACCAGGTCACCAATTCTGAGGTACGAGGGTTACGTCCCCCGTGTCCAAGTTAGGGACCAACGTTAGTACGACGTTACTTTCGAGGGTGTGTGCCGTTGGTTCTGGACCGTGTCGATTTATTCACTTATGTAAAAAATTTTTCCCTTTCTAAAATCTACTGTCCAGACATAAGGGATGAAGACAACTTCATGGCCCTCTTGACGGTGAGACCCGGGTTTGAGTGGGACCCGGGACCGGTGTGAATCGACCGGACCCACCGTCGGTGGGTGAAACCAGTGGCGAGTTCCCGGGACCAAAGGATTACAGTCGAAACAAAACGGGTAAAACTACTGAGCGAGTAGAGGACCTCCGGGGGTTCACACTGGACAGGATCGTCGGTCGGTGGTCCGAACCGATGATTCCGGGAAGGCAACAGTAGAGAAAGGTTGGGTGAGAGTAGTTGGGACTTAGGACGAAGGTCTCGGGTCCCTCCGGTTGGGACGGACACTGATGTCCAAGAGGACTCATTCTGTTCCACGGTCCGGACCCAGGGGTCCGTCTCCCGGAGGGGACCGTGATGATTCGTCCCATCGATGCGGTGACAGGAGAGGTAGGGGCGGTTCGTAGGGTACGAAGGATGTACCGGGACAAAGGGTCGGGAGAAAGAGGTTCTTCCCTGACTATTAGGGGGTGGGGGTGGTCGTGTATGATAGAATAAATTGGGAGAGTTAGGAGTTATCTCCTCTACCTTAGGAGGAGACAGAAAAGGGACCAAGTCTCTCTTTAGACTCCGAGGAGTGGAAACGGAGGTCCATGTGTAATTGATCCCCAAAGGGATCATCGAGTCTACCATTTCGTAGGCGGACATTACGTCCTCTGTGTCCAAACTAGGGACCCAGTCCTTCTAGGAGCCCTCTTCATTTACCGTTGGGTAAGGTCATAAGAACGGACTCTTAGGGTACCTGTCTCCTCGGACCACCCGATGTCAGGTGCCCCAGCGGTTCTCAACCCGTACTGACTTGTTGAGTGTGTGTGTGTGTAATTGTCAGTCTACAGGGTCGAAGGGGAGGGTCAGAACAGTGTACAGGGGAGGGTAAGGTTTTGAACATTGACTGGAGGGAGGTGTGTGTGTGTGTGTGTGGTGACGGATAGGACCATTGGTCAGAAGTCTGGGTGAGGAACGGAGCTCCGGACGGGGGTCTGAGAGGGAGGAAGGGGTGGCTCAGAGAGGGAGCCTTCTTACGAGGGGTGTTGGGGAAGGTTAATCGACAAGTCACCCGAGTTGAAAAGGAGGGAGGAAGAGGGAAGACTGTGGTGGGTACTCAGGAAAATTTCTTGAAACGGAGAGTCGAGAGTCCCCTTTTGACTCCCCTACTTTTTGGGTCGGTTCCACCCCTCCACTAAGTTTCCCTTCCTTCAAGACAGATCGTCGGAAACCCGGACTCCGACCCAAGGTCTGACCTAAGAGTTACTAAGAAGGGTCCTAAATTGAGGGTTGAAATTTCGGGTTCCCACACAGTCCGACCTCAAGGGGATCGGGGGGAGGGAGGGAAGGGGAGTGGTTGGGTGGGTGGGTCTTCTACGTTAGTCCGGACCCTGTTATCCACAGTCACTTCTCGATTAGTGACTCAGGTCGAGACCCAAAGTCGAGGAGAAATGACCCAGTCCCCGTCGGTAAGGACTCTCAAACTCGACTAAAAAGACCATTGGGTCTCGTGACGCGACCCTTCTGACACCACGGGTCACTACTCTTCTTTCTAAAGTCATACTGGGGGCTCCGTGGACGTTGGACTTAGAACCCCGCCCCCTCCAGTGCCATCTGAATGGTGCGTCGTCCCTCCTAGGAATTTTACTGGGATGGATCCTGAAGGACCACCAGGTCACCAATTCTGAATTCTCGAACGTTACGTTCCCTACTCCCAAACTAGGGACCAATCCCTTGACTTTGGGGTGTACGACACGACACACCGACTCTTTTATAACTTTTTCACTTAATACCCCCGAAGGGACCACCGAGTCACCATTTTTTATGTGGACGGTTACTTCCTCTGTGTCAAACTAGGGGCTAGACCCTTCTAGGGTGTAAGACGTCTCGTTGGTTCGGACACGTGGTGTTGAAGACTCGGACGCGAGATATCGGCCCTTCGGCGTCGATGACTTCGGGTCGCAGGGACGCGAGATGGTCTCTTCAGTGACGTTACTCTTCGGGCGTGGGGCGTTGATCTCTGATTGGGAGGGAGAGACGTTGATCTCCTTCCGGGTGTGTCGTTCCTTCTGGGTCGTGTAGGTTGTCGTTTATTTATTTATTTTGACAAAAAATTTTTACTTAATTTTTTTTTTTCTTGGTAATTTTTTTTACTGGGATGTGTTAGACAGGGTGTTCCGACAGGGTTTCGGAGTCCTAGAGTCCGGACCGAGAGGTCGACGGTTCCTGTACAAAGGACGTCCCTAGTCGGAGGGAACGAGTCCAGTCCTGGAAGTTCAGAGAACGTGTCCCTCCGGAAGACCAGGACTACATTCTAGGTGGGGAGTTGGGGTGGGGAGGAGGTCTGTGACGGAGGGAGAGGCAGAGGAAAAGACGAAGCAAAACAAAGGACCGTGAAACAACAGGTCAGTGATTCAACATAGACTGAGAAACGCTAGGGTACCTGACGTCATGTGGTCCGAAGGGACAGGAAGTAGTAGAGGGTCTCGAGCGAGTTTGAGTACAGGTAACTCAACCACTACGGTAGATCGGTAGAGTAGGAGACAGCGGGGGAAGAGGAGGACGGGAGTTAGAAAGGGTCCTAGTCCCAGAAAGGGTCGCTCAGGACCGGGAATAGTGATAGATGGAATAAGATATACCATAAATAAACTACACCAAAAAAAAAAAAACCAGACGGAGGGGGTGACCTTATAGTCTTCCGTCTCTCAATTTCGAGAGACCCCCGTAGTGATCCAGTGGTCCTAGTTCTGATTACAGGAAGACCGTGTGTCCTCCCTAAATTGTTTATGTACGACTTCCTCACTTACCGACCTAACACTTCCCACGGGAAGTGATCGAGACTCTTATGTGATTCTCGATAGTGAATGACCCGTGGATGACACACGGTCCGGGAGGGACTCGGGACAATCGACGTAAGTTAGAAGTGCACATAGGAGGTGTCTTTGTCACCGGACCGTCTCGGATACGAGAATTGGTGGAACGGGTCCGACCACTTCTTGTGTCGAGGCCCTGTCCTGGGCCCGGGGGAGGTAGTCTGGTGATTCGGGGAGATGGCCTCTTAGTTAAGACCCTGGGTCACCTCTCTATCCCCCGGAGTACCCCGAGTGAATGAGGTGGAGGTAGTAAAGTGTCCGTCTCTCGGACCCCGAGCCCCTTAGACCGACTTCCAGTGTCTCCCTCAGACTCTGTCATCGGGTGTCACCAATTTTTCGACTGAAACCATGAAAACTTGACACACTGGGATCCTTCTAAGGAAAGTGAGAGACTCGGAGTAAACATTTCACCCCTATTATGTCTACCCGTACGTGTCTTTGTTGAATCACGTCTTTTTCAGGGTTTATTCTCCTTCTACGACTACGATGACTAACGAGACTCCTCGTCAATCCCTCGTTTGTCCGGACAGGACCTAAGGAAGAAAGGAATGGAATGGAGGGGGATCTCCCCGGCGGTGGTCAGGGAAACCCCACTCACCCGACCTTCCTACGTCCGGATGGACCCGGGTCCATTCGGTGACCGGGACGGGTGAGACAGATGTGGACACAAGAACCAAGGTCCTCTTCAAGTAGACCCCAGAAGGATAAACACAGAAAGGACTCTAGGGGCTCCCAGTCACCGGGTACATCCGAGCCGAGAGTCTCCAACAGGAGTCCGTACGATCGGACTTTTACGACGGAATAAGGTAAGTGGGACCGGGAAACGGGGTCTGGGAAGGTTCTACAAGGAGAGTGGGGGGCCGACGACGATGTCACGACGGGACGGGACCGGACGGGAGAGGTCCAAGGTGACGAAAAGGTGCGACGAAGACCCACTGGAGTGGTGTAGCAGTACTGATCAGTCCAGTAAGGTCGTCACTAAGGAGGGAGGAGACGGTCGAAGTCGGTTCTCCGTCGTCCCGTCCCGTCGTTCTTCGGACCTGGTCCCGGTCCTCCGGACTTGAAGTCACCCTGGAAGCTCTTAAGTGTCGGGGGGAGGTCTCCCGACCTGTTCCTCTGGACATTCCGAGAAAGAAGTCAGGAGGACAGGCATTTGAGTTCCGACCTGGCCTACCCCTTACCGGATGTGTGAGGTGTAGGTCGGTGAGACAATTCTTTATGGACTCCAGTGTGTGTAGACCCGGATCACCCTTTCCCAAGAGAAGGGTAGTGGTGGGGGTATAAGTTTTGTGCACGTGAAGGACAGTCGAGACGGAGGGTTGACACAAGACTTGGACCGAACTTAATGAACCTGGGATGTGACCCGACAATTACGACTTCAACACAGGGAGACGATGACTTTTATGTAGTGTCTTTAGGTACAAGAGAGGGTCCGGACGGTGCTAGACCGGGGTCAAACGGAAAGTCCAGAGTGGGACTTTGAGAGAGGAGGAACAGAAAGGAAAAACAGTGTGGAGTCCCGGGGAATGGGAGGCGAGGAAGACGGATGTTACTAGAGCGGGTGGGTCCAGAAGCTACTGACGGAGGATGAGCACTAAGTTGTGAGTTGAGTTTTCAGTGGAGGAGTACCTCCGGAAGGAACTAGTGTGTTAGATTTCGTCCGACGGAACAGGAGGTCGAGAGAAACGACCTAGTGGGACTGAAATAACAGAAATACCTTGAACGACCTCCGGCTTGTGTGTTCGAACAAATAAAAATTACGAGCACTTGTATTAGAGGATCTCTTTCCTGGGGAGGACATCGACGAGGGCACCCGGGAGTCAACCATAACCCACAGGTATTTATGAACACGTTACTCGCTTGAGACGGGCCCACACACCAGCACCCCCACCTCCGCCCCGGCCCGTGAAAGGTAGGGACCCGGTCTACACCGGACTGTCGGAGGGGAGTCCCTGTCCGGACACCAGAGAGGAGTGGGAGAGGGACGGAAGAACACCACCCGAGAACGGGCGGGAAGCCGTCCCCGTGTGGGAGAGAGTCGTAAAGGATACGACGACAGAAGAATTCCCTTTAGTTGAGGGTCTCCTCAATCCTTACAGACGGGTGCACAGGGTTTCCGTCTCACTCGTGATTTTTATGGGGTCGTAGTGGTTTCCTGGTGTAGGGGGACGGAGATCGGGGTGGGGGGTGGGGCTAGGTGAAGGAAGGCTGTTGAGTCGGACAGGGGACCGGCGGGGAGACTTGTTCCGTATTGGAGGGAACAAGTGTGACGACAACTGAGAGAGGTCTTGAGTGTGGAAGGTAGGAGACCCTTAGGTTCCTTAGGGCAGGGGTCCTATGTGTTGGTGAGTAATCGGTCCGGTGCCCTTAATGCTACTAACGGTACCGATTATTAGGGTTAAGGGTGTCGTGAAGAGTTGAGTCGTATCAACGACGCTGAGTAGTACAGAAGTGGCACAGTGTACAGACAGGTTTTTGTAAAGGACTACGGTTGAAGAGAGACCCGGACTCTCTACGAGTGGCCTGGGACAAGCGGTCCCCAACTTTTAGGCGACCCCCCTCAGATCCATGTAGTTTCCTTTTTCTATCTGATTGTTACGTCTGTCTCGGCGCACCGGACGCCAGCCGTCTCCGTGGTTTGCTGCCGGTCGGCAGGGGAGCGGGAGGCGACCCCGCAAGATACTCTACATGATACTCTACATGTTGGACCCAAAAGAATTGAAGTTCACTCCACGACGTGTGTATGCCGTAGGTCTGTTCAGGGACCCAGGGGACGAATCGTGTGACTCGGGGTCGGGAAAGTCACTGAGTTCTCAACGGTGACCCCTCCCAGCCCCCTCCACCCTGAATTTTCACCCATCCTAAACTCCCACCGCTCCTCTGTCTTCGATTTTTTCTTGTCGGGTCCACTTACGGGATACCTTCCTTGGAGTCTATAAAACCCCAACCCCTCGGTTGGTCAGTTTACCGTGGGGCAGTTTAGAGGGAGACCCCTCTTCCAACCTTTCCTTCCACCTCCCTCCGTCCCAGAGGTTTGGTTTTGTCGATTTATCCCCTAAATAGGTGACAATCGAGTCTCGTCGAAGGTCAAAATGTGTACCCACTTTTCTTCTCCCTCCTCAACTTGATCGTTTGACTGTAAATAGCCTATGTGTTGCACGGTCCCCGACGGGATCCGTGAGTACTAACTTGGAACAACTTCAGATGTTAGGACCCTCGACCTCTACCGGGGTGGACAAAGTGTCGAGTTTTGAGACTCTCTCAGGTCCTCTTAGACTGGATTACAAGTATTTCCGATACTTTCCGAGTCAAATGGAAGAGTCCAGGTGAGACCTCGGAGTGGGATAGGAGCCCCTGACCCGGGGTCAGACGGAAACAGAGGGAACCCGGTTGAACCTGGACGGGTACATAGAGTCCGAGGGTGACTTACTCAGACGAGTGGGTGAGACCTTCGTAGGTCCCCTAAGACCCCGGGTGATTCCACCAATACAGGCTTCATCTATGAACAAGTACGTCACTAGGTAACCCCACACCCTTCTCTTTTTTACCTTAAACATAAGAATAAGTGGAATCGGAAGATTTGTAAGATAAAATAAAAATAAATAAATAAAAACCGGTACGACCCACCGAACACCCTAGAATCAAGAGACTGGGTCGCTAACTTGGATTCGGGAACTGTTACTTTCACACCTCAGAATTGGTGACCTAGTGGTCCCTTAGGGGATTCATAAGATTAAATTACAAAAAAATTCTTACGTATGTAACCCCGAAGGGGTCACCGAATCGTCATTTCTTAGGCGAACATTTAGTCCTCGAAGTCCTCTGTGCCCGAGCTAGGGACCCAGTCCTTCTAGGGGACCTCCTCCCGTTGGGTGAGGTCATAAGAACGGACCTCTTAGGGTACCTGTTTCCTCGGACCACCCGATGTCGGGTACCCCAGTGTTTCTCAGTCTGTGCTGACTTCTTTGTCGCACGTGTCGTGTGTGTGTGTGTGTAATTGTGTCTCTTATATATATATATGTGTGTGTGAATTCAACATTGTTAGCCTGTATGTAAATTTATGTTTTCAGTACGAGTTTTAATAGACATGTCTGACCCATACGTCGGTTTCAGACGTAAGCACAAATCCTGGGGACGTTACTCAAGAGTGAACTCTCCGTCACTACCATCTCTGGGACGAAGTTGATCAACCTAAGTTCAGGAGGTAGTCGATGAAGACCCGATACACCGTCCCACTCAAACATCTTGGAAGGATTCGAAGTAAAGTAGTAGAGTCCCTAACCACACCATTATCGTGAGTTCACCTAATTTTCTCCACTACCTGGTTTTCAGACATCGGTCTCGGACTGTGTATAACTATACACGTCAATAATGGTTGAGTCAATGTCCTTCGTCTCGGTCCGAACCAGACCCGGAACCCTACCCGGGACGAGACTACCTCACACAGTCAACGTCCTCTGAGTCTCGGGTCTTACTCAGTAATCTTTAGTCACACTCGTCCCAATTCCTGTAGTTGTCGTGTAGTCGTCCTATAGTTGTAGGGTCTTTCGGGACTACCAGGTCCGTTTTCTACTGTTGTTCACACGTAGTTAGTCTGTGGTAACATCCGATTTCTCCGTCGTCCTTGCCCTTGTTCGTGAACTCAATCGTACCGGTCCTAAGAGGTACACCCATTAAATAAATTGAAAAACACGGAGTCAAAGTGGTAGACATTTTACCCTTGTTATTCCACTGTTAAAGTATCATACCGAGTTTTCGTGAATCTTGTTCTCCGACCGTTTTCTCCGAGAGTTGTTCATAGTCAAGAGTAGACACTTAACCTTCCACTGAAGGGACTAAGACGAAGTCTTGTAGTCTCTAGGGACTGTGGGAGCAATGACAGGACCTCACTGTCCGGACCGTCTTTGTCTGTCGGAGTTCCCTTAAGGGGATTACCAGGTCACCGATCCTGAGACGCAGAGATGACGGTCCGGGACCCCCTAAACTAAGGACTAGTCCCTTGATTCTAGAGCTTTCGAGGCGTCGAACCGGTTTTGTCTTATTTCTTTTCTCTCTCGGAGTCTCCTAACATCTGGGAGGTATGTTCTAAAAGAATCAGGAGTCCTCAAGGACGGTCCCAAGTCTCAGGAAGAGGAGGTCACCCTCGTCCGACAGTCCCGTGTAATGCCCTCCCGGTTTAATCTTTGTGTCTTGTCTTGTAGGGTCCAGTCCTTTGTACTAAACGTCTTATACCTAACTAAAGGGTGAGATTGACTTCACACCGGTGTCGGATCACGTCGACTGTTCAAGGGTCGGGGGTCGGGGGACTTCTACCGATCCCCAGTTCTTCTACTCCCGGAGTCTCACTCCCACATACTGGTCTCTATCTGATACAGGGACTTTCGCCTTCCTCCGGGACCGATCGACACCTATCCGTCCGGACCGTCACCCATGACTCATCCATCCACTCCCCAGTAAGAGGGGTCAACTGTCTACTCTTTTACCTCCGAGCGTCTTGTCTCTGTAGACAAAAAAGATTCGTGTTGAATCGGACCGTATTCACGTCGACCACTGAGTCGGGACTGGAGAAGGAGAAGGATGTGACTCATCAGAGGCCACACCTCCGGGGACTCCCATAATCCTCGGACCCTGAGGTGTGCATGAGACAATGACGACGGACACACCTAGGACTTGTTTAGTGGCCACGAGCTCGGAGTCAAAGGAATAGACATGTTCCCCGACTACTGATTCGAGGTGGAGACGGGTGAGATGAAAAGAAGGTTAGACGAGTGAGACTTGAGAAAGGTCTTCGACTCTTCAAGTTGGGTTCCTCAACTTGGATACTTAGGTAACACTCCGACCTCCAACGGTCGTCCCGGAATCCCCGGGACAGACACGGACAGGGTTTGTGTCACCTACCGGTACGAGTAGAAAGGGTCTGGGTCTCCGGAGAGGTAAGACCCCAAAAAAGGTTCTTGGGTAGGAGGGAGGGGTTGAAAAGGAGATGAGGTGAGCAATTCGACAAAAGTGAGCAGGTTTAGGGAGGAGGTTTGAGTGTTTGTTCACCTGGGAAAAAGACAGTGTTGGTACCCTCGACCCACCCTCTACTCCTAACAGATGTATGTAATCGAGTGAATTAGGAGTGTTATGGGACCCCTTTGTCTAAATGCATCGGTAAAGGGCCTACACCTTTGACTACGAATCTCTCTCGTTTCTAGAAAGGGTTCTAAGGGAACAACTTCCGGATGAACTGGATCTCGGGTACAAGAAAGATAATATGTAGAGACAGGGGGGGAAGTTTAGGAAGGAGGTTCACAAGTCTTACCATGGGTTGATGCCGGGTAGGAAGTTTACATTGTAATACGTCGGTGATTTTTATTACTAATATGTATGACCTTACTGATTATTGTTGTGTTCTTTTACGTATACCGTGTTACAACTCTCCTCTTCTGTGTTTTTGACATTTATGTGATACTATTTCAATGTAATGTTACTAACGGAGATCTTTTTTCTACCTTTCCTTTACGTAGTTTTGTCGGTGTCAACAAAGCGAGCACACAATCATGGTACCCACTAGAGAAAGGATGAAAATAGGTCAACGGTCAGTTAGTCGCAGACAATGAAAATGTTGTTTCTTTTCTATAGCACATTTTTTATTATTAAACACCAACTTTATAAACCTTTAGACGACAAAGGGGCAGTCGAAGGGGAGGAAGTTTAGGGAGGTTTCAGATGCAAAAGTTAAGTTGCACTGATATTTGTTCTCTATCCATCGTCAAACCCCTCTTTGGTCATGGAGGAGTATGCGGCCTGGTCCGAGAAAAGACGCAGGTCACTCCTGAGGGTGGGGTCTTGGAGGAGAGTCGTGGGGGGGTCCAACCTCGAGGACGCCTGCGAGTGGACTGTGAGCGCCCGACCGGAGGCTACGCTCTACGTGTGTGGACAGGGAGGTCCACTCCTGAGGCGCTTCCGCGGCGCGCGTCCTTCCTCCCTCGGCCGGTCCCCGCCCCGGCACTGCAGTGGTCTAGCCAGGGCGGGGGCTGAAGGGCCGGTGAGGGGGCGAAGGTCCGGGCGCCCCTAAGCACTAAGAGCACAAACGCCCCACTCCACGACCCCTGTGAAGGGGGCTGTGCGTGTGGAGTAAGCCTGACCCGGGGGTCGGTAGATAGTCGCCACGGAGGTTTCACGCTGGGAGCCCCCACCCGCCTGACTCTCCCCTCCAGGGTGGTGGTGGGGGGTATAGGGACGAATGTGTCTCGACGACTCACGAGTCTAAAGTCCAAGTGTAGTGGACCTCATTCGTTACTAGTCTCCCTGCCCCCATCGGACACTAAGGGGGGGTGGGGGCTCATAAAAGAAGTAAAGAATGGGGGGAGAGATATGATGGGAGACTGGGGTGGAGGACGATTCCCACACGCACTTGCCGGTTCTTGCCACTAAGGTCGGGAACCCATAACCCTTTAATGGACGGTAGACTGTAGGTATCAGTCCTTGAAAAAGGTAGAAGAAGCATAGTCTCGGACAAATATAAATCGTTTCAAGTCCCAACTTTTAAGATCGTTTTGCCACCGTTTTTAGTTCTCGTGGTGGCCCAAGTGAAGAGGTTCGGAAAACTTTTACACGACCGGGAACCCGAGGCGCTAAAGTAAGACTTTTAGATAGAACTCCTTCAGTAAGCCCGTATGTAGAGGGGACACCACAAGAAATAACACCACTTGAACCTTGGTCGGGTCCACAGGTTGTGGGCCCAGTCCACTTCTCGTGTTTGTGTGTTAGTTTATAATACGTTGGTAGTTTCTCAATACAAATGTTTGTCGATTCGTCTGTTCCTTTATACAATTTTATCATTCTCTTATTTTCGTCCGACATTCACTCACCACTGTCGTCCGAATCAACATGAAATTTCGGTTCGTGTTAAAGGACGTACCCTTTCTTGGAAATTTCTTTTTCAAGGGACACCAATAAAGACCCATCCTCGTGATACTTCGAACAAAAAAATAGGAACAAAGGACATAAAGGTCGATTATCTTAGTAAAGTGAAAATATTTCAGGGAGATAGAGAATTTATCAAGGGTAATTGACTCGTGAAGGATATTAACTCTTACTCGGGGAAAGTTCGTTAGGAACGTTCTCAGGACTTCTTCGTTAATCATCGGAGAGGGAGGGTGGTCCTTCGGGGCTCCGATCCCTCTGTGACCATCCTGGGACCCCCACCCCACTCTCCACCCCCGTGTCTGTGTAGAAGACCCTCTGGTTCGAGACTCCAACTGTCGAGTCTATAAAGTCGGAGGAGTCAATTAAAATATCGTAATTACATAAGAAGACTAATATTTTCGTTGTAGATACAAAATATCTTTTAACTCTCATTCGTTTTACATCTCTTCTTTTCAGTTAGGAAAGTGGCGGAATAGTAAATAATACCTTTAAAATTTATTATGATTTTTCATCTCCCCTATATCATAGTAGTTAGACATATGGGTTATGATTAAAAGTTGTTTACGGTTGTAAAAAATAAGAACAAAATAGATGGGGGGGTGTAATTTTTTTAATAACCGTATCTCAACTAAATGGTACAACACAATCAAAATCCACATGTCGTTTCACTTAGTCAATACACATATGTCTGTATAGGTGAGAAAATTTTTTAATAAAAGGGTATGTACGGTAATGTCTCATGACTCATCTCAAGGGACATGATATGTCATCCCTGACTAATCAATGAATAAAATATATATCATTATGCATACACAGTTAGGGTTGGCGTGTGCGTAAAAAATTTTCTTTTTATGTCTCTAGTATAAAGTGGATATTTATGAAACTATTAAGAGAGATTGTCTATTCCTGAAACAATTTTCTGTCTTGTATCCGGGTGTGTGTTGATAATATTGTAGACAGCTTTTATTATGGTAAATAAAACAATCTAGTAAATTGTACGTCAGGTACAGGTTTAAAGGGATTAGAAGTTTCATAGAAAAATATCAACCAAACGAACTTAGTCCTAGGTGTGTTCTGGGTGTATAATATATACTACCTATTTAGAAAATTTAGAGAAAGAAAGTAACTCTACATTAAGTGTATAGTATTTTAAGTGGTAAATCTTCCACATGTTAAACTACCGAAAGGCATCCAAGTGTCCCAAACCGTTGATGATGAAATAGGGACAGATTCGGGGATTTTGAAAATAGTAGGATCTTTTTCTTTGGGGTATAGGTGGTCGCCAGTGAGGGGTAAAGACACGAGGAGGTCGGGGACCACTGGTGAGTCGGTGAAAACAGAAAACGGATGAAACCAATAAAATGTATTTACCCTAGTGTACTATACGCTGGAAAACACAGACCGAAGTGAACCGTAGTACGAAAGTTCAAAGGTGGTACACCGGTGTACATAGTTAGGAAAAGTACCGCCTTATTATCAGGTCTGGTTCAAAAGGTGGTAGATCTTAACCAACTGACGTAGGGACACCACAGAAAGTTGTACGAGGTGATAGGAGATACAAAGAGTATTTGACCATTAATCTACATCTAAGATTTTTGACTTCCGAATAAAGAAAAGTAATTAATTAAAAATAAATAAATAAACAAAAACCGGTACATCGTACACCCTAGAATTAAGGGGTTGGTCCCTGACTTGGGTCCGGGGGACGTAGTTTCCGTCTCAGAATTGGTGACTTGGTGGTTCCTTCAGGGATCGTTCATTTCAGTGAGTCAGCACAGGCTGAGAAACACTGGGGCACCTGACGTCGGGTGGTCCGAGGAGTCAGGCACCCTAAGAGGTCCGTTCTCATGACCTCACCCAACGGTAAAGGAAGAGGTCCCCTAGAAGGGATGGGTCCCTAGTTTAGGGCCAGAGGGCGTAACCTCCGTCTGCGAAATTGGAGACTCGGTGGTCCCTTCGGGATCCTTCAGGGACCTCCGAACTAAACTAAACCTAAGTTAGTAGAAGAGTTCTTACAAAGTACCTAATACAACATAGGGAGGGTCACGTAGTCTCTTCCTCGGTGTCCGACCCCACAGGGTGGTAAATCGTTGCGATTCCAACTAGTCACCGAAATCCTCAGTAATTAGAGTAGGAAGACAAAATCTCAAGAGGTAGTTTGAAAATGGGTCACTAAAATCGTAGGCAACTACTGGTACTTAAGTCAGACGATCAAGTACGATGTCAAATATCTGTTTCTTTGATCCGACCCTCTTCACGATACGGGTCTAGTGTCCCGATCACTGTTGGTTATCGAGCGTGTATAACCTGGGAATGGCATACGGACCGTGACACGACTCGTAAAATGTACTTGACTGGGTAAATTAGGAGAGTCGTTAGGAAACAACCGAAATATAAGACTAGAAGGAAAAGTTTAGTCCTTTGATTCCGGGTTTTAACACGGGAACCATTTTAAGCCATGAAGTAGAGTCCTCTATGATTTTCTGTCTCTTCACCCTTTTTTTGTCACAACCTGAAGGGACTACCAGGTCACCAATCCTGAGGCACGAAGGTGGAGTCCCTTGTACCCAAACTAGAGACGAGACCCTTGATTCTAGGGTATACGGTGTACCGTGTACGAGGGGGAGTTTTTTAAAGTTGTATTTATTTATATATGCACACAAAAAAAAAATTTCGTGACAAAAAAGAACGAGACCATTTATATCCGTATCTGTTTCACTAGTCTTGATATCTCTTTTTTAAAAAAAAAGTTAAAATTTCTTTCTTTTTTCTCTTGTTTTCTACCCTGAAGAGACCGCCAGGTGACCAATTCTGACCTACGAAAGTGACGACGTCCGGTTCCAAGCTAAGACCAAGTCCCTGGACTCTAGGGTGTTCGACACGTCAGCGTCGTCTTGTTTTGTTTTTCTTGGTATCTCAGTACCTCAGAGGGGTCTCCTTCGTAGTGATTCGACCCGGAAGTTCGTACACATCCTCAAACAACACCTCTCATTTCCGGCTCCTTACTCGGGTGGTGACACTTATTCCGGACTCCACACTAAACCCGACACCGGATGCTGAGGTAAGGAGTGACACCTGCATACTAGTGTTTACAGACGGGACCCGTTCTCCCTTATCTCCCTCCCACACCGAACCGGGCAGTGCATGACTCTCATACGTCTGCAATAATGTGTCACTCGTCACGGTTCTCGGGACCTGGTCCTCAGACTACTACTCACAAGTCACCTGGTACTTCGGACTGACGACAAGGGTCCATCACAGGGGACGGGAGTTTCCGGATTCCTTCGGACGACTTTGAACTGGACCCCCAGTAATCGAAGATAGGGTCTTTCCTCTTTCAGATTGGAGTCGGAGTCGAGGTCGAGGTTCCAAGACTGACCTCCCTAGGGTGGTTGCGGGGGGGGGGCGGGAGTCGAGTCTGGGGACCCGGTGACTCACTTTTCTTGGAGGTCGTTTAAGATCCAGTTTCACAAGTAACATTATATATACAGAAACGAAGATACACGCATCTGATAGAGACCTTCAAAGGTCTTCTTTTTACAAATGCCTAGTGGGAAAGAAATTATATGCTTCTTGTGGATCTTTAGCCATTCTTTTTTTTGGGTTTGTTATATTGTATTTTTACTGATTCTTATGTCTTTCTGACAAGTGTCTTTTCTTTTACGTTTCTAAAGTCTTTGAATCTTTTCTACCGTCGGAGTAAGTTTGATTCTTTTACCTTTAATTTCGATGTGTCTCTAAGGGTAGTCCAACCCTTTCTATGTCTTAAAACAATTGTGTGATTACTGTTCCGAGACCCCTTTGTCTGGCGAAATAGGGATCCTCTCATTTGTTCATGTCAGGACCTCCTCTCGTTACTACTGAGAGTAGTTTTACTACTGACGTGTAAAGGACACGGGAGTCTTAAGGTTTAGGTCCATAAATGGAATGACAACAGTGCGTCCTCCCTTAATCGAATACTTTGCCACACAATCTCCTGAAAGGACTACCAGGTCACCAATTTTGAAGTAGAAGGTCGCGTCCTCCACACCCAAGGTAGGGACTAACCTCTCGATTCTAGGATGTACGAACCTCCGGTTTTTTTAGTTTTGCCTTTTGTCTTCGTTATAACATTGTTTAAGTCAATAACAACAAGTCAACGATTCAGCTTGGAGCGAGAAACACTGGGGAATTTGACGCCATGTGTCCGAGGGGACAGGAAGTGATAGAGGGTCTCACATGAGTCTAAGTACAGGGAACTCAGTCACTACGATAGGTTGGTAGACTAGGAGACGGTGGAGGAAGACGAAAACGGAAGTTAGAAAGGGTCGTTGTCCTAGAAAAGGTTACTCAGCCAAGAAACGTAGTTCACCGGTTTCATAACCTCGAAGTTGAAACGTAGTCAGGAAGGTTTTTTAAGTTATTTCTGAAATTTTTACCAGATACACCTTTTTTTGTCTCCCCCAACAAATATAGACACTTACACACACACACAACCTTTAAATACAGGTAGTTATTCCTCGACTCGGACCGTCCGACGTCAGGTACCCCAGTGTTGTCTCAGCCAGTACTGAATCGTTGAGATTGTTGTTTTATCTAGTATCTTGTAAGTAGGTTACCTGGTATTACTCCAGTATATTTACTTACTCCTTCATAAAAATACGTATTTACCCCTTTCTAGATAATTATGTACTTCATAACAAGTCATCCTTTTTTTGTTTTGTTCAAAGGCTCTTCTCATACATCAAACAATAACACATTTTTCTGTCGTTCCTCTTTCTTACGCGTAAACAGAAAAAGATAGATAGATAGGTAGTAGAAAAAAATCGGTACTAAACTCTACACACCCCAGAATCAAGGAACTGGTCCTTAGCTTGGGTACGGGGGAACGTCACCCTCGTGTCCCAGAATTGGTGACCTGGCAGTCCCTTCAGGGAAATACATATAATATACTCATAGAGACCGGCCGTTATAAACTCCGACTACGACAACCCCCGAAGAGGTCCTCTTCTTTACCACCGACACCCTTTTCCGTACCCTCCCTCCGAAACAGATATAGGAGGAACCGTTGAAACCTTAAAACTAAGTACACTTTTATAAAAGGTAAGGTTTTTGATGTAATTTAATTTTTAAATTCTTAGGTAAAATGTCTTTCCCTTTGAGGTACCCAGTTGTCTCAAACGTACAAGGAGAGGATGTTACAGGGGCCACTTCTTCCCTTATTCCCCTTTTCCCACGAGAGCGGAACCAAAGGACAAAATTAGAAGTGTCGATGGAGGGGTAAAAAGTCTACACTTATGACTCCGAATCTCGACCTCTTTCTGAGGGACTCCCGTGTTCCGACCCCACGTACCCCGTCGGTTGTAGGACGAGTATAGATACCGAGGACGGGAAGGTGACTGGCAGGGTTGTGGTACAGTGGGGTCGACCGGTCATCCGCACTGCTTAAAGAGTAAATTGACCACGGCCGGTAGAAGTAGGGCTTGAAAGACCAACAAACTGGTTTCACCGGATAACAAGCGGACTTAATGTGAAATAAATTTTTTTTCTTTCTTCCTTTCTTTTCCTATTCGACAAACGTACTCGTCAGTATCCTGACCTTACTGAGACCCGATCTAAATAGTCCCTAAACTGACCTGACCGGACAAATAATTTAATAAACTCTCAAATGAAATTTAAATCGTCGTAAACCTAAGTGACTGAAAAACTTATCCGGACGTAAACCTTTCTTTAAGTTAATTCACCAAGAGACTGAGTTAATTACCCTAAGAAAAAGACTAACTTAATACCGTCAAAGAAAGTTCTGAACTAAACGAAGGAGAGACTCCGAAAAACTCTGGAATGGTCCCTCAAGACCCCCTCTACCTCTGAGACTGGTGACGTCCAAGTGAGACCCGTCGCGACGAATGAGACCCTGGGGGAGACCCTGCGGGGGGGGGCTGTAGGGGGAGGGTAAACTGTCGTCAGTGCGGAGGAACAAACCGAGGGACCAAGTGTGACCACTACCCTTCCCAAAGGTCTTGACAATCAGGTAGTCCAAGAGTCGAGAAACCCCTGTCTCAGACACCTAAGTGGACCAGGGTCATGAACCGTGGCCAGAACCACGGAGTCCGGTTAGTCCTTATCTACTAAGTTGTCTTCCCTGGGGTCCACAAGACTGAGATTCCGGTGTCCTGTGTTCAGAGGGAGACTGAATCCAGAAGACTCTCTTCTCCCCCTCGAAAGATTGGGTTGGATGCTACCCCAATATAGGCTTTCGGCGGGTGACGAGGTTGGAGTAAGGTCGGTCGTAGATTACAGGTGATTGTGTCTAGAGATTTCACGCGGTGGGAGAGGTCAAATGTTTCTCGAGGGGTGGGGGAGAAAAGTTAGAGTCTCCTTACGTAACTCTACACCCAAGAAGAGGGAAATCTGGACTGTAGGACCCCGAGTCTCTCCCCGTCCCGGAACGGATTTTAGTGTGTCGGTCGCCCATCCCCTACAGTCCTGAGGTCCGAAGACCTCCCGTCCCGACTCCAGTCCTCCACACGTCCCGTCTCCTCTCTGACATCTCTGTCAAACTTCCCATCTCCCTCCTCCCGACCCCTCCCGACGCCTCTGGTTCCGAACTCGACACTCTACTCCGTCATCTTCCAGTCCCTTCTAAGGTGTTTCAGGACCCTCCACTCCGCCACTGACCGTCAGCACCCTCCTTCTTTACCTACACCTGAGTGGGCAAGATAGTAGTCATCCGGACGGTCCCGATCGGGACCCGACCCGGACCCTCCGCCCGTCCCCGGACCGTCCTGTGACGGTGGACGGTCAGAGTCCTCCCCGTGCCCGACGGTACTGCTCCACATCCCCCTATTGACAGGGAGTGGGACCTCCTACTCTTTTCGAGGGTTCCTCCCTCTCCCGTCGAACCGGACCCACCCATCAGCCGCTCCTTCTCCCTCTCCTCAAACGGACCGTCCCTTTACAATTAGGACGACCGGTTCCGAATAGCCACGGACCGGTACACGGGCCGATCCCGAGACTAGATGCACGAAAGGTATCCGACGGGGCCGGGAGTACGGTTGGATCCTCGCCCACGATAATCGTAGGGGTCAATCACCGACCTCCTGAGTACAACTCCCGGTACTAAACGAGTTCCCGTGTACCAACCTTTCTCGGTCTCGACCGAAACTTGGGTCCGTCCTTCCGCGGACTCGGACCAAGGATTGTGACGTACCGGAGCGTCGTGCACCCGAGTGACCCCCTACTCGTTTGACATCCACTCTTCTGATCTCGAACTCGTGGGGGTGGGGACACGTGAGTGTGGACACGTCGGAACTGGAGAGACTCGGCGGTGAAGTCTACCCCTTTCTTAAGACGGGACTTCGAGTTCCCCGATCTCGGGACACGGCTCGTGTGTGGCCTAGGAGTCATTTCACCCCAGGGGAGGGAGGGAGCGTGGGGACTCCTCCAACCCCTGTTTCTGAGTGTCCCCGAAGGGAGGTGGGGGAGGGTCCCCAGATTTTTCCAGAAGAACAGGTCGGGTGACACACATGTCTTTCGTTCGAACAGAGGTCGGTCTCTACCCGGGAGGTCTCTTCCTTTAAGAAAGTTGAAGAACCACTACTGCCCCTACTACCACCATTACTTCTACTACCATCACTACTTCTCGTACTACCGCCGTCCCCACCTCGAGACCGGGGAGGGACCGTAAGATTGTCGGGTCCCGCCCAAGTCGATTGACGACCCGTATCGAACCCCACACCCCCTCCCCCGTCACACACTCGTGGATCTTTTGAGGTGGTACCCCTACTACCGGAACCGGGACAGTTATTCCAGTACCGGGAACTACTAAGACGGACGGGGCGGGAATTCCGAGACTCTACCTCGTTCAAGGTACCTTGACTGAAGGGTCCTCCGGTGTAAAGGATCTTCCGACATTGGTCTCAGGTATCTCCTCTCTGTGAACGGACCTCCAGTGTTTCGTTTAGAGTCCCGTCTTTGAGTCCCGAGGACTGTGAATTGAGAGATGGTCAGTGAACGAGGGTGACTCAATTATCCCACCTGTCCTCTCGACGAAATTTGGTTAGGGAGTCGTGTAAGGTGGGCTCGGGGAAGACACGTGACCGTGGTCCTTCCCGGACCTCAACCACCTCTGAGTCGGGACGGGACACCCAGAGGTCCCTTCGAAGGGGTCACTCGGTCTGTCCTCCGTGAGTCTTCTCCTTCGGTCCAGTGGGGACCTCCTGTCCCCTCCCACGAGGCCCCCCTCCTCACGCTCCCGTACCCTACTCCCGGCCTCGTCCTGAAGGTCTTGGTCTCCGAGGATACCCCGGTGAGGCCCTCCACCCGCGACCCATGTCCCAGACCACGTTGGGGGTCTCCTCACTACCGTCTCCAGAGGACCCCGGCCTTCGGAACTCACGGTCTGGTTTCGAAGACCTATCATAGAACGTCTGACACCCCCAGGGTCCTCCAAAAATCTTCTGGCTGGACTCCGAGAAGAGTCTCCCGTATCGACACACACTATCGACTCCACCCTCCAGGTATTTTACGATCCTAAGGGACTTAAGTCAATGTGTAAAAAAAAAAAATTACTTTTAACTTTCTTTTTTTTTTTCGACAAGGGGAACGACTAAAGACCCCAGTGTACCCCTTCGTCGAACGTCCCAGGGACATCCTCTGTCCAGTCTGGGATCGAAGGAACGATCCCCACCCTCGGTTCGACTGGACCGAAGTTTGGGGTCAGACACGAGGGAGGACCACCGGTCCCGAGTCCCGAGTACAGATGGACCATACCGTGGCGAAGAGTCTCGTCGACTTTGTAGGTCACTCCGCTCTAGACCCGGTCCGAGGTCCGTCTCAGAGTCGTCTATAGGGGAGACGGGAGGAGAGGACAAGACTCCGCCCATCCCCCGTCGAGTCTCCATATCGGTCGGACCTCTCTCCCTCCAAGTTCAGGACCGGCGTGGAGACTGGGTGAGACTTGTAGTCATAGAAGAAGTCGGACGGGCCCGACGATAGACACGAGAACTCTTCCCGGTACGAGTCCCCGACGCCTCCGGTGGGGACCGAAGGAGGAGGGAGAACTCCCTCTACCTTCCGGGACCCAATCCAACCGGGGCTTCACTGTAAAGCTTCTCCCAGTTCACCTTTGTTCAGGACCGTCGGCCCAGTCCGAGGACCACGTCTGGGAGCCTTCCGTCACTTACCCCCGACAAGCGACTCAGGTCCTTGAAGGCGCCATGGACACGTCGGAGGGGAAAGAGACCGACATGTGTGTCACTCGACGGTTAAGAACAAGACAAATTAAAAAAAGTTCAGTTCCACTCCCCATCCTCACCCCGGCGATCCAAGAATTTGGAGGTCCCCCAGTCACGTCTCTCGCGACCCGTCTCTCCCTCCGAGTCGACGGGACAGGACCGTTGTGTCGTCTGTCTAGGGGAAGAGAGACCCCTAGCCGACGTGTGTCCCCAGAGGTTTCCGTCCCGCGACGCGAACCTCCGTCCTCACTGGAACCCCGGGAGCGGAGGGAGAGGACCGAGGAAAAGGGGTGGACCCGGACTCTCCAAAGCAAGTCTGCTTCTGTTCTGAGACGAGACTCGTCCCTACGGTCCGTATTTTCCTCGAGAGGTAAACAGTGACTTAGAGCGAGTCCCTAACTTTGACTTTCAACGAGTTAGGTCAGACTGAGACGCTGGGGCACCTGATATGTCAGGTACGTTAAGAGGTCCGGTCTTATGACCTCACCCATCGGAAAGGGAAGAGGTCCCCTAGAAGGGTTGGGTCCCTAGGTTGGGTACAGATGGTGCAACTAGGTTCAGCTGGAGTAGTGCCCGTCTAAGAAATGGTCGACTCGATGGTCCCTTCGGGACTCGAGTCCCTACTTTCACTTTCACTTTCACTTTCACTTCAGTGAGTCAGGACAGACTGAGAAACGTTGGAGCACCTGACATCGGGTGGTCCGAGGAGGTAGGTACCCTAAGAGGTCCGTTCTTATGACCTCACCCAACGGTAAAGGAAGAGGTCCCCTAGAAGGACTGGGTTCCTAGCTTGGGTCCAGGGGGCGTAACACCCGTCTATGAAATTGGAGATTCGGTGGTCCCTTCGGGACTCGAGTCCCTAATGGTCCCAATTTTTGCGGGAACGTCCCCAAAGGAACACCGTGTTACCCATTCTGAGCCGAGGGTTTTGTCCCCCAGACCCAGGCCAGGGACCAGCCCCTTGATCTAGGACTTACTTTTCGTTTATTCGTCGGAAGTACGGTGTTGATTCTGGGTCCCATCAGTTTATTCATTTATTTATCTGTTATATCTAAGAAAAAAAAAAAATTTCCGGGAACGTCTACCGTATCAGGTAAACGAACTACCCTTTTCACTCCGAGGCATCTAGCGGACCTAGGCGCCCCCCTCAGTCCCGGTCCGGTCTGGGTTCAGGTTCAGGGGAGGTGGGGTGCTGGGCGGAAAGGGGAGCGGGTGGGGGCCTTCGAAAGGGAGATCGGAGTAGAGTCCGACGGAGGGGCGCGATCTTGAGCCCGCCGCCCGTCCTCGCGCCGTGTCTCCCGCGAGTGGACGACGGGGGTTCACCGGCGGAACCCGCGACGTCCGCCCAGCGCCACCACGACGAGCCAGACCCAGTCCGCCTCTCGCCCACGAGCAACCCCGGTTCGTATCCCGCTGCGCTCCCGGTGCCCGTCTCTCTTTTATCCGGGACTGGCGGGGCTTTGAGGGCCCTGACTCTGACGCTGGGGCTCTTCCCGGGACTTGTGCAAGTGCATGTTGACCCTTTGATCCCTACGAAGACCCTCCGCTACAGTAAACTTGGTCACCGGGACTCCCGGCCACTGGGTAGAGAGACGGTACCTCCCCAGGTAGTTCTTAGACGGACTAACCACACGACCGGACTTTTAGTACTCCGAAACGTTGGTCTCTCCCAAGGGTCCTGAGTCACCGAGTGTGACCGAGTGTCACCGAGACCGACCCCGCGTGAGAACTTCTCGAACGTTGAAACACTCTCTCCTTCGGTGGACTCGAGAAACGACCCTCTTCGATGCCTTGAAGCACTGACACAAGCTCCCGTTCCTTCCCCGTTGCAGGTCCCCGTCGAGTCCTGAAACCAGGTCCTCTACCCCCAACACCCTGACCCACGGACTCTCTTCCGGTCTACCCGCATGACTCGACAACCCCCGAAGACTCGACCTCCTCAACCCCTTCGGTCCCCCTCCTCGGGTCCTACCTGACATTAGTGTCTGCAGGAAGGACACTGTCCACTCCATTAGATGGGTAAACTGTCTACTCTAGTAACTCCGGATCTCGCTCCTCCTCTCTCCAGTCTAGTCGGTCCTAACGACCCACGACTCACAGACTCGATGTCCTTGAGTCGATAGGGTCGGGGCGGTACCGGGACCTAGAAATGGAAGCCCTCTAGGTCCTAGAACCCCTTCTCAGGGTTCCTCTCCTGTCCCCTCCGAGTCTCGGGGACACCTCTGTGTATCAGCCGGCGACTAAGGGACACATCGGAACTCATGTAGAGAAGTGGAGGGGTTCAGGGTCGAGACACACATGGGTCAGTGAGTCAACACGGGCTGAGACACGTTGGGACACCTGACACCGGACGGCCCGAAGAGACAGGCACCCTGAGAGGTCCATTCTTATGACCTCACTCAACGGTACGGGAGGAGGTCCCTTAGAAGGGGTTTGTCCCTAGTTCGGACACAGAGTATGAAGAGGACGAAAACGTCTACCCATCCCGAAGGGAGTATCGAGTCAACCATTTCTTAGGCGGACGTTACGTCCTCTAGGACCAAACTAAAGAACCAGTTCTTCTAGGTGACCTCTTCCCTATCCGATGGGTGAGGTCATAAGAACCCGAAGGGAACACCGAGTCGACCATTTCTTAGGCGGACATTACACCCTCTGGACGCAAGCTAGGGACCCAACCCTTCTAGGGGACCTCTTCCCTTTCCGATGGGTGAGGTCATAAGACCGGACGTCTTAAGGTACCTGACATATCAGACACCCCAACGTTTCTCAGCCTGTGCTGACTCGTTGAAAGTGAAGAAATGGTGATCGCGGTGGACCCTTCGGGCAGAGTCGACGAGTGGACACTTTACTACACTTTATCGAAGGAAATCTTCCCAACCCTTCTAAATCTAAAATTCTCCACACTGCCACGGTCTCGTTCGCCGTCGACCGAACATTCGGACCGTCCTTTACTCGTGGCGAGGGAAAGGGGAAGACTAACCTTGTCGGACCTCCTCCGAACGGAACTTCCATTCCTGCCTAAGTCTCTCTAGGTCTCACTCGGTAAACTGAGGGGATGGTGGTCCCAGGGACTCGTGACCTGGTTTTCTACGACATGAATGTCGACGAGAGAGTCCGGGGTCTCCGGGGGCTTGGGGTCGGACCTCTCTAGAGACGGACTCTGTCTTCTCTCTATTGTTTCGGGGGAAGGGTGGGAGTTAAGGAAGGATAACCGGGCCGCGGGTCGGACAGATACGACCTTTTCAGAGGGACAAGGGCAACACAGACGAGGACCGTTCCTGAACAGAAGACCTTCCTTTGCTCGTAAATAATTTCTCCGACGAGACAGGGGTAGTAATGACAAGAGGGGTGGAAAAAATTTTAGAAAACCAGGTGGGGTGTACCGTGTACCTTAGGATAAAGGGGTTGGTCTAGTTTGGGCGTGGGGGACGTAACCTTCGCACCCCAGAATTGCTGACCTGGTGGTTCAGGGAGGGGAGTAATGAGAACTGTGTGTCGTAGTGACGGGACTCGTGGTCCATGACAATGACAGACTATGTCAACCCCTACACCTCCGAGTCCCTCCCTCCCAGAACAACTTTGTCCGTAGAACTGATGACTCCACCCTCGATTGGCAAACCGTTACGACGGAACCGTTTACCGAGGGGTAGAACAAACTCGAGGATCCCCGTCCCGCCACGGACCGTACCCGGGACGTCCGAGAATCACCTCAAACTCACTCACTTGTCTCTGCGCTCACTCACTGTCAAACCAGACACTTACTGGGTCTCTGTAGTGGTATACTGAGGGTTCTACGACACCTAGACTTTCCAGTCTCCCTTAGTGGACTCTGACACACCTGATCGAAGGTCTTCCTGTGTCTCCTTGACGATGACCACGAATGGAGACCCATACCCCCACCTCGCACTCCTCTCTTCCTCCAAATGAAAAGACAAACTTACGAATAGAAGCGAGAATATTACACGCATATAATGTTACACAATACTAATATTACATGATGCGTGTACAACTTATGGGCTCAAGTCTTCATTTATCAGTGGTCCCCTCGGGGAATCTGTGCAATCTACGAACCCGACGTTGAGGTTTCCTACGTTCGGCACCCAGATCCACCGCCCCCTGAGCCTATTCAAGGGGTCCACTAAGACAATGTCCACCGGGACCCGGTGTGATGCCCTTGTTTTAGTGGTCGGGCCGGGAGAAGGTGACCGGTGGTCGGCCCGATCGAACGTACCAGAAAACGCATATAAACGTACTGCAGAGACCAAGGCTTACTTTGGGCGCAGTCGGGAGTGAGACTCCCTTCGGAGAAGGGAGGGGTGGAGCAAGGGGGAAGCGACGAGGGTAGGAGTCTGGACCGGTCGGACCCGTCCGTGGCAGGAGGAGTAGGGGACAAGTGGTCAGTTTATACAGTAAGAAAACGGGGTAGGGGTGTAAGAGGGGCAGGGGGTTCCGGACCACGTGTGTGTGAGGGGTCTTCGGAAGGTAGGGGTCGACTCAGACAAAGGTCAGGGGGTGATAGAGGGAGGAGACTTTAGGTCTTATGAGCAAGGGAGAGAATGCACGCAAAGACGTATGGCTGGTAAGTACCACCCGGGTCCGGACCCAGTCCGGGAAGTGGGCAGAGTAGGGGTGGGTCAGGAGGACTCTAGGACACTCTGGTCTGGGGAACTCCGGGCAGAATGTCTACTCCTTTGACTCGGAATCCCTTTAGCTTACTGAGTGTTCTTTCACTGGCGAGGAGGGTAAGGTGCCTGGACGGAGGACTTTACGGGAACACCACATGAGTGAGAAGAGTACCGTACCGTTGGGTGAGGTCATCAGATCGGACCTCTTTGGGGTACCTTTTTCCTCGGACCCCCCGATGTTAGGTACCCCAACGTTTCTCCGCCTGTGTTGACTCGCTGATTCGTACGCACAATTAACATAAACCCATAACAGAACAAAGACAACGAAAAGTAACCCAGAAACTATAGTCGACCCAGTATGTGTGACATTTTGGTACGTTTGTTGGTTCTTTATAAACTTATTTTATACTTAGGCGGGGGTGGGGGTGGAGTCGTGCTGTGACTCGACGACACTTGCTAGACCTTAGGGGAAGGTTGAAAGCACACAAATGTATGTCTACACTATATCCGTTTATATATCCCTATCGTAAAAATAACATTGTATATGAACACTTTCTATTTGTTAATTTCTTTTTGTTACGTCCGTGGGTACACTTTCACTTTCAGCGAGTCAGTACAGGCAGAGAAACTCTAGGGTACCTGACATATCAGGTACCTTATGAGGTCCGGTCTTATGACGTCACCCATCGGAAAGGGAAGAGGTCCCTTAGAAGGGTTGGGTCCCTAGGTTGGGTCCAGAGGGTGTAACGTCCGCCTAATAAATGGTCGACTCGGTGTTCCCTTCGGGTTCTTATGACCTCACCCATCGGATAGGGAAGAGGTCACCTAGAAGAGTTGGGTCCTTAACTTGGCCCCAGAAAACATAACGTCCGCCTAAGAAATGGTTGACTCGATACTCCCTTCGGGTCTGTGGACACATGAGTGGTGGGTATTTGTAACGGCCGTGGAATCTTTGCGTGGAAACACGGGGAACCTTCCACGTGTGCGGAAGGAGAAGACTGAAAGGAATGTCCAACCAGTGAATATGTACACGAGAATGTATTGTTTTAATATTGACAAGTTGATAACACACACATTGTGCAAGTTGAAATAGTCCGTTCCGAGTTGATAAAAGACTCCTCTGATTTGGTTAAAAATGAGGGTGGGTTTCCCTTTCTCTCAGGGGTGACTCGGTATAGGAACGGTTTACACCTTGACAAGTTGAAACATTAAAAACGGTTCGATCACCCTCATTTTAAGGTTGAACAATAACCGAAATTAAATTACGGGGACAAACGATTACTATAAATTATGGAAGAATCTACAGAAGGTATAGGAATCACAGAGAAAATAGAAGAACTATATAGTCGGTAACTTTCTCAACACTATTTTTACAGATTAAAACTATTACCTAAACAAATTAAGAAACGGAACAAAATATGTAAAACTCCAACACAATAGTCCATGTATTCTTACATCTTAACAATGTAGAAGGACCTCAATTTATAAGGAACAAAGATTATTACGAAAGTAGAATTGATAGATTTATTATTATTTAGAAAACTAAAACCAGAAAAATGTCCATTTCTTCCTGATAAGTGAAGGGAAAAAGAAGAATAGACCCGGTCTAGTGAAGGTTTGATGGAGAGAGAAGAATCACTCTCCACTAAACTGAAGAATAAAACTTTTATGAGAATAATACCTTTTAAAAACTGTATATGGTTTCATGTCTTAAATATTTTACTAGAGAGTACATTGGTAGTTAGTCAAATCTGTACATGGTTTAGTTGTATTTACAAATAGGGGTGGTCGAGACGGTAGGGTATAATAAAATTCCGTTCAGAGCATACAGTATATTTAATTACGAATTTATAAACATATATATAGAAATTTTCCTGAAATTTTTTGGGTTCAGGGTAATAGTAGGACATTGTTATTAAAGGATTGTAGTAGTTTATATTAAAAAATCAAACAAACTCAGTTCTGGGTTTATTCCTGACACTTTCGGACAGTAACCAGTTACAGAGGATTGAGAGTAAGTTAAATATCCAAGGGTGACAGAAAATAAAAAGAACGTTGAACAAACAACTTCTTTAGTCCGGTGAATAGGAAATATATTTTTATAAAACAAACTACCCCAATATATCCATTACAAGAAATCGTTATATATAACCTGTATAAAAAAGAGTCTTGTACATTCAGTTAAAACCCAAAAATTGACTACAAGTTTTGAGGTATCAATGACAAAAAACTTTTACAGAATAGAGGAGATGAATGGATGACATACATGACCTACTCTATTACGTGTCCTGTCTGTAAAATACTCGTGGATGACGTACCCTTGTGGTCTGGAGGACTGGACGGAGGACTCTTTGGACATACGTCCAGTCCTTCGTTGTCACTCTTCACCTACACCTTGTTGTCTGACCAAGGTTTAGCCCTTTCCTCATGTAGTTCCGACATATAACAGTGGTATGATTAAATTGAATGTACGTCTCGTGTAGTACTCTTTATGGCCCGACCTACTTCGTCTTCGACCTTAGTTCTAACGGTCCTCTTTATAGTTATTGGAATCTATACGTCTACTGTGGTGGGAATACCTTCTTTCACTTCTTCACTTCTCGGAGAACTACTTTCACTTTCTCCTCTCACTTTTTCAACCGAATTTAGAGTTGTAAGTCTTTTGATTCTAGTACCGTAGACCAGGGTAGTCAAGTACCGTTTATCTACCCTTTTGTTACCTTTGTCACTGTTTGAAATAAAAACCCGAGGTTTTAGTGACGTCTACCACTGATGTCGGTACTTTAATTTTCTGTGAACGAGGAACCTTCTTTTCGATACTGGTTGGATCTGTCGTACAATTTTACGTCTCTCCAATGAACGGTTGTTTCCAGGTAGATTAGTTTCGATACCAAAAAGGTCATCAGTACATAGTCACACTCTCAACCTGACACTTCTTCCGACTCGCGACTTCTTGACTACGAAATCTTGACACCACAACCTCTTCTGAGAACTCTCAGGGAACCTGACGTTCCTCTAGGTTGGTCAGGTAGGATTTCCCTCAGTCAGGACTTATAAGTAACCTTCCTGACTACGACTTCGACTTTGAAGTTATGAAAACCGGTGGACTAGGTTTATTGACCGAGTAACCTTTTCTGGGACTACAACCCTTTCTAACTTCCGTCCTCCTCTTCCTCTGCTGTCTCCTACTCTACCAACCTACCGTAGTGGCTGAGTTTCCTGTACTCAAACTTATTCAAGACCCTCAACCACTACCTGTCCCTCCGGACCGTACGACGTCAGGTACCCCAGCGTTTCTCACCCTGTGCTGACTCACTGACTTGACTTAACTTGAGACACAGTACGGGATACGGTCTAAGACTCTTTATATTGATGCTTGTTCGATCTTCGATTCGGACCTCGAATTTGGTTTCGAAACCACCAGACGTCTTGGGGACTTCTCTGAAACAATTGTACGTCCAGGGGCCCAGGGTAGGTTCTGTCCCACAGTCCCCCAGATTACACCCTGTGACCTTACCCGTTCAAAGTAGTTCACGACAGGACACCTTTATTCACTTTCATAGGCAACGAGTCAGGACAGGTTGACTCAACTCTTCACAGTTCCTGTGACACCCAGCACCGCTGATGTACCCTGTCGCGTCAGCACTGGATCCGACCTACGGGCCCCGGTGTCCCCCTCGCTGCGACCTGACCTATTGTTGACGCTTCTCGTGAATCGTCTAAGAACACGGGGTTTGTTTCATACGCGTGTTTCTGTGGACTCGAGTCTAGGACGGAGGTCCGAAGGCGGGGAAGGAGCGACGAACTGGAACTGTCACCTTCGAAGTGGAGGTCCCGCATTTGGAGACTCGGATCTTACCCGTTAATCAGGAAGGAGCGCTACCACCTCCTCCCACATTACTCGGCCACACGCCGCGGGAGAGTCACAACCACTTTTCCTCCACAGTTCCTACACCTGTCCAAACCTCTACCTCTCTCCCGCCTCGTCCTGAGGTCCCTCTATGGGCCCCTCGCTACCCGCCCCTGAGGGGGTGGCACCCCTGACCTCACTCCCAAGTTCAAGCGGCCCACGTGAGTCTGACGTCAGGGACTCCGGTGGTGCCCCGCCGCGACACCCTGTCCCTGGGACCCTACCGTGTCCCTGGGGACCCCGACCGTACCCCGGTCGCTTCTCCTCCGCTCTTGATCCATAATCATTAGTGAAGGGGCCCCTCCCGTCCTACCCTAGCAAGACCAAGGGAGACGTCGTCCTCCCCGTTGACTCCGCTCCTGGTCAAGGAAGGGAGTGGAAAACTTTCAGTTGGTCGTCGACGACACTACCTTTCTTGAGGCCGAACTCTCATAACCACTGCAGGGCCGAGACTGGGCAGGTCCTTGGAACTTAGCGTCCGACAAATTCGACGGTCCCGACAAAATTGTGGACATTCTGTCATGTCCACACTACGGCCATGGAGGGTCGCCTCTTCGTCCCGGTGACGTCCACTACCGATCTTTCCCCGAAACGGTAGATAGACCATCCCTAGGTCCCAGTTGTGGACGTGTCCCTAATTTTCCACTTGAAGTTTCCGACTCGAATTTTTCTTGACGTTGCTCGATTCACGAATTAGAGGAGAGGAAAGAGTACTATCGGGTACTCCAGCCATGATGATATCGTGGGTACAATGTCTACTCTTTCGACTCAGAGTCTCAGCACCACACCGAACAGACCCCAACGTGTCGGTCGTCCCGGACAGAGAACTGAGGGCCCAAGACACGGGTGTAGACTGGTCTGTAATCGACTGCGACCTCTCCCCCCTGGAGAAGGACGGGTCGACAACAGGAAGTAGAGACCAAGGACCGAAGGAAGGAGGGAAGAGTCGGAGAGACCGGATCGGAAGGGGGAGGGGGCGGGGTCCCACGGTCAGACCACTGATTTTGTTCCTCGGAGAGACACGGGTGTTGAGTACAGGTGGTCAGTCTCCCCAGGTACGGGGACCGGCGTCACCACCCGAGTCTCCACCCGCACACAGAGTTCGGACCGGTGACTCCGACCTAAGACCCTCCCGACCTTCATAACCTTCTCCCTGAGACGAAACGGACGACCCGTCAACACTCGGACCCGAAGACCTTTCCAACGAACTCGGAGACTACAATGAAGTTGGGTCTCCTCGGCTGACTGGACACCCGAACACATGACCCTACGTCGACTTGGTAGACGTCGGAAGACGGGCGGGGCGGGACGGGGGTGGAGGGTGGATAGAGGTGGCGGAGGGGTGGTGGCTGAGTGGTCTGGACCCTTGACTCCACACCCAGGGGGTAGGGGGATGGAGGTGTCCCTTTCAAGGGTCGCGGTGTGACTGTCCGTTCCGTCCACACGACTCGTTCTATACGCTTCTACGCGTTGACCACTCGTCACTCACCCGGGTTACCGACCTTAGGGTAGTTCCGAAAGTAAGAGAAGGGTAGATCGTTTGGAGAACTCGGAGACGGGTCTCCCATCAATTCTCCCAAGTCTCACACCGTGACCTCTGTCTGGGTGTCTGTGTGAGGAGGTGGGGTCCGAGTCTAAGGTCGAAGGAGTGAGTTTTCACTAGAACTCGTTTAATAAATTGAAGAAACACGGACAACAGAAGTTTTGTTTCCTTTGTCACTTTAAGGGAGTATGGAGGTCTTTAGGATTTATGGGACGGGTAACTGGTGTCAGGGGAGAAAGTACTCTGGTACGAAACGAGGACGGTAGGGGGACGAATCTAGAGGAAGGTCGCACTGGTATCACCTCGATTTGCACACCGGAGACTCGTGCCCGGTAGACAGTGGGTCAGCGTGGACCACTACTTCCTCTTCCCGAGAGACCAGTCCCCTTGGCGTCTTCGTCTCCGGGACTTTGTCCGTCGACGTCTCCGGGTGTCCCAGACGCCCCGACTCACTCATTCGACACACAGACGTGACGAGTGGGTCGCAGACAGAGGGAGTACACGGGGACACTCTCGAAGACGAGGGGGATTCTATCCTGACACCTGTGTTCCTGGCCGGACTTCCGGGGCCCTCCGGAGTAAACTTTTTGTGTTACTTCTTGCCCCTCCGGGACTAAGAGTACTACATGGAGACCTTCTTTACCGTAGGTCCGCCGTGGTTCTGGGAGGTAATCTTGACCTTATTAACCTCGACTCGGTCCTCCTCGTCCGTAGGGTCGGTGTCACCTTCTTCAATCGTCCTCCGTCCTCCCCGGGTTCCCGTGTCGGACCGGCACGAACCGTCCTACCCCCCGCCCCTCCCTCCAACCACGTACGGGAGCCGTCGGTTTGTGGGAACGTACCGCGAGACCCGGAGAGGTGCCTCCTCGACCTTCGATTTTATCCTGAGATAAAACCCCCGGGCTCCGCTCGACCTTAGTGAAGGGACGGTCTGCCCTCTCCAACGGCGTCAGAGAGGCTCCGGTCCGAGAGACGGGTCGTCCTCACCACTCCACACCCGGAACTGTCATCCCACACTCCACCACCACCACCCCCCGAGTCCGACTCTTCTCTCCTTCTGTCACGACAAGGTCCCGGACTCCGTAAGTAAAAGAGAGAGACAGGAGGGTCAACGGGACCCTCTCCCTCGACCCCACGAGGGGTAAAGAGACTTCTTGTCTGACTCCAAGTCTCTTCGGTTCATAGAACACGGTCCGGCGAGTCGCCGTCACGGTCCCCGGGCCTACTACGGACTCCGACACACGATTGGAGTCACCACATGGGCTCGTACTGGAGTTGTGTGTCTTCCGCTTCGGCACAGGACTCGTGGCTGACGTTCAGTTGGGGAGAGGGTGCGATCGAGCCACTGGGGGACTCGATGGGGGACCCTGTCTTCGGGGACACTGGGGGGTAAAGTGTCCATCTGGACTCCTCGTCCCAGTCCGGACCCGACGGGGCCGGTGTCGACCCGGGACTTACGCGTTGTGTTGTGTTGTGCCCGTTCAGGGAAGAGAGGACCGGACAGAGGGGTCGACAAGTAAACTTCTCTGCCGAGTTCCTGACACAGAGGGTCCCTCCGACTGTCCCTCGTCCCGCCCCCCGACCTCCCCGAAAAGGTTCGGATCGGAGACGATCGGAGACGGTGAAGGACATTTGGGTAAAGGCCGTGAAGTCCACTTACGCGCCTTACCAATAATAGTCAAGTGAAAATGTCTACTTCGGGTCCCTCCCGTTCGTCTACCAGGTCCTGTTGGGTCTCTCCTTCCCCGCGGCGACCGGGGAGGGGTTGGGACGGCCGAGGGTAGGGACGGGAGAGACGACGAGAAAGGACTACGGTGACTCTCGGTCCCGGAAGGACTCGGTTTCCGACACGGGGGTGGACGGGGGTCGGTCCCAAGAACCAACGGTCCCTCCGTCCACCGTCGTTCCGGTAACGTCCGGGGAGGAGTGGGGGTAGAGGGGACGTCTCTGGGCCGGTCTTTATCGGGACAGGTAGGAGTGGTGCCCAAGGGTGGAACCGGCGAACGGCACGAGTCGACACGTACAGGAGAGGGGAGAGTAGACAGCCCCTCTCCTGGCCTCGGTGCGTGCGGTACAGAGGGTAAAGGGGCAGTCAGTGGACAGGACGGTGGGGGTGCGGGTAGGGAACGACTCCGAGGAGGTCGTGGCGGGCCTCAAGGACGGGTAGAGCAACGACTCGGGTCTTTCGACGGGGTAGCCCAGGATAACGGGGCCGGTCGAAGGAAACCTCCGGGTTCGTCGTCGAGTGTCCGACGTGGTTCCGGCCCGGGGGAGTCCCGACGGCGGGACGGGCGGACCCAGACGCCACGGGAGAGGGACGGGTGAAGGGTGGGCCCGGCTGACCGTCGGTGCAAGTCGGAGGTTTCCGGAGAGGGCAGAGAGTGAGGAGAAGACGATCTGGTGGGTCCAGAGGGGTGTTGGACGTCCCTCTCTGGGGAAGTAGACCGTTTGAGAGGAGGAGAGGACCGCGTCGGTGGGGGGGACGAGCTTCATCGACTGAGGGGGGGCGTGGTACGGGGGCGGGGTGGAGCGAGAGGAGAGCCGACCACAGGTGACACACACCGAGTCCCTGACTTTGTGGTAGTTAGGGCTCCGGTCTTTCGGACTCCACCTCGGGGTTCGACGACGCACTGGCACCCATTCTGTGCCCCGCAGGGACTCGGAGGAGTATTATTGTCGTAACGGGAAGGTCCCGACTACCCCCCGACAGCCAGTTTACTCTTTAGTCTCCAATTTTCCGAGACATTGGACATTTCGTGTCCGTAAAGTAACACTCCCCAACAACTCTAATTAAAGTTCAACATTTCCCCTACACACGTGACCCGCACTCCCCGTCTAAGTACCGCCCCCGACCTTGTCTCAACGGTGCTAGGGTGGGTGTCCGAAGTCCCTGGTCGTAGGCACAAGGGACAGAACTACCAGTCCCTTCCCCGACCCCGGAGTGTCGACGATTCGCTCCCAACCGTGGTCCGGACAGGGGTCGTGTCTTCGACCCTCACCCAAAGAAACAGGGGAGACCGGAAGAAGAGCAATGGTCGAACTCAAAATCACCGGAGTATCAGGTCGGGGACATCCCGAAGTCGTCCCTCAGGTCGGTATGTCCCTTGGGGTTTGACGGGGGAGTGACCACGTGTCCCGAGAAGTAGTCGACGAGACAACCCAGTCCGACGGAGCCGGAAAAGGTGCCTCGACGGGGAGGCTCCGAAGAAGAACTCTTACGGGGAACCCCTCCCCCAGAGGCGACCGGAGAGACGGAGCGACCTACGTCCGGACCTCAAACAGGTAGAACCCCGGGGTCTCGTAGGTCGAGGAAGGGGCATCTGGGTGGTCCGGAGTCCACAGCCCCTCCGGTGGTAGACGTGGGGGTTGTGTAGGGACGGGAGGTGAGACCGACTCACTCCCAGAGGGACGGCTCGACCACGGAGGGACGGAGGGAACGAGACCCGTCGAGAGGCGAACCGACAGACTCAACGGGGGACGGAGGGAGACCGAACGAGTCTTGGAGGCAAGAGGGCATCCGGTGGAGGGAGCGGGTGGTAGGGGTACAAAGAGGCAGAGACTAAGGCAGTGACTGACAGACACAGAGAGGTGGAGGGGGTGACGACAGTGCCGGCGAGGATGTAGCGACATATTATACGGAAGGTTTGACAGGCGTGAGGGACTTGGGAGAGGGTGCAAGGACTAGGGAGGAAATCAGGGAACCGGGTCCACAACCGTCCCTCCAGGTCCTCCTCCTCTCCTTCCTCTCCGAATCTGTCGGACCTTTCTCAACTCCTCCCCTCTGTCGGTCGACTTAGAGACGAGAAGGTCCGTTCCTTCCAGGGCCTTCGTGCTCCGTGTCCACGACCGGAGGCCTGGGAGTAAGGTCCCTCCGGCGTAGGGTCCTTCTCCATTAGGATCACTGTCCACCCCCCAGTCCCCAGACTAAGACTTAAACCCCGAGACGTGGACGGAGAGACATACTGTAGAGTTGGGAGGAGGGACCCGGACAGAAGGGGGCAGGTACCCCTGGTCCCCAGGGAGAACCGAAGGAAGGGAGACGTCTGTGACAATCTCGACTTCGGTCGGGAGTCGGTCGTCCCCGAGACCGGATGGACGGGACAACGATACCATGAACGTCGCGTTACCTGTCGATGCCGCTGACATTGGTTCCTAGGGACCGGCCACAGGGTTCGAACTCGTACCTCACAGTCCTTAACGGGTGCCAGGGTAAACCGTAACCACCGTCCCGGTTCCGGTCTCCGGAGTCCTGAGGGTCGGACCTCGAGAGAAGGCCGCGGTGTCGGGTTCCGACTTTCCGTCGCCCGGGCCCGGGGTCGAGGTAGCAAGGACAAACCAAGTCACGATTTAGGAAAGAGGATCCCGTCCGAGAAGGAACGAACGAGTCCGCGAGTTGTTTATAAACAAGGTCCTTCTTTGTCTGCCTACTGTGTCTTCGGGAGACTGTAGACGTCCCCCACCCCGACTCCGGTCCTGGACCCGTTCGCGGAGACCAACCCTAGGGTTTCCCGGAGACATCCCTAGAATATTGTCTAAACTCTGTCACTCACCTCATCCCCCGTGCCCCCCGTAACCTCCAATGGGTATTAACCTCCTCCCTCGGTTTGATCTGAACCCGTAGGAGGGTCAAGACGGTCCACAGCCAAGACAGGAAGGGGTGGTACAAGGGTTCTGGAAGTCAACAGGACTTCCTACAACCTTGTCTCGGGATCCAACAGTCTGCACAGTCCCGGGACCTCCAGTAATTCAGGTCGCAGAATTGACACTTCTACTCCCCTCACTCAAAGTCTTTTACCTTCTCTAATCGGTCCTAGTGTACCATTCAGGCTTGGGTTTGAGGAAGAGATCGGAGGGTCAGGAGTACATGACTCTCGATTCACTCGATAGTCCGAAGGGAAAGCAGTGCCGACGGTCCTTCGAGTCTCCAGTCAAAACGTTTGACACAGAGCACACCAGTCGGGTAGTTTTAGGACCGACCTTTCATCAAGTGTACTAGACCTAGGTTTTTATACGGGTTCTGGTGCGGCCCGGACCAGTGTATACTCTAGAGTAAATTAGGTTTATCGTTTCGTACACTGTATCTATGTTCACCGGGAAAAATTGTCTACTCCCTTGTCCAAGTCTCGGTATTTAGCTGAACGGGTTTCAGTGCGTCGACCATTGACCCTCTCTGTCTTAAGTTTCGATCCTGGGGGATCCAGACTATGCGTGTCAGAAGTGTTTATAACTGTATTTACGGCAACGAGAGCCGAGGTACGGGGGTACGGCCGCGACACACGTAACGGTCAGAGGGCGTGGATGAGAGTGGGACAGGTGTCCCTCGGGGAACTCCTCGAACGCCTCCACCCCGAACCAAAACTTTGAAGAGGGGAAAGGTTAGGACCCTCGGGGTCGGGATGTGACAGGAACACCTTTCTAAGTACACGACCCCCAAACGTAAAAATCTTTCAGACCGTTTGTGTCTGGTCTGTCGGTGTCTTCCTTTTTTTTCAATTTTTTGTTTGTTTTTTTCCGTGTTTCTACAACTAGTGTCGTAACACATAGAACCTCTTTATGACCTTAAGTAGGTGCATGTCCTCCCTTTCCCTCGGAACCTTCTTTTCGACACTGGTTGGATCTGTCTCATAATTTTTCGTCTCTGTAGTGAAACGGTTGTTTCCAGGTATATCAATTTCGACCAAAAAGGCCATCAGTCCATACTTACACTCCCAACCTGGTATTTCTTCCGACTCGTGGTTTCTTAACTACGAAAACTTGACGTCACAACCTCTTCTAAGAACTCCCAGGGAACCTGTCGTTCCTCTAGTGTGGTCAGTTAGGATTTCCTTTAGTTGGGACATATATGTAACCTTCCTGACTACGACTTCGACTTTGAGGTTGTGAAACCGGTGGACTACGCTTCTTGACTGAGTAACCTTTTCTGGGACTACGACCCTTTCTAACTTCTGTCTTCCGCCCCTACTGTCTCCTACTCTACCAACCTACCGTAGTGGCTAGCTACCTGTACTCAAACTCGTTCGAGGTCCTTGACCACTACCTGTCCCTCCGGACCGCACGATGTCAGGTACCCCAGTGGTTCTCAGCCTGTACTGACTCGCTGACTTGTTGTTGTCATTGGACACCAATCCTAAGACGTGAAAACGACGACTCTGTGTTACAAGTTAGGGACCAGTCCCTTGGTTCTAGGACATCTGACACGTAGCGTCAGTTTTATTATTTATTTATCTATTTCTTTATTTTGGTGGTCATAGTGGTCGATGGAGGAGTGGGGACGATCCCCAAAAGAGTCGTCCCGACCCGGTGTCCCTGAGACATAAATTTTTTTTTTTTTTTTCTTCTTCTTCTTCCTTTTACACATCTTAGGAAGTTATGGTTATTTTTGGTCTTTTTCGATGTCACTCTTTTCGGTCTAGGTACTTCTTCCCCGGTCCCAGTGTCGGTGCCCTCGATTGATTTCGGACTGTGTCTATTCCCCCTTCTATACTGCCCCACTTTGTCGACTCAACTTACGGAAGATCTAAGAAAAAATAAAGAGAAATTCGTCACACTCAAGTATTCCTTTTACTCAACCAAAAAAAAAAAAAAAAAACCTTCGACCGTCCTTCCTTCGTTCGTTTCTACTTGGATGTTCTTAATCCGGGGTCACCACCCCGAAAATAAACCCTACGTCCGCCGACAGTCGACGCACTCACCGTGGGAGAATGCGGAACCGGGGGTGGAACCAGGGGGAAAGAGGGTGAGCTACAGGGCGGTCCCGACACTGACTTCCTCCGATCTGTCCCCTCTCCGTCCCAGGGGTGAGGGACCGGGGCGTCCTCTCTCTCTCCCCGTCCTCGACTCCTTCCCGAACTGCCGCGGAGGTTCCGGGGAAGACACTGATGTTCGAGCACTATCGATTACAAGAATGTGGGGGTCTAAGTCGCTAGAGGGGGGTGGGGGTAAAGTCTCGGCGGTCCTCGGCCCTCACTTCCTCACTTCGCTCTCTAGTCTCCTCGACGGACGGCCCCTCGTCCCCTTCCCTTTCGTCCACCCTCCCGACACTTCCCTCGTCCACCCTCTCGGTTCCACTCAGTCGTGACTACCTCGTCGTCCGAACGTCGGAACCTCGGAGGGACGTCACCACACGAGCGGAGACGCGAGACCCGACCGACACGACGCGCGAGACGGGGGGCTCAGGGACCCGAGGGGCGGGGTCACAGGAGGTGAAACTATGGGGTCTCTCAGGAACGACGACCGCGAACAGTTTTGAACGGATGGGACATAGTGTACGTGTAGAGTGTCACTGTCCCCGGAAAGAATTCCTCGGCGACAGTGCTCACAGACTCGCTTCACCGGTTGGTCACTGTTCCTTCCACAAATCCTCCCTAGAACTTCCCGGGGACATAGCGAGACCTACCCTCCGGGTGAATCACACCTGACGTGTGAGACAGGGGGACAGGAATACCCACCTCCCGTTCTGTTGGAGATGGACACAAGGTCCACCTTCCATGGACTCAGACTCCAGGAGAAATCGATGACGGCCGACGGGAGTCACGGTCTCGTAGTGACTTTACTTCGTCCGTCCTCCCCTACTCCAGTCACTCAGGAGGGTGCCCGGACGTCCCGACCTCCCTCCCTACAGTGACCCCAACCTCTCGTTCTGGGACCCCACGCCGGTGGATCCTGGGAAGACTCTTGTACCCGTCCGCTCGTCGGCGTGAACACAGACCGACTTACCGGGGAAGTTCCGGGGGTTTCCAGTGCCCACGTGAGACCCTTTAGACCTATCCCTGTCTCCTCCTTCTCTCCTTCGGGGAAGGTGGGAGAGAATCGGGGCTGGAGTCCTTCTTACCTTCACTTCCCCTTCGACCGGGGACCCCGAGACTGTCAAGGGTGGAACCAAGTCTGGTCGGGGAATCAAGAGACCCGGAGGTAAAGGAGAGACTCTGGTTTAGGAACAGGGTGGACGGAACTTTCCAGAATACGTTTATTTTTTTCTGTAACACTACTCAAGAACCCGCGAACCGGGGGAAAATATCCTTTCTCCGGAGTCCAATAAAAGAATTTGACAATTTCATGGGCCTTACGTCGTACTAAATGGGTTTACCGGTTGTACCTCACGCCCCGAAGTGTTTCGTCGGTTGCCGTGACCTGTCGCCGACTCGGACGGAGGTCCAAGGGTAGACACATCGCCTAAGTTCCTCCCACGGGAGGCGAAGGAACATGGGGCTTACAACCCATGTGTCAACCGTGTATGATATCTGAATCTCGACCTTTCTTGGGGGTTGAGTTTCCAAGACCCTGTCTGATCGTTCCTACCGGTGTCCCGGTGGACCACACATACGGAAAACGGTTCCCTGAATTGGTGCAAGGGTCTCCTGCCTCAGTTGAAGGGCGGGAAACTTAGCACTGGACCTAATCGCTTATTTTACGGTACCTTCACTGCAATATGTTCAAGTTCCAATCTGAGTTCTCTGGAACGTCGACGACGGAAGTGGGACAAGCTGACGACGGGGTTCTGAGGTACCTCACTAGACCACATCGGACAACCTCCTCCTCTCCGGTTACCTCCTCTTTGCTCCGGGGGTCCGGCCGTCGCTCTGGATGACGGGCTGTACGCTCACTCACTCCTGGAATACCGGACCGACTGGAGGTGCGATTCGTTCCGACGACCTCACCGGGTGTCTTTGCCCGCGCCTCGAGGGCGGTCGGGTGGGTGTGGTGGAGTCTTTCTCATTTGGTCACAACAGATGCAGATCCCGCCGGACAATGTGTCTGTTCGATTGGCTTCGGACTTCTTCCCTTCTCTGGGTAGGTTCCCGGGTGTCACTCCTCTCTGGTTCAGGTTGATACTGGCGCAGAGGGACTCTCGGGAAGGGTGGCGTCACAGGACTTCAGTTCGAGTAGTCGGGTCGGGGTACACACACACATAAACGCTCCTACATTTGGTTCACCCGGGAACGGTTAAAAGGGACTCAATGTTTCCCGACCGACTGTAGGTGTGTCCTACAGGGAGCAGGGAACTTTCCTCCATACCAAGTAAGGTAAGACGCCTCTCACTTTGACTCCGGTCCTCAACGACCCGTTGAACGACTGTCGAACAATTATCGTTTCCAGGCTGAGTTTGGGTGAGTCTGGAAGATACGGGTGAATCCTAGGAAAGGTGACCGAGGGTCTTTCCTCTGGTCGTCCACTATTTCAAGAGAGGTTCCCAGTCAGAGAGTCTTTTCCCGTGTGTGTATATGTTGGTATGTTATGTGTGTATGTATGGGGTGTGTGTATGTATGTGTGGTGTGTGTGTGTGTGTGTGCCTATGTTGTGTGTGTATGTATGTGTGGTGTGTGTGTGTGTGTGTGCCTATGTTGTGTGTGTATGTATGTGTGGTGTGTGTGTGTATATTATGTGTCTATGTATGTATGGTATGTGTTTATGTAGAGTGTGTATGTGTTGTGTGTGTGTATGTGTTGTGTGTGTGGTGTGTATGTGTTGTGTGTGTGTGTTGTGTGTGTATGTATGGTGTGTGTGTACGGTGTGTGTATGTTATGTGTCTATGTATGTGTGGTATGTGTTTATGTATAGTGTGTATGTGTTATGTGTGTATGTATGTTGTGTGTGTGTTGTGTGTGTATGTATGGTGTGTATATGTCGTATGTGTGTGTGTGGTGTGTGTGTATGTGTGTGTAGTATGTATGGTGTTTATATGGTACGTGTGTATGTATGTGCGTGTGTATTGTGTATGTCGTGTGTGTATGTAAGGTGTGAATGTACGTGAAGTGTGTGTTTCTGTGTACTGTGTGTGTACGTTCGTGGGGTATGCGTGTCTGTGTGGTGTGTCTGTGTGTAGTACGACCAGAGAGAGACAGGGAGAAAGAGAGACCGAGAAGAAGGGTTGGGAGGTAGAAGTTGGTCGGGTGGGGATCACCTGGTATATGAAATAATTTTTATATATCTATGTTTGAGGTAACAGTTAGACCCGACCCGGATACCCGGGTCTCCCTGGCGTCCCTCCCTGCCGGGAATAGGACGAGGAACCCCAGGGTGAAGACGTGGGTTTGGGTTGTGTTGGTCCCCGGTTTGTCGACCGAGATTCCCGGAGCTCGCTGGTCGGTCGACCCACCCCTCCCCCGCCCCACGGGTCTCTCCCGGACGTGGCGGACCAGGACGCCCGTGTGTACCGTCTTCCACCTAAGCCACGGAGGTAGAAAGGTAAATATCTATAAATGTTTTCTTTCAGTACTCGTTGTCTGGTGTCAGTACGTCTTCTTTGCGTGGGGGGAGGGTGGGAGGGTTTGATCGGTCACCGGGTGGGGTCTTGGGGTTCTACGGGTGGGGGGTTGTCAGGTCCGTGGAAGGGGTTCCAAGACTCTCGTTTCCCCCTTACAGGAACTTCCCAGCCACCCCTTTCCCACTCCCCAGACCCCAAGGACTCGAGCGGTCACCCATCCACGACCCCTCAGCCCACAGGACCGGGAAAGGATCCGGACCCAAGACCTCAGTCAGCCTTCCCGAGAGGGTCAGAAACTTCGGGAGTGCAGGGAGGTCTTCCAGGCCTCGGTCCCACTCAAGACAGGACTCACACCTCCCCCACAGGACCGTCGTGTGGGGGGTCGCTCCGAGGACACCCTTCGTTCTCCCGCCCGAGTCTCCAGTCTACCGTCTGAGGGACGCCATCCTCTACAACAGGTCGCCCTCCCACCGAACGTACGCGAGGTCTAGGTCCACCGACGGTTTGAGGTCGTAGGCCTACTACGGGCGGAGGAGGAACCTCGGGCGGAGGTCCGGGTCCGGGCGTCGGTGCCGCCGTCGCCGGCGTCGGAGGAGGAGGTAGAGGAGAAGGAGGACCGAGTACTCCCGGTCGAGCAAGAGCATCGTCTTCCGTGACCCGCCCCCGCCGCCCCGCCCGTCGTGCCACTAGAACGAGAGGACGTCGAGGGCCCGTCTCGTCGTCCCGCACGGCCGGTGGAGCATCCAGAACACCTTCGCGCTCATCAGGTGGAACATCACCGAGAAGAGGAGCTTCTGGTGCCCGAGCTTCGCCACCGGGGTGTCCTAGAGCGACCGGTCCATCCTCGACGCCCGGACCCACCAGTACCGACACCGGAGGTGGTATGGGAGGTCCTACTGGTGCTAGAGCTTCAGGAGGCTGAGGTCGAGGAGGAACGGGTACGGTATCTCGCCCGACAGGAGCAGCTAGAGCACCTGTTACTACTACCCGCTCTGGTCCTTCTACGCCAGGTCCGGCTACAGCATCGGGTGCAACTCCAGGGCGACTAGGTCGCCGTCCATGAGCGGGAGGACCCAGTACATCCCGAACTACTCGACCCGGGCGTGCACCCGGAGGTGCTACACCGAGAACGCATCCAACGGGTGCGCGGTGTACTCCGTCTCGAACGGCAGCGCGTGGCTCTACTGCCGCACCACCGACTTGTCGTTGCAGACGCGGGCGAAGAACCCGGCCCGGTAGAACCGGTACTACCACGGTTAGTACTTCCTCAGCTACTGTGTCGGGTGCTATCTGACCTGGTGGTGCCGCTACTGGCGGTCGCCCGTGAGGAGGCAGTGCGTGGCCTTGGGCATCGGCTACCAGCAGACGCAGAGGTGACTCTTCTCCTTCCGCGGGTCCTTCGGTAAGTGCACGTATTACGTCCCGAACCCTCGGTGGCCACGGCGGGGCGGCGGAGGGCGGCGCCGGGGGCGGCGCCGGGGGCGGCCCGGCCGGAGGTCCAGTGGCACCTTCTTCCGCTACGTGGTCTTCTCCTCCGGCTTTTTCTCGGTCCTCTGCTCCTTCCGGCGCCTCTTCTAGTACTCGTACATCGCGGTCGCGCACAGGTGCGTCCACCACTTCTACAGGCGGTACATCGCGACGCTGAACAACGAGTCCAACCGCTTCATCTGCAACGTAACCGGCAAGAAAAAGTGCTTCGCCAACGCCGCAAAGGCGGCCCCGTGCACCCGGACGGGCAACGCCGACACGGGCACGTACAGGACTTCGGCCGCACCAGTGGACCCTTCTGCGTCCCGGACGTCCCCTCTTCGGTCTGTGTACTCCACGGTCCCTCGCTCACGCATGATACCCCCTACCGAGAGGTTTACGGGGGTCCCTGGGTCCAAGATCCCACCGTTCCTTGGACGGGTTTCTACGGGTCCTCCCCTTTTCGGACCTGATCCTGGGTTCCAAAGGAAGTGGGGAGTCCGTCTTACAATTCTACCAAGACTGTTGTCGCTCCTTCACGGAGACACCGGTCGGGTCGAGGTCCCAACCCCGGACGACCTGGTCATCGACTCCGGTGACCCTAAGTCCAGGCTCAGGGTCGGGGAGTACGACGTGGGAGACGGGTAGTAGGGGGGGCGGTCTTGGAGGAAACTAACGAGAAGGGAAAGGAAGGTCCTCGAAGGTCTACGGGTAGAGTCGTGGCGGGGGGTGACTAGTAGGGTGACCGGGACTTGTCTCCGAGAACACTTACGAGACCCGGGACGAGGGGAGGGACACAAGTCGGAGACGGGAAACCCAGAGAACTCCCGACCTGTAAGGGAACGCGACAGGTCAAGTCGTGGGTGACCGGTGGACACGGAGAATGTAAGTCAATTTTAATTTGTTTTGCAGGCGTAGTCAAGGGGTCAACGTTATCGGTGTAAAGTTCCCGAGACATCGATGCACACCGATGACCGATGGTACGGCCTGTCTCGTCCAAGTCCTGTCAGGGGAGTCACGTCTTCCAAGACGACCCATCGTGACCCTGGGTGTCGGGGTGGAGTCAAGGACAGGACAGGGGTCTGAACAGTCCTCGACGCCACCTACTTCTGAGGTTTCACCGCCAGTTCTGTCTTCCTTCCCCTCGAGACTCAAAACTGGGAACCCATCCGTAGGGATAACGTATAGTGTCCACTCCCTTACCCCCGAATCTCTCCTTTTCACTAGATAGATTCCGGTGTGTCGTCCATTCACCCAGGTCTAGGTCCTCACAGATTGAGAAGTCGGGGGTCCACGACAGTGATGGTGACTCAAATGACACACCTCTGGACCCCGCCCCAATCCTCCTCCTCCCTTCGTCTGTATGATGATGATGGACCGATACATATATTGACGTCTGTTGAGTAAAGAGGAGAGACTCGGAATCAAAGGAGTAGACATTTTACCCCTACTTTTGGGACGGAGTGTCCTTGGGGTCCTCTGACATCCACGAGACACTTTCGGTCACTGAGGACGGAAGGAAGGGCAAAGGGTCCCTCGTCCTCCTTCGACCACTCTCCATCCTAAACGGACAGTCGCAGGGGTCGACAAAGTCACCTCCGCCGGAGAGTGGTACGACCCACCGCCCACATGGTCGACCCGGATACCTCCCGTCTAGGGGGATAGTGGGGACGGAAGGTACCCCGGGGTTCTCTCTCTCTACCACGACAGGTCCCGGGGTCCACCGACCGTCCCGACCCCGACCCGGGTCCGGGCCCAAGGATCATTGCAAAACCGGGTCTTAATATATTCCGACCTTCAAAGATAAAAGACAAGATAAGAAGAAGGACTAGATTAACACGTAGACACCGTTACAAATATGTGAAGGGGCCAAGTCCTGTTGAGCCAACGGCGTCGTTGGCCACGCGCGGTTGCGACATTAAATCTCTAGTTGCCGAAGTCACGGACGGAGAAGGGTCCTCTTTGAGGGAGAGAGTCGGGTCCCTCACGCTCGGGACGGGGAGGAGGAGGGGGTGCCAGTGGGGTGGGACTGAGACCCAAGTAGAGGGAAGGGGGGAATTTTACTCGGGGGACCTAGGGGGTTCAGGACCTTCAGGATCTAGGTGGTACATTGAACCCGTTCAATGAACTGCCGAGACTTGGAGTCAAAGAAGTAGACCTTTTACCCTGGTCACTCTGGGTACCTAGATTTCTAGATTGTCCATTACTTACCCCCACTCGTTACGACCAGGAATTCTCCAGGACCAAAATCACCCTCAGTCCGGCAGAGACGATGGAGGGGATCGTAGGGCTACCGGTCCCGAGGTCCACCATCAAGGTTTCCCTGACCCCCGGTCTCCATGGAAGATCCGATATTTACCGAAAGTCCCTTCAGAAGGAAGTGATTTATACAGGGAAAAGTGAAACAGAGTAGTAGCGGTTACGGAGGTACTCGTGGTGTCTTTCTTGGTCTCGGGTTTCCTTCCCAAAGTTCTACTCACTAAAGTTCTGGGATTAAAACCCCAAAGGGACCACCGAGTCACCATTTCTTAGGTGGACGGTCACATCCTTTGACAAAGCCAGGAACCAGGTCCTTCTAGGGTGTGTGGAGCCTCGTTGATTCGGGCACGTGGTGCTGATGACTCGACCCGAGATCTCGGGTCTTTGGCGTTGATGACTCGGGAGCGTGTTGATGGATGGTTTCGGGTACGTGGGACCTCGGGTGCGAGACGTTGTTCCCTTCGGCGACGTTACTCTTCGACTCGGGACGTTGATCTTCATCGGGGACGAGTAGTGTTGATCTCTTCTCGACCGCCGCCCGCCGTCACATCTGAGTCGTGTCGTTGGGGGGGGTTTTTCTTGTTGGTTCTAGGAGTAAAATGTGGACTCCGGTTCCTTCGAGTCTCGACCCTACTTGAACGGTTCCCAGGGTCTCGTCGACCCGGTCGGGGCCCGCTAGTGGAGTTAGGGTGAGGACCTTCGAGTTCCACGAGAGGACCTCCCCCAACCCCATCCCACACCCCACACCCTTCTCTCCCGGGGTCAGGTCGGTCCGTCCGAGATCTGGGTCACCGGCGTCGAAACGTCCTATCTTTATCTCCCCTGTCTCTCGTCACTGGACCCGAAACCACCGACTTCTACCACCCCGGGTCTCTCTCACTCTCGGGACGGGTTCCGGTGTCTCCCCGGGCGCCTCGACGCCCGGAACAGACGACGGGTTTCCCTGACCGGGACTGGAACCCCTAAGGAGACCACGACGTCCTCTCCCAAGAGGTGCCGCGAGGGGCGTGGTCGCTACGGGTGACAAAGGGTAAGGACGCACCTTCACTGTCCTCAGAGTCGGTTCGGGGTCCTTCTCCGAGGCGTACAGGGGCTGGGGTACGAGGGGTGGGAGATGTGAGTGTGGGAGGTGAAGTTGCGTCGGGGTCGGTCCGGGAGATTAGTCGGGGCGGGGTAGCCGGTGCGGGACAGTAGTCGGGGTGGGAGAGTAGCCGGGGCGGGAGGGTAGTCGAGGCGAGAGGCAGTCGGACCAGGAGGTCGGAGTCGGGGTGTGCCATCGGGCCACCTCTGAGAGTAGAGGTCCGGGGCGCGGGGGAGAGAGCCAGTGTCCTGGGGTAAAGGGCTCGGGGACGGGATCCGGTCCGGGACCCGGTGGGAGCGGCCCACGTAGTCGAGCCCTAGTCTTTGCAGGTGAGGACCCGCCGACCCTTTCGTCTGTGGCTCTCGTCCACGACGGGGATCCGGGCAGTGGGAGGTGGAGCCCCTAGGCCGCACACCGCGCACGGGGACTTCTTGGACCCGACCACTCTCCGGGTCGGGGAGCAGACGTCACTGGGCAGGTCTATGTGGCGACGGGGCAGTGGCGTTCGGGGACGTCCTCGCGCCCAGCCCCAACCCCCGCCCCGACGCGACACGACGTCCGTGGTCCTAGTGGCGTTTCGCTCCTCAGGCTGCGAGCCGCTCCCGGGCGCCTAGTGACGCCGGTCTTCTACCGGTCGAAAAGACAGGGAGAGAACAGTGTGCCTAGAAGGACCGCTTCCGTGTTCCCGGGCTCCCTTTTTCTTACTTTCTCTTTCCCGGTGTCTACTGCCCTCTCTCCGCTGCCCGTAACTGTTGACCCATGGTGGGGGGAGGCTGCCATCTACGAAATGATTTTCTCTGTCGTTCTCCCGGGACCGACAAGTCCGCGGACGTGGTACCGATGTCAATTCATGAAAAGACCTTCCGTCCCTCGACCAGAATGGGCGAGCGTGGCTTACACGGAGTACTCGTTCGTGACGTCTTGTCCCAGAGGTCCTACCCCTGGGATTCCCGACCGGGGGACCGACGGAGGGACCCACTGGGCCCTGTTCGGGTAGCGGAGGGGCGACCCACGAAGGACGACACGGACAGGAAGTAAGATTCTCACGTCGGACGTTGTAGAAAGCACCACTTACAAGAACGAAAACCCCTTTACTACCCCTACCCTCTACGACCAACGAAAAAAAAAATTTACATTACAGGAAAGAACCGTTTCACCTCGTAACTGTTACGACATGTTCAATGAAATAAACCCCCCCCCCTACCAATTAAAGCGATACGACACTTGTAGACCTAGGATCTGTTGATCCCTATGACTCCGACTCTCGTCCCGACGTCGTGCGCTCAACCGTCGACCGCCTGTGAACTCGGAGACCCTCCCTCACTTCCACTGGTCGACCCAACAGTCGAACGACAGGACGGGGAAGGATCCCTCAATTACTCCCGACCTGGGACGGACGGTCCCCCAGGCCTCTCCGTCCTCCTGGTCGGGCGGGGACACAGGAGAATCCGAAATGAATACTAAAATACTGTGACTTACGTGGGAGGAACGGGTGTTGAGGAAAACTTTTTTTTTTTTTCTCTCTCTTTTATGATTTCACCGTCGTCGAGGACGTCCGAGGTCGTCGGGTCCGTCCGGCACCCCACTCAGAGGGGTGCTCATGGGACGGGGAGCACCCTCAGTGTCACCAAAGACGTGTAGTACATCCGGGAGACCGGGGTCTGTCGTCGTCGTCACCCAGGACTCTGGGTCCCGTCCGTCCACGTGAGTCGGGGCTCTGCGCCCTCCCTCCACCCCCCGTCTTCGGACCTATATCCCTCGGGAATCGGGTGGCCGGGACCTCTTCTTTTACCGTTGGATGAGGTCATAAGAACGAACCTCTTAAACTACCTGTCTCCTCTGACCTCCTGATGTCAGGTACCCCAGCGTTTCTCAGTCTGTACTGACTCACTGAGTGTGATCGGGTTGTCGTCCTGAAACCGGTAGGGAAACTACAGTCACCCTGTTGTCTCTCCACTTCCATGGTCGGGCACTAGTGTGTCGAGTCACACCCGGGACGACTTGGACGGTAGGGAGAGCCACCGGCGGGAGTCTCTTCCTTGTGAGACCTTCACGGTCGAGATACGGTCCGCGACGGACCAGAGAGAGTAACTGCGTAGTGTCGTTGAGAAACAATTAAATTGTTCATAAATAATTCGTGGATGGTGTCGTTGTTCGTCCCAATAATAAAGAGAAGGGTCGACTTCTTAGTGTCCGACCCCCACCCCACCCCTACCCCCTCATCTCTACCCCAGTGTGTCGTCTACTTCGTTTGGTCCTAAGACTGAGTCCGGGCGACCGAGGCCCGGGACCGAGTGGGACTAGGGTCGGAGACCGGAAGGGAAGTGGAGAGTGCTACGGGATACGTTGGGTCTGGGGGAGCACGGAGAGGGGCCGGGAGGTCCGAGTCGGGCTCGGGGGACAAGAGACTTCACAAGGCTCCGACGTGACGGTCGACGGTCGGGACGAAAGAACGTCGGGGAACCGGTAGTGAGTTGACGAGAAGTTGACATACCTCTGTACCCGACCAATTTCGGAGTGTAAACCCCGAAATTGGTCGTGCAATCCGAGAACCCGAGTCAAGAGGAAGATCGTACAGGAGACACTTGGAGTCAAACGAGTAGACGTTCTACTTGTACCACGATTGTTACGGACGGCGACGACGACGACGATTTAGTGAAGTCAACACAGGCTGAGACACACTGGCGTTTCTGTTCTCGGGTGGTCCGAGGGGACAGGGACCCTAAGAGGTCCGTTCTTGTGACCTCACCCAACGGTAACGGAAGAGGTTACGTACTTTCACTTTTCACTTTCACTTCAGCGAGTCAACACAGACTGAAAATCACTGGGGTACCTGACGTCGGATGGTCCCAGGAGGTAAGTACCCTAAAAGGTCCGTTATCATGACCTCACCCCACGGTAGCGGAAGAGGTTTGTTACGGATGGAGTGGATATATTATCTTTGTACCGACTCCCCAGTTGTCCCGTAACGTCCATTTTGCGTTTCTTACTCTACTCTACTTTTACTACTACTGCTCCTACTCCATTCTTGAGACCGGACCTTCTGGTCTTTAGGTCGAAGTTCTGGGTCGAGGTGGTGATTGACAAGGTCGGTCCCCGAGGAAGAGAGGTAGATATTCTACCCCCTGGAATGATCGAGAGGTCGTCCCCTCACCTCTTCTTCCTTCACCTTACTTTCTTCCCGGGTCGTGTCACAGACATTAATCCGTCCGCTACCCCACCCACGAAGACTCAGATTCGTCGAAGGGGGACGGTACTCGGGAAGCACCCGGACTTGCCCTCTGACTGAGAAGAGGTCTCCCGTTTGGGTGTCCCGTTACGCCCGTCACGTCCCGGCCCTACCCTCCATATTAAAGGGACCCCCTCCACCCTCCTTAATTGAGGTGACAGGGTAAAGGGTCGGGAAACTCCTCGTGTCCCGGAGGGAGATGGGTTCGAGAGCTGACTCCGGAGAGTCCGGACCTGATAGACCAACTCCCTTCCCCCCTAGCAGGAAATTAGTATATGTGGGTCCCTAAACCTCCTCCTTTTTCTGAATTACGTCCGTCGACTCGAGTCACGGAGGTTCTCATTCTCCGTCGACCCCTACCGTCGGTGTTCCCACAGGGCAGGACGGGCGCCGGGAGACACCCGGAGACGGGCGAGACGTCCGGGGGATTCTCCAACTTGATGAAAGAGAACTGCTAAGAGCTCTAGGGTGTAGAAGGGGGAGGGTCCCGTCACTGAGACTGAGACCTCAGAGACACGGTAACAGACTGACACACTGGAACCCGTTCAATGAATCGGAGAGACCAGGGACGCTCGGTGTAGGAATCCACCCTGTTTATCATACGGAGTGACTCCTCATTTACCCTAGTACGTGTCCACGGTTCGTGTCTCATTCTCCAACTATTCATTATGTTTGTCAAGAAAGGACTTTGAGGTAGGGACCTAAAGTCTACAGGACGGGACGTCGGGTGGGACGTGGTAGTGCACCGGGGTAGGTTGAAAAGAAGGTGGTCGTGTTCCCTCGTCCATTTATTCTCGTCACCGGAGTCTGAGAGTGTCTCGACCCGTCCTCCGTCCGAGTCAGGACAGACCGTGGTCGCCCTAGGAACTGGAGATTCGAAGTCACAGAAGTAAACGTTTCCTTGTATCATTGCGGATGGAACGTCCCACCACAGGACTCCCGGTCTTCGTCTAACAGTTGACAGTATTTTCACGTCCGGTGTGACACCCCTGAGTTCTTTACGAGAAGGAGGGGCTGTGGAAGAAACCATGGGGCTTTAGGGGGACGTGCGTGTCAGGGAAGGGGTGACCCGTGCCACACTGCCTCGTTTTAGGTGTGTCTCGTCAATCATACGTGAACGAGACCCGCCCGTGACAAGACTCACGAAATGCGACTAGTTAAGGACGGCAGGAGTGACACTGGAGTCTCCTTCAAAGGTAAAAATCGGGATGAAATAAATAATTTTTTTTAAAAAAAACCCCCCCCCGGTGTGGAGCACCGAACGCTCGAAAATCAAGGGGTTGATCCTTAGTTTAGAGACAGGGGACGTCACTTTCGCACTCAGGATTGGTGACCCGGCGGTCCTTTGAGGGATAGGGACGAAATCTTCATTCTTTTGGTTCCGTGTCTTTCCAAGGAGTTCAACGACTTCCAGTGTGTCGAGTGTTCACCATCTCGGTCCTAAACCCGGGTTCGTCGACTGCGGTCGCGTGTAAGCAATCTGCCAGACGAGAGGACCGGAACCTCATTACGACAGTGTAGTTTTCGGAGAAGGTGAATCATTCGTAAATAGTGCGGACGGGAAGATGCACGGCTCAAGACAGGTCAAGTCAGAACAGTCCTTTCCTCTTTGACCCAGTCTCCCGTTCAACCTCGGTTCGAGACCCAGGGACTGAAGTCCGGACCGGTCCAGACTCGTCACACCCCGGTTGACCGAGTAAGGAGGTCGAGACGTGGAGGGGAGAGGGAGGTTGGTAAGCCGGTAGGCCACTCGTCCAAACCTTTCGCTTAAGGGGTCTTACAGGTCGACCCGGAAGGCCAGTACCGGTTCACCGTCCTCGTAGGTTGACGGGCCGAGATTGGACGTCCCTACGGGAAACGACTTGACGGCTCCGGACCGGGGAAGGTACTGACTGTCGCCGAGGGATGGGTGTTTCCTTGGGGAAGACAACCGGTCTGTCAGGGTGGTTTCTCCGGGGAGTTTGTGAAAACAGGAGAAGGAATGTCCTTAAACTTCCGTCTAGGGGTTTCCGAAGAGAAAGGGTCTTGTTGGAGTCGACGGAGTGATGACCCCCTCGGTTCCGGAACGACCCCGAAGATCCCTGGGAGAGACGACGCACGAGTAGGGAGTTCCCGTGAGTGAGGACGACGTGTGAACGGAGCCCAGTCCGTGACCGCACCTGAGTGGGTCGAGGATGCATTGTGTATTGTTCGTAAACGGACCCGCCGTCGGTACCTAACATCGCTCGACGAACTTCCTTTTCATACCCCGTTACACTCTTTCTTCTGTTGCCCGGGACGAAACTACGCCCAGGGACTTCCGGAGCAACTCTTTTACTGCAAATTTTGACTCTGGACTCCTCATCCATCCGCGGTTCTGTTAGGCTTCTCAACACATAGACACACTTCCTACCCACATCTTGTAAGGTCTTTCTCCTAGACGTCGTCCTGGTCTCTCGTCCTCACTTCACTCGGTCTCGCTCCTCTCGACGGGGTCTCCTCCGGGGCCTCTCACCCCTCGTCCCAACACCTTAAGTGGGAGCGCCAATGCCCTTTGCCGTCCGCCAGTCCAAGACGGACCAAACTAGGAAATTTGAAAGTGTACTGTAGAAATTCTGTTGATCCCTATTCGTCAGTAATATTATCTGGGAACACATAGGTGGTGACCCGAAGTCTTTTTTTGGTAGGAGTTATACCGGGGTCACCGTGGGCACGGGAACAGACCGGAGTCTCCGGTGGCGACGGGCTCGCACGGGCGAATGACCCCCTACTCTACACGGTCCTACGACGCACCCCGTGTCACCTTCGACCTCCAGCCGTTCTCCCGATGACGACGACGGGTCCGCCCACTACTACCCGCCGAACCTCGACGGTCCCACCACCGTCACAACGAGCTCTCTTCATTTGTCTAACCCCTGTGCAAGACCTGTTTCTCGGGGGTCCGACACCCCCACCCGATGCACCTCCCGTCCCTTCTCCCCACAGTCTTTGTCCACAACCACTCTACGACTTTCTCCTGGTCCAGATTCCTCGTTGTCAAGGGTCACACGTCACCGGAACCTTACCGGCGTACCCCTTCAGGTCCTCTGAGTAGACTGCCCGTGTGGAGCCCCTCCAACATTCCACACTCTCACCTACTCTAGAGGACCCGTCCTTACGACCTACTCTTCTCCCCCCCGAACTCTGGGTCGGGGCTCGTAGAGGACGTGCAGTTACTCTTGGACCGAGTCGTCTACCTCCGGTTCTCCGTCTACCTCCCCTTACACTCCTGTCACCCCGGGGACTTCGGCCCTCTTCCCCCCTCTACTTGTCTCAACTGGTCAACTGGTCGGGTCGGGTCGGGTGGTTTCGGTCACTGAGGTGGACGGAGGGGTGACCCTGTGTAAGAGAGAGGGGTCGGTTTTTGTCCACTTCCGAGGAGTGCCCGTCTCCTCTCCCGTTCCACGACCCGTTCGACCCCCTCCTCCCCTTCCGTCCCCCGTCCTCGTCTCCACTGAAATCCTGTCGGGTGTTGACGGGAGGGGTGGGATCGAGGGGTCGACCCTACCCCTACCTCTAGGACCGGTCGGGGAGGGGGTAACAGGGGTCCTGGTCGGGGAAGGGGTAACAGGGTAAGAACCGACGAGTCGTTTGTGTAGAGGTCCTCGACCCCGACCCGTCCATCCAGAGAGTCTGAACCCCCTCAGTCCCAACTACGGGGACCGAGTGTGTACTAAGGGGTCTAAGAGGTGCCCCAAGTGTCCGGTTTGGACTCTTCTCCACATACATCGCCCCACCCATTCCCCTAGTCTCAACGCACGGTCCCCATTAAGTCGTCTCGGGTGGGGCCCACCGAAACCTCTCGGTGTCCTGACGGACACTGTCAACCCACCCGAGGACCCTGGTCCCGGACGTCTGTCAAGACGTGAGCTCCTCGGCCCACGGCCCACACGGGTCGGGTCTGACCTTCGTCGGGTTTGTCCTACCGCGCGGTGCATCGGTCCTTTTTTCCTCCCCCTCCGGCCAGTCCTCGGCACACCCAGAGNTCGGTGTCCTGACGGACACTGTCAACCCACCCGAGGACCCTGGTCCCGGACGTCTGTCAAGACGTGAGCTCCTCGGCCCACGGCCCACACGGGTCGGGTCTGACCTTCGTCGGGTTTGTCCTACCGTACGGTGCATCGGTCCTTTTTTCCTCCCCCTCCGGCCAGTCCTCGGCACACCCAGAGATTCTACACAAAAATTCACCTTTTTTTTTTTTTCCGTTGGGACCCCTTGTGACTCATATCATAGATGGTAAACATGTTTTTTCCTCTCCCTCCTTTAAATGTCTATGTGTATAAACGAGCAGACCCGAACAGACACCTACCTCTGGGTCCTTTGACCACTGTACCCGACGGAGGTCCCTCCCCTTCGTCCACCGACCCCTTCCCCACCCTCCTCCTTGAGAGTGACATAAGGACAAACATAGAAAAGTTAAAATCTTGGTAAACTTACATAGTGGATGTTGTTGTTTTTTTTCTGTGTATCTTTTGATAGTTGATAGTGTATAGTTGATATATAGTTTGATATACACATGTATACACATCTTCCCAGTATCGTGAGTATTCCAGGAGTTTTCCCTGACACTAGGACCTTCCCCTCTCTTGTTTGTGAAGTGAATCCACGACTGGCCGGTACCTTTTTACAGAATTGGAGAGACTTAACGAAGGTATTTTTCCCCTCCCTAATGTGGGTGAAGTGCCCGTACAACGTTTCTACTATTCACTGGAACCTCCCATTTCGTAATAGTCGACACGTATCTGCGAAGAACTTCCCCTACTGAACAGTAGGTCGAGAGAGGTGTCGGGGAGGTTCTGAGGATACTCGGGTGCCAGGAGGGTCGCCAAGAGTGCCTCCGGCGACCGAGCGGGGACGAGCGGAGGAACTCAGAAAGTCCAGACTTCCGGAGAGAGACCCAGTGGGGAAAGGGTCGGAGAGATAAGTCTTGGGTGAGTCACAGGTCCGAGTCGGAGGTGAATTCTATGGTAGACCGGGCCTAGCGGGAGGGTTCTGTTCGTCTAAGTCGAGGACGAGACCCCAGTCCTCCGTAGATTCTCCGTAGTACTTGGGTCGTGCCGGTTCTACCCTCCTAGCGGGGAGGGGACTGAAGGGGTAGAGTCAGATACTGGAGGACCCCCGGCGAGTCCGTAGTGTGGAAGTTGGGAGGGGTTTGGGTTCGTAGTCCTATTGTAGTGTTATTGGTTGTAATCACAAATGAGAGGGACCTCTTCCTTTGGTGCCTGTCCCCTCGGACCACCTGACGTCAGGGACCCCAGCGTTTCTCAACCTGTGCTGACTCGCTAATTATGCTCACAAATGAGACCCGGTTCGGGACCTCCGAGGAAACTGGGAGCACTGTAGGGTCTCAACCCACGACAATAAAAATAAGGGGTGGCAGGGAGGCCCTCAAGTCCTCGACGGGGGCTGTCCACTTGCCTCCCTGACTCTGGACCTGAGCCCGGGGTGCGACTCAGGTAGGTCGGACGTCGTGGGAGGGACGTCGGTCGGTGTGGGGGCGACCGTTGAGGCACCCCAGGAGAGACTCGGAGGACGGAGGTGAGGGGTGCGTTAGGACAGAGACGTGCCCGACTCCTGGGTGCAGTGAGGAATCGCGCCTCGAGACGAAGAGTGACTCAGGAGGACGGGAGACTGGAGGGGAGAGGAGAGGGTGGGACTGGGGGGCCGGTACACCCAGGAGGAAGAACAGGGAGACCCAGACATGTAACCGGGGGAAAACCTACTCTAGGAGACTCTGAGGGGCCAAGCATGGAAGGATGGTAAGGTTAGAACTGAGTTTCCGACGGAGGAGGCTCTCCAGGGCGTCCACGAGAGGCAGACGCAGGACTAGAAGGTGTGTCGCAAACAGACTAGGTTTGGATAAAGTGGGCGTTAGAGACGTTCACGACTCCCTGGAGGTGGGAGCCGAAGTGGGGCTTGGGGTCACGGACCGTGTGCCCCTGCGAAATATTTGTAGGCCACTGACGGTTTTGGTTCTATGAAAGTCGAGCAGTATTAAGGGCAGTCCCTGGATGCCTCCCGCTACACCGTCTTGCACTGGTCCTCCTCGATAAAAACAGTGGTCTCAGTCCCCTCGGAGAGTCACCTCCACCGGAGACCTCGTCCCTGGTCTTCCTCTGGAAGACACCACGACCTCGCCCCGTCCTACAGACCCCGGAACCCGGGCGCGGAGAGCGAGAGTACCTCGTGACCGAAGAAACATCCACAGGGGTCCACAGGAGGGTCACCCCACGGGTTCCAGGATCCGGGTCTTCTGTTCGAGATTCTTGTCCTCCCCCGTCACCACCACACCCGGTGTCCGTCCCGGTCGTCCTCTTTCGCCGTCTGTCCGGAGCCTTCCCGGTCTCTGTCGCCATCTTATCAGGACGAGTAGGTGCCGGTACTCCCTGACAGCGATAGTCTTACGGATGATACACGTCCGTTTCTCGATGTTCGAGTGGGCAGTAGAAACTGGTAGACTCGTCCGAGGACTACGATCTGAGAGTCTGAGGTAAATAAGTAAGGAAGTAGTGGAATTTTTGTACGACTCGACCTTACCGTTGACGGGAGTACGGACTACGATTTCGACTTCGAGGTTATGAAACCAGTGGTCTATATTCTCGGTCGAGTAACCTTTTCTGGAACTACGACCCTTTCTAAATTCCATCCTCTTCCCCTGTTGTCTCCTACTCTACCAACCTACCGTAGTGGCTGAGTTACCTGGACTCAAACTCGTTTAAGACCCTCTACCACTTCCTACCCCTTCGGACCACACGACGTCAGGTACCCCAGTGTTTCTCAGCCTGTACTGAATCACTGAGTTGTTGTTGACGGACCACACACAGGTTGTGACAGGCCACGAAAGGGAGTCTCCCGTGAGACATTTAATAACACCTTACTTATTTGTAAATAACTCGTGGATGACATACGCCTCTCTTTTTTAACTTATGCTGTCGTGAGACGAAACGACTCAAGACACATGTTCATAGACGTCTGTCCTCCTTTCCCAGGAGTGCTGGTCTCCCGAATCTCTCTTCCAGGGGTCTTTCTGTACCTCGTTTTCTGTAAGGGGTTTCCCCTTAGTCCCGACCCTCCCCGTCGTTCACCCTGGATCCGGAGTCCCACCCTACTAATTGGTCCTCCGAGTCCCCGGACCTCGATTCACCCGATGACCCGTTTCTGTCTCCCCAGACTCTTCTCTTTTCGTCGTTAAGAACCGTGAATGTAAGAGTCTTTGGTTTGTAGGGTCTTTTTTTCTTAGACCTGTGAGTTCGGAGAGAGTCACCGCGGAGGTTCCAAAGATGTGTCTCCTCTTCGAAAGGTTGAAAGACCAGTTCTGGGTCTCACTTTCGCTTGTATGACATGGACAATATGTTATGCCAGGTATGTAAAATTTTCGACTTTATCCTCGGGAGTGGGATAAGTGAGTCGGTCATTTCTCAGACTGACGTTACGTCCTCTGGATCCAAGCTAGGGAACCAGTCCTACCAGGGGACCTCTTCCTTTACCGTTGGGTGAGGCGACAAGAGCGGACTTCTTAGGGTACCTGTCTCCTCGGACCGCCCGATGTCAGATACCCCAGCGTTCTCAGACTGTTCTGACTCACTGAACGTGCGTGTCCTCGTAGTGTTTCATTATAAACGGGAGTGTATATTCACAAACTTTAAAAAAATAAAGTAATTTTTTTTGTATTTATCACCTGGGTGTTTGAGTTAAAGTGTTGGTGATTACCCAGTCCTGCACCTGTGTCCAACTTTTCGTGTGTGGAAGCACCACGAATCCTCGACACTTATCAAACTCTACCCTAGATCTCGAATAGAACTTTGACACTCACTGATAAGAACCTAACACCCGAAAACCCCCCGTGTTGACACCCCACTCAACAACCTCCGGTTCCCCCTTATAAACCTGTTCTGACAGTCTAGCAGTCCCAGTGTCCTGGTGGTGCGACACCGGGTCTGTCCTCCCTGAAGTCCAAGACCCAGGTTAGGGAAGGGGCCAAGACCCAATCTTGGGTGACGACAGGGGATGTTGTCTACGGTCTCGTCAACGAACGGGTGGAGGGTACTATCCCTAGAGTCGGCGAAGAGTCGTCGAGGGAGCTCACACCCCTCACTCCGACACGGTTCGATAATTCCGTCGACTACTGACCTTCAGGAAGGGTCCCGACTGACAAGAGCGACAGGGGACCGGACAATAGAGTCCCTAAGCCCGGTCGAACTCGTGCTCCGATACCGGACGAGAGACGGGGTGAGCCCAGGGAGAGGAGGGACACCGGGCCGAGGACGGGACACAGAGCCCCCACCGGGACCCCGGGTCGGTCTCTCTCCGAGGAAGGTTCCAGTCGACCGGAGTCCTAGACGTCGACGTGTCGGGCCGCGACCACGAGTCGGTCGGGACGTGGGGGTGGGTCGTCCAGACCTCCCGAATCGCCTCTCCAGTCCACGGTTGTGAGTTGTGCCGGTCTCGTCGTCTCGGACTTCCACTACCGACTCCTGGACCTTCAGACGGTTCTCACCGGTGACTCACCCGCCCTGTGTGTCTTCGGGTACAGGTGTTGTCCGGTCCAATATGAGGGTCCGAGTGCTCTAGAGGGACCGCTGGGCATCTACGTCCCCGTGATCGGGTGGGTTGCTCAGTCCCCTACCTCCGAACCTCCACACTTTTCCGACGACTTCCGGTGTGTCGGCGAGTCCCCACGCCAACCTGAATTTGGGTCTAAAAGACAGGGAGTGGGTGTCCCTAGTGCCTTCGGTTTCTCCGTGTCGGAGCGCCCCTCGTCCCCTCTCGACCAGACGGAGACCCTCCCCTTGTCCGGCCTCAGGAGACCGGGGTCCCAGTCTCGGTTCCGTCATCCCGGTCCGTCCATCGTTAATCGACTTGGAAGGTCTGTGTTCACCCGACACAGACCTCCTCCACCCCTCGAGGGGGATTTTTCCCACGCCCCCCGAGACTACAGGTACCCACTCGCTGACGTCGGCACAGACGGGGGAGGTGCAATGGGTGTCGTCCCGGGGAGATTGAGACCCGGAGGGTGGAGGGAACCCCCCGGAGTACCTCAAGGGTTTAAAGACTGGGGGTAGGGTAGACACTGGGTCTGACTCACCGTGGAATCGAGAAGGTCCGACCCCTACCTCCCGATTTGAAGAGTCCCGACGTCACCCTCTTCCCTCTGAGGTTGTCCTTACACCCCACTCCCAATTTCTCCTCAACGACCCAACCCACCCCTTCTCTGAAGTGACCCCGTAGGGTCTTCGGTCTGCCATTTTGAACCACGGCTAGGACGGAGGTTCTGTTCCAACCCACTTACGGGGAGCCCTCCGGAGTTAGAGGGGTAGTCATTTTACCCTAGTCGGGGAGTACCACCTGTCTCGGGGAAGAGGAACCGGAGAGATTCCAGGAGAGGATAGGACCATCGGACCCACCCCGACCCACCCGTGCTCTTGTCTACCCCATCGTTTTCCTTTTTCGGTCCGAGAGGGGTGAGTTGAGGTAGTGGTATCCAACAGGGAAGTGTGTCTCCTCGTTTCTCTCCAAGGATCCCCTGCAACTGGACCACTTACAGTGACCCTTGTTCATTCACTAGGTTAGGTCCAGATGGACTGAACCCGTTTGAAGAAACGAGTCGACGTGGGTGACACTGTTCCCCCCGATGACGGGGACGGGAAGAGAGGGTGGATCTCCAAAAGGGTCCTCTAGTCGAGTAGGGGGCGCATCTATGACCCTCGTAGAGTGCTCTGTCCCCCACAGTCGTCGGGATCCTCCGCTCTCCGTTTCCTTAGTCTTCCTCAGGACCCGAGACCAGGTCGGGGTTGAGACAGTGGGAGCGACACACTGGGACCCGTTTAGTGACACCAGAGACCCGAGGGTCGTCTCACGATCTCTTTGTTGTCTGTGTCCTCGTCCGGTTCCGACGTCCCATTTCCACTCCTCTCACCGGAGGTAACAGGTCCCCGACAAAGACGGGTCGAGGTGGGTATGAGGCGGCGTAGAACGGGGACGGGAAGCCTTCAGGGAGTCTGGGGTGTGGTCCGGGTGGGTTCGTCCGGATCTGGGTTCGACGACCCACTACCCAGTGGTGCCGTTGTGACTGAGGGGTGTGTCGAGGTCGACCCCAGACCTGGTGGTCCCGGATGGAAAGAACCATCGGGGCGAGGAACTGGACGGTCACGGGGAGTACCTACGGAGGGGGACGAGTACCCGGTCTACAAGGTCGTAGACCTCATCCCGACCAGTTACTGACCGGTCCATCGGTGTCCGCGTCCCACCCCTGCCCTACCCGCGTTCCTCTCCTTCCTCTCGGGACCGACCTACCCCACGTGGCAGGAAGGGAGTCCCTCGGTTTACGTCCCCACTTCCTACGGATCTTGACCCCGACCCACGTAAGGGTCGTCCTGTTTGTTGCGTACCGAGAAAGATGGACAGCCTGGACCTCGTCTGAAGGAAGAGTGACTCGGAGTCAAAAGAGTAGACCCTTCACCCTCACTACCGGAAGTGTCCCACGATTCCTCCTAATTCACTCTAGTGTTTGTATTTCAGGTCACATCTCGGACCGTGTAGCCTGGTACAGGGTGAGGACGTTGACCTGAAGACCCTTTTGGAGACAGTGGGGTCGACGGTAGGTAGTCTCGTCAAGTGTAGATACTCACACACTCACTTGTCTACACTCACACACGTTCGTACACTCTCTTTAACACACACTATCACCCGGTCTCTCGAGTCCTCAATCTCCCCCACATACACTCAACCCTACTCTACCCCCTTTGTACCCACCCCCGGGGCCTCCGGCGTGGGGTCGTGAGGAGGGTGGGCAAACGGACCAGATACTCAGGACTTGTCTTCGTCACCAGACCCTCGGACCGTTTGGGGAAGCCAAAGTTTGGCCACAGACCAGCGAAAGGTAAACACAGGTCAGCCGGGGAGGGGGAGCGTCTTGGAATCAAAGGGCCAGACACTTGTCTGTCTTAGTAGTTGCGAGTTCAGTCCAAGTTGTGCCCCTGGTCTGCCGCCCGACCCGACGCCCCCGTCTTGACCGGGTCCGAGAACCCTTACCCCGCCCCGCCCCCCTCTCCTCCCTCTGGGTCTCGATCGACTTCGCACTCGAGAGGGTGGGGGACCGACGTGGGGTGGGTGGTGGGGCCGTCAGGGAACACGCGCGCGGACGTCCTCGCGCGCGTGTGCGCGCGCGCGCGCGCGCACACTGAGTTCCAGATAAGTATCGACTCGAGGTGGTCGACGTCGCAGTGTTCGTCTCCCCGGAGTCGGGTATAATAATAAAGTTAATGGTAGACTTAATTTTCAAACTCGTCGCTAGTCGGGTGCATCGCTCCTCTTCTCCCTCGTCCTCTTTTTATTTCTACTTTTTCTCTTCTTCCCGACACGAGGCTCTAAGAGGGGGGGTTGTGTGTATGTGTGAGGTTCCTCCTGACTCAGAGACTCCTCCGAATTTCCAATACGGTTCGGGGTCCTAAGGACGGACGGGGAGCGGGTCCCCGGGTCCCAGGAGCACCCTTACCCTCCTCGTAAAGATCTCCTGTCGGGTTGGTGTCGATGAAACACCTGTGTCTAGTGAGTCGGGTCGAAGAACTGGTGTGCCTACCCGTACGGTTCGAGTCTCTCCCACTCCTCGACTAGATTCCAGTGTGTCACTCGGCGTGGGTACCGAGGACCGAGGTTCTGGGAGAGAGTGGTCTGTCCGGGAAGGTGCCAAAGAAATCTGGAGCGTGCAACATACTGTGACTGTCGACACCCGCCGGGATCCCGTCCTGGTCCCTCCTGACTCCACCTGGACTGCAGGGGTAACCGAAGAGAAGGACGAGGGAAGAGGGACAAGGGTTCCGACCGAGGGGATCGGGTCTTGGTGCGTGCGTCGAGAGACGGTTTGGTGGGCGTCAGACGTGGGGATCGGGGTCTGGAGTGAGGTGGTAGTCGTGTTTCTGGGGAGGAACGGTGGTCACGTCCCCTGTCTCGGGACCGGGTTTAGATTGCCAGGTCAGTGGAAACCCGTCCGGTAAACGACAGAGACTCGGAGACAGAAGGGGAAACATTTTACTCAAAAGGAGGATCCGCGTACAGATAAAGATACAGAAGTCTTGCCTCGGGAGTCTCCTAGAGACTCCCCCACAGTATAACACCCCCGCTGTGCGGTAGAGAACGGTTCGGGGTCGGGTCCCCTCCCTGTAAAAGGTTAGAAGGAGTTCCTTCAGGGTCCCTGTCGGGGTCTCTTAACCTGACCGGGCGTGAGTTTAGGTCCGAGGAGGTGAAGGGACGACACACTGGAACCTGTTTAGTGTCTCTGAGAGACTCGGCACCGAGGGGGTAGACATTGTGCCCCTGGAGTCGAGCTGTAACACCCCAACGACCCTCCCAATTTACTCTTTCGACAAATGTTTCCGAGGATCGAACTACAGACCACGCTGCGACAAAGAAAGACCTTCGGCCATTCACTGCCCCGACGGAGGGTCGGGGAGGATCGCTGTCTTCTCTGGGACCTCTAGGACCTCGACTCCCGCAATAGTTGGAGTGGGTTTTTCGTCCTCAGTGGTCGAGTCCTGGGACCGTCCATGAATAGACCAAGACAGACTTATCGAGGGTCTTACTTCTCGAGTGATGAAGTGTTTTATAGGTGTCTTCGTGGAGGTCGAGACCCTTAGAAGATCTTCCCCGGTCTTAGAAGGTAGAATTGGGAGTTAGGTCGGACAGAGAGTACCCCTGACGGACTTTGACGGAACTTTTACTCAGACTTTCTGTCGAGAAGTTTATCTGGTGTGTTCCCCACCCTAATTACCAGTCCCTTCCACCCCCACCCTGTCGGTTCTTCGTTCCTCCCTCCTCCCTCCCTGGTTCCCAGAGAATCTCGAGGAGTCTCGAGGACCCAAGACAGACCCGACCCGAGTCGGAAGGTGTCCTCCGCACATACACGGACAGACAGAGAAACGAACGTCGACCCCGACCCTCGGTCTTCGAGACCCAAGTCCCGGGTCTAGACGAAGAAGGTTGGGGTTTGGTAATGACACTGGACCCCCCACCAGATGAAGGGAGAGACCCGAATTCAAAAGTGAAAACGTTTTATTTATTTATTTATTCTGGTAGTCTAGTCACTACATTCACGGTTGGGAAGACAGACTTAACTTTGGGACAGAACAGTCACCGACGAGTCGAACGTGGGGTGGAGGTCCGACCGCACGGTCCTCGGCTCCCCAGAGGCTCACAGACCAAAGTTCGGTCTCTGGAACAGAGAAGGGGGTACGAGGAGAAAGCACAGATCATCGAAAAAGTGTAGATCACGAAAACGCCCGAGATAGTCGGTCGGGATAAAATGTCCACTCCTCTACCTCCGGACCCTTTCACTTCAGTGAACGAGTTCCAGTGTCTCTCGGTTTCAAGTCTTGAGGGTGAGACACTGGTTCTGTCGTCGTCCTGAGTTCCCGTAGACAAAAGTCCTCTGAGTGGTTCCAGAGCTTATCGGTTGACAAGAGATAGGTCTACATGCGAAACAGGTCCCCCCAACGCAGTCCCCCGACGGGTTCCAGTGTGTCCGGTTCGTTACTGTCTAACCCCAGGTCTTGGGTCCGAGGGACGGAGGGTCCGGAGTGGGACGGTCCCCCTGTCGTTGTACCAGACTGGAGGACGGGACAGGTCCCTAGCGGTGCTAATCTGGGAGTAGGACGGAGCTCCGGACTGAACCGCCGAAGGTCTTCGGGAGTCGTGGACTCTGACTCCCCCTTCTCACTCGTCCTTCTGTCCTTTCTTTCAACTCCCAACCGGCGAACGGGGGGTCGGGAGACAGGGAGGGAGAGGAAGAGAGGAGCACGTCCCCCTCGCCGCGACTACATTACGTGAGTCGAAACCAGGGCCACGGTTAGAGTCTTCTCTCTGCTGTCTAACGCACTCGGTTTAAACCGTAGGATCCCCCTCTCCGTACTTTTCACCTCTACACCTCCTCTCCTCGCTCCTCGGACCCTCCACGCCCTCTTCCGGGGGACGGGTCGTCTGGGGATTTACGGAGGGAGGAAGCTGAGGCCGGGGGGAGGAGGGATCGAGTTGGACCCGAGCCCCGGAGGGGAGGAGTGAAACTCACCGGTCGGACCGACGAGGGACCTGGGAGGTCCGGGCCACGACGGCCAGGGTGGGCGGGGGGGTGGGGGAGTGTTGTGTGACGAGGTCGAGGTAAAGGGTGGCGGCGATCAGAGGACCAATGGTACAACGACCAACAGTACAGCGAATGTACAGGAGCACTGAGTCACCAGGGGCGTCTCCCCGGGGGAGGAGGAGTGTGGGGGGTGTCGTGTGCGGGGGCGGAGGGGGTCTAGGTGTAATTCTTGGTCGGGCGGGACATTCGGATGTGCCAAGGAGGAGGGGAAGGGAGAATCTAGGATTCGACTCTTTAAAAAAGTGTCGTAGAGGACTTCGCTGAAGTAAGATCGAGACGTTTACAGACAATTCTTGGATGATACGAGACCCGAACACAGGCGACGAAGGGCTCTGGACTGTATCAGATATTTAGTGAGTCGTTGGGTCACTTCCGTCATGGTAGTCATGGTGAGAGGTCCACCTCTTTGACTCCGAGTCTCTCCAGTTCGCTCTCCGGGTTCCAGTAGGTCACTTTTAAGTTCCGGTCGAGACAGACAAGGCTCAGTGGGGGTTTTGAAAAATACCCTCCTTTCGAAGAGTAAGTTCCCATTGGGTTTCCAAAGACTCTTGATCGAGGGTTCGGGGTTCAGGGAGGAGATTAAGACTTGTGAGGAGAAGAACCAGTCGGGAAAAAGTCCGGTATAAGGGGAGAGGAGTAATCGAGAAGTAGAAGGGTTTCCATTTTCCTTAGGAGTGAGGGTTGACGAGTCACGTAAGGGGTCGGACACTTGTCGAGAGTCGAGTACACTCGGTTCCGGGGGGGTGGGGCTGAACCTCCAGTCACCCTGTACGTCACCACAGGAGTAAGGTGTCTATGCCTCCGACTCCCAGTCCCTCTTCTCCCTGAACAGGTGGCACGACCGAGGAGTCGATCGACTCGACTAAAGATCCTCGGACTTACCTCCTATATGTTCCGGGTGACGGACCGTACCTTTTGGGGTCTCTTTCGGGTAGGAGAGTCACCTCTTGTCTCATCTTACAAGATCCAAGTCGGAAGGCTAAAGCGATACCCAGTCGAGTTGTCGGTTATCGGAACCGAGGACGGTACAACGTGGAGTCGGAAATGGGGTGGCGAGAGAAGATTTAAAACAAGGGAAGTAGGAACAGGTTCGACCCCGGTGTCAAACTGAGAGTCCGGGGGTTTATGACGATTCCCGAGGGGGTTTAGGGTTTCGGGACCTCCAGTGTTCTGACCTACACCCCCTCTTTGTCTTATCTGTAAAACACGTGTGTGTGTGTGTGTGAGTCGCCGGGTCGAGGAGAGACTCGGAACGTACCTACCGGAGGGAAAGAACCAAGGGGTTATGGAGTCGGACGAAGAACTGTGAGACGACGAGAACTCCGGGAGTGGACAGTTGAATCGGTCCGATGGGAGGTGGACAGAGAGGGGGTGGGGGTTGGGGAGGGGTACCATCTCGGACCCGAGACCCCTGTCTTCACACTACCTCTACGACCACCCCCCTTGCGACCTGTGACAGCGTCAACCTCCCTTCAAAGGGATGAGGTCCCGAGTAAGTCTGGAGAGAAAGGACCCCCAAGAGGCAGACCCGTCCCTTTTCGTCAGATCGGAGAGAGAGGTGTCGGACGGAGGGTGTGACACTTTGTACTTGACGGAAGAAGGGACCTATGAGCAGGTGGGTGGGATCCCAGAACCCCAGGTTTCATCCATGAGCTTTGTGTTCACCCTAAAACAAGTTCGTCCCGGGAAACGGTTGTCCGACGTCAACCCCTCTACTTTTCCTCTGCCTGGGAAGGGGGAGGGGGGAACGGTGTTCAGTGGACGGAGCTTTGAGGAGGTTGGGTCACACTGTTGACCTCCACCCACCTCCGTCCCTTTCCAGTACCGGCCCTGTCCTCCAGTTCCTCGGAAAGGGAGTGGAGATGGGGGCAAAAGACCGTCTTTGGGTCTGGAGCTACGAAGGCTGCTGCTGCCTATCTCCTGTTTTGAGTGGTCTAGGGCCCCTTAGCGGACTGGCGCGACTTGCGCGCGGACCGTCGCCCTTGGGCCCAAAATCTCTAGTCCAAGTCTCGCTCGCCCCGGCCTCGGCGGTCCAGGGCCCTGTGTGTCTGTGCGTGCTCTGGCCTGTTTGCCTGCCTGTCGCGGTCGCCGCTCGCGCCCGGGCCGAATGGCGCCCCGCGTCCCAGGCTGCTCAGAGGCCCTCCGCCGCTCGGCCGAAATGTAGGGTCCGCGCTAGCCCGCCCGCCGCAGGGCCCGCCCCTCTCCCCTCAGGGCCGCGGGGGAGGGGCGCTTGAGCCGCCCGGCCGGGGCGGGGGGGAAGGCCGACAGACACCCAGACAGGCAGCCAGGGGCCCAGACGACCAGAGGCCCGGCAGGGCGCGGCGAGAGGCGCCCGGCGGGTTGAAAAGTCGCAACGGGACACGGCGCGGGAGCCGCGGCGGAGCCGAAGTCGTAGCAGCCCGGGGCCCCGGCCCCGAGTCTCGCGTCCCCAGGCCCCCGGGTACCGCGACCGCGGGGGGGGGGCGGGGGCGGAGCCCGCGGAAGGGAAGCCGCGGGGGTGGCAAGAGAGCGGCAGGGGAGGCGCGTCAGCGGGCGGAACGCGAGGCTGGGGACGGGCGCCGCGAGCGGAGGCCGGGGATCTGGGGGCGCCGGCCGGCTGGGCCCGAGACGGCGGTGGAGGGGCGGCGCGCGACCCGAGACAGAGAGGGCTAGAGGCGGCGAGGGACCCAGAGAGAGGGGCGCCCAGCGCCAGAGGCAGAGGCAGCGGGAGGGTCAGCCGAGGGACGGCAGGAGGTGGGGACGGGCCAGAGAGGGAACGCACAGAGACGGAGAGAGCCAGAGCGAGCCCAGAGACAGAGAGAGAGGGAGGGTGAGAGCGACGCCGGGGGGCGCGGAAGCCTGGGTCCGGGGGCAGCGGACGCGGCGCAGGGGCCGGGCGGGCGGGCCCTCGGGGTCGAGGGCGGCGGGCGCCGCGCGGCTCTTGAGGGTTGAGCGCCGTGGGCGAGGCGAAACGCTCTGAAAGCGGGGAGGAGTGTGCACTGGGCGCGGGGTGACGCCTCCGGCGCGGGGGGTGGGAGGGTCGGGGCCTCGGGGCCCGCCGGGCGCCCCGGGCCGGGACGGGGAAAGGGGAGGCGGATTGGCCCGTAGTGTGGGGCCAGGGTTGGCGGGCGGCCGGCCCCGGCTCGGGCCCGACCCCCCGGCGCGCCCGGCGAGGACGGGCTCTAGGGCGGGCCCAAAAGGAGGAGCGAGGTCCCCGCGAGGAGGGCCTCGGGTAAGGCTGTCAGGCGACGGCCCAAAAAAGCAGGGGGAGTGGGGCGATCCCCGTCCACCTCTCTCAAGGAGGCACGTCCCTTCCCTGACACCCACCCTCTCCCAGCCATGGGCCGGGCCACCGCGGCCCAGCCGGGGGAGACGCCAGGGGAAGGCGAGGACTTCCTGCCCGTCAATTCCTGGAATGTGTGGGGCGAGGGCAGCTGCCTCCACACCGAGAAGACCTTGCTGGGAGTGTTAGTCGATCCATCGTGGCGGGGCAAAATGTCTGTCCCTCTGACTCCTGGTCTCTCGAACGGGTTCCAGTGGGTCTCCACCTGGTTTGGGGTCCGAGAGAAACAGACGTAGGAGTAATGGGGGTCTCACAGAGATTTTCCCTTCTAGCGCGGAAGAGCGGGACTCATCGCGGTTCCAAACCCGGGGTGTGACCTGTACCCCGCTTCTGGTGTCGCGAAGCATCAGAGACCGATCAGTCGGTGAAGGTACCTGAAAGACAGTGGAGTGAGGTTGTGAGAGTCCTACGTCCTCCAACCTTCTCCGTTCCATCCTCCTACTCTCTTACGGACGTCAATCTGTCGGTCTTCCTGAAAGGACCCTCGGACCTGTAGAGACCGGGGTCAATTCTCTCTCTCTGACTCCGTGGGGTTTCGGTCTGACTCTTGAATAACTTATGCTTTAGAGACTGAGGAGGAAGTTCGGTTAAGAGACTTCAACGCGGTCGGTGTCCTTGGTCTCGTGCACCTGGTGGTACTGCCAAAGGTTACGGGCGTCTGGGAGGGGTGGACTTTCCGAGGTCAGGGTAGAGGAGGTACACTACATGTCAGTCCAGGGTGAGAATAGGGTGTGGGGTCTATGGGTGTGTATGTGGGACCAAGGATACCTAAGGTCTTGTGTGGTCTACGGAGGTGTGGAGAGACGAAAACGTGTACGACAAGAAGGACGGACTTTACGGGACTCTTAAGGACATCAACGGGTCACGTCGGAGGTGCGACGGAGGAGATCCTTCCTGAGGACGACGGGAGTCGTCTTTAGTGGGTAGTGGAGAAGTAAGTGAGTAGGTCGTGGTCCGTGTCCAAACCAAGAACAATTCACCCGAACCCTCAGTCCGGTTGGACCCGAGTTGTCGTGGATCCTCGACATACTCGAACTCGTTTAAAAACATAAATTGGACAGACATTTTACTCGTGGGAGTGGTAACACTCGTGGAGTGTCCGTGTCTAGTTCACTCCACCTACGTGATCTTTACGTGTCGAGTATCATCCACGAGTTATTTGTCCTGGTAGGGAAGAACCAGGAGGGAAGTCGGGGCACGTCTCGAGGTATCGCGTACCGGGTAGGGTACGGGGTGAAGGAGTAATGGGACGACACGGGAGGGTCCGTCCGTTGATCCTGGCTACAGGGTACCTTACTCAGAAACTACACACTTACCGACCCCTTAAGTCCGTCGGACTTACCAGTCGCCGGTACACACGGACCATCGATAGTATGGCAAAGTACTTAACTTTCACCCTCTACTGCGTCCACTCTGTTTACCGGACACCAGAGAAGTCGACCGGTCTCCGAATCGGACCAGCGACGGAACCCTCACCGTCCAAGTCCCCTTCCTTCTCCTCACCCTTCCTCCCCCTCTACCCTTGTTCCCATAGAAATCTGGAACTCGCAGACAAAAGGACCCTAGCTTGGGTCACGATCCAGAGACCCCCCGTCGAATTCCTCTCTCACCCCTGAGTCCCCATCACTGAAGTCACTCTCCCCTCCTCCTCCGGACCATCGACACTCAGTGTCCCCAACTCTCCTTTGGAGACCACTACCAGGTGAACGATCCGGACCCCGACGTCAGATACCGGAGGGGACGAGTAGAGGGTATTCCTCGCCTCAGGACACCTCCGAATGCCACCCGACTCCCCTTCACACCTCCCCGGTTTTCCCCTGGAGGCCCGTCCCTCTCGAAATGCCTGAGGTCTCTTCTCAGAGAAGTCGTGGTGGGTGAAGGCACACTGAGATTTGTTGAGTGAAGCGGAGAAACCCGGAGTTACAGGAGTGTACATTTCGTCCCTCCTATTATAGGTGAACTTCCCCGATAAGACCCCTACTAATTTCTGATTTCTTCTTAAACGGCAAAAACGTATCTCCCGGCCCCGTCCTCACCCCTCAACCCCCCTCCGAACTCTCTGTCTCCGACGTCCCCCATCCGAACCCACAGTCTTCGACCCATTGGGACTCGTTCAACGAACAGGAGTGACCTGGAGTCTCCGGAGTTAGACAGTACCTCGTCAGGCCGGACCCCAGGGTTTCTCATTTATCCGAAACAGGACTACGACCCTTTCTAACTTCCGTCCTCCTCTTCCCCTGCTGTCTCCTACTTGACCAACCTACCGTAGCGACTGAGTCACCTGTACTCAAACTTGTTCGAGGTCGTCAACCACTACCTGTCCCTTCGGCCCGACGTCAGGTACCCCACGACGTTAGGTACCCCAGAGTTTCTCAGACTGTGTTGACTCACTGACTTGACTTGACTTGTGTCTTCGTTCGGAGGAAATTCACGGACAGTAGTCGGTCGGGACGAGATCCGGAAGTGCTCACGACAGAGTAAATTGGAAATGTCCTCGAGATGCTGTGTCGTGAACAATGTTCACCCCTTTGACTCCATACACCGGACCGGGACCCACCGGTCCTTGACGAGAGACGTTCCCACTCTGAACGAGACTTCAGACTACCCTTACTATCATTTTTGGAAGTAAGTAGATATGTAAAACGGTTTCGAAGGACGGGTAAGAGATAAGAGGGTGAACTGGGACTATTGTTGAGTGACTCCACCTCTGAGACTGATGGGTCCATTCAAGTGTCCATTCTTTGGACCTCTCTCCTTCACCGAACGGACCCCAACGAGTCCCACAATCGTTCACAGACTCGGTGCTAAACTTGGTAGAGGATAAAAGACCCCTTTCCAGTGGGGTCCGGTCGTCTCGTGGGTGATTGGCTGAGTGAGACCCTCGGGTTGGTCCGGAGGGACCAAGTTGTCCTCGGGACTCTCGAACACGTCTCTCGATCCACCTGACCTCCCCTTCCCTTGAACCCGGTTCGTCGACCCTGTCGACCCCTCCCCTCCCTTTTCAGATGGAGCTTTATCATCTCAGTGTCTCAGGTCTTTAAAAGTGGATCTCTCAAAGAATTTCAGTCTGTTCGGGTAAGATGTCTACCCCGTTTGACTCCTTCGGGTCGACGAATCTAATTTTTAGTGGAGTCCTGTGTCGACCGGACAGAGTCCCGAGATTTCGGGGTCGTTAAGACTCCCCACTCCTGGTCTCCACCCCTTTCCCTGTAACCCCCAAGTAGGATCGTTCGACACGGGACCCTTGTCTCCTGACGTCCCCAGAGACAGCGGGAGGTGAGGGTGGGAGTGGGTGGGGGGTCGTGAGTGATCAGTGGTCCCACCTTATAAAATCGTGGATATCTTTTTGGCGGTGTCTGCCGGCACCGTCGACAACGATTCCTCTGCGAGGGTTTTATCGGGGGGAGGCGGTTGGAAAGGGCGACGACGAGGACGACACCCCTCCCCTCCTCCGGTCCGTCTCTCCCCCACCGTGTGCTCAGGACCGGGATCCAAGTAAGTGGATGGGAAACGGGGGCCACGGGTGTGACCAGTTTCTGGACCCGTTCGAGTTCTGGACCTGTCGGTGTCCAGACGTTACTCCCGTTCTCGTTCGTCTTCCTACGGACACCAGAGTCGGCGTCAGGAATCGATCCTCTTCCAGTGGGTCTACTTCCCTCTACCCTGTCTTTCTCAGGGACGTGGGTCCTGGGGGTGTGTGACCGTGTTAGTGTCTAGAGTGTCAAAGTGTGTGGGTGAAAACGTGTGATGTTCATGTTTTGGGTGTTTACAGGTGGATTTATACGTATATGTCGTAGTTTCTGTGTTTATCTACGTACCCATTTGTGTATACGGTGTTTATATGTTGTGTGTGGACGTTCGTGTATGGCGTGTCGGGAATTATGTGTGTGTGTGAGTTTATGTGTAGGGTTCATGTGTGTGTGAGTGTGGGGTTGTATGTGTACGGCCCGTGTACACATGTGTATGTGTGTATATGTGGTTTTATATATCGGAGTGTCGTGTACTTATGTGTTGACAGATTTGTGCGGGCCGCACTCCGCAAGTTCCCGTGACTCCTAACATCAGGGCCCAAGACAAGGTCCTGGAGTTTGCAAGACCTTGGAGGTCTACAGGAGGACATCACCTCTTGGGGACACTAGGTCGGCGTCCCACCTTCTAATCCTCCCACCTACCCCCCACTACAGAGACACTTGGGGAAATTTGTATGTCAGACCCCTGGTTTCCTACGGACCATAGACCCTCTCTAGAGTCTCGGGTAAAGAATCCTTCGTCCTTTACCCCCGTCCCTTGAGAGTGGACGTCTGACCTTTAGAGGCCCTTACCTCTCAAGGCCCGGGGTTGAAGTACACGTCGACCGACAGTGGGTCCGACACCAACCCCGACCCCACTACTATTCGTCTTCTGTCATCCAATCGCTACCAGTACCAGGAAGTGTGTGCGTTTCGTGAAGTCTCAAATATTGTGGAAATGTGGGGAATAAAGTGTATGAACCATCGTCGATACGACTCTACCACTACAACAGGGGTAGAGGCTCTGGGTCTGTTCTCTCCCCTGGTGTGTCGTCCAGTGATCGTCTCAACCTTGGTCTGGGGATCCTCTACGGCCGTGTGTCGGGATACACGGTAGGTAAACCGACGGTCTGTGTTGACCTTTCGTCCGGTGGTCCCACGGCGCGAACCGAAACGGGGATTAAACGAGATACTATATCCCCTCATCAGTTCGGGAGGTAGAGGGGTGGACCTTTCGGCTCTTCCTTAGGGATCCCTACCTACTCAAGTTCGTCGTCAAATACCGGTGCCGGTCCCGGCCCCTCACCTCGAACGGTCTACGGGAGCCTTACGGTCGCGTTCCTGTTTCCCGCGCCTCAGAGAGGGGAGGCGGGAACCGGTCGGCGGGAGAGGGAGGTCGGAGCGAGGTACCGAGGGCAAGGCACTAGGTCCGAGGCCCCGAAGCCACCGCGAAGCAGTGAGCCCTCTGCGCCGCTCTCGCCGAACGCCAACGGAACCCTTGGAGCAGGTCCGAGACCCACGCGCCACGTGCTGAGGGCCGAGTCTCGCGAAACGGACGCGACGCTCGCCTCTAACCGGAATCCTGAGAGGCTTTCTGTGGACAGCGGTCGCCGCTTCCTTCCCTCGTAGCACCGGTCCCAACCAAAGAAAATGAAAATGAAATCCACATTAATTGCTTGCCATTGTGTCCGTAGAGTTCACATGTCGAGTTACGTAAAGAATGCATACAATTTTTGGGTACATTGGTGGTGAGCCTAGATCTATGTCTTGTGAAGGTCGCGGGGTCTTCCGTAGGAGCCCGCTCTCCAATGGTTATCATTAGAAAAAACGTGAAGAGCCCCTTATTTGGTCTTTTCCTGACTAGCGAAGGGCTCCTGTACCGTAAAGACACAAAAGAGGATCGAGACGAAACAAAGCAACCCGAAGCCACAGGACATTTGCCCTGGGCCCCGACCGCAAACAACGCACCAAATAAAGAACGTTTCACGAAATCTTTGGATCGACTGTAACTGGGACTATAAATGGGAGACTTCAGTCATGAAACAAATGTGAGTTTACTGGCTACTCTTGTGATGCTGAACCTCTTTACTTTGTTTGACGGGTTTAAGTCTGTCGAGTATTTATCATCTCGAACTTTTTAGAATCAAGGGGGTGGTCGCCAACTCGAATGGTCGGATGGTCCGACCATCCGATGTCAGGTACTCGTTGAAGTGAAAGTGAAAGAAAGTGCTAAGTACAGTTACATACCGTTTTGGTTATGTCATAACATTTCATTTTATTTCATTTTTTTTTTTTTTTACAGTTTCTTACCCAGCCCCGTGCCGGACCCTTCTCTCTCTCCCCTACCCTGAAGGGGCCTCCAGTTCACCAATTCTGAGGTACGAAAGTGACGTCTCACGATGTTTATTTTGTACGACCCTCTCAGTCACCATAGTCCGTGTACAGACGTGGAAACGTGGACATCAAGAAAGATGAACCCTGACATGAGAGAAGGGGGACCGAAACAGGACTTCCGTTCGAGGATGAGTAGGAAGTCTCGGGTGAGACCGTAAGAAACTTTCGGAAGGATTGACGTCAAGACGGAGGACTGAGGGGGGTCGGGTCCCATTAATGAGAGAGGAGACGTGGTATAGGTCGGGAACGTGTCCGTGGACAGGGGGTGCCGTGGGGTCCCCGAGGAATCCAGATGTGGATGTTGTTGTCGTTCCGTGGACCGTGTGTCGTCCAGAAGTTATTTACACGAACCCTGACTTTCGCCTCCTCTCCGAAACCTTTGAACCAAAGGGCGGGACATTTATACCCCGTGTGTGATCAGGAATGTCTTGCAGTGAGTTTTATATAACTCGTCTCACCCTTCCCCCCTTGATGACTTTGTGGACGGACCCTTTTCGAGGAAGAAAGGTGCCCCCCCACCTCCTCGCAGGTGAGCAACGGTTCTTGTCTTTATCAGTATCACCGGGGGTCCTTGAGTTTCTCTCAGGGTCCTCGGGTCTTGGTATCGAAGGAGAAGAAAGGTCCCAGGACGTGTCGGTCTCCTCCGACTAATCCTCCGATCCGCAGGAGTACTAGTACTAAAAGTGGAATGTAGGTGTATCTTAAACTCCGTCAACCGTCCTATAAGTTATGTCACCACGTTACATTGTTTTCCGATCCTGGTCCTTCCTTTTTTTTTAGACATATATGTAAAAGGGGAGATAGTAACTTGTTGAGGGGGTAAGAGAGAGGGCATTTAGACTGAAACTTTCGTATATTAGAAGAAAGAAGTACTCCTTTTTTCTTAGGAATAGGAAACTTGACTTCTTTTAAAGGGAAAACCGAAGGGGAGGTAAAGTAAGGATCTCGTCTGTTTAAAGTCCACAGTCCTTTTCACCCGAATCTCCCCACTCCCTGAACAGTCCTTGGGCGTCGTAGGCCCTCTCTATCCAGACTACCACATCCACCAACCTCACGACCGTACCCGATCTTTGTCTCCCCCATTTTAATTCTCCCACAAAAGGGACGCGAAGTACCCCTCGAAACTTTTTACGTTGTGGAACTTCTACCCCATCCATACTTTTTCCACCCCGGCTAATGATTCCGGTCTCACTATCTTGAAACCCCTCTTCTCCAGATACACTGGACACCCTCGTTCTCTGTTCAAACTCGGAGTCAAAAGAGTAGACATTTTACCCCCACTACTCGAGGGACAGGACTCTGTATCCCTCATAGTCAAAGTATCCCTTTGACCTTTCTGATCGACATTCCTCCTGGTTCATTGGTCAATCGTTATGAAGAAGGAGAAGAAAAATTATAAATAAATAAACCAACACGACTCAAAATCAACACCGTACACTCTAGATCTAGGGTCTGGTCCCTACCTTGGGTCCGAGGGACGTGATCCTCGCACCTCGGAATCGATGACCTGGTGGTCCCTTAGGGGTCAGTCGTTATGAAGATAGAAGTAATAGGGGTAATTGTCTACCCTTTCACTTCCGGGGTTCCTCCTCTGTACAGTCCGAGTTCCGGTGACACCGTCCGGGTCCTGTTCGGGAACCGGGACCCTGGTGGGCCGGACTCAAGAGGAAGATGGTGGTACTACCAGGGAGGAGTCTGAAGGAGACCGGCCCCGGTCAAGGGGACACCAGGAGGACCTCTTTCTCTCCTTCTAAGCTCGGGCAAGGTCGGGGGCGACCGTCAACCCCGACGAAGAGTCCTCCTGTCTACAAAGTGGTTTACCGTTTACGTGCACGAAAAGGGACCGAACCCCTCCTCCACCCGCGGATCCTCCCCTACGGTCGACCAACCCGTCTCTCTTGACATCGGTGTGGACTCCCTAAATTTATCGGTGGCGGAAGAGACCCCGCCCCTCCGTAGACCCGTCCCAAACCCCCCTCGTCCCTTGTGTCGTCGGGTAAGTCTTGGGCAGTGTCGGGACCCTACTCACGGACCAAGAAGGAGGGTGTCCTTGAACCTGGTGTGTCGAGTAAAACGACCCAGAACTATCGGAAATGGACGTTCACTCCGAAATTTTGGACGAAGTCCAGTGACAACCCCGGTTTGACCCTTTTGGATTATACGGACTGGGTACGGACCATGGGTCATGGGTCATCCACGAGTTATGAACTACCAAAAGGAGTGGTCCCGTTCTCAGGGGTGTCTCGTAGGAACTGTTTACCCGTGGGGGTGGGGTGGGACGAATGAATGGAGAGCACTGTCCCCCGAGTAGTGGAGGGTACTGTTGGGTGTCACATTACATTACTAAATTAACGTACTTGTGACCTTAGTCTGACACACACCCTTAGGTCCACGGTGATAAATCACAGACACACTACAATTCGTTTAACGAATTGGAGAGACACGGAGTCGTAAGGACCACATCTTACCCTTAATATCATGGCGGAAGAATCAAAACGAATCTAGCCACGAAGAGCTTGAAAGTACACGTGTGTGTAGTGGGTCCCTACGACAAATTGTCGTCTAAGACTAAGTCACCCAGACTCCACCCCGGCCTCTAAGGCGTCAGGGTTGTCCGTTATGTCTGTGACGACCAGGAACCTGGTGTAAAACTCAGAGTTTCCTGACGGTACGGGACCTCCTCCCTATCTAAATTAGTCCCGTCTCGGAGAGGCCGACAGACACTATCCCCTCCCCCGTCTCTCCTTCAATCATTAAATCCCTCTCCAGCTCCAGGACTCCCCCTTTTACCCGATGTCACCAGTTTTCACCCCTCGTGTACACTAGGTGATGATGTCTACGTCTCTGGTTCCGGGTCTCTCCCACCGGCCAGACGAGTCCGGTGTGTCGTGACTGTCCTGAGGAGGGGGGGTGACCAGGAAGTGAGAAGTAGGAGATTTGAACGACCGGGTGGCGGGAGACCTCAGAGAGGACCGGACACCAGGACAAACTGTAGAACAGTGTGGTTCTTCTCCCTCTGCGATCACTCCTAGGACGTAGAGGGACTGTCTGGACTGGAGAAGGTACGAGTACCAGTAGGGTAAAATGTCTACTTTGTTGACTCCGGTTCTCTTCTTTGCAGAGAGTCGTGGGACCGACCTTGACTCCGGGTGGACTGAAGGTTGGTCTCTCAGAAACCAATGACAACAGGTTGTCCAGTCCAGTCCTGTTCCACCGAGGACTTTGCTTGTCCACTCTCCTTCCCCTTTGACCGAGGTCGAGAAGAGGGGTGCCCTCTTTCCTCAAGTTTGGGGTCCGACTACTACTGGTATCGTCACCCAGTGGACAAAGACCCCCGAAGGTTGCACGATTCGGGTACGGTTCGTCACCGTGCACCTTGAGGTGAAGTGGGGTATTGCCCAGAAGACTCGAGACACATGTCTACTCCCTTGGTTCCGTCTTTCTCCCCGGGTCACCGAGCGGGTGCCAGTGGGAGCCAAGGTTCGTCCCCTCCGTCCCCGGGCCTGAGGGCCCTGGGGAGAGTCCCCACAGCCGCCCCACCCTGCACCGTCCGTGGGGCACCTGTGTCTCGCCGGGCCCCGCCGTCAGCCGCTCGGGTCCGGCCTTCGGGGGGCCGGGCGTCCTACCGGGCGGGGCCCACGGCTCCGCGACCCGACCCGGTCCTCCGCCCTAGAGCCCGCCGCCGCGAAGGACCGAGGGACCGTGCCGGCGGCCGGGCCGGTGCAGTGGCGGGCCGGTTCTCGCGCGACCGCCTCGCCGGCGCGGGCCTGCCCTCGCGCCTCGAGCCCCCGCGTCCTGGGTGTCCGGCCTCGGCCCCGGCCCCGACCCCTGCACCGTCGGCGGAGCGGGCGGTCTTTTCAAAGGGTCCTCAACCGACGCGTGCCCGGCCTGGTACTTGCACAAAGCCTAGGAGCCACTGGACTCGGTAGAGGACCGGTACTAGAACGAAGACCCCTTCTAAACCTCCAGGTTCACGACGCGCCCACTCCCGCGCGCAGGGCCCGCCCTCCACCCCCGCGGAGCCTGCCCTCCACCCCTGGCCCCCGCCTCCTCCCCCCGTCGGGGTGCGGGGACGACGCTCCGACCTCCCCTTCTCCGAGGACTTACAGAGACGTCCCACCCCTGAAGCCGAACCCCCACGAACTTTGACAGAAGCGTCTTCAATCGAAGGTTTCTTTTACATGTTAACATGGCATAGTCTTCTTTGCCTGTGCACCTCCATGCCTCCTAACGGAGGGAGGGAGGGTGTTGTGAACCGTGACGGCGACCACCAACCTTCTCCCCTATCTCTCCTCCACTGTGGGGAAAACGACGGGTCCTCGTCGTGGCGAACCCCGGGCAACACGGGAGATGGGAGTGAGTCCGGACTCCACCCCTTACCCTCCACCCCCGCTTCCTCCACTTGTGTGTCCTTCGCCGAGGTCTGAGAGTCCCAGAAGAGAACGGGAGGGGGAGGGCAAGAGGGGAGAGAGGACGGGGGACGGTCTGTAGGGGAGTAGGGTGGGGGTGGGGGGTCGACCCGGGAGAAAGGAACACTACACCGTCCTCTCCGTAGTCGATCCGGGTACACCTGTGTCTCGACGGGTACTCGTCTTCGTGTCTCTCCCACCCTCCCCCAGGGGGAAAACGGGTCGTCAGACCGCCGGGGAGATCCCCGAGTCTCTGTAGAGTCCCGACCTGGCCACCACCGGTTTATCTGGGTCACGTAATTCTCCGACGGGCTCGTCGGACGTCGGTAGAAACAGGTGACCACAGGACCTCCACGGACGGGACACGAACCACGACCCCACTCCGGATGTCTCTTCCCGTGCTGAGGAGCACCCCCGGTCACTTCGTCCCTCACCTGGGGACTTCCGAAGTACCTCCCTCGTCGAGACACGACGAGACAGGATCTTCTGTCAGTCGCACAGTGTGTCCTTCCCGAACACCACAGTGTCTGCCGTCCCGTGCAGGACCTTTGCCCTTCGTCGGACAGAAGTCCCACCAGGACCCCCCTCTGGTCATGTGCCCGCATCCTCCAACTAGCCTACACTTTCCCGGAACAGACTGCCCGATCCCTCAACCCTGACCCTCGGTTCCTTTCAAACCTCGTCCCCTCCCCCGAACATTCCCCTGAGACCTTCGACACCCTCTCCGACTCTCTCGTCGTAGTTTCGTCCTCCCTTCCCCAACCCCCATTCTCCACCCACGACACTCGCAGTAACGTCACCCCGACCTCCGGAAAACCCAAACCCCAGAGGTCCCTCTGTCCGTGAGTGTCCAACCAAGAGCCCAAGGGTGAATCCCCTTCACCCGGTCCTTACGACTCTCTCCGAGGTCACTCCCCGTCTTAGATCGGACCTGGACAGGGATGCCCCTTCCCGGGACCTGTCCCACTCGGTGGCACTGGTCCTCTCCCGCGACAAGGGGTGGGCGAGACGGTCCGTGGACCCGATCTTCGGCCGGTGTGTCCGTCTCTAGGACCGGATCATCCCGACTTAAATCTCTACCGTCCGGCAGTCGGTCGGTGCCACCATCGTTGGTTGATTTAATCTACCAAACAGTCTCTACGACTCACCGAGTCACCATTTCTTAGACGGACGTTACGTCCTCTCGAGACTCAGCCCTTCTAGGGGACCTCTTCCTTTACCGTTGGGTGAAGTCATAAGGACGGTCCTCTTAGGGTACCTGTCGCCTCGGACCACCCGATGTCAAGTACCCCAGTGTTTCTCAACCTGTGCTGACTCGCTGATTTGTTGTCGGTACCCTTTTCGTTTCCCGCCTACTCGCCCTCCCGGGAACACACACACGTCTCCCTAGTCGTGTCCAGACCAACCCTTGTCTCCTCCACTCGTGGAGGGGGTCCTCGTCCGGACCCACTGTGGGGTCGCTGGGTCGGGGTTTCCGTCCTCTGACCGCGAGGTAAACGTGAGACGGCGACTGAGGAACACACTGGACCCCGGAGTCAAAAGAAATAGACAGTTTCCCATCCTCCAGACGTGGACCAGTCACCCAGGGGGTTCCCTGAGACCGGTCCAGGTCCGAGGACAAGAGGAGAGGCAGGACTCCAGAGGCACACACCGAACGAAACCACATTTAATAAGTGACCAAAAATTTCTCACACCTTTTGGTTACACGACTTCTGCCGGTCCCAAGGGCTTTGTGATCCTTTTTACACTCACTTCGGGTCCCCGGACCGGCCGACCCCTACCTTTCTCCCCTCCTCACCTTTCTTCGATACACCCCCCATCGGAACACAACGGGTGACCTCGGAGGATGACCTGGGAGGACTTACCCCAACTCCGGGGGACGTGGCCGGTCTGGATTCACACCCGAGACCCTCCACTACATCTGTCAGAGTCGGGCTGGGCCGGGTCAATGACGGAGGACCTGAGGTAGAGGAGGGGATCTCCCGAGGAAGGGGGCGTCGGTCCGGGGGACTGTTGGGGGGTTCTTCTGTGAACATAAGGTGTAACTTAGGATCAATCCGGAGTACAGTCACGTAAAATGTCTACGGTTCACACTAGTCCGAACGGTACGACCATCCTTTCGACCGTGTACCTGGGTCTCGGGAGGTTTTACACTCCCCGAAGTCGTCACAAGTAGGAGTCCGTAATTTTAACAGGGGGGGAGGAAGGGGTCTTACTTACAGAGAGTGGTCTCCCTAGTAATCTTTACCATGGTTAGTCGACATGTTTCCTCAGTTTGGGACTTAGTCCAGTACAGTGAAGACCCACAGGTCGATGGGTTAGTTGGGTAGTGGAAATCTCATTTCAGGTCTCTACTCCCCTGTTTCCACTTTCTCTGAGTTCCTACTGAGAACCAAAAGACCGAACTTACGCCTCCCTTACCACCACCGCAAATACTTCCTGCCTTCTGTCCTCTTCCTCCCCTAAGTCCCCCTCTACCACCCGAGGCGGTCCGTCTTTATACATCGAGTCTCTTGGTTCCTCTCAGACCTCGACCTCCCAGGGAGTACACACCCTACCCTACTTTCTTGTCTCCCTCTTCTCTCGAGTGGGAGACTCCTAATCCCAAACTCCTCCTGTCCTCGTCGGTCCCCTCCACTCTTCGACCGTCACACCCGTCACCGTCTTTGGACCTCTTCCCACACCAACCATTTCTACCTCACGGGGTGACTGACAACTTCTCAACCCACTCACTCCTGTCTCAACTGCAAACCTACGTCTTTGTACCCATAGTCCCTGGTGTCCTCACCCAACCACTACCTAGGTCTGGCGACACCCAAATTGCCCCGCTCTCTTTGTCCTTCGGCCCGTCGGAGAGCGAAGTGGGACCTTGGTGGAGGTACTGGTACATAGTTTTCACCGGTTTTCAACTGGTTCCTCGTACTACCGATTTACGTCGGACCCTAGGACCTAGCGGTAGACCTTGTCCTTTTCCTGTAGTCACCCGTTTGCACTTTAGACTTATTTCAGACCTCTAAATCAGTTGCTACGAGACACGACACGAATCAGTGAGTCAGTACAGGCTGAGAAACGTTGGGACACCTGACGTCGGGCGGTCCGAGGAGACAGGTACCCCTAAGAGGTACGTCCTTATGACCTCACCCAACGGTACGGGAAGGGGTCCCCTAGAAGGGTTGGGTCCCCAACTTAGGTCCAGAGGGTGTAACGTCCGTCTAAGAAATGGTAGACTCGGTAGTCTCTTCGGGTTCTTATACCCTCCCCCATCAGACAGGGAAGAGGTTCCCTAGAAAGACTGGGTCCTTAACTTTTCCAGACGTAGTTTCCACCTAAAAAATGGTCGACTCGATGGGTCGAGTGATAACCCTCGATAGGTGATACCCCTACGGGGTTATCACAGGATGACTACAGTCAAAGAATCAAAACCGTTTACACGCCAATCTTATCCTTTGTCCTCAGGTCTTACGGCCACCGATTTTCTATTCCTTCCCTTTTCAGGTACTTTCATCTTGTTTCCTTCCAGGTTCCTGGCCTCACTCCTGGAGTCCATCTTGTTCGTTGTGAGGACCGACCGGGTCAAATGTGTCCCGTCCGGGCCCCTCCCCCGTCCCCCACCTCCTCTTCTGTACTTTTTCTCCTCGGTTCCCGGCCCCAGAGAGAGAGAGAGGACGGACGGCCCCGCGAGAAGAGAAACGCAGAAACCCAGATGTACGGGAGTGTGGACTTCCTACCAAAAAGGACGATAAAAGATTTATTTTATCTCGACATTGTGTCTCGACATTGTGACGAAACAGATTCTCGATATTGTGCCAGACAAGTTCTGGACTCTCGATATTGTGCCAGACAGGTTCTGGACTCTCGATATTGTGCCAGACAGGTTCTGGGCTCTCGACACTAAACGCTATCGAAATTACACGCAGTGAGGTTAGTGAGGCACTGCAGTGAGACACTGTTCTGTCTTGGCTCCTCGTATGCGAGCGGACTGTAGTACGGTCCACAATTGTAATCCCCTTCGGTCCACTGCCCACATACCCCGGAGAGACATGACAGATGTTGAGAAGACATTTAGACTTTAATAAAGTTTTATTTTTCAAGTTTTTCCTTTCTCTGGTTTCGTCTACTCTTTTATCGTACCATTCATCCTTGGGTCAAAACAGTCAAACTCACAGGTAACACACAACACATACGTGCACACACAACACACATCCACACGCGGTTGTTTCTAGTCCTTCCAACATGTGTGTCCGAAACACTAAGTCTTCTGACGACAAAATTTTAAGTGTAAAGACACATATCAAGGGGTCCACCGAGTGCCCATTTCTTAGACGGACGGTTCGTCCTCTGAGCCGAACCCAAGTCAGGGTTCCAGTCCTTCTAGGGGACCTCTTCCTTTACCATCGGATGAGGTCATAAGAACGGACCCTTTAGGATACCTACCTCCTCTAACCGTCCGATGTCGGGTATCTCAACGTTTCTCAGTCTGTGTTGAATCGCTGATTTGTACACAATGGACCAAAAACAAAATGTTTCTCATTTTTATCAACATTGAAAATATTGATCTTTTTTTTTTTTGAAAAATGAGTTCTAAACCTTTGTACTTTATCTTACGAGGGGACCGGCACGCGGAAGGAGGTGGACGACACAGAGGGACCACTTAGTTGCGGATCATCTCGGTCACTCGACAAGGTTTTTTTTTTTTTTTTACCTCGAAACCCCTGGCAGTCACCTTGCTACCTCCACCTTACTTCTCTTCGGAACTGTGGAGAGGAGAGTTCGGGTTGAGGGTAGTAGGGATGTGGGAGGGGTCCCGTTCTTGACTCCGTCCGTGGACGTCACCGGGACCCTTGAGCCATAGGCACAGAAATAAACCTCTGACACACTGTCTAATGTCAGACCACTCTCCTTATCTAAGTTCACTAGTTACCCTTCCTCACAAAGGACTGGGAGCCCCCACTGTCACGGGACCTGTCCCACAATGGTGATTCGTCGGTGAGATCTCCGGAGGGGTCGAGACCGAGACCCGAAGACCTCACGTACACTCGGACCCTCGGACATAAGAATAACAGAGAACAGGGATAGGTTGACGTCCGTAGAGACCCTTCTCGGTTTAGGAAAAGCGAGAGCAGAAATGGTGGTCCATGGACCTGGACAAGTGGTTGAAGTAGAGGTAGATGTTGTGTCATTACTTCCACTCCCCCTACCCGTCGGTACCACCCCCGGGACGACTCGTGGGGGTCTACCACTCTGTCAAATACGAACCCCTGAGTCCGACCCCTTGGTCGGTCTGGATCCAAACTAAGGACCGAAACGACAATCATCGATACCCCGGACCCGAACCCGTTCCGAAGACCGGAGACACATGGAACCAAAGGAGGAGACGTTTTGCTTCTAACAACATGAACGGAGTCTCCCAAAACAACACTTTTAATTTGTTCCATTATGTACATTTATATGTTATCGATAGTATATAATTTTTGTTATTTTTGATAATGTCACCAATTTTTTATTCGTTTTTTCCTTTATGCTACGACACTCGAAAGTCTCTCGAATAACCAGGTAAATAGACTGTTTATAAATAACTCGCGGATGACACTCGATTCTCCCGAAGGGTCCACCGGGTCACCACTCTTTAGGAGGACAGTCACGTCCTTTGTGTTCTTTGTGTCCAAGTTAGAGACCCAGTTAGAGACTAGAGGTCCTTCTAGGGGACCTCAACCTTTACCGTTGGATGAGGTCATCCAACGAACCTCTTAGGGTACTTGTCTCCTCGGACCACCCGATGTTAGGTATCCCATTTTCTCGTGGGTTGACTCGTTGACTCGTACGTACACTCGATCCTTAGACTTCCTCTTTATGTTCTGTGGGCATGAGTACCTTGGATGTTATATTGACCCCTCTGTCTATTACTTCGTTCATTCTTTTTGACCGATCCCTCTTCCGATACGTTTATTAATTTTACCCTACGACAAAGGAAAATTAATATTTCTGTTTTTCAAAATTTTCGTCTCAATGTACTATCTCTTACCGATCCTTCGATAAACCTTTTCTGGGACTACGACCCTTTCTAACTCCCGTCCTCCTCTTCTCCGACTGTCTCCTACCCTACCAACCTACCGTAGTGGCTGAGCTACCTGTACTCAAACTCGTTCGAGACCCTCAACCACTACCTGTCCCTTCGGATCGCACGACGTCAGGTACCCTAGTGTCTCAACCTGTGCTGGTTCACTGACGTGACTCCCTCAGATTTATCTGTCACATCAGTTCTTCCCGGAGAGGTTTCTCCCCTACACATTTGACTCTAAACTTACTGTGTCCTTTGTTTCGAGTCTCCTTCTGTAAAGGTTCGTCTTCCTTATCGACCACGTTTCTGGGGGGGGNGGGGGGGGGGGGCGTTCTGTCCTTGTTCGAACTACATAAGTTTCCCGTCTGTCTTCCGTCTGAGTCACCCTCTAGTCGTCCGCTCCCGACGGACGACCACCACCCCTACGGGTGTCTCCCGACCCACTCCCGTCTACCACGTCCACTTGGTAAACCTAAGGTAAACGTCACCCTTCGACAACTTCAAACCAGGATAAAATGTCTTCCTCTTCGACTTGTAGAAAGTCGGGACCCAGGATCGACACTCCAACACAACCTCACTCTGTAAAAGACTCCGAAATTGGTTAGTAGGTTGTGTTAAATCACCTTTCTCGGGTCTAAAGTCTCAGTCATTTTACCCTACATTGACCTACGACCATCGTCTCTACACCCAATAAAATTATTCAATCCTAAATAAAAATGGAGTGAGTACTTTGTTTTAGACCTTCACCCATCAGATTCGGACCTTACCGTCGAGGAAAATTGAAAGACGAGACGACCGAAATCACACTGGTCGTGAATTCAAACAATGGGTACGTCAACGAGTCTTCCCGGGATACGAACCAAATTACGAAACGACAACGGTAAAACTTTAAGAATAAAAAATTGTTCTTCGGGACTTTTACTATATCGATCGGGCTTACACTATAGATAGGAATTCAAACGGAGTCCCAGTGTTTTATCCATGATCCCGAGGATGGTAGTGTAGTGTAAACCCTATCCTTCCTCCTCCTTCCCCTTTTTCTCGTTATCCCACGGACGGTAGACCCATTCGGGAAAAGTATCTCGAAAGGTCACTGATGGTAGACGTACAGTGACTGGTAGGAATAGACGTTTCCTCCGACCTTATACATCAAAAATCGACCCGTGTAACAGATTATCCTCAGGACAAAAATTCCACTTTTTCGATGTACCCGCCTTAGGGTTGATAGAACGGCCCGATAACACTTCTATTGTACCCTTAGATACATTATATGGATCGAGGGTCTTCTATAAATTGATTTTCACTCAAGAGAAAGAGGTATAGTCTCTACAGGAAAACCCTAAGACCCGTAGAACAAGGATCTTAACCATCTTACCTCCTACGAGAATGAACACCACACAACTTGAGTCACACTTGAAGTTAGGCTCCATGACTTTAGTGACAAATGAAGTTAGGTTGTGTCTTCATCGTTTGTGACGGACGAATCAATTAAAGAGAAGGGTTCCCAAACTGAACCTGTCAGGACCGCTCTTGATATCTGGGTCGGGAACGGTACCGACTTACTCCAGATCAGAAGTTTCTCTGGTCGAAGGTTTACACACTTTACTTCTTCACTAGAGATAAAGTAACTAACTAACTAAGTAAGTGAGTGAGTAAGGTCGTAAACAGACCCCGGGACTCAATCTAAGTCTCCGTCTGTCCCGTACCTGGGAGAATCCCTTAGAGGAAAGGTTCCCCTCTGTCCGACCAGGTATCTGTAAATGTCTTGTATACTAGTGTTCGTCGTCACTCAGAACAATGTACCCCCATACCACTGTGTCTCATGTACACGGAGCAAGACCACTCTTTCTCCGAAACTCCTTTATTGGACTCAAAACTTCACGTTTGTGAAAAGATCCGGTCACACAAGGACCTGGTGGTCGTCGTCATAGTGTATCCTTGCACGATCTTTACGTTTTAGGAGTCCGGATGAGTCTGAGTGATTCACTTTGGGGGATCTGCGACTCCCATCCCGTCCCCGTCGGGAGATATAAAACTACGTGTAAGTCCAAACTCTGGCAGACCGGATCCAATCTCCGGTTAATATTTTGGTAATATACGACCTCCTGTCGATGAGATCAATCCTTTTCTCGTGAAAAGACTTCCTAACTAATAGTGGACTAAGTTTCTTAAAATCAGAAACACCTTCATACGAGAGTCAAGTGACTACGTCTGGGTTCTTGAACTCCGAAATTTGCTCGGGACCTTACGATGACGATTTAGTGAGTTGTTTCTGGTCAAGAAAAAAAAAAAAAAAACCGGATTACGAGGTGTCACTCTCCTGCGGACCCGTGGAGACCCAGTAGTACCATCGTGATAGTCAGGGTCAATCTTCGTACCTCAGTGAATTGTTTTTCTGATAATGGAAGTCTCAGTTAAGTCTTTGACGTTTGTGTGAAATGGAAAAGGCTTCAGTCTTATGAGCGGGAGTCCAAACCATCCAGGGTTGAGTCCGTTGTCATGTACTTGGTACTTGAAGGTCTACAAGTTTGACCTAATTCTTTTCCGTCTCCTTGGTCTCTAGTTTAACGATTGTAGACATCCTAGTAACTTTTTCATTCTCAAGGTCTTTTTGTGGATGAAGACGAAATAACTGATACGGTTTCGGAAACTGACACACCTAGTGTTGTTTGACCTTTTAAGAAGTTCTCTACCCTTATGGTCTGGTGGACTGGACGGAGGACTCTTTAGACATACGTCCAGCTCTTTGTTATTAATCTTGACCTATACTTTGTGGTCTGACCAAGGTTTAACCCTTTCCTCACACAGTTCCGATATATAACAGTGGGACGAATAAATTGAATATACGTCTCATGTAGTACGTTTTACGGTCCGACCTACTTCGTGTTCGACCTTAGTTCTAACGACCCTCTTGATAGTTATTGGAGTCTATACGTCTACTGTGGTGGGAATTACCGTCTTGATTTCTTGATTTCTCGGAGAACTACTTTCTCCTCTCACTTTTTCAACCGAATTTTGAGTCGTAAGTCTTTTGATTCTAGTACGGTAGGCCAAGGTAGTGAAGTACCGTTTATCTACCCCTTTGTTACCTTTGTTATTCTGTGAAATAGAAAAACCCGAGGTTTTAGTGACGTCTACCACTGACGTTGGTACTTTAATTTTCTGCGAACGAGGAACCTTCTTTTCGATACTGGTTGTATCTGTCGTATAATTTTTCCTCTGTAATGAAACGGTTGTTTCCAGGTAGATCAGTTCCGATACCAAAAAGGTCATCAGTATATACCTACACTGTCAACCTGACATTCCTTTCGACTCACGGGTTCTTAACTACGAAAACTTGATACCACAACCTCTTCTGAGAACTCTCAGGGGTCGTTCTGCTAGGTTGGTCAGGTAGGATTTCCTTTGGTCAGGACTTATAAGTAACCTTCCTGACTACGACTCCGACTTTGAGGTTATGAAACCGGTAGACTACGTTTCTTGACTGAGTAAACTTTTCTGGGACTACGACCCTTTCTAACTTCCACCCTCTTCCCCTGTTGTCTCCTACTCTCCCAATCTACCGTAGTGACTGAGTTACCTGTACTCAAACTCATTTGAGGCCCTCGACCACTACCTGTCCCTCCGGACCGAACGACGTCAGGTACCCCAGCGTCAGTCTGTGCTGACTCGTTGACTTGACTTAAATCCCATTGAAACTTCGGGGTTTTCATCCAACCCTTTACTGAGGTAACTAAGGGCACACAGACAGAGGGAAAAGTCTACCAAAAAGAGGAGACACGGATACAGTGTCACATGTACTAGATACCCTTTAAAGCCTTTTGCAAACTGTCACTCTTACTGTGTAAGGCGGACCTCAAAGAAGACCAGGGACAGTAACCGGAAAGGAAGGAACTCTTGATGTCAAAGTGAGGAGACCTCCATTCCCTTCCCTGGGTCTCATGAGTAAAGGTTTCCATTTGTGTAAGGGATTATGGGAGTGGAACCATTGTAGTCCCGATCGAAAGATGTTGACACCGTAATAAACAATACTCAAATCTTTAATGGTTATTCGATCGGTGTCACGAGAAGAATTTTTAACCGTACAGATTCATCAGCACAAGTATTTGTTTAATCCGTAGTGTCATGGTACATTAAGACTTTGGGAGACAAGTTGTCCACTAATTACCTATGATTTCGTGTCAGGTCCGGTAAAAGTTGAGTCATCCAGACCGGAGAACTGAGTTCTTAGACACCCCGTCATTCGTAGACTTCCCTAAGACTACCACTACAAGTACCTAATATAAAACTCTTTGGTATCGGAGTTAATTCCGCTCAAATATACTATCTTAAGACGTTGTTTTTAACAAGGTATCGTTGTAAGTATGACAAGACCTTTTTCGTCATGTGAATTTAGAAAATTTTACAAAAAAAAAATGAAAGTTTCTTTCCCCAACTTACTATGTGACTACTTTTGTAAATTTTTAAAGTTCTTGTACTAAGACCCTCAAGGGACTGGTAGACTACTGACCCAAAGGTCCGAAAGTGACGGACACCGGAACCAAGTTAGAGACCAGGACGTTTGACACACCTCACCGAGAGTTCATTTATTTTGGACTTTTTTTACACTTTAGTAAGAAATTTTTTTTAACCAAAACAGAGTGATATAAGAGTGGTTATGTGTAACAAAACCATTGATTTCCACCGGGGAAGAACTAGTCGGAGGAGACCTAGGAAGAGAAACCGAGTCTAGGAGACCTGAAAGAGGTAGATGGACCTTAGTCACCGGTAGGACGGGGTCGAGAAGTACTAATCGTTCTGACCGCTCCGACTCTGGTAATGATGAGTGATGGACAAGAAAGAACCCGATATGGCTCGGGAGATGGACCGATTGACCTAGTCCGCTATGGTCTGACTCTTAAAGATACTGGTTTAACGCCACCACAGACCCCATCATGTCTGGTAGAAGATGACACTGAAGAAGATGAACATACACTGGTTTCCATCCACGACCCTCTGGTCACAGTGACCGCGCCGAGTCCTAATTGTTAGGTGAGTCATGAGCTCCCCTATACCTTCACTTGTGTCCGTTCAGACACGGGAAGTACCACGAATACAAGATTGTGTCTTCTGTTTACAAAAGTCCTTGGGTTCACGATACTTTTTTATATCTAGTTATTAGGATAAAAATATATATCAAACGTCCCTTCTGTCGACACTCTACTGCGAACCCAATCCCGTTACTTCCTGTTTGTGACTATGTAAAGATTCAAATACACATTCGGGGTTCCGTCTTTGGTCGGACCGTACTATGTTCTGTTTTTGCGATCATATCAGTCTCTATAGTTGGGTCTCAGAGTCATTCAGTCCCACTTTGTAAGTGTTACGCAAGATTAGTGTTTATCGTTGACCCAGGAGACTTTTGGTCAGGTGGTTGACGACACATCCTATTTTCCGTCGGTTTCGTCCCTCTATACCCCGTTAACATTAACGGGTCCTCCACCAGTAGTCCCCTCTCTACCCCTGTAAAGAGTCCTCACATCGACTACTTTTGGTGACTACACGACTCTACACTTTGTTAATTCCTGTTCACGATCTAAGTACCGGATGGTTTTCTCCCCCACCACCACACACAGAGTCCACCTCAGTCACATAGACATCAATTGGACGTCCCCGTAGAAGGGAACTGAAAGTGTAGATTCACTTGTGGACACTTTTCCCGTAATCTATGATTCTAATATGTTTTAACATTTCCTCAGGAAAGTACTTTTTAGGATTAAAGTCGAAAAGAAGATCAGGAATTTCCTTTCTTCAATTCAGAAGGTTACGGTTAGACTTCCGGTGGTCTCTACGAGATGTGGGATTGTTCCTGTGTTTCGTTTGGTAGACGGCACACGAGGACCGCTAAGTCTGTGTCGACTGGTCTACAATTTTGACTTCAGTCTCTTTACGAAGTACACCTCAAATCGTTTCGTGACTAGGATAGTGATAGAGGGAATTTAATATCTCCATTAATTTTGCCCGGTTAGTATGTTCATACCATGTGGGAGTGTTACAGTTGACTTGTAGTTCGTTTGGAATCTTACCTACCTCAGTCGATAACAAGGGACCGCACTCTGAGTACGATTGGTTGTCGGTTAGCGTTAGACCTTTATGTGGGATGACACATACTTCGTTTTCGGGGTTTACTCATATGACAACACCAAAAATGAAAGGTCCATCCTCTGGTAGTACAAATCCCACAGTTCTAAGTTTCCACAGTGGTTGTCCACCCTTTACAATACTCCGTTGTGGGGTCCGAAAAATGGATGATCCATAACAGAACTACGAAACACTGAGTTTAAGAAAAGTGTAATTCTGGTTAATTAGGGTGGAGGGAAAGTGTCAAAATCCACGATTCCACAGTTCAGTTAGCTTGGACCAGAACTTCGTTTATTTTTCTCTGACAGTAATCCAATGTGGAAAAAATTCCGTTATTTTTAGAGTGTGGAATAACAGTTGTCACAAAATAAATATGGATGTTTTCTTTGTTCTACCATAGTTTTCCTGTTAAATGTTTGATTCTTATCATTGTATTCGAGAATCGTAGGACACGGACTTGTAGTGTGTAGATGTTTAGAAAGTTCAGAATTGCGTTGTCCTTACACAAGTCTCTGGTCGTTCCTGTATTTATCTCTCGAGACTAGGGTTCGTTTTCGGTGGTTGGAAAATCTACTCTCTTCAGGTGTGTTACTTAACAATCCCTCGCTACCCCTCTTCGTCGGGGTGTCGAATTACATCTTGATTGAGGAAGGGGATCTACAAAGTCAGTACTGACGTTAATAATCGTAGTTTACTCTTAAGAAGACGAGTACAAGACTTCGTTTCCGTCTTGGACTTAGTACTCACCGTCTGTGTTTCCGTCTTCTGAAGTGAGACCTCGATATATCCTTTTCGAGTCATTATGATTCTAAAATCGACACGAGTCCGGTGTTGTCGAAAAGTCAAAACCCTATACGACAATAAAACTGAAATAGTATTGTTAGGAACCACCTTTTTCCCTTCGTTCGTCTGGTTTATGAATGACGAGGAAACGGGGTTCTGGAAAGAGTGTTTTCCTACGAAAGTCTCAATGTTCTCTCCTGTGGGGGTACCACCGTGGAAACACAATTTTAGTCTAAAACCACATAATTTTTTACAGATGTCACCTGAGTAGTCACGACTCTGTGTGAAGAGAGTGTCCCTCTGTGAAACCTCACTTCGTGTCTCTTCTCGACGGTAACGAAGAGGACACGGATGGTGGGAGGGAGTCGGAGTTGAAGGTACTCCTCCTCTTTCTCTTCAATCCTTTCTCCTTTCATCCCCTTTTTTCTACAGTTCAAGAGTGTACGTACATAAAGTCGAATACGACTGTTGGATGGACATACAACAGTTCATAAGTTGGTGTGAAAAGTCATGGGGAGTCTTTGTTAGGGAAGAGAGAGGGAATTCTTAAAATTCTCCTTTTGTTTCTAGAGTTTCTAAATCTATAAAACTAGAATGTTTGATCATTCGTGAGAGTCCGGATTCGGTTTCTTACGTTACTTCCGAAGGGGGAATTGATGTGGTAGTTATGACTATTGTGGTTATTTTTTAGTTGTCAGGGTGTGACCTGTACTTCCCTAAAGACTCCGACAGACTAAAGGAACAGGAGAAATGTCTCTTGTGTTCTTGTCTTTAAAGAAAGGTCCGGGTAGACGATATCCTCAGAGTCATTTTGTCAACCATAATGATGTTTTCCCTGTTAGAGTGGATGGAAAGTCCACCTTCTTTTCATTTTCCTGAACCCGAAATCAGGAGATTGAAAAGAATTCGTGATGGATGGACATTTTTCGACTCACTCTTTCCTACGACTCCTTTTAAACGTAGGTTTTCGACAATGTTTCGTGACTTCTCTTGTGTCACACTTCTGTCTTCTCAAGAAAGAGTTATTTGGGAAATCTGGAAGTTCTATTGAACCGGTTTTCCCGACTCATCGGTTATCCCAACGACAATGAGATGGAGATGTTTATGACCCAAATTTTTCTTTTTTAGACGGGTGACTGATATAGTAAATAAATTTGCATCAAGAATGTGACGTCCACTTACGTATAAATTGGCCAATTATTTAAAGGTCACTCGTAAATACAAGTAAGACGAGTGTCGTCGACAGACCAATCCTTCTACATAAAGTCTACCAGGGACCAGTACCCCTTCTTTTTGTCCGTCGAGGGTGGGTCTACGACTCTGTGACGTAAATTGGTGACGTTATTTGTAAACCCAAAAATTCCTATGTGAATTTTTTTGGGAGAATAGAGTCGTTAAATTAAAGATTGGACTGTTAATCTTTCAACAAAGTCATGAACCCTTCCCCCTTTCCGTCTTACATTTCCTCTGTTTCGGTTAATCCTAAAAAGAAATTTGATGGTTTACGTGAATTCGTTAGTCGGTTTTACTGTTACCGTTTCGCACCAGAATTTTTGAGTAGTCCGGATTCCTTGGAACAAGGTCGAACTTTTTCTGGTTTCCTTTTTTTTTATGTCTTTTACACATCCCTTGAGGGAGAACCAAAAGATAGGGTCATGCTCTCGTTAAATTTCGTGTCCACGGTAGAAGACGTCTCAAGTTGGGAGGTGGGGGGTGGGTTTGAGTCCTGGTTTTTTTTTTTTTCCCCCCCCGGAGGGTGTTTTCCCGGATTATGGAATGAAAAAGAAAATTCTACTTTTTATCGAGTTTATAGGAGTTGTACGTTCTTCAACCCCCCTTTTGGAGAAGGTCAGCCGATATGTATGTATATATATGAAAATGTTTTAGACAATAATGTCTGACCTAGTAAAACCGTCCGTCTTCTTTGGACCGTCACTTAGGATTGATTAGACGTAATTTCTGTTTAGTGTTACCAACCCCCTTTTTTAATATTTTCTCTTTCTTTTTCCCTTCTCTTTTTATCCTTTTCTATCGCAAGGAAATTTACATCAATTCAGACGTGTTCAGTGATGGTGAACTCACCGAAGTAAAGGCACTTCCTCCCCCTCCTCCTCCTCCCCCACCCATGACCATCCGTCAGACGGGGTACATTGGATAGTATAATCATCGAGGACCTCCGACACGTTTGACGACACTGTAGTCACCGACACCGACGACGGGTCTGGCCGGATAGGGTGATTTGACGACCGATCTCGAGACACTTGAAGAGGGTCAACTCCACCACGATGACCGGGGCATTCACGGTCGCGGTATAAGAACCCGACACATTGGTGACCACGGTATTCGTCGACGGGGTATCCACGGAACTGGTATCCACATAACCGGACGAACACGAGGTTTCCGTCTTAAACCTGAAGGTATCGGTGACGGCAATCGTATTGGCCGAGATAGCCAAAGTGGTGCTAGGGCTATCGAACGTCTCAGAGAGGCCGGTGGTAGAAACTGGGGAGCTTCGGAGGCCAGTGTGAGTAGGACTATGTAGTTTAACCCTAACAACCGACTTCTTCACCAGGCCATAGCTCTTGCCGGCGGACTACTTCTGTGTTCTTAAAAGTTGCGGTCTATATACTAGGTTTGTGTTGGTGTACATTTTTACAATGATCTATGTCAAGAAAGAACTAGAAATCGATTCAGTCGAAGGTTTATTGATGAAATTTTTATATTAAACTAAGAAATTCTTCTATGGAAGTTTCTTACCATTTGTAATTTCCTATCAGTTGAAAAGTAGAAAGCGGAAAAAAAAACTCCTAATGGTTCTTTGTGTGAGAATTTTTACATCCCTTTTACCATTCCTACTAAATTTTTGTTTTTTCGGGGTTCGTCGATCCAAGTATACTGTTGTTTCCTTAGGAGATGATCACGTGTGACGAAGAGTTTACAATGAAAGGTCTGTAAATGACGTAGTCTCATTAGAGAGTTCGAAATCCCAAAACTTTTCAAGTCCAAGGATCAAGTTAAGGTTCGGGTGAATTTTTTCAGACATGAAAATTTTTGAAGATTCCCTTAGAACTACATCTCGAAGTTGTATATAATTCGACTCCCTTTCCCGTACTTTGTGTCTAGGATCGATCATATAAAGTGTTGACAGGTTAAGTCTACGTCATTGAAACGGGTATATTGTAATGACTAAAGAGGTATACCTATTGAGTTTTGAATTGTATGATGTTGTATGATGGATTCCGATACTGTCAGCGAGTCTGGAGACAGAATGAGTTTTCTCTAATACTTGTTGATAAGTCGTTGCATTGTAATTGGAGGTGACCTAATTGTTTGTTCCGTGTTACTTGTGTTTTTTTTCTATGGAACCGTCATGGACCTTTTGAGGTCCTGAATGGGAATGGGGGAGGAGGCGGCGGAGGAGACACCAGGTGGTCGACGTAGTTAAAACCTAACTATCGGACTAATCGGAGAAGATCGTGAAACTAGTTGAGAGCCCGGACGAAATCCAAGGGACCCCATTTCTTCCACATCCGTCACGGGAACAACCACGATGCCCGACAAGCCGGTTATGCCACGTGTATTAGGAGACTCGACAAACCTATCAGTATCAACTAGTGTTTGAACTGTAGAAGGTGTAGAAGTTTCGGTTGCTACTCAGTCACACATCCAACTACACCGTCCCTTTCTCTTCCATTTCCTGTACGGTTGTTGTCCACCCTTCGTGCTTACGTCTACTGTCGTTCTCCTCTCTTTTGATTCAATCATTGGTGAGACTTGTCCTTGTTTTTTCTGAGTAGGGTTGTCTCATTTTCTCCTAATTACTACGAACCCTGTACGTCTCTTTCGTAGTCGACATTTTAGGATTCCCTTAGGGTAAGTTGGTAAGTTTGAGGACGGAGAAAGTATAAAATTGGTTGTATGACTGTCCTCAACATGATTTAAGGTCAAGGTAGAAAAAGTTTTGACCTTACAAATTCCATTATGGTGGTAATTCGATGTTCCGGTTTAGTGAAGATGAGACAACCCTCTCGGACCGTTTTAGATGGTCATTATATTGTTTGAATGGAAATTTGGTCAGTGTCTCGTTTTACTTTTGTTTTTTGTTTTTTTGTTTTTGAAGTATATGAAATAATGATGTAAATGTACCTCTGAATTCTAAAAATCTAATTCTTTAAAAACGAATATAATTTTTTTTCTGTTTTGACTAGTCTCGGTTTCAATTTATGTGAATAAAAGGAAACGTCTTTGTAGGTTTAATAGAAAGAAGAAAGTTAATGGTGTTCTCGTGTAATGTGATTTTAAAGTGACATGATGGTTCGGGTCGAGAACGGTTTACTCAAAAAAAAGAGTTGAGTTCCAATGAAGTTGAGTCAGGAATGAAGTTAATAGTTTCTAATAGATGTATTGGACCTTTTAATTTATCGGTTTCTCACACCCTTTTGTAGTACTTTGGAACTCTGTGTTCAAATTACAAGACAGGTGACGACCCTTAACTTAACTTGTTGGAGGATTTCGAAATTCATACATTTACAATCACATTACGAAGGTTGATTTACATATAAAAATGGATGAATTTGTTTGTTTAAATTCTTATATTGTTTCTTAGGATTACAAAACACCTTTTTTTAGACGTAAAATGTTTCTTATAAGTCTTTTATAGGATCTATTTTGTGTCTAAAAACACTATATTTATTAATTTTTTGTAAGAGACAAACAATGGTCTGGCTACGTGTGAGGGAGGAGGAAACCCTTTGGCGACGTCGGCTAGGGCAGAGAAACGGAAAATAAAAACCGCCGGAGGAAAGCTTTTGAGGCGGAAGACTGTGCCCTGGTGACCTCGCGCCCCTCGTACGTAGTTCCCAGGCACCGTCACTCTTCAGGGGTGTGTGCGAGCGAGACACTTGACCGAATCTACGAAGAGACATCGGGGTAAACCAACGGTTCGCGGCCTCTTGGACCCAAGCCCATTTTTAAAGTCCAGGAGGTTGCGGAGGGGGTTCCTATTAACCCCACTAACATCTTTTTTTATTAATTATTTTTTTTACATTCAATGTAGGTTTCCCAGTCTGACGTAGATAACGGGTCTGACCTAATTAAAGTCCCCTTTCCCCTCTACTAATTTTTTTTTTTTTAAGTCAACAATTTCCCGGACACTTCTTTCCCCGTAATACAGACAAAGAATAATGTTATTTCCGAGGAGTCAGAAATGACTGGGGATTTCAGGACTTTAGTGTGGTCTTTCTGCTCTTCCGTCAATAGTGTCCCCCGTCGCACTCAGAGGCCGATCCCAACTACCACATTGTTTTCCTTTTGTTTTTAAATGTCCCGGTCCTACCTACACTCTACCCCATTCACCCCTTAATACGAGGTGCTAGCGTAGAAGTCTCGATCTTACGAGGAATCAGTCAGAGTAACACATACTGGTGTCCGTCGTCTCGTCCGACTTAATGACGTGACCTGCGTCTAAACACGAAAGGATGATCTTTCGTGACCCCTGACCTCAGTTGTCAAGTCCATGATTGTGAACCCTCATAGAGACCTCTCCAAGTTACCCCCCGTCTGTGCCACGTTCAAGAAGTATGATCTTTCCACAGAACATACACGTGTATATCGTCCGATTCCCGTACATTCTCGTTCACGTCTTAAACTAAAGAGGTCAGTCGGACGGGACTACAATAGACACGTGACAGTGTCATAATGGAACCACCGAAATCTCTTCTACGACAACGTCTCATTCTTTAGTTTTTCAATTATAAAATCGGTCGACGGATCCCATTCTTGAAAAACAGACTGTTCGGGATACTGTACCGGACTTAGAGGTTAGTGATTAACCCTCCCTGACTCTGATCGGTTATCCGAGTAGATCTCGACGAAGGCCGGTTACATCTAAACGGAGCCGGTACATGACTCACTAGACGTCGACGATAGTTTCGAAGACAATTTTTTGTTTTGTTTTATTTAAGTTATGAAAATCGAATTGTCACACGTCAAATTTGTTTTTTTTCCTTTTTAATTTTTATAGGGTAACCTTCCCCTTATTTATCCTACTGATAATATTTCTACTGATCCTACTGATAATAAAGGACTCCTGCTGATAATATTTCAATACCCTTAGTCTTGAATGGACTTCCCTTATAAATTCTCCGGTAGCGAGCTGTCCTTCACTTTTTTCCGGACCACTGAGTCGACTTTTAACGTGGGGACAGATACTCCATCTTCGGAAGTGAAAGGTCCTAGAACATCCTGGAACCAGTCGTAAGACGGTAAAACCACCCAAAGGGGGAAGGAAAACTAAAAATGTTCCGTCGTTTGTTTCCCCGGGTTTTGTTCGTGACTACAACTCATTGTTCTTTGTCTGAGTCTATGCAAGGGAGAGGGGAGAGAACCTACTCACCCCCACCCTACTTCTCAGATTCAATAAGATTACCGTCGGTTAACTAAACCAAATCTTTACGTCCCCCTGTACCTTGTTTATAAAATTTAACAGATCCGTTCTACGTGTTTCTTCGATGGTCGTGTATCGTTCGGACAAATTTTTGGTGGTAGTGACTTTCGAAAATACATTTGACGAAAGTCCGAAGTCGGAGAAGAGGGTTGTCCGGGTTCAAGATTGGCGTGTCTAGGTCTGTACTGGAGTCTCCCATCTCTGTTAAAAAGTCAGTACCGACGTTCAGTGGTGGAGACTTCCTCCCTTATGCTACTCACGTTACATATTTTTCGGAAGTAATGAAAGCATTGGGTCAAGTTTATGAACGAAGGAAATACAACTCATAGTATCCCTTATACCAACGAAGAACGGAATGAGTCGTTCTTCATACAGTTATTTAAATTTTTATAGAAACATTATCTTTATGAGAACAGTAAAAAATTTTAATTCAAAACTTAATGTGGATAAAAAGAGTCTTACCCGATTTCATGGTGTTTTATAGAGACGTATTTTAGTATTACCCAAATTTGAGGTCTTGTAGTCGAAGTCTAATTCTAGAATTTAACCTTCTGTCGTTCGTGTAGTTACTATACTTATACCCACCCTTCTCCCCGATTGACTCACGAGTACTTTTAAAATGAAGTCATTTAATTTGGCCCGTTTCGTCTAAATTAACGACTTTCCATAACATAAATATGAATGATTTAGGGTTCTTATATAATCGTAAGTACCTTAACATGGAGGTGTCTGTATAAGCATCTCCCCTTTTTTCATTGACTTCTTTGATCGAAGATCTTCGATCTAAGTTAGTCCGAGTAAGATAAGTGGGTCTTTTATCTTATTTTGGTCCTTTTTCAACTCGACAAGTTGACTTACAGAGGAGAGGGAGGTTGACAAATTTATCAGTACGGATCCGGAACGACGTCTGGTTTCGGACAAACAATCCTCGTCCTTCTCTGAAACTTTTATTTTTCTTTTATTTTTTGTTTGTTTTTTGGGTGGTTCTAATTTTTTTTTTTACACCCCCCCACCCCCCTTTAGTGCATGAAACATACATTAAGAAGAGAAAATTTATAAATGGATTTGTATACATATACGTCGAGATTACACTTTACTGTTCGTTTAGAAATTTGGTTTTCTATATATATGGTAACTGTCTCTGTGGATAGATATGTTTGGATCGGGTGCCCTCCGATGTAGACACCGTTACTCTTACCCTCGGAAAGGTCTTGCCTTGAGACGTTTTGTTCCTACTGTGGTACTTTTGGTTCAATATTTTAGTTTCGATACACTATATAGAATTTTTCACTGGTTTATTTATAGGGGTCGAGAGACCGGAAAAGATGGTACAATTTTAAACTTCATTACCACAGTCTTGTATGGTTCGAGAAAATTTAAATTTCAATTATCATCTCCAGAGAATAAGATTACTTTACTGTGAACTACCCGAGGTCTTATCGAGGACCTGTCTTTAACCAGTGGTCTTTCTGGTTCGACACTAACCTCTTCAAACCTTGAAACTCGGGGTGAGAGTTAGGAGTCTCCTCTACTCTCCTCTACCTCTGACTCAATTGTACTACTTCGGAGGTAATTTTAAAGACCCTCGAAGGTCCGGTGAGATACATAGATATTTCCGTTCTTGAATAATCTATCTCACCAAATTCACCACTTTTTCATCATATTTCTGGGTCGTAATGACTGTAAATTTTCATGTCACCTCTCCTGTTTTTACGAGAGTTATAAGTTTTTTGGTCTCGTCTCGATCCGTTTGAGACCAGATGCCTAGTTTACACCGTGTTTAGGGTAAAAACCTTATTTCAAAACGACCTTTTGTCGGTCCGAGAGAAATGTATTACAGATACCGATATAAACACGACGTTATCGTCTATTTGTCAACACTGTGTTTGGTGATATTTTAGACGTTTCGGTTTTTATAAATGATGGACCGAGAAATGTCTTACAAATGGTTAGGGACTTTATGTGACATTTCTGTTACGAAACAAAACTTGAGTGGTAATTCATGGGTTAGAGAAAGACCAACTGAGAACAGAGGTACCTATGTGTATCGACCGGTTGACAGTCTTCTTTTTTCGGTTCATGTATAATCCTTAATAACTTTATAATATGTTGTAATTGTCATGGTTAAATGTTTAAGGATGACTTAATATTTTAGGCTCCGTTTAATTAATGTAGTCACGACGTGAATGGGTAGAGACGCGTAGGAAGCTCACTCCAGTAGTGTCGCAGAGAAGCAGAGATGTTTATAATACCAAAATAAAAGGAAAAGTCGGTAATAAAGAAGGTATTCAACCTAATTGGACTTTTGGTCTGCTTTGTTACTTTAGTAGATCTCTTCTGGAGGAATATGTAATACGTCTTCGATACAAAGGTCATACTTGGGAAGTCTCAAAATCATAGAAAAATTTAATGAAAATTATGCCGACCCTTAATAGTCTCGACCAGTTTAAATTCTTAGGTCTTAAGGACGGAAATTGAAGTAACGAGACCAATGTATGTATTACCTAACAACCTTTTGTTACGAAAATTACACAAGTTCCGATCCTTTATGACCGAAGATACTTATTGTGAAATTAAAATCTTCTAATAATCTCGTTTTCAAAATAGTCGTAATAGTTTTGTCACTTTAGAGAGTATGAACACCAGAAAAAGCGAAAGGTACGTCTGCAGGTGTTAGACCTCCTACAACACCAACCGTGAGTCGAGGTCTAACGGATGCAAATAGACCCACATTAGTGCTTCTTTTAGGAGACGGTCGACAGAATGAAGAAAACCGGTCCACCGTGAGGTGTAATTACAGACGGATAGTCCGATAGTCCTTTTCTGTCTGAAAGAAAATCTAATTCCTTGGTGATATCCGTTTCCCATAATTGTTTTGTATTCGAAATGTGTGGGACTAAACCAGTTGTTAAAATGCTTAGACCCCGAGTTTCGGGTATAGTTCGTAAGACAGTCGAAGTAGGTCATGTTCCATTCATGTAGCCGCTTCTAAACAGAAAGGACTGAGGTCCTTTAGATAGTCCGCAGGTCCTCATCGATATGTCTAGAGTTGTGGACATTTTGTTTTGGTTTCTAGATCAGTTGATTCTTAAGAAATTTACGACAAGTTCGAAGTCGTTCATGGACCTTTTTTGTACTGTATTTCCGTTACCGTGGGGTGAGGTCATGAGAACGGACCTTTTAGGGTACTTACCTCCTCGGACCATCCGACGTCAGGTACCCCAGCGATTCAACCTGTACTGACTCGCTGAAGTGAAAGTGGAAAGGGAAAATACGTAACCTCTTTCTTTACCGTTGAGTGAGGTCACAAGAACGGACCTCTTAGGGTCCCTGCCCCCTCGGACCACCCGACGGCAGATACCCCAACGTGCTGACTTCACTGAATCGTTGTTCTTAAATACATATTTTTGGGGCAATTCAGAGGTTGGTGTGACCTGAAAGGATTTTATCGTAAAATTGGCATAAGCTCTTAAAGATTCGATGATTTTATGACTATGGGGACTGGGGTGGTCTTAGGTGATAAAAGGACAAGATAAATTAAATGTTTTGGACCATTTTATTTTGATTTTTAAGAATTTACGAGAAAAAAAGAATGGAGAGAGGTTTAGAGCTTAGACCCCTGGAAATCCTCGTGGAGGTATCTACGTTCACGAGAAGTTAGACCTTGTAAACGGTATCAGTAGTCGGTGAACGACATGAACGACCCGTTCGAGAGACCATCCTCGGTCTTGATCTGTGATTTCGTTTGTTTAGTAAACTCTGTGGTGGGGTTCAAATTCCCCTTGTTTTTTTCATGTTTTTCCAATGAATTAAGAGATAACAGATTAGACTCCATCCCCTGACCCTTCCGTTATCCATATTCTATAACGTGACATTACACCGATTTTTAATATAGGGATTGTAGAATGTCTTTTTGGACTTACTTAGAAAACCAGTTAGGTTAAACTCTTGATTATAAACGGTACATCATACTACCAACTGAAAACTATGCTAAGTAATTACACACGATGTATTCTAAATATCTGACATAATGGATCAAAATTGATTTGTTGAGAGTTTTACTCATTCATCGATGTTATAAGGACATTGTTTTGGTCCATTCAGAGTTTGAAATGAATTAATAGTCTTGTTCTTTTCTCGTCTCGACTGTAAAAAGACTGTAGATCAAGTTCGAGAATCGGTCCGTTTAGACCGTTTTTGTGTAAATATGTGTTACACTGTTCTTCAACCAGTTTATTTTAAATCTGTGAAACTTTGTCCTTAGTATATACGACCATTGTTATTGAGTGAACCATATAGTTAGGTAATCTGTAATCAATTACTATTATAACGATTGAGGCAATCGGTATACTTTATGTAATGTATAATACATTACTTTTTAATTACGTGATGAAGAACAACACTTCGTAATTCTGTATGACATATTACATGTATAAATATTTGTATATCACTCACGTTCGAGATAATTTTTTTACAATTCTTTCATGTAAGTTTTACAAACTTCTGGTGATGACTTTAGAATGTCATTTATCGTAATTGACTTTTACTAGTTTGGTCTTTTACCACGACCAGATACTTGTAAATGTTTTCGTAATGAATTTGTGTTTTTTATTTGTAGGGTTTGGACTGAATATAGGTGTCTCGTTCTTAGAGTAAAATGTGGAAACATAGGGAGTATCATAGTTACCCGTTAATTCGTTACGTAGACATAAATTACGTGTCTTTTACGGATGTATACTTCCATTGTCCGTGTCATCAATTTTCATTCTGACTAAGTTTAAGGTCGAGTCGTTAAATTAATGATAGACTGGGACCCGTTCAGTGACACGGATTCTAAATGGTCATTCTGTTATAAAGGAGGTCTATACCTTCCACCCCAACGCTTACTTTAGACTCTTGTGTACATTTCATGTCACGGATTTTGTATTATTATTTGACATCAATAAAAAGCTTCATATGTGTTTGACTTTTTGTGAATGTTAACCCGGTAGAGGAGAAAGGTTCATTCCGACCACCAATTATACTTGTTAACGTCCATCGTTTATGACCTCCTCTTTTCTTCCTGTCAGAATATGGTTTTGATTCGGTAATATAATTGACAAGATTCAATAGTGTCATTAACTATTACAGATTCATTTTGGTCCTTTCCCTTTTGTCTTAAGTGTAGAGAATGTATATATACGTTACGTTTATACTTGTATTTTACGAAGGTGTATAAAGTCTATCGATTTTTCGACTTTATAATGAAGGTGATAAACTTAGTCTTAAAATGCGTGACTCTTATATACAATTATATGTTGTCGTTTTATTCAATGGTGTTATACTTTTCAGAAGGGAACACCCATGTATGGCGGTTGCAGAAGGGTCTCGGTCAGACTCGTTACGGGTGGTATAGGGCCGGTGATTCTCGGTTCCCTTTAGGGACCGTGACTTAACCTCAACCAAGACATTTCACGACTAGGTAGTTGTGTAGGTAATGCATAAGACATGTTCTTGTCTATAATAACGAAAATCCATTTTGATTCTTCGCTTGGATGTCGGTTTTCTTTAATATGTAGAGAGGTTCTCTTCGTCATCAAAACAGAAGTCAATGACTTTAAGTCAATAAACTGGACGACTGATGGAGAGTTCTTCCGATGACGGTATCGGTAGATGGGAATAAGAGCTTTTGAACTTTTGGTAACCAGATTTCATAGATTCCATGTTCCGTATCCGTGGATTATCGGTGGATGACGAATAGATTAGGTTTAAAATAGGTCCATCTTTCGTTAAAATAAAACGATAAAAAGATTTTACATCTCCGTTTTGGGGTTCCTTTCTACTTTTGGTTGGTTGGTTAGTTTGTTTTTTGGGACGTTTTCTGGGTTTCTTCAAGATTTGACTCTTGTGTACTCGTAATTTTTCTGTTGAGGGGGACGGTTTTATGAACTTCTTGAAAACACTTTCCAAAGACAAACAGAAAAGTTGTTTTAGGACTCGACCCAGTTTTGGAAATTTATTGAATACTCGTGTCACTGGTAAGTTCGATTTAATTGTTAATTATATGGCCTGACTTTTCGTGAATGCACCCTTCAATCGTACTACCTTCCGTTTGTGTCCAAATCCTGTTTGTAGAGGGGGAGAGTGACATTAGAGAAAGAAAGCCGCATTAAGTAGTTGGAGTATGATAAATTCTTTGTTTCATTCTGTTTAGTCATTGGTTAAATAAGATTTACACGTTTTGAAATACAAGGTTATATCGTATTGTTCCTAGTTTAAGTGTTAATGTTACCTTTTATACAAATTGTGAAGAATGTCACAAAAAGTACATACAAGTTGAAGTGGGTTGAAAGATTCAGTTGCTTCGTACGTCATCCAAAGTAAAAGGTGTACTCTTGTCAATTTACTTTATATTGGTTGTATAATCTTAGTTCACGAAAGAGAATGTTCATAGTCGAAAGGATTGTTCTTGGTTTCTTTTTGGGGGTGGTGTGGTCTTTTTTTTTATGTTCCCATTTGAAACACACATATATATATATACATACTCATTTGAAACCGATTAAATAGATGAACCAAGTAATGACATACAGTTCTTTTCCATTTATTTATGGCGGGGATTTTGAATGACCTCAGTCGGAACGGTGAAGACCTACAAGCTGTATTTTTAAGAAGAGTTTGAACCCCTCGAGTGAGTTTAGGGTGAAGAAAAATGCATCTGCGAGGGGTCCTAATGGTTTAAAGAAACCCCCTTCCGGTGGTGGTGGAGAACGAGGTTTAGATCTTTATAGTTTTAAAAGTCAAATAATCATAAAAATTTCGTTTTATAAAGTCCACGGTATTTTTGTACGTTTTTCTATGTTGAGAATTCTATGATGGTCGGGGGAGGTTTTTTATAAACACATTTCATGAATTTTGTCATAGACGGTATCATTTGTCATGTTTAACTGTATTAACATAAGTAAGTTGTTTATCAATGACCCATAGTTGATATTTCACTACGATCTTTATGCGCCCTCGGACCACCCGACGGTAGGTACCCCAACGTGTCTCAGCCTGTGCTGACTTCGCTGAATCGTCGTCGTCGTCTTTATGATTGCACTTGTCTTTAACGATGAGAATACATTATAAGACTTTACTTCGATTCACTCCTGTAATTCAAATTTAATCCCGTTTTGATACCTGTCCATCTTTTTCAATAGATTCCAGAAATTTTGTTAAATTTTTAGTAAGAAAAGCGAAATAGAACGAAAGTGTTGTTTGTTTAAGTTGACCTCATGTTTTTACCGGTAATCGGTTTGAATTTTACAAGACAAAGGATTCTTCTTAGGATTCTACCAGAAGTAAAGACATAAAGTTGGATAATTTTTACGTCCTGTAACAAAACCACATGTTTATGTGTTACAAAAGTAGGGTAAAGGAATTTGTGATGTAGTTTAAATTAAGAGGAAAAGATGAGATTAAGTAAGTATTGTAGTAGAATGTTCACCAAGGTGATCAAATGATTAGTTGTCCGTCGTCTACATGATTGGTAAGATTTCGTGTAGTTAAAGGACCTTGAGTTTTACGAGAATTTTAAAGAACCGAATTTCTCGGTCGATCTATAAAGAGATTTATGTTTATATGTTTTTGACTGCCGTCCTTTAAACCCTGGTAATTCATAAATGTAAGTTTTTCTGTCTTGAACCGTCTAAGGTAAATATAATGACAACTAGTTATGGTTAGTTGTGGAAGTTATGCAGGAGTCCGAATTCTGGTTTATCCTCTGACTGGGGAGGAGGGAGGGAGAATCCAATTCATTGTGTCAAGATAGTTATTTAATCCAAGAGATGTTTATTTTTTCGGTTCAGAAATTTGACAGTCAGAACGTTTCTTTTTACTGGTTTCTGATTGAAAGTCTCCAACCGACGGATTAATACACCAAGAAGTCTCTTCTGGGATTACGACCCTTTCTAGGTTCCGTCGTCTGTCCCCTCTCTCCCCTACTCTACCAGTCTATCGTGGTGACTAAGTTTCCTGTACTTAAACTCGTTTGAGACCCTCTATCACTCCTGTCCCTTCGGACCACACGACGTCAGGTGTCCCAACGTTTCTCAACCTGTGTTAAATCACTGACTTGTTGTTGTATGCACCAAGGATTTTTTACGGTAAAGTTACGACGACGACGTGAGGTTATAATGAGTCTTGAATTTTAATTGTTGGATCTTCTTTTGTCTTGAAAACTTTTTTTACAGGTTCTGAATTAGTTCTATCGGGAATAAAAAGTCAAAAAGGAAAAGGGGATAACGGAACCGATAAATTGGTTCTGTATAGTAGGAAGAGATTTCTATATGACATTAAACTTTGTACCCTAAGAATTTTTTTTGTGAAAGATGGTGGAAATATTCCAACTGATGTTATAGGTTATCTCGGAAAGGAGAACATCTTGGACTCACGTAAACATATTAGTAAATTTATAGGTATATAGGATTGGGGAACGTATGATACGACGAGGAATTACAAAAACTCACAATTAAAACTAAACGTTATTTACGGTCAAAAGTTTCTAAATGTGTAATTGTACGTCTTAGTACATGTTACGTAAACCTGACATGGAGTGAGTCAGGGGAAAGTTTTATTAGGTAAAGTCGAGACATGTAAATTCTTGTTTTCTTATCGTTAAGTTTATTGTTTTCTTTAGAGTATCATTTCCACCTCAATCCCGTGTCTGAAATGCTTTCACGGTAAAACAAACTTTGTAATAAATTCAGAAAAGAATTATAGACTATGAATTCTCAGTTATACCCTATTTGATTCATACCTAGTCGTTAAGTGAAAAAGACGGAAAGTCTATTATTTGGAAAAGAATAATTTCGTATATATACCATTTATATTTTGTAGGTACCATTTCTTTATCATAATAGTCATAAAACTATCGAAGATACACGGATAGAGTTCAAATCTTAGGGGTAGTATGGTTACTCATGGAGCTTAAAATCGGTAAGGGAACATAAGACCAGAACAGTAGACAATCAAATGAATGCAATAGGAAGATCCTGTGGAACATAAAAATGAATTATAATACAAACACTTAGTATGTACGACTATATTTAAAAAGAAAAAGTGACGACATGACATAAGATACCCTGCTTAAATAGGTCTGTAAACTCGACAAAGATTATAAGACAGTATTTGTTGTGACAATATTTGTACCTATGGTTTCATGTACATGTTCCCAAAAAGATCCGGATACTCAGATCCCATATTTCGAACTCTCCTTAAGACCCAGTAAAAGTAAAATGATCCTTTGTAATTCAAGAAAAAGGATTCACCGACATAACTTTAAGTAATATTTAAACCGATGTGACACTTTGTGATTCGTTTGTAAAGTGAATATCAGAAGACTTAAATTTCGATTTTAGTTCATAAAGGAAAGACTTGTGTCACATTCAGTTTTATTAGGAAAAATAAATTATTCACTTTCTGCGAGTCAGCACAGTCTAAGACGTTAGGGTACCTGATGTGTCAGGTGCCTTAAGAGGTCCGGTCTTATGACCTCACGATCGGAAAGGGAAGAGGTCCCCTGGAAGGGTTCGATCCCTAACTTGGGTCCAGAGGGCGTGACGTCTACCTAAGAAATGGTCGACTCGGTGTCATTTAGTTTATTAACTCTTCGCACACTGATAATCCAGACCATCAATACATAAACTTGGTGTTTTCTGTTTTTACAAACCTCTTTTGTCGAAATTGTCCTACGGATGATGTCTCTCTTAATGTTTGTGATAGAGTTAAGACCCCTTGTTACGTTAATGATAGGGGTAGAAGCCTTCTCTTTTAGACGAGTGTTTCCAAGTCCTAGAACGGGTTCCAGTGTGTGTGTGTTAGATATATATAATTCTACACCGTAGGGGTTTTAAAAATAGGTATCTATTTTGAAAAAAATTTCGCTGAAAAAGCTAATTCTCCTTGGAATTCTAAACTTAGAGTCATAGACCCTCCTGAAGTGCAAATTAGGACAATTGAAGGTTGGGTCATTGGCACCGTAATGATATAGTTTTTTAAAGTTCAATCTGGTTCTACCAAGTCCGGTTAATCTTTTCTTTTTTCTTTGCAATTTTGTTTGTTTTTTGAGGAGGGAGGGCGGTTTGCTGCCAAAATCTGTCGTTTATTATAGGCGTTTGCAGCGACCATAAGGTCACACGAAGGAAGCTCAATTTCATGTTGATTTGCATTAAAAATTTATAAAATTTTAGACGTTCAGGCGAAGAATTTTCAGAGATCAAAGCTTGGTCCAAAGGTCAAGGTATTTGTGCCTTCGGTAAACGGCAATTTTCTGAAAGGGTCCCACTTGAGCCTCTGGAGTAGGAAGAGAGAGTCGTTCTTGTAGGCGTAAAGTGCTACTTGTGATCGAGACCTCTCTAGTTTACTGAACGAGTTTAGGCGGCCCGAGCTTGCGGCCCGTTGACTCCTCCGGGCCCGACCCAGCCGGCGGAGGTCTCGAGGGGAGGACGACGGACACCCCGACTCCGGGCCCGCGCGGCGCGGTGCTGCTGGCAGGCGTTCGTCTCCGACCCCGCAGCGGTTCGGCGGCGGGGGAGGGGGGTGGCGGGGCGGTCGCTGGGCCCCCGGGTCCGGGTGTTCTCCGGGCGCGGGATTTGACGATAATTCAGGACCTAGCGGAGCGGAGGGTCAGCCCTCGAAGCGAGGATCCGGGCGTCAGTCGAGGGGTCAAAAGGCGAACTGGCGTCCGACGCCAGAGGAGCCCTTCGTTGGAGGAGGGGCGGGGGGCGCGTGTGTTCCGGAAAGGAGAGGAGGAGGGGGGAATGGGAGGTGCCAGTGCTAGGGCCAGGGCCAGGGGTTTCGGCGGAGGCGCGTACCAGGGTTTGCCTATCTCTAGACCCTCGCCCCGTGCCTACCGGCCCGAGCCCTCCCGGACGCCGAGGCCAGACCACTGCTGGCTACCGCCGCCGCGGAGGCGACAACCCCGCCGCCGTCCGCGCCGCGAGAGAGCGAGGCTGCGCGACAGAGGGCAGCGTCTGCGGTGGCAGCGGCGGAGAGAGCAGCCTCTGCCCTCGTTTTGTGTCTCTTAGCCCCAATATTTTCGTCACCCATCCAAACCGATGCGAGTTTGGGCCGTCACGGCGCCGAATCCGCAGAGGAAGGGAAGGGTCGCTGACGTGTTTTACCGCCGGCCGCGACTCTGACGAGGTCGAATTGCGATGCATGCAGCCTCGGCTATGCATTTGTCGCAGAGCCTTATCGGGCTCCCGAAGCGCCTCATGATGCCCATAAGAACCTTCGCAAAATGCAGTTAACGCCTCTGCCTGCGTGAAGCGCCAGACATCGTCTTTTTGTTTCATGCCTAACCCGCATCTCAAGAGCGCGGAGGACTTGGTCTTGATCCCCACCCCTCCCCTCCTCCTCTCGCTGCATTGTAAGAACCGCAGCAATCGGCCGGGTGATAACGCTTCTACGCGTCACATGCATTGCGTAAGACAAATCTCTTATCTCCTAAAACGGCCCAAGGCTGCGCTCTGCTTTAGTCCCGGGCGAGCATGTATAGCCACACGTCTCTGTTATTGGCAGGAGGTATAACGTCCGCAGTTGAAAGTCCCAAAGATCCACGATTTTAGGCTCCTGGCAGAAGTCCCTGGGACCGGCCGCGAGGATCTGCCAGAACCGGTCGGGAGACCAGGGCAGCGGGACCTGGGCCGCTCTGACTGGCGTGCGGGGCCGCGGTAAAGGATAGCCAACAGCGAGTCGCGACAGCGGCCGCCGGTACTACCTCCGCGGACCAGGCAAGAATCCCCCTCAACGAGTCCGCAGCTCCAGGGTCGACTTAATCTGGCGATAGGATGCGAAGAAAGTGTCCTTCACGTAAAACACTTGTCTTATAAATGTAACATTGGCCGACCTGTGCCAACTGATTGTTTCTCGACTTTACACCCATCTCGGGGAGAAAATTCCATCTGCGACTCCGGGGACCCGGCCGAAATTTACCGAGACGGAGTCTTCTGGGCAATGACCGAGAAGCGCGAGAGGGGTCTCCTTCTCTAAATCAAATTTTCGCCACCAGAAGTCTATGACTTTTCCACTTCCGTATTCATGTACAAAAATTTGTCCTTTGTCCGATCTGACGGAAGAGAGAGTTAAGGTAGATTCGACTGGAGGAAGAGGGACGAAGGAAGAGAAAGGTCAAAGTGAAAATTTCAGAGTGTTCGAACCGGTCTGCCGCAGTGTCCTAACAGTCGACGATGCCGGGAACGCCCCATCGAATAACTTGCTAAGAATAAAGATGTCCACCATTTCGGGGGTAAACCCCCCAACTCACCCCAGAGGATGAGAAGACTCACTAAAGGGTTTAACAATCTCTTCATCGCATTCTTTTCCCGAAGGGTCCACCGTGATCACCACTTCTTGGGCGGACGGTTACGTCCTCTGTATTCTTTATGCCCAACCTAGGGATCCAACCCTTCTAGTGGACCTCTTCCGTTGGGTGAGGTCATAAGAACGGACCTCTTAGGGTACCTGTCTCCTCGGACCATCGATGTCAGGTACCCCGACGTTTCTCAGCCTGAGTTGAACTTCGATGGATCGTCCGTCGTCGTTCGTTGTGCTCTCTTCCAGGACCGGACGCTCTACAGTGAATCCGACATTCCTTTTACCTGTCAGTACCTAAATGTCCTGGTTCACCACTTTCAGATTACCAGGTGTGTGACATGGTCGATGACACCGTGTCGTCACTTGTTTACTCAAGGACGTGGACACGGCAATTGTGATCACCCCTCTCTCTGTTTATAGTCCGTTAACGATTGATTTTGTTTAAATTTCGTATCTTTTCCTTATCACAAACCCCCCTCCCCCCGCCTCGCTGCATATGAACACACAAATGTACCCGACAGAACTCTTCCGGAAGCACCAGTTTACTGCAAAATTTTCTTAAATAAAAATCAAAACCAACGTGACCCAGAAGTAACAACGTGTACCCGAAAGAGATCAACTGAGTTCACCTCGATGAGAGATCAACGGGACCCTCCTGAATGAACGAGTTATTCGCACACCGTACACCCTACAATCACAAGGGACGTAACGTTCCCCCTAAGAATTGGCGACCCGGTGGTCCCTTCAGGGTAATATATATCAGAAAAGATTTTAACTATACTGACTCTTTAAAAAATTTTTAACGTGTGAAGGTGAAATGTTTGTTTTTATAAATAGAAGATTAGTTTTAGAGTGTCCACTGTTTATCTTCCTGTTACTTTTGTCACAGTCTAATATAAAACCCCCCGAGGTTTTAGTGACGTCCACCACTAACGTCGGCACTTTAATTTTCTGCGAATGAGGAACCTTCTTTTCAATACTGGTTGGATCTATCGTATAAGTCTTCGTCTCTGTAACGAAACGGCTGATTCCAGGCAGATCAGTTCCGATACCAAAAAGGACACCAGTACATACCTACACTCTCAACCTGACACTTCTTCCGACTCACGGCTTCTTAACTACGAAAACTTGACACCACAACCTCTTCTGAGAACTCTCAGGGAACCTGAAGTTCCTCTAGGGACTCAAAAGAAACCTTCCTTACTACGATTTCGACTTTGAGGTCATGAAACCGGTGGAGTACGCTTCTCAACTGAGTAACCTTTTCTGAGACTACGACCCTCCCTAACCCCCGTCCTCCTCTTCCCCTGCTGGCTCCTACTCTACTGACCTACCGTAGTGACTGAGCTACCTGCACTCAGACTCACTTGAGGTCCTCAACCACTACCTGTCCCTCCGGACCGCACGACGTTAAGTACCCCAGCGTTTCTCAGCCTGTGCTGACTCGCTGACTTGACTTGACTTGACTTGACACATAACACTTTTCTCATTACTGAAGTATTGTATAGGAAAACGTTTAGTCTTCTTAAGACCAAGAATCAAAAGTTGTTTTCTCTTCCTCCTGATGTCCCTTAAAAGTCGACTAGAAAATTAAAGAATTCTATCTAATGACCTAAAGACGGGATATTGAACCTTCTTCTAGTTTATTAACTCCCTGTGATGGTATTGTTTTGAGAAAGGTCAGGGTGGATGATTTGACACACTAGTTTCAAAGAGTCGGGAATTACCGATATCTTTCCCTCTTTTTTTAACAGTTCTATTATAAAAAGGTACCTATGTCCTCCTAGGACATATAATAATCATACGTCCTATGATAAAAATCAGAGTAATTTTCTCCGTAAAGGTAATTTTTAAAATGAAGGACAAACTATCAATAATTCCAACATTATATAACGAAACGAATTAACACAAAGTTATTAACGTTATTGTTAGGTTTTCTTTAAAATTATGTGTCTCTTTTACTTTACTACTTATTCTGTAAACTATACTTTGATGTTATATTTTAAGATCTTTCTTTTATCCTAAAGTTTCTCTTTTTACTTGGTATATAATTATTTTACAAGTTAAGAATTGAAAAAAAAAAACAGTACTCCGTACATCCTAGGATCAAAGGGTTGGTCCCTACCTTTGACAGGGGACACCACCCTCCGACCTTAGTTGGTGACCTGGTGGTCAAGTCAAGTCAAGTCAGTGAGTCAACCAAGGGTGAGAAAAGCTGGGGTACCTGACGTCGTACGGTCCGGAGGGACAGGTAGTGGTTGAGGGTCTCAGGTGAATTGGAGTGCAGGTAACTCAGTCACTACGGTAGGTTGGTAGAGTAGGAGACAGTAGGGGAAGAGGAGGGTGGAAGTTAGAAAGGGTCGTAGTCCCTGAAAAGTTTACTCAGTCGAGAAGTGTAGTCCACCGGTTTCATGACCCCAAAGTCGAAGTTGTAGTCAGGAAGGTTACTTATAAGTCCTGGTTAAAGGAAATTCAAGTTCCCTGGGAGTTCTCAGAAGAGGTTGTGGTGTCAAGTTTTCGTAGTTAAGAAACCGCGAGTCGAAAGAAGTGTCAGGTTGAGAGTGTAGGTATGTACTGGTGTCCTTTTTGGTATCGGAACTGATCTGCCTGGAATCAGCCGTTTCGTTACAGAGACGAAAACTTATACGATAGATCCAACCAGTATTGAAAAGAAGGTTCCTCATTCACAGAAAAGTACAGTACCGACGTTAGTGGTAGACGTCACTAAAACCTCGGGTTTTTTCATTTCAGACTGTGACAAAGGGGGTAGATAAAGGGTACTTCACTACCCTGGCCTATGGTACTAGAAGCAAAAGACTTACAACTCGAAATTTGGTTGAAAAAGTGAGAGGTGAAAGTGAAAGTAGTTCTCCGAAAAATCAAGAAGTGAAATACGGTATTCCCACCACAGTAGAGGTGTAGAATCCAATAACTATAAAGAGGGCGTTAGAACTAAGGTTGAACACAAAGAAGGTCAGGTCGCAAAGAGTACTACATGAGACGTATCTTCAATTTATTAGTCCCACTGTTATATGTCGAAACTACATGAGGAAAGGATAAACTTTGGTCAGACAGCAAGGTACAGGTCAAGATTGACAACGAAGGACTGGACGTATTTCCAAAGAGTTCTCCGTCCAGTCCACCAGACCATAAGGGTAGAGAAAGTCTTAAAAGGTGTCAAATAACACTAGGTGTGTCAGTTTCCGAAACCGTATCAGTTATTTCGTCTTTATCTACAAAAAGACCTTGAGAGAACGAAAAAGGTACTAGGTCACCTACAACCGTTAAAATAGAGACCAAGGAGACGGAAAAGATTTTGGTCGAACTTGTAGACCTTCAAGTGTCAAGTGTATAACGACTTCGGACCGAACCTCTTAAAACTCGTAATGAAATGATCGTACACTCTACTCACGTTAACACTCCATCAAAGTCGTAAGAATCATACTTTTCCTGGTGGTCCCTTCAAGGAATAAGTACATAAAAATTTCGTACTACAACCATAGTTTCACGCACCATAAATTTAAGGTAACCGGTGGACTACGCTTCTTGACTGAGTAACCTTTTATGGGACTACTACCCTTTCTAACTTCCGTCCTCTTCTCCTATTGTCTTCTACTCTACCAACCTACCGTAGTGGCTGAGCTACCTGTATTCAAACTCGTTCGGGGCCCTCTACTACTACCTGTCCCTTCGGAACCGCACTACGTCAGGTACCCCAACGTCTCAGCCTGTACTGACTCACTGATTTGACCCTACGTAAATTTTCTCACTATACTGTCGAAGTAAATTTTTACAATTACAAAGTCACATAGTATTTAATGTAGGAAATTTTGTTAAATTTGACTATTAAAATTTTCAAATCCGTCGTTGGATAAAAAAGTCTTAAAAAAATCGTTCATACTAAACTTCCCGTAATTAGATTTTTTCGCTTATGTCTGGTCCATCCCGGACTCCCTCGACCTTTCGGTACGAGGTAGATTTCGTCGACGAAATGACAGGTCGGTTAATAACGGTTCGTCTTTAAATCTGTGTCTCAACAACTAATAATTGATTATCTTACACACACAATCACTGAAGACATAATTTCTCCGTATTTTCTTACCTTAGGGTCCACAAAAAGTCAAAACGATCAGACATTCACAGAACAAAGGATTCTGGATTTCTGGGTCGAAATCGAGGTGTCAGACTGTAAGTCCCGAAGGTTTAAGACGGAGGTTGGAGTAGTGGAGGGACGAAATTGTTTAGAGATAAGAGATGATGGGGGNGGGGGGGGGGGGGGGCCGTAAAGGGGGGTTGGAAACACTAAAAAAAAAACAATTAGGGAGATCTCCGTACGTTTATCCTTTTGAGTTCCAAGTGAAGACGAGGAGGGGGGTGGAACCTTAGAATCGATACACTAGAGGACAGGACCCCGTGAATCTGTGGTGGACTTTTACAAAACCAAAAAAAAAGACAAGAGAAATATCTATTACCCCCGTCGACAAGTCAAGGAGGCGAGTTGTGTGTCGTGTGCGACCGACGTTTTCTCACATACCTGGCATGTCAGTCGAGTGATCCCCGCTTTGTCTTAATTTCTCTCACTGAGTCTCTTCTATTGTCGTAATTGTGTAGAACTTTCGCGAGTCACTTTTTCCCCCTATTGATTGTTCCACACTGTTTATGATGCAAGTGTGTGTTTACAAACCGTGAATAGAAATCCTTTCGTTTCCCACGAAGTAGGTGTCACGGGAAACGGAGTCGTGTACCTGGAAAGATTAATCACACCCTCTTTTTTTATAATAAACTACTGTTTTTTAACAATGTCAAGGGATCGTCGGAAGATTCAATCCCTTAGGATTACCGACTTCGGAGAAACCAAACAACTTATATTTCCTTAAATTTCTACCACAACGGAAAACGGAAGACTCTACCGGGTGTGAGACAGACACCCGGTACAAAGAGGGTTCCGGTAAGAACGGAAAACTGTACCTAGGTGAGATAGATACCTTACAGACAGAGAGATTCATTTATGTGTCTATGTGAAGAATGGAAAGTGAAACATAGAGTGACTAAGAAATACTCTACTCTATATATGGATGACTCGAAGTCAGGACTTTGGTCTACCAATAAAATTAAAGAGTTTCTACCCAAAACTACTTGAAGTCTGAGGTCCACCTACTACAAGAAAGAAGATTAGAGAACCAAGACCTTAGACTAGGATCAAACTTTGACTCGTCCTGGGACATCCCGAGGGTCCTTGATTCCGGGGGTGGATCCTCCTCCTACCGTTGAAGTTCGCATCGAGTTTTAAGGACCTTGTAGTAGGACGATGGAGGATTGGTCAGTCTTCTTTCAGTGGGTGGGACGTCAGGAGTGGGGTTTAAAACGGATTTTTGAAGAGGGGGTTTTGGTAGTCCCTTAAACCTCAAAAAGTTGTACTCGGTGAATAAGAGGAACGAACCCGGACTTTATTTCGAAAGATACGAGGTTTTTATTTTTCGTTCTATTTTCTGTCACAATTTACTACTCTTACCCTCTCATTTTAGACTCTTCGGTCTTTTTCAATTTTTCAAAACATACCCGTTTCACCCCCTTCTTTTATTCTATTACTGAAGCGGAAGTTATTAACAAATCAACGAGTCAACACAGGCTGAGAAACGTTGGGGTACCTGACGTTATGTGGTCCGAAGGGACAGGAAGCGATAGAGAGTCTCAAACGAGTTTGAGTATAGGTAACTCGGTCGTTACGGTAGGTTGGTAGAGTAGGACACAGCAGGGGAAGAAGGACGGAAATTAGAAAGGGTCGTAGTCCCAGAAAAGACTCAGTCGAGAAGTGTAGTCCAACGGTCGCATAACCTCGAAGTCGGAGTCAGGAAGGTTACTTATAAGTCCTAACTAAAAGACGTCCTAACTGTCTAAACTAGAGGAACGACAGGTTCCCTAAGAGTTCTCAGAAGAGGTCGTGGTCAAACTTTTGTAATTAAGAAACCACGAGTCGGAAGAAATACCAGGTTGAGGGTGTAGGTATGTACTGATGACCTTTTTGGTCTCGAAACTGATATGTCTGGAAACAGTCGTTTCACTACAGAGACGAAAATGACAGATCTATACAGTATCGAAAGGAAGGTTCCTCGTTCACAGAATTAAAGTACCGACTGTTGTAGTTGTCACTAAAACCTTGGGTTCTTTTATTTCGGAAAGTGACAAAGGTAATAAAGGGGTAGATAAACGGTACTTCACTACCTTGGCCTACGGTACTAGAATCAAAAAGACTCAAAATTCGGTCGAAGTGAGAGGACAAAGTGGGAGGAGTCCTCCGAGAAATCAAGAAGTGAAAGACGGTAATTTCACCATAGTAGACGTATAGACTCCAACAACCATAAAGAGGACCGTTAGAACTGAGGTCGAACACTAAGTAGGTCGGATCGTAAAGTGTACTTTACCCGAGTTCTCCAGAGTTCTTAATTTCTAGTCTGGACGGTCAATCTGATACGGACGACCACGGACCCTCCGGGACCCTCAGAGAACTTGATATCTCTTCCCAGAACAGAAACGACCCTTTATGTCTGTTCAGAAAGAAAAAGGAACTTCTTTTGGTTCCACTAAACTCTAAGAACCAAACGAAGACTGTTCGTATTTCTCCTTTCAGTCAGGAGTTTCCGACCTCCCTTCCTCACGTACGACTCAACAAAGTCAGTACCGACTGAAAAACACTAGGACTGACATCGGACAGTCCCAGAAGACAGGTACCCTAAGAGGTCCGTTCTTATGACCTCATCCAACGGTACGGGAGGAGGTCCGCTAGAAGGGGTGAGTCTCTGACTTGGACGTAGAGAAGATAGAGGAAGTGACCGTCCGCCCAAGAAATGGTGATCATGGTGGACCCTTTGGATCTCCCTCCCTCATCCATTTACGATTTTATGTCTGGTTTGAGTCATCGACTCGTTCTCAATCTCTCCACCCAAGTACAAAAAATTATCTAATGAGACACAACGAGTCTATCTATGTCGTCACAACTTTTCTATACCTCGACTTACCTCTCAGTCTCTCCTTTCAACCGTTGTTGGAAGATTCTTTGTCTTACCTTTCCTTCTCTTAACTGGGGTTTCATATACAATGTCAGTTAATATAAGATCTTTATCTGAATGATTACACTTCTTTTTGTTTGACCGTAGTTGTTAATCTTGTATTCCTGTTTCTGTCACTTTTGTAGTTATCCAGTCAATTTGTGGTTGACCACAGAGATTCTATAATTACTCTTCCTTTTACGACCATAAATGTATTAAAACTAGTGTTTCCGTTTTATATTAAACGTGTGTGAATGTCCTTTTGGTTGATCGTAATCCCAATAGAAACTATTTTCTGATGGTTTGTTCCTGTAGTTAGGGTTTATTTGTGTGTCGGGATGGAGTATGTCTCCACCAAGTATAACAATGACCCACCTTTAGTCGACCTTAACTTTCTTCCCCGAAAACGAAAACATATGTATACATTAAGATCTGTACAAACTCTTAAATTCCTTCACGACGTCGAGATAACAAAGGGGAATTTTACTGAGGACGAGTCTCATTACTTCCCCTGAATGGACCATAGAGTCACCATTTCTTGGGCGGACGGTTACGTCCTCTGAGCTTAAACTAGGGACCCAACCCTTCTAGGGGACCTCTTCCTTTACCGTTAGGTGAGGTCATGAGAACGGACCTCTTAGGGTACTTGTCTCCTCTGACCACCCGATGTCAGGTACCCCAGTGTTTCTCAGTCTGTAGTGGCTCACTCGTGTTGTGTGCGTGAAGGATTATGTGACTTTTATATGTATACTTACTTACTTCTAGTTACACTACCCGATGGTCTTGGGTAATTATTAAGTTTAAAATACAGGTTCGTCGGAATAAGACTTAGACACAGGTAGTTCGTATAAATCGAAGTTTACTTGAACGAGTGACTCCGTTACCCGACCGACAAGTCCAGTTAGAAGTGTAGACCAGACGGACTGTAATATAAGATCAGAAGTCACAGTGACCGCAGGACCATATGAGAGGGACCGTCGAACACACAAATCAGTCCGACTTCAATTAAAGAGATCTTTAATTGGTCATGATCCCGTGATTTACCCGAAGGGACCATCGAGTTGACCATTTCTTAGACGGACGTTACGTCCTCTGGGGTCAAGCTAAGGACCCAACTTTTCTAAGGGACCTCTTCCCTATCCGATGGGTGAGGTCATAAGAACCTGAAGGGACCACCGAGTCTACCATTTCTTTGACGGGCGTCACGACCTCTGGAACCAAACTAGGGACCCAACCCTTCTAGGGGACCTCCTCCCGTACCGTTGGGTGAGGTCATAAGAACGGACCTCTTAGGGGTACTTGTCTCCTCGGACCGTCCGACGTCAGGTACCCCAACGTTTCTCAACCTGTGCTGACTTCACTGAGTCGTACGTACGTGGGTCCCGTGATTTGTATGACTTCTACTTGTGACTTCCGGACTGGGACTCCGTACCTTGTAAGTGGTGGTATACTTTAGAGGACCCTTTTTTTAGGTTGATCGAAAAGGTTCAACTTTGGGGAAAGAGACCCGGACGGAAGTCTGAAGGTATCAGAAATTTTACAATAAATTTATAACTTCAGTACTCAAAGATAAATTGAAAGGTTCTCAAACAGAGTGTAGGGACTGGTATAATATTCAAGAACTTCTGTTTGTGGGGTGGGGTTTCCCGAGTTTTGTCATGGGACATCTTCTGACAACATGACTACTGGAGGTTCTTTCGTGTAAAGGACCATAAGTTCGGGACCACATTAGGGGAGGGTGTTACTGAGACCTGGAGAACACACTAAACGAAACCGGTTACTCTGTCATTGTTCGTATTCCGTTCATCTCCGAACGATTCGTAAACGGGAAAACCTTGGGTCAACGGTACATTTCGTCGAGTCCGATCTGATGACTTACTACTGTCTTCAGAGTGAAAAAGTTGGTAGGGGTGCTTCTATGGTCCATATGTCCCTTGCGGTAGAATCTGGGAGGTCGGTTTGGTATTCGACTTACGTCGACATACCCACTCGATAAAGGAACGAGGACTTTCTTATGGAACAGAAAAAGATCTACAAAAGTTCAATTCTACACTTCCGTCTTGAAGGTATCAGTAGAAGACTGGTTTCACCCCGAAAATCTCTGGATATTGGTATACTCCCCTTCACTTTTCTTTCTCGTACTTGGGAACTACTATAATATCTCAACGACTTAATTGATTGTATCGTCAACCAACTGAAGACGTGAAAAATAATATACTCTATCGTATAAAGGAGTAACAAATCCGATGAAAGTCAACCCAAAAGACAATGAACGTCGACTCTCGTAAGATTGACTATATGAGGAGTTGGTCGAAATGAGCATGTTCATATTTTGAGGACTTCACGAGACGGAACATATGTCATTATCTTTAAACTCTTTAAACAGTAACGATTCTTTCATTTTCTTCTAAAACACCATCTTTGACCATCAACGAATGGTTAACGGTAAAAGAAAGGAGGAATTAATATCTTGATGCTAAGAGTCGACCCCTATGACGACGAATGTTGTTTTCTGTCATAAAGAGTGCAGAAACATGTAACTATCTCGGTATACTGACTCAAGTCCGGTTACTCTACATTCGTTTTCACAAAACAACCCTCTCCCGAAGTATCCTCGACTGAGTCGACCTTTCCTGGGAAAAACCGGGAAAATGGAAAGTAAAAATAAAGGGGTTGAACTAGAGAGACTGGTATCAAGGTCATAGTAGAATCCGATACTCGACTGCGACTTTTACCTTCGGTTCTCGTCCTACCTTCGTCTTTCGGACCTCAGGACTAATGTTTCATCTCGGTGACATTAGCAAGACCTGAACGGACCGAAGTCTAAAGACAGATGCTCTCTTTTTATTTGGAACTAAAACAAATTCTATGACAATAAAACCCAAGTCAGTTCATTTTAAGATTATCAGAAAAGTTGTTGAAGGGAAAATTTTATAACTTCTGACCATATCTTCTCATATCCTTATTACTCCTTAGTAGGTGGACTCACAATTCATTCGGGAAGGACCGAAAGAAAAAAAGGTCAGGGGACTTCGTCGTAAACCGACAGTGGAACCAACCTCAAGGTCTGACGTTCACTATCTTAGGTTGAGACTGATCACTTCGTTTCTATTTAAATAGTCTCCCTGTAATCCTCAGTAACTTAACAGTCCTACGACCTCTTGATGGTATCCTTTCCTGTCCTCAGATTTATTGACACGTCAAATCCTCAGTCTTCGGACGTCAGATCATCGTCCTTGTCGAACAAGTCCAGTTACGGTGACGACGGTCGGAAGGACGGGAAAGACAGTGACGTACATAATCACTGGAGATTAGGTACGAGAGTAGGAACACTGACAACGAGTCATAGGTTACAGAGTCCTATCTGATGTACTTAACCCTTCTCCACTGATTTTCTTTTGGTCTCACAATAATACTACCTATTTCCTTTCAACACGTTGGTTTGTCACTATTTGTAAGTGGTATAGGTTGTTCGGACTCAGTCCACTTCCTCTGTTGACCGACTTTGAACCACAGATTCCAAAACTAGAGAGAGGAGAGGTACTTTCTATAGGGAAAAGACTCCGACCACATGGCATAAGGGATAAAAACCGAACTGGTGGGATAAGACTAGAGGATCGAAAGACAGGAACAAAAGGACACAAGAAATAAAGTTTGAGAAGTAGAAGATTTATATGTGATCCAAAGGGGTCTAGAACGGAAGGTACAAAGACAGATCGTCCATAACTCAAGTCCAACATAGATCGCGTAGGACCACAAACTGGTAATTGACACAGACTAAGAATGTCATGAAGCAACACAGGTGGAATTTTAAGTATACAACTTCAGGATTGGGGTTAAGTAGTCGCACACTGGAATAAATCTTTATCCCAGTGACATCTACATTAATCAATTCGACTCCAGAATGACCTCATCCCACCCGGAGATTAGGTAATACTGACCATATGAATATTTTTCTCCTTTAAACCTGTTTTTCTGTCCGTGTGTCCCTTTTTTGGTACACTGCTACTTCTCTCTTTAGTCAAACTAAGAAGATGTTCGGTTTCTTATGACTTTTAATGGTCTTCGATCCCCTCTCCGTACCTTGTCTAAGAGGAGTGTCGGGACTCTTCCTTGGTTAGAACTGGAACCGGAAGATCGGAGATCTTGACACTCTGTTATTAAAGACAACAAATCTGAATACCAACGACCCCCCTTCCCTGTCAATCCCTCAAACCCTACCAGTACGTGTGTAACGACATAAAGTTTGTATTGATTGTTCCGGGATAACATATCGTGTACCTTGAGACGAGTTACAATACACCGTCGGACCTACCGTCTCTCCAAACCCCCTCTTACCTATGTACATATACATACCGACTCAGGGAAGCGAGAAGTGGACTTTGGTAGTGTCGTAACAATTAGTCGATATGACGTTATGTTTTATTTTTCAAGTTTTGGTTATTAAAGACAACAAATTCGGTAGATTCAAACACCACGAAATAATACCGTCGGAATCGTTTGATTATCTTTGGATGGGAGGGTCCATTTCAGGAATCAGAAATAAACTGTGAAGAAGTAAACATAAGTACTATGTTTGTATTAGAGGAGAGTGTCAAATTTCTTTAAACAGTTCAGTGGACACTGAGACGGAAGAGAAGGAGAGAAATATACGTCAGAGTGTGATTTAGAATTGATGGAAAAACTTGACAGATAGGTAAAGTAACGATGGTGGGGTCCGGGTAAGAAATAATGGATTGTTAACTAAATAGGATTGACCAAGGATTTAATCGAGGGACTACGGTCATAATAAAGGGAATAGATAAAAGGTGTAGAGATAGTTTAATTAGAAGGTTGAGAGGTACGGTTGTCGGAGGTTAGTCTCGTATGGACTTCGGAAAGGAAGAAAGGAGATATTTCGGAAGGGTAAGAAGACGGACGGAAACGAAGAGATGGTTTTCGTTTAATTCCAGTGCCTGAGACCGACATCGTTGAGACTTATTTATCGGAGACAAGAGTAAACCACCAAAAACGAACAAAGGTGTCTTACTTATTAGATACCTCCTTTTTCCGTACGGAAAAGATCACCCTACATTCAGATCTCGATGTTCGTCGTAAAACCGATGAATGATACACCCCTCTCGGATTCTTTCTTGTTATCGTGGTACGTTTACTCGTCTCGTCCTCTGTCTCCGTCTCTCTTTACAGGACTACTAAGACAGTCTGTAGAACCGAGGTCGGCACCTACCGATTCCAGTAGTGGAGATGAAGACCTGAAAAGTCAGAGAACTCGGTTACTTAAGTACAGAACGTAAACGATCAAACTCAAAGACACCGAACGTTAGTTTTATCAGGACTGGTTGTCGTAGAGAAAAAACGGGGAACCTTATTCTTCGGTTTCACAAAAGATATCAGTCTACCTCCTCCTTCTGACCTTTCTGAATTATGAAACCAGTTACCACCGTTTATCTTGGACCGGATCTTTTCAAGTCACTCGTGACGTGTTAGACGACACGAAAGGGTTTCAACCCGGGGTTCCAATATCCGAAAAAGACAAATCACGTGTAAGTGTACGAATCGATGACAAGAGATTTCGTCCTGTATATTCTCACCGAGCTAGGTCTCTCCAAAGGTCGGAATCGGTACACGGTGTAACTTTGGTCGGAAAGGGTGTCTTGGCATCAGGAACACAAAGGTGGAGATATGGTTACCCATTTAAGAAGAAAAGACCCGCATGTGTCGAATTGGATCTTGTAAAAGGACTTAAAGTTTAGAATTCTCGACATAAAGGACAGGATGATTCTTTCGAGACCCGAGGATTTGTCTAATCAGGTAAGGGAGAGGTTCTTAACCGCATGGTTCCTTAGAGAACCTTTACGAGTCAAAAATAGTTCATCATTTTGGAAGGGGAGGAGTCCTTTTTTCACACGTAAATATAAACGTGTGATTTTTTTCCGATTTTTCACTGAAACGTTTTTATATTTTACTGAAATTGAAGACGAATAAGTCCCCTCGTCGAAGACTCTAAATTTTTGTTATCATTTTAAATTTTCAAGAATAAACGGTAATGAAGTGTGATATTTGTTAAAGACGAACGGTTCAACCAGAGACAAGGATTTAGGATCGAAAATATGTAGACGTATACGATAGGGTGTCGAATTGACAAGGAGGGGGTGAAGACCTTAGTGTCTTAGGTTTCATAAAAAATTAGTAAACGAGAGAGTAAGAAAGTATTTGTAATCCTCAAAGAAAGTTGATCATATATGTAAGAAAACTCCCGTCCTTGGTATGAAGAAAACATCTAACAAATCTGAATTGTGAGTGAACCACTCACTTACTAAATTACCTATTAGTTTATGGAAAACATTCTTTACCATGAAAATGGTGAACTTAAGAGTATGTTCACCTACGTTGTATTCTTTAATTTGGAAAAACTCTGGATATTTCTGACAGTCACATTTATAATAATGACAAAATTAAATAGTTAAAAATAATATGTATGTAAAACTTTTGGTCTAAAATAAAAATTGTGAATCTTTTTTGTTATAAAAATGTGTAAATATTTTAATCATATGTTTTTAAAATGTAAAGTTAATTGGGAATCATAAAAATTTTTCTAAAAATTAAGAGATGGGTTTTGAATTTTATATTTTCAGTGTGATATAACTGGTGGATTTTAACATTTCTAGAATTAATGGAAACGAAAATAGAAGGGTTAGTCTTCATGTAATTTTTTTTATTAAAGTTAAACAGATTTTCAGTTTACTAAATTTTTAAATCGAATTAAATCACAAAGTAAAGACAACGACTTTTACACTTACATGTCAAACTATAGTATTTATTTTTTCGAAAAAACACACACAGGACATTTGTAAGGAGGGAGGAAACATTCAAATAAGTGAAGACACAAGTACCCCTTCAACGTCCTCTTCCCCTGTAAAGACTCGAGAATCTGAAAGGTAGACGAATCACCGAGTGAAACCTTTCGATTTCACTCCATTAGGGAGGGATTGATTAAGAGTTTTACAAATAAGTAAGTATATGTATAAATATAAGGACTTAACTGTATATTACATATCGATAATATTTAGTCTCTGAAAATTTTTATTTATACTCAATTTAGAGAAAACGACTGAAAGGTAATCATTGTGTGCTTTTTTTTGGTTTGAGAATGAAGTTCTAGACTTTAAATTCTGACGAAAAGGTAAAGAAGTCGAGGATTATTCGTGATTCTTCGTTAGACGTAGTTAAGCGGTGGATGAGGAACCGTAGGGGTTAAGGAGGTCGTCAATAACGCTTCCACCGAAGTAAAAGTCCGTAGAGTCCCGATTGTCTTATGTTCCCTTGTCTTCAAATATTTTTCGAGATAACGATATTTATGACATAAGTACAGTATCCGTAGTATAAGGATAATCAGACTCAGAGGACTCTGTACACTCAACCATGTCGATTTACACCGAACGTCTTAAATAGATGTTCATAATAGTTGACAGTGTTTGTAAATATCTTATTGAAGATATATTATTGAAGATTCCAAGACCTACAGTCCTTTTAATGGGCTTTGAACCTTCATCCGTTGTTCCTATTGACCCATAAGAATGTCACGTGATAGTCCGTAACACGTCTTCTGGAAATCCCCAAATGACTAAGATTTACCATACATGGAGTATGTCGAGTTATTGTTTTTTTGTTGGGTTGACTTTTTACCCGTCCTCTGGATTTGTCTGTAAAGAGGTTTCTTCTGTATATCTACCGGTTATCCGTGTACTTTTCTACGAGTAGTAGCGATTAATAGTTTCTTTACGTTTAGTTTTGATGTAACTCCATGGTGGAGCGTCACCAGCTTTACAGGTAGTAATTTTTCAGATGTTTATTTTTTACGACCTCCTCTAAACCTCTTTTCCCATAGGAGGATGTAACAACCACCCTTACATTTAACCATGTCGGTGATACCTTTTGTCATACCTCCAAGGAAACAAAAAACCTCCAAGTGACTTTTTGATTTTTATCTCAACGGTATACTAGGACATTAGGGTTAGGGCCCGTATATAGGTCTGGTATGCTATTAAGTCTTTCTCTGTACGTGGATATACAAGTATCGCCGTAATAAATGTTATCAGATCTGTACCTTTGTTGGGTTACAGATAACTGTTTACTTACATATATACACACATATATATACAAATACAGTATATATATATATATATGTGTGTGTTACCTTATAATGAGTGTATTTTTTTATTACGGTAAACGTCGTTGTACCCACCTAAATCTCTGATAGTATGATTCGTTTCATTTAGTTTTTCTCTTTCTGTTTATGGTATAGTGAATATACACCTTTGATTTTATTCTGTGTTTACTTGTTTGTATACTTTGTTTTGTCTGGGTGTCTATCTTGTCTGAACACCGACGGTTCCGTCCCACCGCTTCCCCTACTAACTCTCAAACCATAATTGTCTGCGTTTGATAAAATAGATTTTACCTATTTGTTGTTTCAAGAAGGAGTATCGTGTCCCTTGATATAAGTTATAGAACACTACCTTTACTTATACTTTTTCTTATGTATATATACATATAGTCTTAGTGAAAATGTCGTCTTTAATTACATTGTGACCTTTAGTGAATATGAAGTTATATTAAAAATTTTTTATTATTTTATTTATCACACGTAGAAAGGTGCTGATTACATCCCTTTTTGGCAGTTTCTGAAACTTTACTTGATTTTCTAATGACTCATGGAAGTCACCTTTTTATCCAACGGATTGTGTAGGAAGGTCCAATATGTTTAGACTCCCAAGGTACCAAAAGCAACAGAAACTCGATAAAATGTTGAGGTACTCGACGTCTTTTGATACTCATTATGTTTAATAAGAACAGGTATCTTTACATTTAATACACTTCTCCTTACGTTGACTAATGACAGGACACCTATGACTGGGTAAAAATAGTTAAATCTTAAGTAAACTCGTAATGAATATACTGACGTAGACACACAATTAAACTAAAAAGGAAACTAGTCCAATATTTTAGAATGACCAAGGACGTACTGAATGACTCAATTTATACTAGAAACTGTAAAATATAAACATGCTCAGTACTAATGTTCGAGAAATAAAAAAAAATGGGGGGTGATGTACGAGAAATTTTAAAATGTAAAATTAAATAAAATGTTGAGATATCCTCATCCTAAACATCTTTTGGATATCGTCACGTTTAATAAGAATACTACGGTCAGATATTGTTACCTTTACTTAAAGTGACACATCTTTTTGTTATCCAAAGAGAGGTCAACTATGCTGTTGAAGTTTACAATATTGAATAACGGACCATCCTATAATTGGTCAAAACTTAGATAATCGCTTAAATAAAGAAGTAACTTAACTGGTTGATGTATTTAGAGACAAGGAGTTTAATAGGAAATTTAGTCACCAAAGAAGCAATTAACTCTACTTCTTTTAGAGATTGTGTACAGGTAGGGTGCAACTAAATGTCTTTCATTACAAAAATTAAAAAAATTGAGAAAAACTTTTAGTCTGAAATCGTTCATGATCTGGGGTGTCTTAAATATTTTAACTCTGTCGGAAATGAGAGTTCTACCTCTTCCTTTACCATTAGGTGAATCATAAGGACGGACCTCTTAGGGTTCCTGTCTCCTCGGACCGTCCGATGTCAGGTACCCCAGCGTTTCTCAACCTGTACTGACTTCACTGAATCTTACCTACGCACGTAATGAGAGTTCTTCGGATTTTCCACTTGATACTATATTGTTTATACGTTTCATTCGATTCAAGGAATTTCAGTCATATACAATATCTTGAGATTCCTTTCTTCTTCAATACGTCCGATCCAATGAGTCCTTTCCAAAGTATCTAATATTTCCTGAAGTATCTCCGGACACTCCGTCTTTACCCCCATAAGGTAAAGATCGTACTTAATTCTTATCCCGGTAAGTACATCACGAGACATTTCGTCACACCTCTACCCAAAAATAAGACTGAGTTCTACTCCTCGATAACCTCCCAAAATTTGTCTCCTATCTATACTGTACTGAACCACAATATTTCCTAGTAAGACCGCAGATACGAATTTTATCTGAGATCTCCCTGTTACCATTGGATTGATGGACCCTGCAACCAAAAGAGTACACAATAACAACAAATCAGGGACACAGGTTGAGAAAATCCTTGGGTACCTGACATCGATCGGTCCGAAGAGACAGGTACCCTAAAGTGTCTGTTCTTATAACCCTCACCCAACGGTAAAGGAAGAGGTCCCCTGGAAGGGTTAGGTCCCTAGTTTGGACACAGAGGACGTAACCGTCCACCCAAGAAATGGTGACTCGATGGTCCCTTCGGGAAGGAGTACACATTTACCTCTATTATTAGAGGTAAACCGTGCTCCGGATCGTGTATCTTGGGTGAGTCATTCACAATCGATCGTAACGATAACAAAAATCGAAGTACTAGAAGAGATAATTTTACAAAAAAGATTTCAGTTCCTCTTAAGAAACACTCTTTAGAAATCTTTAGTATTTCTTCCTTCATGTTCGACGTGTCTTTTGATAAGACTGTAAAATTCAAGACTAGACAAAACGATAAAAATAAGTTTAAATACCTATAAACTGTATTACTTGAAGATACTATTAAAATTAATAGGAAACAACTTAGACGTCTTGGGATCACAAGAGAATCCTGGCATTTTTGACATCCCCAATAAACAAGGATTTTCAAATGTTCTGAACTAATTTATATGTTTACTAACTTGTACATCTGCCTCAATCAATGACTCGAGAATGATCTACGGTTCATGGTACGATTCACGAACCCTGTAATCATTTGGTCTGGGTCAATAACATCACTCCCTCTACATGTACATTAACCGACTAATGTTAAGTCCCACTTTCTATCAACCCTTTCAAGATTCGTGTCGTTAGACAGGGTCTATATTTGGTTCTTTAAAATCATTTTTTCTACTTTGTTAGAATGAGAGATGAATTAAGTTGTTTCAAGTAAACATTGTTTAAAGATTTCTAACGACTTCGAGGTGTTTTGTATCGTGAACGTATACATAGTATGAGATACTCCTGGTCACTACTTTGCACTTCACCAGATTTTTTTTTGGTCTATCTCCCTGAAGGGACCACCACGTCACCTATTTTTAGGTGGACGGTTATGTCCCCTGTCTCAAGTTAGGGACCAGACCCCTATAAGTACGGTGTCTCGTTGATTCGGACACGTGGTGTTGAAGACTCGGGTACGAGATCCCGGGTACCCGGTGTTGAGGACTTCGGGCTCGCGGGATCTCCGACACGAGGCGATGTTCTCTTCGGTGGTATTACTCTTCGGTCTCGTGGTATTCTCATCGGGGACGGACGACGTTGATCTCTTTCGGGCACACGTCGGTACTTCTGTGTCATGTCGGTTTCTCGTTTTTTGGTGGGTCTATCAATCCCCTTGACTAATAAATTATAAATTATAAAAATTAATGTTATGTATTATTCATGATACTAAGTATCGATTTTGGTCTAATTCTCGAGTACACTAAAGAAAACCGAATAAAAAAGGAGGGATCCCAATTCTCAATGATGTTTAGAAATGGAACAACGGGTTCTGACCGATTAGTCAGTCAGTGTTTATAACACGGAGACAATACAGACTCCGTGATTCTTATGTCACCATTCGTTCTCTTATCACAGAGACAGGAGTCCCATAAATGACAGATCACCCCTACTATATGTATTTGGTTACCTTACATTCGAAGTACTTCCGTCTCAGAACAGAAAAACAAACCAAGTGACGAGGTAGGGGTCTTACCTCTTGTCGACTTCACATTATGCAAAGAGACATTTTTGGGTGATTCAAACAATTGACAAAAGAACATGACAAACTAAAATAACTAAAAAAATGGTACGTGTAGTTAATGGAACAGTTTCAAATAAGTATATAAACGTACACAAATATATAATATATGTACTTTCATTTTCAATGAGTCAGCACAGGTTAAGAAACCCTGGGGTACCTGATATGTCAGGTACCTTAAGAGGTCCGGTCTTACGACCTCACCCATCGGAAAGGGAAGAGGTTCCCTAGAAGGGTTGGGTCCCTAGCTTGGGTCCAGAGGGTGTAACGTCCACCTAAGAAATGGTCGACTCGGTGGTCCCTTCGGGCTCTTATGACCTCATCCATCGGAGAGGGAAGAGGTCGTCTAGATGGGCTGGGTCCTTAGCTTGTTCCAGAGGACGTAATGTCCGCCTAAGAAAAGGTTAACTCAATAGTCCCTTCGGGTACTATATATATATATATATTTTATGTACGTGCATGTATACATGCATGTACACTTCTCGACTGAGTAACCTTTTCTGGGACTATGATCCTTTCTGACTTCTGTTTTCCTGTTCCGTCGTCGTCTCCTACTCTACCAATCTATCGTTACCTGTACTTATACTGAGTTACCTGTACTTAAACTCGTTTGAGGTCCTCTGTCACCTTCTGTCTCTTCGGACCCCACGATGTCAGGTACACCAGTGTTTCTGACCATGTACTAAATCGTTGACTTGTTGTTGTTTTTATATACATGTAGTTGGGTATACATATATGTATGTATGAGTACATACTGAGGAAAACTTAAACCTGTCTTTTGGGGTTACCGAAGTCAGAGGTATCCTCTTCGACTTCCACTGTACTAACAGGTCTTATAAGGTCGTGGTAGAAACGTCGTTCTCTGTCCTCTCCCAATTCTACATGATACGTTTGTAATATCTTGTACTGTCCAATAACGAAAAAATTGTTGTTTTCGTGGTCAGAGGAAGGTACGATGTATGAACGTTTAGAACTTTTTAAGGTATTTTAGAAATCAGGGTCGGGGTACGGTCCGAGAACAAAACGTCAAGTAGAGATTCACCGGCTTTATAATCGAAAGAGTGAGATTTCTAACAAAAGAATAAGAGAGGCAAATAAGCGAAGTCCCCGAGTTCCTCGAGAGAGTCCAGTCTCTCCCCGTTCTCGACCTCGACCTCAGGACTTCGGGTCGTTGGGATGGTCGACCCGCTGTCGTAGGATCCACAACTTCGGGTCGAGGTTGTCGTGGGGGGTACGGGTGGTCGGAGTCCCGACTTTGTTCGCGAGTCTTGGTTCCCGACGAGGAAGGTGGAGTCGGAAAGGTCTGGGTCAGTTCCATACAGATGACTCCTTGTCAACATCCTTCCCATTTCCAGATGAGGGGACGGTCAGGAAGTCTCTATTGTTTTGTCTATCCGTTTTTACCCCCTCCAGGTGTCTCTTCCCAGTCGTCGTTACGAGTCCTTCCTCACTCGTTACGGAGGAGTTAAGTTTAGTGAAATCCAAATGATAACCATTTTAGATTCGAATATTGATAATTAATTTATTCATGACACTTTCTTATATTCCACATTATATCTCATAATCGGATCTGACATTCCCAGTCCCTTTACAAGGAACTCCTTCACGACAAATTTAACTTTGGACTTTTCTTTTGATCGTCTTTCTTCTTGTAGGGATATTGTACGACATGTAAAGGACGTAAATGGAGTGAATTTCACCTTTAGTTAATAAAGTAATGGATCGAAATGACACCTCTTCCGTTACCGTGGGGTGAGGTCATGGGAACGGACCTTTTAGGGTACCTGCCTCCTCGGACCATCCAACGTCAGGTACCCCAGCGACTCTCAACCTGTGCTGAGTCACTGAAGTGAAAGTGAAAAGTGAAAGTACGTGACCTCTTCCTTTACCGTTGGGTGAGGTCACAAGAACGGACCTCTTAGGGTCCCTGTCACCTCGGACCACCCGACGGTAGATGTCCCAGCGTGTCTCAGCCTGTGCTGACTTCGCTGAATCGTCGTCGTCGTCGTCGTCGAAATGATTCTAAACCTTCCAGTCCCTGGTTCAGATAAACAGTTGTTTTAGGGGCTTAGGGATCTTGGATCATGTATAATCCCTGAGGGGTTACTTAAATTATGAAAAACTCTTCCTTTAAGTTCGTACATCCCAGACGGGAACCTTATTAATATCGGAGAGACCTCTTCATTAAGATATATTGTAGTATACGTGTTATTAGATTAATTCTTATTTTTTTATAAATGGACAGTATTTAGAACCGTTAAGAGTCGAGAGGAGAAGGAAAAGCGTTCGAATAAGAACAACAACTTCGTACACGGTCTTACACAGGGGGTTACCCAAAAAAACCCAGACGGACTTTTGACTTAATTGTCTTGTGAAAAGCCCAAAGTAGTATATTTGATATATGTTTTTATGGACGCTAATGTTCCGTTGAAAAGATACCTCTTACCGTTCCCTATTTATTCTTTATTCTTTATGGGTTGGGAAGACGTACTACGAGACTACATTTACTCTCGTCTAACTCTTGGAGAAAGAACGAGTAATTGACATGTAACCTTTGGAAGTTACAACATGCCAAGACTTAAACTCTTCTCAGAGTCTTTATATAAATAACGACTACAGATTTCAAATAAGATTTTATCCTATGTCCTTTCTATTCGAGAATGATACTAGTATACCTAAGGTTTTATTTAATACTAATGTTCTAATAATGTTTATGACTGTGAGAACTCTCTATCTATATGAGTGATCCCCTACTTGTGAGTAAAGGTTTCTCTCTACTAAAACTTACTTGTTTTACCCTTTATTTACTATGTTAGACGTTTTCACGATTCTTTGTTTTATCTTTCTATTGTACCCCTCTTTTACAGGATTTTTATTGAGTATTACATTCTCCAATATGAATAAATTTTGTTTCATGTTGTGTCGTGTCATTTATCGGAATCGAGATCTCTTATAGTTTGGTTAAGTTTAAAATAAACAAGGTAGTTTCACAAGTCCTAAGACACATCTTAAAGTACCCCTTAAATACGGAGAACTGAAAAGAACATTCAATGGTTGTGAAATTATTAAATTATTTTCTATATTTGAGAAGGGGTCTTTTTACGTGTTTACATGTATATGCTTTTAAAAGTACATTCAAATCCTCTAAGTATCGAGGAAGGACGAGATCACACCTGTCCGTAATTGTTATTATCATTGTTGGTTCTAAATAACTCAGGAATGAGACACCGTCTATGAGAAAATCGAGTAGATTAATAAAGGGAAACGACTCTAAGGTATAAATCATTTATTAAAACCTAATTTTAAACCTAAGACGGATGTCTTGGGTTCCAGACATCCAGACGGGTGTTTCTCTCTTATGGGACCAGTATTCTTGGAGTTTACTTCAATGTAAAAAGAAATAGTCATTTGACCGGGAGACTAGAAAGTGACTCAGAGTATTTAAACTAATTACACTCGGACGGGGATTCTTTACCTAAACAAGAGTCACCTACTGGTTTAGTTAGGAGACATTCTCATTCCCCCGACTTGAGACCAGTTGAGTTGTCCCACTACCTGTGTAGGAAGGTTTCGGATAGTTTACTGTCGTACGATTGGAGAGGGGACCGTATATGTCGAAATTACAAGATACACCGTATTCTCTAAATCTCAATCTGGACTCAAGTTTAAAACCGAATGGTCGGTCGGTATACTGGAGTCCTTTGAACAATAAGTAAGAGTTACAGACAAAGAACTAAAATTTACCTCTTATTATTGACATGTATTGACCATGTCATGAACATTCTTATTTTACTTTATCAAATCTATTCCGTCATTGGGTCATTGACTTTAATAATAGACGAAAGGATTAGGACTGAGTGATAGATACAATGGAACCCGATTAATAAATGGAAATACTTAGACAAAGAAATTGACATTTTACCCTTGGTTTTTTCGGAGAATGAAAAATCCCGCCAACACTTCTAAGTTCTGCATAAAGTATGTTGAGTACTCCTCGGATGATGTACGGTCCTTGTCGCGGTCTAGTAAATGTTTCGTAATCGAAACGGGAAGGTCATTAGAGTCGTGTGTTTTCTGTAGGTTATTTACCTCTGATAATAATAAATTGATTTACTAAGGCAATTTTCTCAGTGAGAAAGTCACTGTACATTTAGTTCTTTAAAAAGAAGTTCGGATAAACTTGAAGAACCCACAAGATCGTTAATGTTTGTACAGAACTCCATTTCACGTTCTTCCATATTATGGTAAGGTGTAAGTAAATCTCCCGAAATTAAATGAAGATAAAGACTGGTTCACTTTTGTCGAAGTCTTTCGATGGGTGTAGGAAGGAAATCGGACAAGAGAATAAAGGGGAAGAAGATATAATAGAAAAGAAGAAAAGAGGGAAAGAGTCCCCTACCCCCTGATACTACTCTTCTTCCTTCTCTGTCCGCATCTATAATCCTTATCTCTCCGGTTCTTTTTAACAAAGTAAATAGGACGAGACCAACTTGTCCTATGTCGTACAATATAGCAACTGCGGTTCTGTTTCTTAGAGGACTAGAAAGTTGAAGTTTAGTCCCACGTCCCTCGTATTCTAATACCACTACCATCCCGTCCACCATAAAAAGACCCTACTTTATCCTTTTTGTCGTGTCACTCCGATTTTCTCGTAGTCGCAACGTCAATGTATCACTTATCACTTCAGTGAGTCAGCACAGGCTGAGACGCTGGGGTACCCGACATCGGGTGGTTTGAGGAGGCAGGTACCCTAAGAGGTCCGTTCTTAGGACCTCACCCAACAGTAAAGGAAGAGGTCCCCTAGAAGGGCTGGGTCCCTAGTTTGGGTCCAGAGGGTGTAACGTCCGTCTACGAAATTGGAGACTCGGTGGTCCCCTATGGATCCAAATTTAAGACCGAGGACGAAAAATTGACACACTAACTAGTTCATCCGTGAGATTCGGAACCAAAGGAGATATTTAATCCTTATTGTTGTCACAGATGGAGTTTATGACCGACCTCACCTCTGGAACTCCCCAGGTCCGTTCCCGTTTGTACCCTCTTTTGACCATGAGGACCATGAAAACTGAACGATTCCCCGTTCGAATTTCTACCTTAAAAAATCTTCCTCAGGTAACTCTCTGACTCACTTGTACAGGTTTTCACTCCTCCTACAAAACTCTAATCTCCTTCTATTTCTCTCTTCTCATGACGGTTTTCTCACCTTAAAACTGTTTTTTTTTTTTTCTACCGAAGTTTTTTATGTCATACACATTCTTCAAAACAATTTATTGGGGTGGGTGATAAAGGAGAGTTTGATACGTCTTTTTAGATGTGTAAAATTTTTAAAACTTCTGTCTTAAGACCCAAAACCCACCACTCTACCCCTCTTTACACCGTTATAAAACTCTGACCGAAGTATCTCTTCCCTTCAGATCCTCCACTCGATCCCGAAGGAACCATCGAGTCGACCATTTCTTAGATGGATATTACGTCCTCTGGGGCTAAGTTAAGGACCCAGCCCTTCTAGGGAACCTCTTCCCTATCCGATAGGTGAGGTCATAAGAACCCGAAGGGACCACCGAGTCTGTCATTTCTAAGGCAGACGTCACGCCCTCTGGACCCAAACTAGGGACCCAACCTTTCTAGGGGACCCCCTCCCATACCGTTGGGTGAGGTCATAAGAACGGACCTCTTGGGGGCACCCTGTCTCCTCGGACCACCCGGTGTCAGGTGCCCCAGCGTTTCTCAACCTGTACTGACTCCCTGATTCGTGTCGTGTCATCCGCTCGAAACTTCCCCACTATACTCTTAATGTACTCTACTATTCACTTTCGTAAACCGTGTACCATTCGTTGGTTCTTTATATTTGTGAGAATTAAAGTTTATTAAATTTACAACGTGTTCCAGTCGTACGATCACTAGAACCGAGTTACAAAAAAGAGATGGTATAACGGAGAAGTCAAGTCAAGTCAGGGAGTCAGCGCAAACTGAGGAACACTGGGGTACTTGGCGTCGTGTGGTCCGAAGAGACAGGTAGTGGTTGAGGGCCTCAGGTGGGTTTGGGTACAGGTAACTCAGTCACTACGGTAGGTTGATAGAGTAGGAGACAGTAGGGGAAGAGGAGGACGGGAGTTATTAAATATGATTACTACATCTTAGTCATTCACTGTAGGAATTTCTCATTTGACGTGTAAATGTCCTGATTTTTGTAAGAGTCTACTGAAAAACAAAATCCCTTTGTTTATGTGTTTACTTCATCCCCCTGTAGTTCCAGAATAAACAACGAATAGACTAATAAACGACACCATACCTCAAAGTGTCCGACTATGAAACTGATAAAGGTCCGGAAATAGTTGACCTAGTAAGATCAGGATTTTAGACATAAACACTCGGAATAGATCCTTAATGACGAGACGACATAGTATACCGTCGAGGAGCGGAGACATTAAAACAAGGAAAAATTATGTTACACGGTAGCTCATATTACGTACCCTATATTCGGAGTTAATAACAGTCACATGAACCGCTGAGTATGGTTAATATCACTATAAAGAGACTGTCCGAGGTCCTCTCGACGTCGAACCTCAAGGAATTATGACTCTTTGTTTCTATAAAAGAAATACCTTTCATAAGATTATCGTAAACCTTAAGAAATCAAATTTTAAAGAAAAAATTAAATCAACACCGTTAAATACACGAAATGTCGTGTACGTAAATTAAATATAACAGTATTATAATTATGTAAAATCTTATATGATTAATGTCACTTTGAACAAAGACATATTGGGCCGATCCACCTCCTCTACGATAAAGTTTTGTCTAAGTGGTTCGTTTTTATACTCGGAAACAATGAAAGAAACCGAGAAATGGATCGAAGGAAGTAATGTTTAGAGGAGGCGACTGAGAAGTTAATAGAAGAAAGATAGTGGAGAAATAAAAAGAGAATGACCTCAGTTAAGTTTTACTAAACTAAGAGACTTTGAAAAATGTTTATATTCTTTTTCTTAGGATAGACTGGATTAAAGGTGTCTGAAGAAAACGGAAGATTGAGATCTAGCTGTCAAAACCGGAGAAGTCACAAGGGAGGGTTGTGGACTTCTTTCTTGTAACGAGAAATTGAACATGACAAAATAAACTTACGTTGGGTGAAGGAGGGAGACTCGGTTACTCAGTAAAAGAGAAAAATTTCACTCGGAATTTTTAGAAGGTAAAGAGAAGTCGAATTTTAATAAGAAAAACACTTCATGAAGTACAGGACACATACTTTCTGTGGTGTATTTTGTCTCTAACGGGATTGGTAAGTTCCTGATGTCTGAAACGTACTGTATAGTTCTGAAATTTTAAATTTAATTTACCTGTAGTACATAAAACCAAAAGGGATTACCTCCGTTCCGTCTATCAGAGCAAACAAGTGATCATTTAAGGGTCTTAGAACAATGTATCGTATAAAAGTTATTTATATATAACTTACTTATTTATTAAAGAGAGAGGGGTCAGTAAAATTGTACGAACCTGAAAGGACCGTCAGGTCACCAATCCTGAGGTGTGTAGGTGACGTCCCCCGAGTCCAAGTCAGGGAACAATCCCGCGGTTCTGGGGTGTACGGAGTTCCACTCCGGTTTTCCTTACTGGTTTGGTTTTTTTTTGGTACACGAATTTTGGAAAGTACATCAATTTTGAAAAGTGTAACCTTAGAGAACATTAATTCATCTTTTATTTTTACCATGACTTTTCACTCTCGATATAGTTTGACGTCTTCTACGTCGTTATTAGAATCCTACTCAAGTCTTTTACGGATTTCTCTCTATGTAAGTAAAGTCTTGTTAAAAGTCTTAAATGTTATAATATAGTTTATAGAAGAATATATATAGTTACTAACTAAATAGACGATTGTTTACTGTATGACTGAGTCAAAATTTCATTGTCTTGACACATGACGTCGGTAGTGTCATTATTGACTAAATTTGTCTTAGAGGTTATCCCTGAAGAGACCACCAGGTCACCGATCCTGAGACACGAGAATTGAGTCCCTCGGACCCAAACTAGAGACTAACTCCTTGGTCTATGGTATACAACGTTGATTCTCGAGTGTGCGGGTCACTTCTACCTTCTAGGACACACGGAGTTGATTCTCGGTCACGTCGGTTATTTAGTTATTTATTAATTTTTGTTTTCTTAGAGGTTATCTACGATTTTAGTTACCCACGTTTTGTACTATGAATGTATTCAGAGTTTCATAGTGGGGTCTTTAATGAATAATTAATGGTTCCCCTTTTCCAAAAAATGTTACCTCTTTAGACCACTTGTGGTAGAATTAGTGTACTAGTTTGAATTATAGTCATTATTACCCTGTTTGACTTTCTCACTGTGGAGAACTATACTATATACCTTTTCACTACATATTGTAGTGAATATATCAAAAGGACGGTTTATACAAATTGCAAAATTTATTACTCTTTTTTTATTTGAGGTGTAACTCTCTGTAAGACTTTTTGTTTACCGGACACGAGAAGTTTTTACAGTGTACGAGGGTTACGTCCGTCGTACCTGAACTACTGGGACACACGGCGTACCTCGCTGTTTTTGTAGTTACAGTGTTTTCTGTTTCCAACTCCTCGACAAGACTAATTACCTTTGATTTCTCTGTACTGTTCATGTACCTTACGTACAAGGAAGTTTGATGTTTCCGATAATAACCTTGTTGACCTCTGTGAACTAATATTCACATATAATCTGTTGATCATGTGGTCATAATTTAATCGTGGGACTGACACGATTATTACAACATCAATACATGTCCTTACAAGAAGAAGAATCTTCTCTATACGACTTTAAATTCGTCACTCCACAGTACTACAGACGTTTATTAAGAGTTATTAAGTCTCTTTTTTTGAGAGTTTCCAAAGTGTCTTGTATATGTATGTATATATTCGGACACATGCATACGTTATATATCTCTGTAAAATGTATGTGTACGTGTGTGTTTTTGTGTATACAATTGTTGACTACTTGGATCCGTTTACTATAATGAACACATAAATAACACGATCAGAACGTTGAAAAGAGACCGATTTTTAATAATATTTATTTTTCGGTAACTTTTCTAGAAATTTTTTCCGTTATGTATCTAAGTCCCAATAAACCTAAAGAATAGGTCTATGTATGACGAGTTTTAAAAACTACCACCGTTGATTGGAAAGAATCTTAAGAGACAAAGTGATCTGATGAAAGTGAGAGGAATAGAAAGATAAGTGACGGTAGAAAGTTCTTCTCCGTAGTTATACATTCAATACACGTGTTATGCAGTTGTTTTTTACTTATAAAGATTGTACCTGATCGTACCTGACTTTAAGACAAAGGAGTTTATCCTCTGAAGAGAGGATCCTGGAGAATGTTTATATGGGGTACATACAGGACATCTCTCGGACGAAAAGACAAAAGTCCGATTATCGAATAGCCACGTTGTTTTTGGTAAGTACATAAAAACCACTCTCTTCAGAGGTGTAGTGAAGGACGTGTATTATTTACAGTGGAGGGGGGGACATTCTTTGGTAAGTACATAGAACATATATTCAAGATTAAAGGTTCTAAAAAAAATAACAAGAGGTTATAGGAAAATTAGAATCTGTTTTTTCTTGGGGTTTATAGAGACTTTTATCAATTTTATAACGAAACAAAATGTTTCTTGATCTCTGTTTATCTAGACCTATTGTTTATTCACTATAAACGTTAATACTTCATTATACGTGACACATTTTGTACTAAACACTGTCTAAACACGGGTATAGTTCTGACTATTAAAACCTTAATAAAGGATAAGATGTGAGATTTGGGAAAAAAAGGGTGAAATTGCGAAGACTATAATTGAAAACACTTTATGTTTTCGTCTTATAACCCCGAATGCAGTATCAACGAGGACCCAGTCGTCAGTAAACTAACCAGTGTTTGTGTCGATGTAATATAAGACGTAGTTCTTTATTTTAATTCTTTGATTCTCTTACCGTTATATTTATAATTTTCAAATAACGAATCTAAAGTCTCAAATCTTTGTGACACGGTACTTAAAGAAACTATTTGTTCTAATGTAAGGACAAAAAAGTGACAATTGTGTTTCAATAACAATATAATAAATCCATGGAATAACAAAATCTTAGTCATAAAGACCAAAATTTTTTCACAACATAGGGGTACTTCCTTTAAAATAGAAAATTTTTTGTCTAACAGAGGACTGTAATAAGACTCGAAGAGACGTTTCGAATAAGTCGTTTATCAGTGTCTACGATAAGATTATAGTGGCAAATAAAATTTGTAGATGGAAGACTCTAAAAAACCTCAGCACTGTTGTAGACCCGGTCAAAAACGACGGCAAGTCGGTTGAGGGGTGCTGGTGACTTTAGGTGAGCCTTTTCACGGTAATAACTTAGTTACTAGACACGTTTTAATTACATTTTTATTTATTACGTAAACCTTTACCTTCAATTAAACTTGATTTTAGTTGTCTTCTTTCTATTATACGATTTATCGACGTCTAACTTGTCATAAATTTTCGAACATGGTCATCGAATTTCTACGGTCGAAGAAGTACCTTGAAGCGACGATGTATTAGTTCATCGAGGTAGACTACAAGTGGACTACCCTTTACGTCACCCTTTTACAATATTTTCGATCTTCTTCGCCTCTGATTCTAGTACATACAGGAACCTTGAGTCGTTTTCTCTTGGGGACTTCCTAAAGAAAAAAACAAAAATCCTAAAGAATTAATAATGAAATAATTTATACCATCGTATGTATGGTTTACTATGGAATAGGTTTTCTTACAATGAGAGGTAAAGTTTCTGTTTCTTATTCTTTATTAAACTCTCGTAAAGTTACAGATTCCTGAATCTATTATTTTAGACACCTGACTGATTTATTTAGACCTCTTTTCATTTTATCTTTCTCTTTTCTTATTACAATTTTATTTCATAGCAAGTTTATTATGTAGTTACGACGGTTAGAATTTTGTCGGATTCGTAAGTTAACGTACCCCAAGAATGATCATATACGTGCACGTATTTCATGTAACAGGTCTTGACGTAATACCAGATGTAACTTCGCTAGTCGTTACAGGGCTTCCGCTAGACCTGCCGACCTCATACGGTCTAATTCCTAGGTTATTTAGTTAAGGTTTTTCAAATCTGTTGTTGATGTTTGTTATTACGAGATTCATTTACTCTCCGTTTTGCGAGATGGACGTATCCATAAGACTCCTACGATTATTAGTGGATTTTAGATATAGTCTGAAATAAAAAGGATTCACGGAATTAATCCATCATTATTGTCACTATCTTTATTACTCTGTCATTACTTAAATTTATAATTTAATAGATTTGTTGTTGGAACCTTCACTCAACAATACCGGATATAACGTAAAATGTTTACTCCTGTAACTGTCTCTAATCCGTTTACTGAGTCTCCATTCGTCGTTTAGTCAATAATCTCTTTTTGATCTTTAATTCTAAACACTTGGAGAAAACATGAGTCAAGATATTTTTATCTAGAGAAGATACTTCTATTATAGGGACTTAATATTAAGTTCAGTGAAGTTTCACTTAATTAAGTGAGTCCAAGGAGTGAACAAGTTGTGCGTTGTCAAATTATATGGTGATTAGTGTACAACTGTTATTTACTTTTTAAACTGATGTACTTGGTTTCCTAGTTTTTTCAGTGAAATTCCCATGTATGTCTTTCCTTAATAGTAGTATATCAAAAAGTAAATAAAACCCAAATTTTAGGTGAAAGAAGATTTCCTCAACATTATCGTAAGACTTTAATCATTTAAGTATCTCCCCTGTTTAAGCCACATGGACCTTTTCATAAGACCTTCTACAATTATAAGTGAATATAGATAGATCTGATATTTCTCATAATTATTTGTAGAAAAATCCAGAAACCACTAGGGTTATAAAAGATTTTACTGTATTCTATTTTATGTACAGGTACCTGAGTAAAGTGAAACAAATGTCATAGACACAATTATGACTAGTGTGATACGACACGACATGAATCAGCGAGTCAGTACAGACTGAGAAACATTGAGGTACCTGACGTCGGACGGTCGGAGGAGACAAGTACCCCTAAGAGGTCCGTTCTTATGACCTCACCCAACGGTACGGGAGGAGGTCCCCTAGAAGGGTTGAGTCCCTAGTTTGGGTCCAGAGGGCGTAATGTGTGTCAAAGAAATGGCAGACTCGGTGATCCCTTCGGGTTTTTATGACCTCACCCGTCGAATAGGGAAGAGGTCCCCTGGAAGGGATGGGTCTCTAGTTTGACACCAGAGGACGTAACATCCATCTAAGAAATGGTCCACTCGATGGTCCCTTCATATTTGGTCCCTGGTAAATATTGGAATAAACAACTGTGAACCTTGATCAGGTCATTTACAACTTGACAGAAATCGTAAAGGGTCAGTACGACAACGACGACGACGACGACGACGACGACGACGACGACGACGATTCAGCGAAGTCAGCACAGGCTGAGACACACTAGGGTATCTGCCGTCGGGTGGTCCGAGGGGACAGGGACCCTAAGAGGTCCGTTCTTGTGACCTCACCCAACGGTAAAGGAAGATACGTACTTTCACTTTTCACTTTCACTTCAGCGAGTCAACACAGGCTGGGAGTCACTGGGGTACCTGACATCGGAAGGTCCGAGGAGGTAGGTACCCTAAAAGGTCTGTTCTCATGACCTCACCCCACGGTAACGGAAGAGGTAGGGTCAGTAGGATGTCGTGATATATACAAAAGAAGTCTCGATGTCACTGCCGGTGATTTTAGAAGATGACGACGACTCATATGAGTCTACAATGACCATCTGTTCAGTTTCTTCTGTTCCTTAACTTTCTCTATTTTTTTTAAAAAGTGATACAGTCAAAAATATTTTGGTCCACTGATATATTAGTCCTTACATTTCAACCCGAATGTGATTTTCCTTCAAGTTCGGTTAAATGTTTACAAAAAATCGTCTAGTCGTTTACCTTAATAGTCGTATAATTGGTTAATGGTCACGTTCCGTGATACCTCCTAAATTCCTCAGTATTCTATTAAATACGGTATTCATTCACATTTTATATTAATACATCCGTTTTATATTCGTGTATTTTTCTTTTTATAGTTCTATCTCGTCATATGTACATTCTCTGTGACTTTCTTACTCTTGTAAAGTGAACCCGGGAACGTGTAGGAACAAGGGGCCGTAAGGGAGAATGTGTACCGAGAATCGACAAAGATGGTAAGACCTATTTTAGGTTTAACGGTTTATCACCGTCTATAAGAAGTTCTTGTTAAGGAGGGAGAGTTTCTTGGTATAAATTAGTTGATAAAGACTTTGATCGACTTGAGGTCGACTCGTTAAGAACGAAGTCAGGATAACAATTTTCGTTACAGAAGACTCGGACTATCGAGGAGTTTGATAGCAATAAAGAAGAAGATAAATAACCAATTAATGTGTGATGCAGTTAAGGAATGACAAATAAACGTTGTTTAAAGGTAGTAGAAAGAAATGACGTTTACCAGAGAACCTGAGGATTAACGTTTAGAGTCACTAGAAAGAGTCAAATGTGGGAGAGAGACATACCTTGGGGAAAAGAAGAGATTTTTTTTATAAAAAAACCGAAGTACCACAGAATCAACACCGTCCGTCCAAGAAAGCAACGCCGCTCCCGAATCAACGGGTCCTGTACACCCTAGAATCAAGAGACTGGTCCCTACCTTGGGTGTAGGAGACGGAACTTTCCGTCTAAGAATTGGTGACCTGGTGACCCCTTCAGGGTTAGGAAAAAACTTTGAAAGGAATACAAACCGTAGGTGGTGGTCTAATGAAGCAGATAGGGGAGAAGGATCTGTATCCATACGGGGTTTCAATACGAGAGGTAAGAGAAAGACATTTGAGAGAACGAAAAGGGACCGGTAGGGTAGGTATAGTTCGACTCAGGTTGTAAAAGTTGACGGTATACTTACAGAAAGACATGCAGTATAAGTTGTATAATTTTACTTTGTAGTAAAAAAGGAAACTTTGTACTCGAAGACTTAAGACAGTAGTAATGAGATTCATACATCTGTTTGTATACTTACCAAAGGGTTTGGAGAGAAGGGAAACAGCTAGTTCATGTCAGTAGTTTAGAGTAATAAACGGATCTTATGACGTTTTCATAGGTTAAATGTGGGTAGTAGGTCGAAATTCCGGGAAGTACAGATTCTCGGTGTAAAGGTCGGAAAGTAAGACTTTATTGAACTATGAAGTTGTTTTGACGTTAAGAAAAACAATGGGTTTATCCAAGAAAAGAAAAAGGAAAGCATAAAAAAAAGTCAAGTCTGGAAAGGAAATAAACTCTGGTACTGAAATTTACTCAGTTGTTAGAAGATTAATAATTAGATTTAGAAACCTCTTCATCCTCCTAATTTTTTGTTTATTCTATATTAAAGGAGAGTACATAAACAAAACAATTAAAATATAGTTTGGGTAAACCTCTTCACTTTGGAAAAATTTATTTTGTACTAAACTAGTATCTTTTTTTTCGTACCAATGGTTTTTCCTTTTTCGTCACCCCTCCCTATTTAATCCTCAAACCTTAATTGTATATATACGATATATTTTGTTGTTCCTGGATGACGGATGACATATCGTGTCCCTTGATATAAATCATAAAATATTATTGGATATTCCCTTTTCTTAGACTTTTTCTTGTATATATATATATATATATATATATATATATATATGTGCGTGTGTGTGTATACCCGAAGGGACCACCGAGTCTGTCATTTCTTAGACGGATCCAAACTAGGGACCCAACCCTTTTGGGGACTTCTTCCCTTACCGATGGGTGAGGTCATAAGAACGGACCTTTTGAGGTACCTGTCTCCTCGGACCGTCCGATGTCAGGTACCTTAGTGTTTCTTAGCCTGTGTTGATTCACTAATTGTGTGTGTGTACATATGTATACATACATATACCCGAAGGGACCACCGAGTCTCCATTTCTTAGGTGAACGATTACACCCTCTACGTTCAAGCTAGGGACCCGACCTTTCTAGGGGACCATTTCCTTTACCGTTCGGTGAGGTCCTAAGAATGGACCCTTTCGGGTACCCGTATCCTCGGACCACCCGCTATTTGGTACCCCCAGTGTTCTCAACCTGTGTTGAATCACTGATTTGTTAGTGTTGTTATATGTACACACATATATATGTATACTCACACACACACACACACACATATGGATATATATATATTGACCCAGTGAAAGGACATATGGACTTTGATTGTACTGTAACATTTAGTTGAGGTACAGTTATTTTTATTTATGTGTTAAGAATTTTTCTAAATTCTCCCTTTTTCACTAAACTCTTGAGTTGATCGTTGTCAAAGGGGAACAAAAAAAAAGTAATAATAACCAAATGTCCTATCAATATTTTTACTGTGTAAAGTTTCTTTAAGAGAAAATATCATTATCATGATATAGTGTGATAATACAAACGTTAAACGTATTTATTTTCCCAATGTTTCATAAAAGACATAGCTACTTTTATTAGAAAGGAGGACTCATCGGTGGACGAGGACCTTCAACTCGACAGTGATCCTTCGTTAATTTTTAATTAATTATAATTGTTCTCACTTATTTGAGACATGTTTACCTATATGTTTAATTGTACCCTAAATAAGACCAACGTTGAGAGATCGGTAGATTGTTTATTATCAAGATTTATCGTACAATATAAAAATATAATGATTGGTCACCGTTTTAATATTCATAAGAAGGTCGTATTGTCATTAAGTCGTTTCTTACAATCATAGAAAGTGTTACCCTCTATAAGTACTTTAAATCAAGAGGATTTCTTGTCTTCATCTTATTGTTCCAGGATTCCATATCGTGTCCTTTGATATAAATTGTAGGACGTTATTTGGTATTGTCTTTTCTTCTATATATACACGTATTTACTCAGTGAAACGACATGTCGTCTCTAACCGTGTTGTATCATTTAGTTGGTATAAAACTATTTTAAAAAAAATTTTTCTTGTCTCCCTCTTAAATTTATAATGAAAGGAGGATATTCTTTATTAGTGTTTATATTAAATACGATACGTTGAGTAAATTCATTGAAAAGTTAATTACATACGTAATTAAAATTTACATAAAAGAAATATACATCATAATTGTGATTCCTTAATAAAATGTAATTCGTGTGTGTAATAATGTAAGTAAAAAGTTTTGTTAGGATTTTACCGGGATAGTAATAAGGATAAAATGACGACCCTTTTTAGACTTTCCACTTCGTTGAATTGGTTCCAGTACGTCGATAATTCCCATCTGGATAAACATAAGGTCTTAGGGGAATGATTTGTGAATGGGTACAAGGAAGATGAATCCAGATTCTTTACGTTATGTTACTGAAATACATTTTCCTCTATAAAAACGAATAAAATTCAGAAAAAATCAAGGTGGGAATGAGATACCTTTCATTCCTTAAGATTTCGGAGTTATCTAAGACACTATAAGAATATTTGTACTATATGTTTTCTGTCTTATTCTTTTTAGCTGCGGTACTTGTTTATGGAGAGAGGTGGTTATGTAAGTATATAGGTAAATAGAGGAGGGATAAAGGTAAGTCAGCAAGTCTCACGCCATGTACGTTGTACTGGAGTACATAGTGTGTAAATGTCTGGTCGAGACCATAAACATATTGGCACCACTCAATTCATTAGAGAGACTCAAAATCAAAGGAACGTTCAAACAAGTCTAATGTACTCTAATATATAGGAATGGTGTCTCCCATACTCTCTCGACCCAAAAAGGTCAAGCTTTAAGACACTTTGTATCCCTTTTTTTATCAATTATCAATCTAATAAAAGTATTTCTGATCTATACCAGAGTCTCATACCAAAGGAAAAGGTTGACAGTTAGAGTGTGTGCTTCACGGAGATACAGTACTTACCTAAGACGTATATACTTATGGTCATTATTTTTCTTGCAAAATTTCCAAAAGAAAAAGTCTTGACAGGAAATCTACTATCATTTTGGGTTTAAAAAGAGTCCTTATTAGTATATTTACTTTCACATTCCGAGGTGGTGTCCTTTCTCTGGGACTTCAAAAGGGTGACTAGTCTCACTCACTCACTTCAGTGAGTCAACACAGGCTGAGAAACACTAGGGTACCTGACATCGGGTGTGGTTCGAAGAGACAGGTACCCTAAGAGGTCCCTTCTTATGACCTCACCCAACGGTAAAGGAAGAGGTCCCCTAGACGGGTTGGGTCCCTAGCTTGGGTCCAGAGGGCGTAGCGCCCGTTTTCGAAATTGGAGACTCGGTCTGAACGGAGGTTGGAGTTTAACCACCATAGAGGATCGATGGTTGTTTTCGTTTATGAGAGATCTCTTTTTGTAGGGGTGATATGGTTAAATCCGGATAACTTGAAGTTGTCTAATTTTAGTTCTTTATACAAGTGTTTATAGTTATTTGTGTGTTCTTCCATTCAGTAAGTTTACCCAAAGGGACCACCGAGTCACGATTTCTTAGACGGACGTTACGTCCTTTACGTCAAGTTAGGGACCGACCCCTTCTAGGGAACCTCTTCCTTTACCATTAGTAAGGTCATAAGAACGGACGTTTGCGACTTCCTGTCTCCTCGGACCTCTCAATATATCAGGAACCCCAACGTTTCTCAGCCTGTACTAAATCGCTGGTTTGTTGTTCGGTAATTCTGACCTTCAGTTGTCTTTATTTGTTTCTAAATAAAGAGGTTCAGTCGTCTTTGTAGTTGTGACTTGTTTGTTTGTTTTTTTGTCTAAACCAAGAGAGTCCTGACTTTTATTACCTTGACAGTCCTCGTCATGTATTTTATCGATACGTACCTAAAGAAAAAAGAAAAACCGACATGGTGCTCCGAACACCCTAATATCAACGGGTTTGAGTGGGGGATCGTCACTCTTACGTCAGGACTGGAGACCTGACGGTCCCTTAAAGGTTGAAAAAAATTTTATCTCCTATGTTGTTTCTCTTTTTAGATAAGAGACACAAGGACTTTATACGTAAAGAATTTTTATAATTATTCTAGTCAGAGTAATATGTTATGAAAGACTTCCATACTCTCCTTTTTAAAATAAGATATCCTTAGTCTCTATTTTTCTACTTTTTACAGTTATTTTGAGTAGGCAACTACAACCTTTTATAAAATTAACATCGGGTCTTTCTAGAACGTAATACTATTGACTATAAAGTAGTATTCAAGGTTTTATCTATATTAAATAGTAACTATACCCACACATATGTATGTATATAAAAAGTATATTGTTTTATAATTCGAAAATGGATGGAGGTTTTCGAAGACACTAACGGTACGAAAGTTAAGGTGGAGGATCGTTGAATGATCTTTATCTTTCATTCGAAGTCATTGTCCTTGTCTTTATCTTTATAGTTCTTTCCTCTTTCACGATTATAGTAACCATAATAAGATAGATACATGACTACGCTTCTTGGTTGAGTAACCTTTTCTGGGACTACGACCCTTTCTAATTTCCACCCTCCTCTTCCCCTACTGTCTCCTACTCTACCAACCTACCGTAGTGACTACACTACCTGTACTCAAACTCATCCGAGACCCTCAACCACTACCTGTCCCTTCGGACCGCACGACGTCAGGTACCCCAAGGTTTCTCAGCCTGTGTTGACTCTCTGACTTGACTTGACTAGATACATAGAAAGATAGATAGGTTCTATTTGTGTGTAAGAACCGACTTGTTTACCGAAGGGTGGACGAATCTAGTGTCCAATATGACACGTACCCATCCCCCTAGTTGTTTTGTTAGATATTCAGGACGACAAGGGTGAGGACAGATGGTTGTCCTTTACTCGATACGTCCGGAATATAAAGTAATAAGAAATCTTAACTTGACTCCAAACTTATTTACCGAAATCAATAATTAACCCAAAAAGTATGACACGACCCTGATACAAAGATTTTTAGTTGGTTTATAGGTTTAAAAAATTTCATGACTCTTTGTACTTTTTATCTATAATCCTCTTAGGTCACTAACAGTGGTACTAACTGTATAGAGTGTGTTCGGTTTAAGATACTTCTTGTACAGTCTTATCTTTTATAAGTTTCTACACTATCCATGACGATCGTCAATCTTTTTCTTGACAGTCCAAAACTGTCGTACATGAATTAACCATTGAGTCACTAAATCACGTAAACTATATATAAGAACTATACTTTTCCGGATTTCAATTTGTTAGAGTAAGTAAGTAAATTATGTTGTTATAATTGATATCATTAACGGGATTCTAGACCATCCTCGTGAAATTTTTAGAAACATCAAACATAATCGTACTGAAAACCCTGTACCAGTGTCTAGTCTGTCTCGAGATTCTCTACACCTATTAAATTGTCTACATGTAAATGTATCAAACTCTCATTAAATTTACATTTAACTTCGTCACAACCTTCAACCGGTGTTTAAATCACTCTCGACCCCTGAAGTTATTCTTTTTCTTTTTTTAGATCTATGACTGGGCGTATTTGACTTAGATTTCCTGTACGACCTCTCTGGTGAGGTAAACTTTCCGTATAAATCTCTAAGATATAAACCTTAAATAAATTAAAAATAAATCTCTAAGGTATTCAGATGGTTAATAATCTCCTTCAAAATGAACAGGACTAAAAAGTAGAACTCTTTTTGGTGGGATTTTGAAACCGAATCTCTTTAAAATTTCTTTACCGATATCGGGACCTTTTATATTCTGTTTTAAAGACCACCTATAAGACTTTTTTACTTAGGGGTTAAGTTGACTTTCACATGGGGTTTAACGAACCATATCGTATTGACAAGGGAACCCTTTGACTTCTTTTAAATCATAATCCTTATCTTTATCACGAAAATTTAGAACTTTCTAAAATTTTATCTCTGTTTTTAGTTTGAGTATTTAATGATAAAAGTATAATTAAAACCTTTATTTGACACGTATAAACCATGAACTTTTGAGAGTATCAAACTCTTAAACTGTAAAAATATTGTATTGTGTAATCGGACATTAACTAATTTACTATATTTCGACGTCAAAGATTCAACCATCGATTGAAATATGTGTCATAAACTTGTAAATTCTCACAGATTCCGAGTGATATGAATATTCAAATTAAATAATTTAAATATCCCCGAAGGGACCACCGAGTCTAGTATTTCTTAGACGGACGTTACGTAATTTAAATATTCTGTAAGTTCATTAACTTTTCTAAAATCATTAATATGTTCGTTTCAAGACTCCTCTTTATATTAATTAAATATTTATATCCAATTTTATAAGTTCCTTTAAACCAATTGGTATAATCTTTTAAAGGAATTTTAAACAGTTTAAATATTTACCCGAACGTCGAATTCTTTTTTATATAATTCATTATTATATATGACGAAGACGACGACGAATCAGCGAAATCGACACAGGCTGAAACACGCTGGGATACCTGACGTCGGACGGTCCGAGGAGACAGGTACCCTAAGGGATCCGTTCTCATGACCTCTTACGGGAGGAGGTCCCCTAGAAGGACTGGGTCCCTAACTTAGGTCCAAAAAGACGTAACGTCGTCCGTCTCAGTAATGGTGACTCGGTGTTTCCTTTGGGGCTATTGTATATTTATTATTGCATATTATTATATATTCATTATATATATATTATATATTCATTATATATCTCATTATTAAAGAGATTCGGTTTAAAATTTAAAAAATAAATAAACAAACAAACAAAACCGACACGACCCAGAGACAGTGACGTACACCCGAAAGAGATCAACGTCACTCACCCTGATGAGATCATAAAAACCTCGAGACCGAAGAATAATGCCACCGAAAGAACAACGTTTCGAAACCGAGATCTCGTACGTCTGAGTCGTCAACACCGCGTACCTGAATCGACTGGGTACAGTATGTCCTAGAAGGACCAGGTCCCTAGTTTGGACACAGGCGACGTGACGATCCGTCCAAAGAATTGGTGACCCGGTGGTTCCTTCAGGTCGGTCTACTAAGAATTTGGTACTACACCATCTTGTTGACCTCATATAGTTCAGTAGTAAACTTAGTTTAATAAAACTAGTTGGACTAAAACTGGTTAAACAGAAAAATTTTTTTATAAATAAATAAAACCAACATAACCCAGAATCGACACCGTGCACCCGAGAAGAGTGTCATACGTCCGTAGTACACCCTAGAACCAAGAAGTTGGTCCCTAGTTTGGGTACAGGGGACGAAACCTTCAACATAAGAATTGGGACCTGGTGGTTCTTTCATGGACTGGTTAATCAGAACCTCGTTCTAAAGGGTTTCTGAGAAGAAATCGACAATAAACTTGTTTTCCAAGACACTAAAATTTTTAAACTCCGTTACGATCCAATTTGTCCACAAAATGAAGTGACATCCTTAAGTCTGGGAAATTATTTTACATATTTAGAGACTCTTTATGTCAAATAACGTGAAGGGGTTGTATAAAATGATAAACGAATAAGTCAGTTAATCAATAAGGTGTTTATAAATGACTTGTAGATCAGACACGGTCTCTAACGAAACACGTGAACCTCATTGCACACATATACGAGTCACGAGTCGACACAAATTGACCTTATTTCGTCACTTGTTTTCTCTGTCTCGGTAGTGAAACACCTCGAATGTAAGATTACTCTTTTGTCTGTTTGTTTTCATTCGTTTTATACGCCATACAGTCTACAATAATCTACCATACTTATTTTTAATCTAGACCTTTCCCCTATTTTCCACGTCTCCTACTTCCATCCTTCAAAAGTTTATTTAAAAGTTTCTTTTACTAGTGTCTTCCGGGATCACTCTGTACCTGTAAAATCGTTTTTGGACTTTTTAGACTGTCGTTCGGTACATGTATTACTCCTTTCTCACAAGGTCCGTCTCCCTTACGATTCACGTTTGCGGGACTCCACCCTCGCACAGACGGTAAAAGATCCTTATCGTTATTTTTATCGTGACAACCATGTGTCATTTGGTCTTCTGTTTATTCTCGAATCTAAACTCTAATCTCTCCTAAAAACCGAAGACGACTCACTCGGACCCCTCAGTAATCCCACAAAACCTGTCTTCTCATAATACTAGACTAGATACAAAATTTTTGTAATAAGTCCCCGAAGGAACTACCAAGTCACCACTTCTTAGGAGGACGGTTACGTCCTCTGTACCTGCCCAAGTTAGGCGCCAGGTCCTTCTAGGGTGTGCGGCGCCTCGTTGATTCGGGACCACGGTGTTGACAGCTCGGATGCGAGATCTAGGGACCTTCGTGTTGATGACTCGGGTCACGGTGGTGATGACTTCGGGTACTCGGGATCTCGGACCCGAGACGTCGTTCTTTCTGGTGGCATTACTCTTCGGACACGTGGCGTTACTTCTCATCGGGGACGAGGGTCGTTGGTCTCTTTTCGGGCGGCTCGTTACTTCTGGGTCGTGTCGGTTTTTATTTATTTATTTTAATATTTTTTAAATAGGACGGTAGATACACTTCTTATTTACCATCCCCGTTCCAGATTTCCTTCCTTCGATCAATCTTCAATAATAGTTATTAGGTCTTCTATAATTATCCACCAAATCTGGTCACTCCATTGTTTCCTCTTCCAACACTCTTCATTAATTTAAGTGTAAAAAAAGAGGGAGAGACATGTGTGTATCTATGTTCATCCTTTTTGTATGTATATGTGAAACATAATACTTTTTAAAGTTTGTATTTGTTTTCATCAGTTTTTGTAATATTGTTACTTGGTAGTACATGGATAGGGAGTCGAAGTTGTCAATAGTTGGTACTTGAGTACCGGTTTTAAAAAGGGTATTTTTGACGGTTGGTGAAGGGAGGGAAAAGTATAATGAAATTCGTCTATAATCCGTTGTATAGTTAAGTAGGATTTATAAAGTCATCCATAGAGATGTTCTACTTCTGAGAATAAAAAAATTATATTGACGTAATGTTATAGTGTAGATTTTTTAATCATTAAGGAATTATATTTGATGGATCATTCACAAGTCAAAAGTCAGAGTATACAGAATGAAGGACATCATACAAACTTAATCCTAGGTTTTATTATAGATGCATAACTCTAATTCACTGTACAGAAAATTTACGGAAAATTAGAGATCCAGAAGAGGGACTGAGGTGGAGAAAAGATAAGAAATATTAAATAAACAACTTCTTTGACCAACCAAATAAGATTTATGTAAACTTCTGTGTCGTCTGTCCTAGACAATTGTCTAATCTCAATCGCACACTCCCCATTTTTTTCGTGGTTCCTACTGTGATTCCAAAGTCTAGACTCCTAATCCTTTCTCTAGACTCGATTCCCTCTAAAATCCTCCTCGTTTAGACCCCGTTTAATGTCTTTAAACCAAAACCTGGACACTGCAGACTCAACGGATCGTTTGTAAGTTTACCCCTCCGTATAAACTGATACTTTGAGAAAAAAAAGAACCTCAAAAACACTCCAGTTCCAAAACTCCTTCATAACTCATAAACTCCTTATGAAACTCCTTTATGACGAAACAAGTTTAACGAGAATCTTTGAAGAGATTGAATACTTTATCATTAAGACGGATGATTCCGTCCCTTTTCTTTGTGTGTGTGACATCAGTTGAACGTAACCCTTCTACCCCTGATACAGAACCCTTAGTATTCTACCATTTTTTTATTTCCACCCCTCCTCAATTTTGACGACTACGACTTTTCGTTTTTGTTGTAACCTAATAAAGAAGATTTTATAAGTGAGATTGTTAACTTAAAAATTTTTATAAAGAAACCAACACAGTCCAGAGTTAACGTCGTACGTCCTAGAAACTAGGAGTTACCTCGTACGTCCAAGAAAATTAACCAACATCGTATACCCTAGATTAAGGGACTCCTCCCCACCTTGGACTCGGGGACCGAGGGGACGTAACCCTCAAGCGTCAGAATCGGTGACCTGGTGGTCTTCTCAGGGATTGTTGACTAAAAATTCCTTTTGGTTTTCACTTTACCTTAAAGGAACTAGTTGCCTCTTATTTTTCCTTTACTTTTCAATTTGACTAAAGAAATTACCGAATAACTAATTATGTCTGACTAAGTCTTTGATGAATATGAAACCCAGACTTAAAGAACATCCTTTCCATTAGGGTAAAAATGTTCGTCAGATTTTAAATAAACGAAGTCAACGACAGACTCCCTTTTTTTTAAGACGTTTCATTCTTCGATAAAGATAACAATAAATATCAGTTTTATTGTTGAGTCTATCTCTTTGCTATACATCATAAAATTTCTGACACGAATCACCAATATTTTTTATACTTATGTATGAGTTTAAGGACCGAGGGTCACCACTATACCTTTTGGTAGAAGGAGAAGAGTGATATGAGTTTACGTCAGTTCTTAGGACCAAGGATGTCTTTCTGTTTTCCTTTCCAATTTTTTTCTATATTCTACTTATAGAATTAAAGTTTACGACGGTTTTTGATATATGAACTAAGAGTCAGTAGTAAACGATAATCGATGTCAAGTAAACAGAAACTTCCGTCGTGTTCTGGTACCAATTCTTGTCTCCGAGATCTCGGTGGAAAGGTTCCAAGTTTGATGCAGAGATTATGAATAATCAACACACTACACACCATTTGATGAATTAGTACGACATGAAACCGAAGGAGAAAACCCAGTTTACCCTATTATTGTCACAGAGAGAGTATCCCTTCGACATTTCCAATTTACTCTATGCAAATACCGTATTTCGTCTGAGCATGAAATGATTCACTAAGTCAACTAAAGTAAGTTGCTCCGACCGGGAGACACAAGAAATAATCGGTGAGGTCTAGTAAGACTATGTATGGTGACATGATACTTTAATTGAAACAGAGACAGAGAGGGAGATATAGAGTTAGAGAAAGAGATTCTTTTTTGTCAAAGTCAATTCTCTCCTAATCTGACAACCACGTAATCACCCATGTGCTCTTCCTCTTTCTAAGAAGAGAAACCATTATCTTAATGAAAGGTTTCCTTTCTTCTGATTACGGAACTCGATATTTCCACGTCAAATTTAGGGTTTGGGACCCATGACGTGATCCCGAAGTAATCTGTGGGACCGTCAATGCCTTGACGGGACACCCATATGTCGGGTTCTCATGAGTCTTGTATCTCGTTGACTCAACACAAGTCTGGTCAAGTCAACACAGGAGAGGTCCAAGTCCCGGTGTGACTGTGAACGTAGACCTTCCTTTGTCAACTGACGACCACTTCTCTCAAAGATCCTGAACCATTCTTACTCTGAGAGAATATGTGTTCATCTTTTCCTCTTCGGACGAGAAGACGTTTCTCTCCGAAACCGGAAAGACGTGTAAGAATAAGGGTCTCCACGACGGAGGTCACCGGGGGTTTTCTCGATGTGTTTTTGAACCCAGTTTCCGTACACGAAAACGAACCTCGGATAACCGCCGTATCCAGAGAATACCAGATACCTGGGTCCATGTTTCATGTCCAAAGTGAATCGAAATACGAGTCCACGGAGTCACTCGTGTAAGAACTAGGATAGATAGAATTGACGTGTTTACATCTGGGTCGGTGACAACCAGAAAAAGTTTATGTTACAAGAGAATAGTTTACGGATATTGTCCTCTCTCGTTAAAGAAACTACGACTCACGAAGTGTTGTCGGTATATATGTTACAAACTCCTCTATCATGTTTTTTTATTCCTCATCCTTCCATTTTTTTATACTTTTCCTCCCTTAAGGACCATCAGGTCATCAACCCTACACCATGAGAGTGACGACCCTCGGACCCAAACTAGGGTCCAGTACCTTGATTCTAGAACGTTCGTCGTGTAGGATCTGTCTTTTTCTTTTCTTCCTTTCCGTCTCCGTGTCTTTTCCTTTTTCACTATATTTTCCTCTGTTTTTATTTTCCAAAATATTTTTTACTAACGGAAGTATCAAAAGAACCAGAGAATTGGAGACAGAGTAAAAAAAGTCTTTAATAACGAAACTTTGAATGTACTACTTTTCAATTGTACCCCATATATTATATACCACTAGGTGTCCTTGAGTGTCAAGAGTGTTATCAAAGATCACATGTATTACTCTTTCCGATGTCTCTAAGGGTCCCGGGTAAATTCGATTTTGTTGTTTCTTACCTAAAACGAATGTTATTCGAACAACCGACGAAGAAATTAGAACAGGTGAAAACGAAGACTCTCAGGAAACTGTAACGTATCCCGAGAAGAACAACAGTAGACATAGGGAAACTACCATGTCTACGGATGACTGAAGTCAAAGAATTACAGTCGGTGTAAGACATTCATTTTCTTACCCACGTCGTCTAACTCTTTTACGGTCGGACTTTCCGAGGGTATGATACAGTACACGAAAGTACAGGTAGATGAAGGTAATACTACGGTTAAAATGTGTTCGTCGGTCCACCTTGGGTGGGTGGTACATCGGTTTACAAGACCTTTATAGAGTCATCTTGTATGGGTCGTACGACGGTTTACAAGACCGACACGGGACTAAAGGGTTCTTACAATCACTCTGGTACCGTTACATTGTTCCTTAAGTTTTCTTCTCAGACAACCATCTTTTCGATTGTTTAAATAGTGTGTAAGTGGGGGAGTCAAGTCGAGGAAGAAAGATGTCTTGAAGTAATGGTCATACAAGAAATTTTTAGAAAATTCTGAAAAAAGAAATGGGAACCCCTTACGTTTATTGATGTATTGGTTTTTTGGTCGTAAAAGAGAACGAGGTTGAAAGATTTAAGTTGACTTTCTCTCATTTACACTCCCGAAGTTTCCCACCGTAGTCTCTTCAAAATAACAGTTGACTAACGATAACTTTGAGTAGATCGAACAATGAATTTCGGACCTAAAGACAGTGGTGACTGAACTACCTGCACTCAGACTCTCTTGAGACCCTCAACCACTACCAGTCCCTCCGGACCGCACGACACCAAGTACCTCAGCGTTTCTCAGTCTGTGTTGACTCGCTGACTTGACTTGACTTGACATAAATGAGATTAGTGTACTGTGTCTTTCATTTAAAAGTCATCTATCGAGACTTACGGAAGGCAACCTGGTCACCAAGAGTTGACACCCGTCAAAACGGGGGACCCCTGTAGATTTTTACAGACCTCTTTAAAAACCAACAGTGTTGGTCTCCCAACGACGACCGTATCTCATTCACAAATCCTTAGTCCCTACGATGATTTGTGGGATGTTACGTGTCCTGTCGGCGGAGTTGTTCTTTCTTAACGGACCAGGGTTTACGGTTATCTCAGTTCCGACTCTTTGAGAGTTTCCCTGTTAAAGTATCTCAGAACTTTTTTATGAATGTTAAGGTACAAAAACATTGTCCAGTTACAGAACTTTGTTTCTAAGGATTTCCTCTACCTTGTCCTTTTTTTCTCACAAGTAAGAAGTATAGGTTGACAAAGTGTATAAAATTTCCGAATTAAGTCGTAATACTCAGTGAAGTTTTACGGAGTTTAAGACGAAGAGACCTGTTTAACTCCATCCTAGTTATTATGAAAAAGTTTGTATAACAACGTATGAATTTTCGTCACGGTTGTAACTTTCGTGATCCTTCGGGTTATACCGTGAGTCGGGGGACGTCGCCTTCGTGTGTCAGGATTGGTGACTGGGTGGCCCCTTAAGGTTGTCAGAGAGGTTTGAAAAATTCTGGAATTAGGCTTTCTCACCTTGTTGTGTTCGATAAAAATTTATACAAAAGAGTCAGAAGAGGTGGTCTGGAACTTGAGGAAGGAGACGATAAACCATGGTTATACCGGTACGGTTAACAATTTAATTTTATGAAAGTACGGTCGACGATTCATCGATTAGAATCGAGGGGAACGGTTTGTTCAACAATGTATAAACATTATCACGGAGAGAGGTCTTGATACAAAATAAAGATTATTTATTTTTATCATCAATTCAAGGATTTTCATCATCAATTGTCTCTTCCTTGAGGTTAAAACATCTTACTGACTTATAGATACATAGAAAGTTGTAAGATCCGTATGCAGAAGTAGAACCTTAGGACCAAGAAGGTCGTGTTGAACTAGGAGGAAGTATAACTTCCCACTTGTCGTCTTTTTATTAGTTAAGACCTTTTTGTTCTTTATAATTATTCAACAGTGTCTAGTATATCATGTTTTAGGAAACGGGTATGTTAAAAAATAAAGTAAAGTCAGTAGTTCCTGGTCTTTCTATTAATCTGTTTATAATCTCGGGGTACTCGGTGTTGATGACTCGGGTTCGTAGTGTTATGATTTCGAGCACACGGGTCCCGGGTGGAAGTGTGTTTTCTTTGGTGACTTTACTCTTCGAACGGGTGTCGTTGATTTCATCGGGGACGACCGGTGTTGACCTCCTCCTGTCGTTTATCCTTCTGGGTCTCGTCGGTATGTATTTATTTTAATTTAAATTTTTAAGGAATTTTTTTTTAAATCAAACCTTATTGATCCGACGACGACGATTCAACGAAGTCAGTACAGGCGGAGACACGCTGGGGTCTCTGCCTTCGGGTGGTCCGAGGGGTAGGGACCCTAAGAGGTCCGTTCTTGTGACCTCACCCAACGGTAAAGGAAGAGGTTACGTACTTTCACTTTTCACTTTCACTTCAGCGAGTCAGCATAGGTTGAGTATCCCTAGGGTACCTAACGTCGGATGGTCCGAGGAGACAGGTACCCTAAAAGGTCCGATCTCATGGTGTCACCCCATGGTAACGGAAGAGGTATTGATCCGACCGGATAGAATAAAGAGGATTCGGACACCGTAATAAAGAAAAAAGACCACATCATACACACCCACTCCCCTGATCAAGTAAATAAAGGAGTTTTTACCGGTGTGACATAGTAGAAAACTAAAGGATAGCGTGTCAATGAGTACTGATGGTTATAGAAAAACAGCAGAACCTTCCAATAAATCTTCATCTTAGAATCTTAATTTATTACTATGATTTGAAAGCATAAACAATTGTCAGATTCTTGAAACTGAAATTCAGAAGGAACGTAGGAGGACCGTGGATCTTGAACAGATAGGAGTTATTTTTCTATAATAAAAAAGAGTGCATATTCCTGAGGGAAGACGAAACCTTTCTACTCCGCGAGAGAACATTGTATAAAAAAACAAAGTATTTTGTAATCTACATAAAGTAAAATATTATAATTGATCGAAGTTCTAAAATTCTAAATTTTAATACCACCTATCAGATATCCCTGTGTTTTCTCAGGCTGTACTGAATCGTTGATTTGTTGTTATTAGATCATAAAATTACTATTTTATAATCCCGGTTATTCGTCTATTTCGGAAATTCAGTCCTTAGATGTTCCGTACTGACACAAGCAATCTTTTACACCAGGTTTATTAGTCAAAACGAGATAAAGTAGAGGAGTGACTTGTGGTTTGATTCAACCCCGGGTCGGGTCACCCCTTGTTTGAAGCCTCCGTCTTCATCCCAGCAATAGTGGATCATGTTCTTTCATAAGCTCCTCTGTTACATTTGCCTTAGAAGACCTTACGCCAGGGAGTGCGTTCTATCGATTAGTATATGTACTATTGGGTTTAAGACATTCACTGACAGGAAAGAAAGAATTATTTTTCTAACAAGAGGTAGAAAGAGTTTATCGTCAACTACCTTACTTGTCCACTTAGATTTCATCCCGAGGGTTTGTGGAACCGAATCCCGCGGTCTTCGCCAGGGAATGGCACCGCTCGCGCCAGGTCCAGTGGGAGTGGCGGAGGGGTGGGTGGCCGGTAAAAGGACTGTGGCCTGAGGGAGTATTCCCCGGGCTCCTCCGGAGAATCAGGCTGAACCAAATTTTATTCCTAAGACCTTTAGGGAGTTCTCGTGAGCTGCCCCACCCCTACCCTCGGCTTTTCGTGTTTCGGTGGTCGGATCCCGGGTCGTTGCTGGCAGCTCGTGCTGGATTCTTTCCTTCGGGGGTGAAGGGGAGTGTAAGAAGTGGGCGGAAGGGGAAAACGGTATTTGTGGTGAGCATGGGTGTCAGAGGGGTTCCAAGGGTTCCATAAGCTTAGGGCGGGGGCCGGCCCCGAAAGATCAGGAGTCCCTAAGACTAAGCCTTGGTCTTGCGACTCTGTCCGCAGGTTGTGCAACGTCTGGTTCTCTAAACCGCGGTTTGACGATCAGACTCGAGCGCGGACCGCACCCGCCCCGGTCCTGCCCCGCCCCGCCGGGGTGGTTCCCGCCCCGCTTCTAACTCCCCGCCCCGGGTTCTGAACTCCTCTTGCCTCCACGCCTCGCTGAACGCCCTTTCGAAGGTCCTCGGCGCTTTCTTGGACACACCCACCGCGCGACCCCACTCTCTCGCTGCGACTCCACCTCTCTCACGTGTCTCCTCTCCGCGAAACCAACCTCGGCTCCGACCCCGCAGAGATCTCGCCTCCCTCTACGACTCCAGTCCTTGCCTGAGACTTCGCCCCCCGCCCCCCTCCGACTCCGCTACGTAGCTTTAATCCCCCATGAGTACCCTTTATCTACCCCTTTGTCACCTTTGTCACAGTCTGAAATAAAACCCCCCGAGGTTTTAGTGACGTCTACCACTAACGTCGGTACTTTAATTTTCTGCGAATGAGGAACCTTCTTTTCAATACTGGTTGGATCTATCGTATATCCAGGCAGATCAGCTCCGATACCAAAAAAGGTCACCAGTACATACCTACACTCTCAACTTGACACTTCTTCCGACTCGTGGCTTATTTACTACGAAAACTTAACACCACAACCTCTTCTGAGAACTCTCAGGGAACCTGACGTTCCTCTAGGTTGGTCAGGTAAGATTTCCTCTAGTCAGGACCCACAAGTAACCTTCCTGACTACAATTTCGACTTTGAGGTCATGAAACCGGTGGAGTACTCTTCTCAACTGAGTAACCTTTTCTGAAACTACGACCCTCCCTAACCCCCGTCCTCCTCTTCCCCTGCTGTCTTCTACTCTACCGGCCTACCGTAGTGGCTGAGCTACCTGTACCCAAACCCACTTGAGGCCCTCAACCACTACCTGTCCCTCCGGACCCTACGACGCTAAGTACCCCAGAGTTTCTCAGCCTGTGCTGACTCGCTGACTTGACTTGACTTGACTCCACCCGCGACTCCATTTTTGTTCGACGTCACTCTCTCTTCCGGGAATCCACACCGGGAATCCAAGACTCTACTTCTCTCCGGTGACCTTTCCCCAGTCCTCCACCTTCTGGCACTCCGTCCCCTCCCCCCGATTCGTCTCCACTGACTATACCACTGTCCACTACACGTCTTATGAATAGAATTAGTCCTATGAGCCCAATCCTCCAGCTTATACCACCCCCGTGCCCCTCACACCCCCACCACCACCAAGAGGGACGAGTTCCGAAAAGAAAAGTGAAGTTCAAAAAGTATAGACCGAAGTATTAGACATGGATTATGGAGTCAGTCACAAGGATTAAAGAGAGGAAAGAAACACTGAGAGAATGGTAAATGGTGAGATCAGACACTCACTCCGTGGGTTCCGGGTAAGTCCTACCTCTCATTATAAAGAAGGAGAATTGAACTTTAAAATTCATCGGTTGTCTTCGGTTTGTATAAAACCAGGTCGAAAATTTATCTTTAAAATCCGGTCTGAAGTACGGTCGTCTCGATAGAGACCGTCGTAGTATGAGGAGGGGAATTTACCTCTGACTGACAACTCCTCAGTACTTTGTAAAGTCTCTCGTAGACAACTCCATCTCCGACACTACACAGAACCTACTCATAGATATGTTTATCAAGAAACCCAAGTTCTGGGTCATGTCCCACTGGGAAAAGGAAGTCACACACTTAGTAAGAAACGACCTTATTTATCGTTTTTTTTAAGGTGTTGTCGTCAACCGTAAAACATCCTGATGGGGGGGTTGGGGTTGGGACTGGGTCCACCCGACAAATTTCACGGTTGTCAAGAAGTTTTGACAACGGTATCAAGAAGTTTTGACAACGGTATCAAGAAGTTTTAGACAATAAAAGGTCTTTGTATTGGACAAGTCCAATTTACCTTTGATTACGGGTAAAAAATCTACTTGACCTACCAGTATTATTCGAAAGTGGAACCCGGAGTGGATTTTATTAATACCATTGAAAACTTGTTGAACAATCTACCTCTGTAGTTGACATGTCTTCTCGACGTTTCTCGTGTCGTTCTAGTAAATCCCTTTATCTTGTATACATCAAACCACATCACTGTCGACCCTCTCTCTTTACAAGTATTATAAACTTCCAACACACGTCATGTGAATTTCTTTGATTTTACTTGAACCATTACTGTTTAACCACTTCACTCATATTTTTAGAACAAACTTATCCTATAACTACCGATATATGTTGATTTTTTAATAAAAAATTTTTAGGTTTTGGACCTCACCAATTTTTCATGTGAACTTTTAGAAAAGTGAGTTTAGTCCTGTTTTTTTGTTTGTTTTTTTCTGATCAGAAATTATAGAATGTTTTTAAGACTTATATTACTTCCACCATAAAGTTTAAACATTCCTTTACTTAAGTCACTTACCACAACCTTGTTTGATCCATCAGTAGACCTTCTTTTTATTTTAATCTTGGTATGAAGTGTGGAATATGATTTTATTTAAGGTTTACCTAGTTCTTTAATTCAGACTTTTTATTTTCACGATCTTCTTTCGTACTCTTTTTTTACAATGATAGAGTCTCATTCTTTTCAGAAAAATTCATACTGTATTTTGAATCTTCGGTATTTTTTGAATATTCTTAATGATTTAGGAAGTACCGTCTTACGATGAAAGGATAAGATCTATGTTTCGTACCGTTTGGTTCCGAAACACAGTTAATCATTGGTTTGTCATTAACACAGTTAATCGAAAAGGTCAAAGAGTTTATTCAAATCGTTCAGGTCCTCGAGAGGTGTTTTAAAATTTTTAAACACAGTAAAATACTATGAGATTCTTCGTCTCTTGTCTCTCACCTTAATGTCTCGTTGGACTTAAAATTTGGTAATGTGACATGACGGGGAGACACCTGTTGGTGGAATATTAGTTTATTTCAGTATATTAAGGTGGTACATGCCAATTCAAAAAGGTGGTACATGCCAATTCAAAAAGGTTTGACCACGGAGATCTGCACACATAAGAACCAAAGTTCTCGAGTTTAAACTTTTTACAAAATCATCTTTTGATTTCTTACTTCCCAGTAATGTTTTTCTCTTACAGTAACCCTTATAGAGGAAAATTTAATCGTAAATAAATTTTTTTACAAATAACTTAGGGAATAAACTTTTCCCGAAGCGTCCACCGAGTCGTCACCTCTTAGGCGGACGGTTACGCCCTCTACACCTAAGCTAGGGACCCAACCCTTCTAGGGGACCTCTTCCTTTACGTTGGGTGACGTCATAAGAACGGACCCTTTAGAGTACCTGTCTCCTCGGACCACCCGATGTCAAGTACCCCAGTGTTTCTCAACCTGTGATGACTCGTTGATTCGCGTACGTACGCGCACGTGTGTGTGTGTGATAAACAGTCTGTGACACGATCCACGACCCACGGTCTCTAAGTTATTGTTTGTTTGTGAGATCACACCCAATATCTATTCAAATATCCGTTAATGTCATCGTATATATGTGTATGTATGTATAGTCAGTAAACTCCGAAAGAGTAAAAAAATCTAAAGAAAGGTTTAAACTTTTCGAAGGTTGAAACCGTGTGTCGACGGGTCTCTCCATACGAACACTGGCAAATAAATTGGTTGTAAATAATTTGTGACGAACCTGGGTCGACAGACGACCTATACTTCTATTTCTGTCCAGAAACGAGAGTTCCTCTTTACTCAGATCATCCCTTCTCTCTATATCTTTCTCTATTATTGTTTGTCCCACTCCATTCTCCCTAATATCTATGTCTACCCTCGGTACATCTGGAGAGGCACCTTCTAGGAGTATCTCCACCACTGGGAAATAACCCCTGACTTTCTTATTCCCTAAAAGGTCGACCCATCCTCATTCCCGTGTCCCTTGTGTCTCCGAATAAATCCCTCGACGTTTAACAAGACAACCTCACTTTCCATGATCCTTTTTTCCTTGAGAGTCTTTGGTTTCCATCGTAAATAACTATCGATTGTACCTTGTTGTCTGACCAAGGTTTATCCTTTTCCTCATGCAGTTCCGACAGATAACAGTGGGACGAATAAATTAAATATATCTCTCATGTAGTCCTCTTTGCGACCCGACCTTCTTCGTGTTCGACCTTAGTTCTAACGGCCCTCTTTATAGTCATTGGAGTCTATACGTCTACTGTGGTGGGAATACTGTCTTTCACTTCTCCTTGATTTTTCGGAGAGCTACTTTCACTTTCACCTCTCACTTTTTCGACCGAATTTCGAGTTGTAAGTCTTTTGCTTCTAGTACCATAGACCAGGGTAGTGAAGTACCCTTTATCTACCCCTTTGTCACCTTTGTCATAGTCTGAAATAAAAACCCTCCAGGTTTTGACGTCTACCACTAACGTCGGTACTTTAATTTTCTACGAATGAGGAACCTTCCTTTCAATACTGGTTGGATCTATCGTATAAATTTTCGTCTCTGTAATGACACGGTTATTTCCAGGTGGATCAGTTCCGATACCAAAAAGGTACCAGTACATACCTACACTCTCAACCTGACACTTCTTTCGACTCGTGGTTTCTTAACTACGAAAACTTGACACCACAACCTCTTCTGAGAACCCTCAGGGAACCTGACGTTCCTCTAGGTTGGTCAGGTAAGACTTCCTCTAGTCGGGACCCTAAAGAAACCTCCCTTACTACGACTTGGACTTTGAGGTCATGAAACCGGTGGAGTACGCTTCTCAACTGAGTAACCTTTTCTGACTACGACCCTCCCTAATCCCCGTCCTCCTCTTCCCCTGTTGGCTCCTACTCTACCGACCTACCGTAGTGACTGAGCTACCTGGACTCAGACTCATTTGAGGCCCTCAACCACTACCTGTCCCTCCGGACCGCACGACGCTAAGTACCCCAGCGTTTCTCAGCCTGTGCTGACTCGCTGACTTGACTTGTATAATGAATTGACGAAAGGTGTCTACTTGTATAGGTGCAGTATGTCTCTATCGTACTCTATCCTTGATAACAATAGAGATAAATGTCTACTACCTTGACTCCATAGTGTTTCAATTCATTGCACGGGTTCCGAATGGTAGACCGAGGACACAAGTCCGAGAGTCAGTTATACGATTTACTCATATACCGGTTGAACATAAAACTATATACACTAAGATAAAACGTAAATCTCTTCATACTATATTCGTGTCTATCCGTACCGTTGATTCGGGTTTAATGTCAGGTCAGGTTAGTAGATGTTCTATAGACCAGAACCCCTTTTAAATAAATTTGTAGAAACACGAAATAAAAGGAGTAGACTTTTGGTTTTTATCATAATCTGAACTCAACCATACTCTTAATCACCCAATTATATAACTTCATGAACCCGACGATACACCTTTTACCTCAATCCTCTCTCCCGTTTCTCTTATGAAGTCTCTTATGACATTTTCAGGTTCGGTCCCCATTACCACCAAAATTGGTTCTTTCAGGACAAACTTTTACCCCTTTAAAAATGAAGTAAGTGTAAATGAAGTACTCTCTTCTGTTTTATTGGACATTTTTATGTAAATTTTCATGTTCAGGGGTCGTTACGGAAATGACAAAAATTCATTTTATAATGTAGGGGTAGTGAGTCGAAGTTCTTAAAAGTTGTATACTGGTCAGAACAAAGTGAATATGAAGGCAGGTGAAGGAGGGAAAGTATACCAAAAATTCCTTTAAGATATACAGTATATTAAAGTAGACATTTAATTTTCGTATAGGTATTGTGGTATAGTGTGGTGGTTTTATTATTAAAAATTATAGTTTATAGGTCTGTCGTAAGTTTATTGGTTAACAGTTTTGTCTCTGTGTCTACATCTCTTACCTGCAAACCTATGGTCCTCCCCTTCCCCTACCCACCCTACTTGACCCTCTAACCCTAACCGTATATATGTGATGATACATATTTTCTCTATTGATTACTCTTGGATTGATTACCCTTTTTTACCTTTGTGACCGTCTAAAATAAAAGAACCTGAAGTTTTAGTGATACCTGTCACTGACGTTGGTACTTTAATTTTTCTACGAACGGGGAATCTTCTTTTCAATACTGTTTGGATCGCACGCACGTACTCTTCAGTGAAGTCAGCACAGACTGAGAAACGCTAGGGTACCTGACATCGGGCGGCCCGAGGAGACAGGTACCCTAAGAGGTCCGTTCTTATGACCTCACCCAACAGTACGAGAAGAGGTCCCCTAGAAGGACTGGGTCCTTAGCTTGGATACAGAGAATACAAAGGACGTAACCGTTCGCCCAAGAAATGGAGAGCGTGGTGGACCTTTAGGGATTGTTTGGATCTGTCGTATAATTTTCGTCTCTGTAGTGAAACGACTGTTTCTAGCCATATCAGTTTCGATACCAAAAAGGACATCAGTACATAGCTACACTCTCAACCTGATGTTACTTCCGTCTCACGGTTTCTTAACTACGAAAGTTTGACACCACGACCTCTTCTGAGAACTCTCAAGGAACCTGTCGTTTCTAAGTTTGGTCAGTTAGGATTTCCTTTAATTGGGACTTTAAGCAACCTTCCTGACTACGACTTCGACTTTAAGGTTATGAAACCGGTGGACTACACTTCTTGACTGAGTAACCTTTTCGGGGACTACGACCTTTTCTAACTTCCGTCCTCTTCCCCTGCTGTCTCCTACTCTACCAACCTACCGTAGTGGCTGAGCCACCAGTACTCAGACTCGTTAGAGGCCCTCAACCACTACCTATTCCTCGGAACCGCACGACGTCAGGTACCTCAGCGTTTCTCAGACTGTCCTGTCTCGCTGACTTGACTTTGACTGTCAAGTGTACCCTTACCGTACTATTTATGACTAAACAAAGGAAATAAACGATCAAAAGTTTTATTGTTTAACCAGGGGATCGTAGAAAGTTGCCACTGGTTAGTTAAGAAAAATTCAACTCATACACCTACTCTTGTACAAACTGTACGAAGTCACGTACTGACAATGATAACGTGAATCTAGTAGGGTAGAAATCGGTTGCCCTAAGATTCAACCGACAGTCCGAAAGAGTGTGCTGAGAGTAGAAACCATCGAAGGAACGATAGATCATGCCGCTGCAAGGTTCAAGTAAAGTACTAAAAGGACGGGATCTGGACCTTGGTCTGTTAAGAAGTTCCTAGGGACATAGGAAAATCACGTTTATCATAAAGTTTTGGTGTCAGATCAAGTAATGATGACCCAATCAAAAGTAAAGGTTCAGTAAAGTTACCTGTCTCAATCAACAAAAAAAACAAACAAACAAACAAAATGGGAAATTCCTCTATATTTACTATATGTTCTTTGACTTGTATAAATTTCAGACACTTAGGGAGTCGTGTTACTTCTGTCACTTGTATTGGTGGTAGGGGTTTTCAACAGAGCCCGGGGAAACATTAAAGAAGGAGGAGATGGGAGAAATCGGTGAAGATGTGAGTAAGGAATCCGTTGATAAGCAAACAAAAATTTCTGTCCCGAAGGGACCACTAAGTCCACCATTTCCTAAACGGATGTTACGTCCTATGGGTCCAAGATAGGGACCTAGTCCTTCTAAGGGACTTCTTCCCTTACCGATGGATGAGGTTATAAGAACGGACCTCTTAGGGTACCTGTCTCCCTAGACCATCCAATGTCAGGTAGTCCAGTGTCTCAACCCGACTCGTTGATTGTCATTGATTTCTATTTTATATAGGAGTTAAGTATTAGTTAAGTTTGAGTTCTGGTATACCCCCATAATGTGTTAATGAGTAAACGAAATAAGGTATAATATCGATCACGAAGAATTTACAAGGGAAACCGTGAAATAGGGGAGGGGGGAAATATTTCCCACACTTCTTAAGAAGTGGTGTTAAAAGGGAAGATTATAAATGTTTCTCATCTCTGTCTAGAAAAGTAGAACTTGACGGTTCTCCGGATACCAATACTCAGGAGTCATTGAAGACCTTCCCCAGGCTCGTCCGTACTAGACCCTTGGTTCGACACGTTTCCTAATAGGACTTTCTGTACAGGACCGAAGGTACAAGTTGTACAGAACCAAAGTCCTCTTCTCATATGGAAAATTGTCATTACTATTATTTGTTTGTTCTCGACCATCGTTAATAGTTCACTTTATACGATTCGGTCCTTGAAACGTATTTAATAGAGTAAATTGGTTGGGTTGTGATGGAAGGATCCGTCTGTGAGGGAAAGACGTAAGTTCTTTTGTTTAAATCTTTTCAGTTTAGTGTTTTCGATGATCCGGATTCCAGTATTTAGATGATACTGCGTCTTGTCCCTAGGTTTCAAGACTTAAAAGACCCAGGTTTCGAACTCGAGAAGGGAAAGTGGGAAGAAGGTAAGGAAATGGACCCATTATAAGAGGTTCCCCCAGTGGATCTTAGTGTGAGTTCAAGTTCACTTCTACAATAGATTCCCTCTGTGGAAGACAAGGTTCTTACATGAATTAACGAAGAACCAAGTCCGTCAGTAAACGAACTAAAAAAGGGGGAGAACCGACCCAACCCGTCTGACAAGATTGTGTCTGGTCCAATGAAGGAACACGGGACTCTGGGTATACTATTTCCAGCTTTGGGAGTCGGGGTCGACGTCCAGGAAGATGTGTAACCGGGGACATGAAGACTCGGTGCCACTTCAGAGAGACCCGAACCAAAAAGAACCTAAGGTGTGTCTAGAGATCGTGTTGAAATTACGTAAATAACCAAATATATAGAAGGGGGAAGAACATCCAGTCCATGATACAGAAATAAGTAGAGATATAGTTGTCCTGGGCCACACACGTTTGTACCGTATTCTATCTGGGATCACTTGCGAAGGAGTTGTAGAAAAGTTCGGGGTCACAGGAGGAGTCTCTTTACCTCCATGGTTGTGGGTGGATCCCCGTATCTCCCCTTTCCCCAATTTAGACTCTATTACAGACTTTTCCTGAATTCTCATGAGTCCTGAATCATTCATGAATTCTTTACTACAGAGGATACTAATGATAATATACTATGTATATTATGTATGGATATATATGAGGTATCACAACAATAATTATTTGTTCACTTACTCTCTTAATCATTCGTTTATGTACTTACTTACTCCAGTGAAATACGGTTAAATTTAAGATTGAAACCAAGTCCATCCTCAACTGAAATTATAAGAAACAGGATACCTCTCCTTACCGATTTACATAATAACACAATAAAAAACAAAATAAGATAAAATCTCATTTAGGTTGTCGTGTACTTTTGAAGTAGGTTTTTCAAGAAAACTAAGAATCTGTTCCTAAGTACGTCCACTCTACCTTCCACTATTCTATTTCTGATAAAGTAAAAAGACGTAACCTAAACTGAAGAACTAGTGGAAAGACACCCACTTGGTATTTCTGTGTTTCTCTTCATCCAATTTTTTGGTTACACTAGTTCTCTTACTTCTTTCCTTAAGGGTTGTCATAGATTTGTCGGACCTTTACTTGGTGGATCTCACTTCATCTCGTCTTCCGACCCTTTACCTCCACTTTGACTATCTAATACATTTCACTGACTTACATGACCCTCTTAAACCGTTATCTGACACTATTCATATAATTTTTTCCTTTTTTTCTTTTGTTCATCTAACTTTTTCTCTGAATCAAGGTCGCTGTCGTTTCTCAAAACGTTCTTTGTTTTTGTCACTTTCATATAAGACATCGAGTACCATTACCACAACTACCATATTATTATGACTAATTCCTTGGTCGGTTTTAGTGTTGTCTTTGTGTAACCGTCCTACCCTCTCTCTGTCACACACGTACACACTCAGATCAGGAGTGGAAAAACACTCTTAAGTTATCTATTACGGTTTGTGACCTTTTAGTTCTCGTGGTCCCATAAATTTGTATACCTCCTTTTGTTTATTGTTTTGTCAATTCTTTCACCTTTCACAACGACACCTTATCCGTTCCCCCAGACCTTCTCGCGTTAAAAACATTGTTCGACAATCGACTCAAGAGTATTTACAAAATAATTCTCTCTATATTCTAGTTCTTTCGAACCTCGACGACGACGACGATTCAACGAAGTCAGCACAGACTGAGACACGTTGGGGTATCTGCCGTCGGGTGGTCCGAGGGGACAGGGACCCTAAGAGGTCCGTTCTCATGACCTCACCCAACGGTGACGGAAGAGGTTTTCGAACCTCTGATTTCGGTCCTAAAGTGCATCTCTATCTACAAACACCTTCTGAAACGTTTAGGGGACTTCATGTATGTATTAAGGTAGTACATCGGGTGGTAGACGGTGGTCCTGAACTTTTCAGGTTTATACCGGTACACCAAGGGACAAATTATACCAAGTACCTAAGGGTGGTGAATCTATGATTTCACCAAAACAAATCTTTTAAGGAAGTACCAAACAGGTCCTTAGAAGAGGTCCAAGTAGAGAGGATCTCGGGGAGTGTATGAAGGAACTGGAGGACGGTACAATGAACGACGCAGACTCAGAAACGGAGACAACGAGGGCTGGCCCATCCCTTCTAGGGGACCTCTTCCCTTACCGTTGGGGGAGGTCATAGAACGGACCTTTTAGGATACCTGTCGCCTCGGACCTCCTGACGTCAAGTACCCCAGTGTTTCTTAATCCTGTACTGAATCATTGACTTGTGCGTGCATGTACAAACATAACACAACTCGAATTACGAACCATGTCTCATTTGTGATTTAACCATCGGTAATAATAATATTTCTTTCACTTTCACAATCAGCGAGTCAACAGAGAAACGCTGGGGTACTTGACATCGGGAGCTCCGAGGAGACAGGTACCTTAAGAGACCCGTTTTTATGGCCTCACCAAACGATAAGGAAAGAGGTTCCCTAGAAGGACTGGGTCCCTATCTTGGGTCCAGAGGGTGTCACGTCCACCTAAGAAATGACAGACTCGGTGGTGAATTGTAACAATCGATATATTCATTTTATAACCCAATTTCTCATTTACGTACTCATTTACATCACTGGATTCCTTTTTAGAGGGGTGAGGACGAAAAGTGAGTTGGATCCTTTTTGATATCACCTTGGAAAGGGGATAGGACCCTTATAAATAAAGATAAAGAGTCAGAAACCGGTGCTCAAAGAAAAAGAGGACAAAAACAAGAGGATGATCGTCCTTGTAGTCTTTACAACATCCTCGAAGGTTCAAGGATGTCCCTTTTCTGAAGTAGTCACGAACTACCACTCTTCCTTCTCAGTCAGCTTAAGACAAAGGTAAGAGGTAGGGAGAGAAGGAAAAGGAAGGACACCCCCTTTGTTTTTTCTGTAAACGTTTTTAACCGAGTTTTAAAGTGACACTAGAGAAGTTTCCAAGGGGATCTTAGAACTATTCATAACTTTCTTTTTCAAATGTTTAGTCGGTTTTGTGACCGTTATCGTTTATTGACTTCGTCTCACGACTTGTGTACCGTTACTGAGGGAGTAAGTAGAAGATTCATAACTGACTCCTAGACGACCCACGATTCGGGACCTCCCTTTTTTTCAGTAGACCCCGTCATAAGGACTGGAGTTCCTGTTTAGAGTTAAATACCTGTTCGTTTAGACACTGATCTTATACGATACAAGACACCATACACTAGTCCTTTCGTGTCCTGTTATGGGACTCACCCATTTAGTCCCTTCTGAAGGACCTCCACTACAGACTCGACCCAAAATTCCCAATGACTTCCCAATCGATCTAATTCTTCATCCCACTTTTCGACATTTGACTTTCCCACCCCCTCCCTATCTTACCCTCAAACCCTAATCGTCTATATTTGATAATATGTATTTTACTTATTTACTGTTTCAAAATGACATGTCGTGTCCCCTGATATAAGTTATAGGACTCTGTTTGACATCACCTTTCTTATATTTTTTCTTAAATAAAAATACATATTGACTTAGTGAAAAGACATGTCGTCTTTAATTGTGTTGTAACATTTAGTTGATATGAAGTTAATTTTTTTTCTTCATTAACTTTCTATCAGTACAGACTCCCTTATTATTATTATAACCACTTAATCTAATCAACCGAAAAACATAAAGACTCTTAGATTAGACCTATCGTCTTTCTGACGATTACTCAGTGGTAACTTAAATGTCCTCAGGCACCGAGTTTGTCCACCCGGAGTTCGATTTGATAATAAAAATTTTACACTTCCTTCCTTCCTTTTAAAGGAAGGGTCAGACTTCATTTTAAAGTGGATCTTCCAACTTTCAAAAGGAAGTAATTTAAAGAGTTTAGTAATACGAAACCAAAGAAATGGAGACTTTACCTCTCATATTGTGGTAGATAGACACCATCTCTACCAATAAATTGTTGAGTAGGTGAGAATGTAATTCTACCATTATATGGGTCTAAATTTTTTGTTTGTTGATTAAAGGGTCAGAGGAAACTTCGATTGTAGTGGCACACTGATTATAGACCGGGAACTTTATTTAACCATTACAATATACTATAAAGGTTCCTCCAATAATTTTTCCCTCTTCAATTTTCTTTAACTGATGTGTACCCGTACTCCCTAGAAAGATCCCACTACTTTTTCAAGATTTCGATTTAACGTCATTAACAACGTTTAGAGACATTTAAATGATTTTAGTGACTTAACGTGACCGTTTCACCCGTTTACAATGCCATTCAACATGGAGTAATTATAATATTTTAGTATTAGTAAAAATAAAATTGTTTTCTTGTAAAATTTATAAAATTTTGTTATAAATAATTTTTCTTTCTTTAACGACATCGGTACGTAAGTGCAAGATCGTTACTCTACATTCACCTTTACAACAAACCCTGAAGACCTTTACGAGGAATTTTCTCTTACACCGATATCTAATTTTCATTTACTTACTTCTTTTTATGTGGTACGATTATGACTAGTTTTCTCTCGTTCCCATTGATATGATTAAAGTCTGTCTCGTCTAAGTTTTCGTTTTTTTCAATAGTCCCTATTTCTTCCTGTAATATATTACTATTTCACCAGTCAAGAGGTTCTTCTGTATTGTTAAGAATGACATATACGAGGATTACTTCGTCGTAGTTCGATATGTTCCCTTTTTGACGAACTTTTGTTCCTGTTTATCCACTGAGGTGATAGTATCAGTCTTTGAAGGTGTGAGGAGATTACCCTTTACCTGTCTAGGTCGTCCGTCCATTAGCCATTCCTGTATGAACTCGAGTTGTTATGGTATTAGTTGACCTACATTAACTGTAGACATCTGACGTAGTGGGGTTTGTCGTCTAATATGTCAGAGACTTTCGAGTGTGCATTGTAAGTGGTTCTGTCTGGTTTAAGACCCGGTTTTTTTATATGGATTTGTTTAGACTTTTTTCTATTTAGTGTAATACGAATGAGAGTCTGGTTCTACCTTAGTTTGACCTTTAGTTATCGTCTCTCTCTCTCGACCTTTTAGGGGTTTATGAACCTCTAATTTGTTGTATGAAGATTTGTTGTGTATCCAGTTTCTTTTGAGTCTCTTTAACGATATTTTGAGTAGTTTAGGAGGACCCAAACCTGTGTGTCAAAGCTCCCGTCCGTGGATGACACAGGAGTGAAGTGGACCGTTTGCCATTCAGAGAAGAAAAGATGAAGTAGGTTTTGAGACAGAGACCCCAAGCTAAACCGTGACCACAAGTCTTCGACTCGAAAGTCGTAGTGCTAGTCTCTGAAAATACTCCGAATCAAATACCTCCGACCCTTTCCCACAGAGAGAAAGAAAGTCCAGTATGTGATATTCCTGTATCCGAACCCCGACAAGAACTACGAGAAAGAAAGTTCCCGTCAAGTCAAGTCAACGAGTCAACACAGACTGAGAAACACTGGGGTACTTGGTGTCGTGCGATCCGGAGGGACAGGTAGTGGTTGAGGGTCTCAAATGGGTTTGAGTACAGGTGACTCAGCCCACTACGGTAGGTTGGTAGAGTAGGAGACAGTAGGGGAAGAGGAGGACGGGAGTTAGAAAGGGTCGTAGTCCCAGAAAAGAAAATTCCCGTCTTCATCGAACTTTTCGTTCGGTCGTGTGTCCTTGTCTTCCAGTATTTTCTTTCCCTCTGCTGAAGGGACCACTAGGTCACCTGTTCTTAGACGGACGGTTATATGCACTGAGGACAACCTAGAGACCAGGTCCTTCTAGAGTGTACGGAGTCCCGTTGATTCGGACTGTCGGTTCTCGGTGTTGATAGTGTTCATGACTCGGCGGGGGATGGGGACGCAAGATCTCGGACGTTCGTGGCGTTGATTACTTAGGGTACACGGGATCTCGGGTCCGAGACATTGTTTTCTTCGGTGGTGTCACTCTTCGGGAACGGGACGTTACTTCTCATCGGGATGAGTGACGTTGATCTCTTTCGGGTGCACGTCGTTGTTTCTGGGTCATTTCGGATGGATTTATTTAATTTTTAAAAAAAATTTCTTTGTTTCTTTTCCTTTCTTAGACATTTTCAGAAACTCGGGAGTCCAGATAGTATGGACGTCGGTCAGACAGACACCGGAAAGGTCAATGTTTTTGGTACTCTAAAAGGAAGGTGAGTTCGGCCAAACTCAACCAAAACACCGTGAACGTTCGATTCTGGAGACTGAGTTTGTCAAGTATTTCATGTTCCTAAACCGTATCTCCTACATGTTCCAGTAACCATCGGGAATGTCAATGGTAATTATTATTATTTTTATTTCACTCTTAACTCACTAATTGTGTATTTTCACTCACCTGAAAATATTATATTTTTATAATATATATATAGAAAGGTACATAATTCTTAAGGATGTTACAAGTGTAAAGATGAAAAGGATACCGGAAACAAGTTTGTTTGGAGTTTTATTTGAGTCAGAGGAAGACTATTTAAGAAGACCTAAAGAAAAGTCCTCATAGGAGTTTCTCCCAACTTCGGACCTACTTGCACACCAAACGGAAAAAAAACAGAAAACGAGAAACTAGTTATAAGAAGTGGAGGGACACCCTTTTAGTGTTTCTATGTACCTTCTTCTGATTTCTCAGTCGTAATAGAAAAATGAGAAATGAGACAGAAGTGTAATTTTTCACCGTCTATAAATGTTTAAGTGAGTAATGTAGACAGTTCTCGTTGACTGACTTCGTCTTTCAACCGGTGTGTCGTCGTTGAGTTAGTGGTTCGAGGACGAGACATGACCCTCAGTATGCCGGGACCCCCCATGTTTCTTTACTCTGTAACAGGGACGGAGTCGTCTTACATGAGTTTAATTCTTCTGTCCACTCCTTTTGGTTGGTAGACTCTCTTTCGACTTCGTACTTGAACTCCGCTCGCCTTAAGTTAAACCCCAAGACGGTAAACGACATACAGGAACTCGTTCAATGAATTGGAGAGGAACGATCACATGACTAGAGTTGTACCATTATTATCTTGGCTCATATTACAACTCCCATTTAACTCAATGCATCCAGTGCGCTAATCGTGTCCCGGACCATCATTATGTGTCCTTCACGAGGCATTTACAGTCAAAGACGACGACGATAATACTATCCTATTCTAAAAGTCACCTTAACCCTTCATATGGTCGACTGGAAACTTTTCACTCATCTGGAGATAAGTTACTTCTTTGTTCAATACCTGTAAGTTCCATCAGTTTTATCGTTATTTTTATATAAGTTCACTTAATTCTACCACAGTATATGAAGAGACGACGATACCTTATCTACATTTTTCTGACCAGCATCCTTTGATGACAACTGGAACCGGACTTGGCCACCAATAAGGTTGCAGAATGGGGTTCAGTTTTCTTTTTTTAGTACAACTGTGTTGTAAGAGTGAAAACCGTAGGAAAAAAGGATTGGAAGACTTCGGTCGAAGACGAACGTCATCTCTCCCTTTGTTCGTCGTTTGGCGTGAACAGAAGCAACACTACTGTAAAAGATTGTCCTTTCGAACCTGTATTTAGGAACTATCATAAAAGATGACCTCTTTCCTTTCCCGTTGGGTGAGGTGACAAGAACGGACCTTCTAAGGTACCTGTCTCCTCGGACCGCCCGATGTCAGGTACCCCAGTGTTTCTTAGTCTGTACTGACTTGTTGACTCGTCATAAAGGATACAACAGTAAAGAACCCTAAAACTTCGGATATGTAGAGAACAACAACTCAACGATTCAGTACAGGTTGTTAAAACGCTAGGGTGCCTGACATCGTACAGTCTGAGGAGACAGGTACCCTAAAGGGTTCGTTCTTATGACCTCTCCCAACGGTAAAAGAAGAGGTTATGGACAGAATCCACGGATAAAAGGTGATCATTCTCGTAGAAATCGAACATACTGTCCCAGTATACAGCTTTGTAAAGTATTTTAAGACGTTTCCCACAAAACTTAACGCCCACGAACCGGGGGTATGTTCAGATTCCCAGTGCCGAGACTGAGTGTTCCTTTGCTTCAATACGTCGTCGCTGACTAGGGCGAGAAAGTAACGTCGAGGTTGACGTACACGATTGATCCAAGGAGGAGGCGGATCTCGTCTCTAGGGACGTTCTGTCGAGGACCTAACGGAAAAGAAAGAAACATATAAATAAATGAAATAAAAATAAATAAACAAACAGACAGAACCCAGGATCGACACCGTGCACACGAGTCATCAACGTCGTGTGTCCGAATCATCGAGACTCCGCACACCCTAGAATCAAGGGACTGGTCCCCAGTTTAGACGTAGGGGACGTGTCGTTCCGTCTAAAATTCGGTGACCTGTGGTCCCTTCAGGGACCTAACGGAAAAGATTCCTTGTGACGAGATCCGGAGGGGTCATCGTTTGAAAGGTTGAGGTTCTGGACCACGACGAAACCTAGGACGTCAAAAGCCCCTTACTCCAGTGTACATAATGGAGACGACGACGACGACGACGATTCAGTAAAGTTAGCACAGGCTGAGACACTACCGTCGGGTGGTCCGAGGGGGCAGGGACCCTAAGAGGTCCGTTCTTGTGACCTCACCCAAACATACTGGAGATTCTCGGCAGTAAACGACTCGTGAAGGACACTCGGTCCATGGTTGGATCTGTAGAGGAAATTGGGTGTGTTGATGAGACAATCATCACAGAAACGAAATGTCTTACCCATAGGTTCTGAGTGTACTCGATTTACTACCTGGATTAAGTATCTCTCCCACTCTGTCTCGACACGGACGTCGAAGTCAGACAGGTGGAAGTTAGGGTCACGAGGTTTACCTATACGGTCTAATGTCTACGACACGAGTCAGTGAGTCAGTACATGCTGAGACGTTGGGGCACCTGACGTCGGACGGTCGGAGGAGACAGGAACCCTTAAGAGGTCCGCTCTTATGATCTCACCCAACGGTGTGGGAGGGAGGCCCCCTAGAAGGGTCCGGTCCCTAGCTTGCGTCCAGAGGGTGTCACGTCCACCTAAGAAATGACGGACTCGGTGTTCCCTCCGTGTAATCCCCTTGTTCACCATTGACTGTAGGGGCTTCTCAGGATCGGGTGGATGTTGATGATAAGGTGTACCCGTAAACAGTGGAAGGTAATAACAATACCTTATTGTTATTTCTGACAAGTTTTTAAATTTGTATATATTTTTATTTCAACATATTAACTGTAGTAAATGGGTAATAGAACGAAGTTTTCAATAGTTATACTTCAGTTAGAACTAAGTGGATAATAGAGGAAACAAAGGGACAGGGGTACGGTTCACCCAATTAAATTCCGTTTAGAATCTGTGACACAGTAAGGTCGGTATTTATGAAGTACTATATAGATTCTGTGTTGAGAAATTTTATATTGATGTTTCAATAACATTATAGAAATTCTTTCCTTGTGAGATTATTTTCTTTAAAGAATTATAGTGAATTTTGGTCCAGTTACAAGTTTAAAGGGGTCAATAGAGTATTAACTCTATTAATAGAGTTGAACAACTGAATTCAGGTCTAGGTTTGTTACAAAACTAATTATATAGAGAGGTCACAGAAGATTTGTTGTTGTCGAGGAGGAGGGAGGAGAAGATAAAAGGAACGAAAAATACACAACTCCTTTGACCAGATAGGTCAAATAAACAGGATATCTTAAAGGATAAGATCTAAGTGGTTAACGTGGGGACCTCTATGTCTATATACACGGGTCCTTTTTTCTGACCGACCTAAATATCTTTTTATAACCGTTACACTTACACATGGACATCCACAAAAAGGTCCAAGAAACAAAAGTAACACTTATTTACAAAAACATCAGTCCTTTTTTTTATTGAACATTTTTTTTTCTGGACCAGAGACAATAACACCTTAAATGTAAGACTTGCGTGCCCAATGTCCCGACCTGGGGTCAATGTTTAATCGCACTGTACGACGTTATCTGTTTACGACTTTGGTGCGGAGAAAGGGAGTTTCCGGGGAATTTATGGACTCCTTCAACAGGACGTCGAGGAAGTCCATGAGCAGTTTCATTAAGGTGAGTGAGTTCACTTCGGTCACGTCGACCACTTTCAAAAGGGAGGCGAAGAAGTACAACGAGTCACAGTCCAACTACTGGAGTCGTATCCAGTCCCTTCTGAGTCACCGAAATTACAGTTCCTTTTGGGGTGTGACAGTGAACCATAACTGAGTCGAAACAACCACCCTATACAGGTCCCGTACCCCTCCTTCCTCCACTCTACGGGCTCACCCCTTTGACTGGACGAAGATCTTTAGACTCGTCCTTTGGGAGGTACCGGAACTAGCACCGGACGAACCCTTTCTTTTTCGGATTGGAGAGGTACCGAGCCGGTGAGAGGGTAGAAATTATTTCAGGAAGAGGGGAGGACGACTACCTTCCCGACACACGATACGAGTCAGCCATTCGACACAGACTAGGAAACGTTGGGGTACCTGACATCGGGCGGTCCGAGGAGACAGGTACCCTAAAGGGTCCGTTCTTATGACCTCGTCCAACGGTAAAGGAAGAGGTCCCCTAGAAGGAGTGGGTCCCCGACTTGGGTGTAGAGAACACAGAGTACGTATTCGTCCGTCTAAATAAAAAATGGTGACGTAGTGGATCCTTCGAAGACCTTCCGGATCTTCACGAATAAAATCTGAGGGTAGATTTTAAGAATGAGATAATGGTTCACCACTTATCTTTCCCTAAGGTTGAAAGGAAAGGAAAGTCCGGGTTAAGACTAAGGGATAGAGTACAAACATAATTATACCACTTTTGAAGAAAGATGGAAGGGGAGGGAAGGTGGGGAAGACTTGACCAGTCTTAGAGTCGATGTGAGTAGTGCTCGACACCCTGTAGTCTGTTACATACGGTGGGAGACACGGAGGTAACGGTATAGATATTTTATCCCTATTATTATGGATGGAGTCTACGACAATTACTATTATTACACCAATGATGAAAAAAATCATGGTCGAGATACGGTAAATTAGGACCAGTGTTGTGATAACTAAGCCACACTGATAGGAGTAAAATCCTTACTCAACTAATTCTATGACTCGAATCTCAACTTCCACGCGTGTACTCTAGAACTTCGGTCACCCGATAACTTGACCCTGAGTTTAGGTCCCCACCCATAGGGGTTGGATCCGAGAAAGATGGAGTGATGTGACAGGAATGTCTCCTGTCACTACTCCACTACATTCCCTTTCGTAAAATATTTATTGTTTCATGACACGGCTGTCCATCGTAAGTGAGTTAGTGAACAATGGACGGTCCGCGACATGGACAAGAGATGTAATGTTGGGATACTCCGTCCATGACAATAGGGGTAAAATCTCCACTTTTTTACTCCGAGTCTCTCTTCGACCTTAAACAGATTCTAGTGAGTCGACCATTCGTCAACTCAACCAAGGACTTAGGCCCAGATAAACTAGGGTACAAGACTGGGAGATACCTTTAACGATTCTGATTCTGCGGTTGTGTATAGTGTGGACAAAAGACTTCTATACCCAAAACTGGTATAGAAATCCTATTTACAGTTACCCCGGTCCTTAAACGATTACCCAGAACGCCTTCCCACACACACACACTCCTCCTACGATCTTCTTTGTGTGTGGATCTGTGGTTTTAAGGACTAGTTATATATGTCACCCCAGTCACCCGTAGACCCACCGTAATCATTTAACGTTTCATACAATGTCAGGGATTCATCGGATAAGAAATACCATCTATCCTTCTCTAAAACGTGTGTCCCTTTAGACTGAACGGGTCCCAGGGGGTGTCGTACTCCGTCCAAAACTTAATTTTACTCGTTCTAAGACTGGGTATCCGTACATAGTCACCAGTGGGAACTATCCAGGGATGATACACAGTCCACGACACGACTCCCAATCTACACAGAAAGAAGTGGGAACGAAGCCCCATCCCCTTCGTCCCTAGACCTCACTACACACAGATTGGGTAGCACCTTTCCTATACCCTACCAGAACCAAGAAAGAGAAGACTGGTAGTTGTCCAGAACCGGTACGACGACGTCCCACCTCATCAAGTCCTCTTTCATGTGTTAGTCTCCCGAGAAGGGTATTTACAACTTCTCCAAACCTCAGTCGCCTCCCGAAAACGTCCGTCCCATTCTGACTCATCCTTTCTCTCTCCTCATTTTATTTCCTATAACAGTAAAAATGTCATACATAATTCTTTACATTTTCATGGGTATAGAAAATAGATCCTTGAGTAAAATCCTACGATGGGATTCCTTTTAATGGGTGTTCGTTTTTTCTGAATCCGTGATGCTACAAATGACGTCACTATTAATGATGTCGTCTTCTAACCTTAATAGATTTACAAGTTCCTCTACAACTATTAGAGATGGGTTTCCTTATCATACGGTGATAATTTTACAAATGATTCTCAACCGTGATTTTATGTCAAAGTCTACGTTATCACTAAAATTTTTAGTTCTATGTTTTAATCCATCTATTATAATACATATAACATATTTTATTTATATTAATATACTTTATTTAGTTGGTTTTTTTCTATCTACTCTCTGATCTTCGGATCAAGGATTTTACAGTCGTTGAGTGAGTCGTTTATCTATCACCCACTGATGGTACATATGTGTGACTAGATCTGTGACCGTATAGTCGGCTATTGTCCTGTGTAAGGTCGGGATTTCCCGAACATAATATCAACTCTCTTTTTGTTATTTGATTTGTTGTTCATTCTCTCATGTACTATGATACCTTATTATTCCCGAAGTCCATTCTTAGTTCGTCTAGTTCCCCACACCCTCCACCATACCCTCTGACCCCTCCTCTCCTTAGAAAAGGTACCTCACCAGTCCCTCCCGACGGAACTCGTCCTCACTAGGACCGTCTGGGACTTGTTACCTTCCTTCTAGACACGCTACAAGGTCCGTTCCCCCTGTCGTTCACGTTCTCTTGGGGGTCTGTCTGTCCTCGAACGACGTCGACTCCCTACCTTTTGTCCGGGCGCACCGAGTTTTCTCTTGTTTACTACTGCGACTTCTTCCTCGCCCCAGAGGCCCGGTGCCTTTCCTCGATCTTAAAAGGTTCACACCGACTTCGGTATCCCTTCCAAAACTCGACCCAATGTTGTACTAGACTAATTAAAAAAAGATTTCGAGGGAAATTGACTACACACCTCTTTACTGACGTCGCCCGCTCGTACCTCTGTTCTTCTCGGGAATCCTCTGGAGATGTCACCAAACCAATCACGACCCCGACCCCGACCCATCAACCCTCCCTCCACTCTTCACTACCCTAAACACTAATATGACATTTTCGTCTCAACCGTCCTAAATAATTGCCTTAGTTTCATCCATACTCTTTCTCCCCCTCAGTTCCTACTGAGATTTCCCAATCCACGGTCCACGGGTCGACCCTTTCAGACCCCTTCTTTTCCAACTGTCTCATCTTGTTAGGTCTCCAAACAAACCCTACAAGACATAAACTCTACGACTTATCTCCAGTCCTTTCTCTTGACCGTCCCCGACTGTCACTAAACAAAGGAAAGGAATATAAGGAGACGGAAAAGAGGTTTTACAGACATCACTAGCACATGATGAAAACAATAAAAAAGTTTGTTCAAAATAAAACTTCTTCACCAATATTGAATTGGTCTGTTTTTAAGACAGAGTACTTATTTGCGACATCGTCGTGGATTGGTGTAATAAGAGATTAGGATAAGTGAAACAAAATAAAATGAAATAAAAAATTAATTTTTTTGTGTACATAAATAAATGATTTATAAATAAACCGACGTGGTCCAGAATCAATGCCGCACGAGAGAATCAAATCAACGTCGTATACCCTAGAAAAAAATCGACAGTGTACACCCTAGAAATCGACGTCGTGCACCTTAGATCAAGGGGTTGGTCCCTGGTCTGGACCCGGTGGTCCGAGGGGAGGGGGGGGCGGGGGGCCGTAAACCTCCCACTTCAGAATCGGTGACCTGGTGGTCCCTTCAGGGATTAGGATAAGTAAAAGTAACGAATTACTCTAAAGGAAATAGATATCGTCCGAGACCTCTTCCGTTACCGTGGGGTGAGGTCATGAGGACGGACCTTTTAGGGTACCCACCTCCTCGGACCACCCGACGTCAGGTCCCCCAGCGCTTCTCAGCCCGTGCTGACTCGCTGGAGTGAAAGTGAAAAGTGAAAGTACGTAACCTCTTCCTTTACCGTTGGATGAGGTCATAAGAACGGATCTCTTAGGGTCCCTACCCCCTCGGACCACCCGAAGGCAGATACCCCAGCGTGTCTCAGCCTGTACTGACTTCGCTGAATCGTCGTATCGTCCGAGAGAGGTGGAACCGTGAATCGGTAAACCCCGGTTTATTAGGAAACGACACCCTCTGACAGGACCCGTGACATCTTCCGACTCGCCGTAGGAACCAGAGGTGCCTTATCTATGATCATCATGAAACGGGGGTGTGGGTCGACACTGTTGGTCTTTAGGGAGGTCTGTACCGGTTTACAGAGGACCCCCCGTTTTGACGGGGGTCAACCCTTAGTGATGAGAAATCGTTCTAGGATGACCATAGTGTCTTTGAACCTTCAGTCTTCCCTTGAGTATCTAGTAAATCAGGGTATTAAGGATTTCGGGGTAGAGGGTCACTCCCGGTCAGATACGGTAATACTTTATCGTTGGGTCATAAGGTCATTAGAACGGACCTCTTAGGGTACCTGTCTCCTCGGACCGCCCGATGTCAGGTATCCCAGTGTTCGTTGAAGTGTGTGTACGTGTGAATAAACCGACACGACCCAGAAACAAAGGCGTACGAGACTCGTAGTCAAAGGAGTGATTAGTTGATTTCTAATCGTCCTCATTAACAAAGTTTCCTAACACTGTCATTTCATTTTATGTGGCATACGTGTCCAAATCATACCACCACGACCACCGAATCAACGATTCAGTACAGGCTGAGGACGTTACGGTGCCTGTCATCGAACGGTCCGTGGAGATAGGTACTCTAAGAGGTTCGTTCTTATGACCTCGCCCGACGGTAAAGGAAGAGGTGTCCAAATCATGTTACGGACTGTATATCATTCACAAACAATGTACAATAAATAGTAGTGATGGACTCTATTTGGAGTAGTCTGGTGGTCCTGGATCATTAATGACAGGTGTAAAATATCTCATCCTTTGTCTCCGGGTCCCAAGAGAAAGGTAATGTGGGTCCGAGGACTCAAAGTTCGTTTATTAAATTTAGACCTCTTTAGGTCCGATTTACGAGTGAGTTTGAACACGGGCGAAGTCAGTCATTAATAGACGTCCTCTAAAGGAATGACATAATTGGCTCAGATGATAGGCTTTGTGGGGTCAAAAATGAGACGGTAAAAGTGTATGGATTTGAGAGGTCGGTCTTGAGGATCGTGGAAAATTCGGTAGAGATGATACTTTGAACGTTAGTGCACGAGTGGACGAATCCTTCGTATGAGAGTTCAAGAGAACGCCGACTATAGGAGAACTGAACAAAACACCCAGAGGAGTTTTGGCCTCAGACTATCCATACGAGACAGTCATGTTATAATCGTTTTTTACTAGTTATCTTAACAGTCGATCCTACTCTTTTCGTTTGTTCTTAAATTTACTGACACCTAAAAAGCAGTCTGGTAACTCTGGTCTCCGACACCTTGTTGTAACTTTTCATGTCTTTCTTCTCTTGGCAGTTGGGTCTTAAGATATAGGTCTTTTTTATAGGAAGTTTTTACTTCCACTTTATTTCTGTAATAGTCTTCTTTCTTTTGGTTCTCTTGATTAACGGTCGTCCGGATAAAATTTACCTCCTAAAAAAAACCACCTCCCTCCCCTACATTCTTCCTTTTACTAAGGTCTCCCTTTGGACCTTGAAGTCTTTACTTCCTTTTCGTTGTCTTTGACATTTAAGGACCAATAGATAACATTCATGTTATGTATGTCATTATATCTTATATTTGTTATTTATATATTATATATAACATTTGTATAGACCAACATATATCATTTATATTATGACATAAAAAGAGGAGAATTGTAAGAAATTTTATGCATACTACTAGTGAAATCTTACGACATACCGTCAAGGAGTTTTAGAATTTGTATTCTGGGTCGTTAAGGTGGGGACCACATGTATATAGGTTCTCTTTACTTTTGTATATAGATGTGTTTTGTAAACGTATACTTACAAGTGTCGTCGTAATAAATATTATCAATGTTTCATGTTTATTGAGTTTGTCTTTTTTTATTTTAGTGATATAGATTTTGTCAACACCTTACGAACCACAAGTCTTCTTTGAGACATTGTAAAAAGTATAATCTTTTTCCGCAAAGTAAAGATGAGTCAAGTTTTATAAAAGATTAAAGGAAGTTAAGAAGGAGAAACTGAGTATTCAGATGTAATTAACTTATATATACATCTAAACCCCCTGAACGTTTCAGAGGGTGTTTATAAATGGAGATAACCTTGGGGGAGATATGGAGAGTTACTCACCAGGGGTTCAAACTCCCAAAAAATTTACCAAAATGACTCTATATTAAATGTATGGAGAAACGTGGAGGGAAAGAGGTAGTTCTTTTTTCTAACGAATTGAAAAGTTTATGACTACTGCACACTTTATTAGATCCTACTATGAAGTCTCAATACAAGATTGTGTCAAAAGAATCCAAGACATAAACAGATAAACCGTAGGTAATTAATGTCCCGGTTTGATTACTGGTTTCAACAGATGTAGAGGACGTACTTGGTCTCCGGTATAGACTGAGAGTATCAAGTCAAGTCAAGTCAGCGAGTCAGCACAGGCTGAAAAACACTGGGGTACGTGCGGTCCGAAGGGACAGGTAGTGGTTGAGGGTCTCGAATGAGTTTAAGTACAGATAGTTCAGTCACTACGGTAGGTTGGTAGAGTAGGAGACAGTAGGGGAAGAGAAGCACGAAAGTTAGAATCGGTCGTAGTCCCAGAAAGGGTTACTCAGTCAAGAAGTGAGTCTACCGGTTTCATAACCTCAAAGTTGAAGTCGTAGTTAGGAAGGTTACTTATAAGTCCTGACTAAAGGAAATCCTACCTGACCAACCTAGAGGAACGTCCGGTTCCCTGAGAGTTCTCAGAGGAGGTTATGGTGTCAAGTTTTCACAGTTAAGAAACTACGAGTCGAAAGAAATATCAGGTTGAGAGTGTAGGTATGTACTGATGACCTTTTGGTATCGAAACTGTTCTACCTGGAAACAACCGTTTCATTACAGAGACGAAAAATTATACAACAGATCCAACCAGTATCGAAAAGAAGGTTCCTCGTTCGTAGATTGAGAGTATGGTTCGGTTATAAAGAGGACTGAATTTAGTAGGGCCAGGTCCACAGTCTGTTAATCTCTGTCAGAAATACGGGATTTCGGGTGGTCTTAATAAGTTATATCGGTTAGGATACGACAAATTTGACAGTATAGACCGGAAAAGATTCCTTTAAGGTCATTTCCGACACCGGATACGGAAGGGGAATGAGGGAAGACGGCGGACTGTTGTGACCTCGAAGGAGGATATTGGGACTAACCGTTCGATACGGAGGGTAAAGATCCTGACTCTTGTAGTTCAAAGAAAATTACCGTGACTGGATACATCAGTGAATCAGTGGAAACACAACCCGACCGGTTTTCCAAGTAAATCCAAAAAGATGTGATAGAATGTCTTTTTGGGTTTACTTGAAAAACCGGGTGAGTTATTTAATTGTGGGTCCGTGTTTGTCCAAAGATTGAGCTATTTAAGACAAAAGACTACCCCCTCTCCTCGTCGTTAGTAGAGAGTCCAAAGAAAAAGGTCACGACAGTTAGAGAGAAGGGGTGTCTATAGTTGTGACACGACTTGAGTGATAGTGTTTTCACCTTGAATTACTCACTATTGGCTTGACTTTTCTGTCAATACAGAAGAGTATTCTACAATGGATGAAGGTTCTGGGTTCCGATCTTGGTATTCACATTTACTCCTGTCGTCTAATCCAAAAATTTTTTTTGTTATTCTTTGATCCCAAAACTTCTATTATTGATTTAGTTTTCGGATGTAAAGGGGAAACCCACCAATTACATGGAAAACCCGGCAGGTGACTTAAAAAGACCCGTCTTGACCGAGAGAGTAACCAACTTAAATATAGTCGTCTGAGGTCCTCTCTCTCTTGTGTGTTTTTTTTAGTGTCTTCTTGTTTAAATCATTTTGACCATCACTCTCCTTATGTTTTTCATATGTACGTTAAAGAGTCCATAGAAAGGAACAAGAGTCGTTTCCATGCATTCCCTCTGGAAAGTCCGTCTCGAGTTGTTGAGTCGGGAGGTAGGACCCTCGTACCCCCTTTCTCTACATCTTTTGTACACTCGACCCCAAACTCCGTTTGACCCCAAGATCAGAGACGGGACAGTGTCACCGGACACTAGAACCCGTTCAGTTACTTACAGAACTAACGGACCAAAGGAGTGCGACAAGAATTCCCCTAATTCAGTCGATTACTTGCGTCTCGCGTCAACAGCGAGTACGAACTTCACGAGAGACGTCTGTGCCGTACCAACAAATACGTTAGTGAGTGGTGTGGAGGAAGTCTTCTGTAAAGTAACTCGTTGATGATTACACAGACCGTAACTCGGTTTGGACTTTGGATCAGGGACGACTCTCCTCGATACTCAGATCGGCCCTGCTATTATCCTTTGGTGTCAATACGATTCCATTAACCTTTCATGGTGTATAAACAATGTCTTCATTATATTGAGCCCTAATCCAAACGTGTACTCACTGTCTCTGAACTTTACTTATCACTAAGATAATCATCGTTACAGAGAGGGTATATTGTCAGACTTCCATCCGTTAAGTCCCAAATATGTAATAAAGAGGACACTATTTAGAATTCCTGAGACTGAAGAAGATCGAGACAAGGTGAAAAGGATTCTATCCTGGAAATAAGAATCCCAGGTTCTACCGTTGATCTCGAGGTCAGTAGTGTAAGCGTAAGGTTCGTCGTCTTGTCTCTTTTCCTGTTTCTCTACTTCCTTAGAAGGAAAAAAGGATCCTTCTGAGGGTCTTTGACGGTGTACCGTGTAGATAAATATAGAGTAAATGACCTAGAATCAGTGTACCGATGTGTACCTACCTTCCTTCCATTCCTTTACATTGGAAAAGAAATGTCCAAAGAGAGAAAAATTTTTTAATGCAATACACACAATGCATAAACTGACGTGGACAAGAATCGACGTCGTACACCCTAGAAATCAAGGACGTACACCCTAGATCAAAGGACTAGTTCCTAACTTTGGACCGAGGGGACGTAATCCTTACGTCTCAAAATCGGTGACCTGGTGAACCCTTCAGAGAGAGAAAAGATGTCCCCCTCCTTTGTTGTTTATAACCCTTTATCGACTATTAGACAGTGTTCGTTATGGTCGTCTCATAAGATCCTTCGGGGTCACCCTTACGAACTAAGACAAACCCCGTCTCGACCTCCCGAAGGTTCCTTTCTTCTGTAAAAGTAAGACAGAAATTTCTACTCATCCTCAAACCGTCAGAATTTGTCTACCGGGTGGTTCACCGTCTGTTTGTCGGGAGGTCGGAGTTGTTAGTAGTGAAACGAAAATGTATTTATACTATAAACTTACCCTTCTTCTTTCGATTTTCCTGAAGGGTAGGTGGTACGTCGACCAACAGGTTGTCGTCGACGCAAAATGTCACAGCTTCACCAATGAACCTAAACAATCTCTTTTCTGTGAGCGTCTCGAGTCACTTCGTAGTGTGAGTAACTAATGTCCGAAGTCTCTCGAGACAGTACCTCGCCTGCTATCAGTGTTCCTCTACCTGAACCAACTTCAGTAATCTGGAAGCGTAAACAACCTCTCCGTCATCCTACTACGTCTTTCTCGAGTCTAATTATCGAAAGATACAGTCGACTTCAATCAGTACACCGGACCCCGTTCAAAAGTGGTCAAAGTCAGATAAAGAGGAAAACAATCTATTTCTATTATTACTGGATGGTACGTCCCTACGATATTTGCGATCCTATCCTATGTGTGTCTTTTAAACGTGTACCACCTGAGAGGTTTAATAGAAGGGTGGGTGAGAGTACACAAGACGAGTCGTTGGCGGAGAGACTCGTACACTCCGTGACAACAACCCTACCCCCGCATTTAATTCTGGGGAGACCCTGGTGAAAGGGTGGCGTCGTGTCACCTCTACCCTGGCAAGGCGGGACAGTGGGACGGTGAGTCTAAGACGTGTGACTTCCGAATCGACACTACCTTGTCTCGTCGTCCCTCTGGTCGAAAACTCGGTGACAAGTGTGAGTTAGGACCCTACGGGTCTTTACAGACACTCTCTGCACCCGAACCGTCTAGACCATAGTCGTCCATGTCCTTACTCGCAGTCCTTAAACCCAGTAATAACAATTTACTGGGAATACATGGAGACGAGACCTTGAACTCCTTTAAAACCAATTTTACTCTTTTGTAAGACTGTCCTGTACCGATCTGTTGTTAAATACCTTACCGTGGAGAGGGACCTAACTTAGAAATTCTTAATCATGGTTAGTACCCGAAGGGGCCACCAGGTCACCAATTCTTAGACGGACGGTTATGTTCCCTGTACCCAAGCTAAGGACCAGGTCCTTCTTGGGTGTACGACGTCTCGTTGATGTGGGCACGTGGTGTTGATAATTTGGACACGAGATCTCGGACCCTAGGCGTCGATGACTTCGGGAACTCGGGCCTCGGACACGAGGTGTTGTTCTCCTCAGGGTCAAGCGTCGTTAATCTCTTTCGGACACTCGTTGTTTTTAGGTTACGTCGGTTTTTATTTTAATTAATTAAAATTTTTATGGTCGGTACTACGGGTAAAGTATTTGTTCTTGTGTTTCCGAGTCTAAACGAGATCTTGACTATTTCGATAGATGGACTATCCACCGGAGTGGATCTGCTTTTAAATCGAGAAGACTTGGTTCGGATCATACAGAAGGGCGGACCCGGATCCCGACGTGTCACCAGTACGTGAGCATCAAAGGTATAAAACAGTGTTTATACATTTTGAACCCTTCTTTAACAAAAAAAGACATTGGGACCGGAGAGGAAGTCAGATCGGATCCTACAAAGTGATGGGTACACTGTAGAGGTGAACGTGGAGAGTGTCCGTAGAATTTAATTGTTCAAGTTTTGACTTAAGAACTATCAGAGGATGGGGTCTGGGATGTGAAAGGTAGAGTGTTTGGGGTGTGGGACAAGTCGACGTATTCGGTGTGTGACCTTGTGTAGGAACTGAGGAGGGAAAGGAAGAATAGGTGGGGTGAGGGTTTCGGTAGGTAATCGTGCAGGACTTTCTAGTTATAGGGGTCTTGTGTGAGATCCGGAGAGACGAAGAACGAAGGACGACAGTGACGGAGAAGGAACTTTCAGCGAGTCAACACAGACTGAGAAACGCTGGGGTGCCTGATCAGGTACCTTAAGAGGTCCGGTCTTATGACCTCACCCCTCGGAAAGGGTAGAAGTCCCCTAGAAGGGTTGGGTCCCTAGCTTGGGTCCAGAGGGTGTAACGTCCGCCTAAGAAATGGTGGTCTCGGTGTTCCCTTCGGGAATCTGTTGATGTTTTCGGAGGATTGACCACAGGACAGAGGAGGGAAGTAATATAAGAGGTAGAAGTCTTTTGTCACACTAGAAAATTTTTATCTTTAGTCTACAGTGAGGGGATGAATTCGCGTAAGGACATCGTGACTTTAACATAGGTATGTGGCATGACACCGGCTCGGTTGTAACGTCTTATATTGGGGACGACGAAAAGGTCCTAGTTAGGGACGGGGAGAAGGTATGAGTGTGACCCGATGTCCTAGTGACCGGAAGAGGGACAAGGGACCTTTATAGTTGAGGGGTGAAAACGAAGTCCCGGAAACGTGTACGACAAGAGTAAAGGACCTTCCAAGAAAGGAAGTGAAAAGATTACCGACTGAGGAAGAGCAGGAAACCAAGAGTTGAGTATACCGTGTAGGACCTCCACAGTAAACAGTGCGCAAGAGCTACATGAGGTACTCGAAGGGACCACCGAGTCTGACATTTCTTATACGGAGTTACTCCCTCTGGACCCAAACTAGGGACCCAACCTACTAGAGGACCTCTTCCCTTACGTTGGGTAAGGTCATAAGAACGGACTCTTAAGGTACCTGTCTCCTCGGACCGTCCGATGACAGGTACCCCAGCGTTTCTGAATTGACCTGTGTTGCCTCAGTGATTGTGAAAGAAAAAAAAAAGAGGTACATGTATTCTGGGTCCGGGGTTTCACTGACTTTCTGAAGTCGATGAGAGGGTCGAAGAAGAGACCGACTCGCGTCTGTAAAATGGGTCCGAGAGTGGGAGTCTACGTTACGTGGACGGACTCTTAAATTCTACCTTTACCCGTTCCACTCCTTCACTCTTTGGTTCGTCTGAAGTCGAAGACCTTTCTGACATTGTCCTCGTTGACCGAAAAGTTCCTTTCTTCTCACCTCAAGACTCGTAATCAGGGGAGATGATATCCAGTCACGTGTTGTAAGAACCACCGTGCCGGAGACTTTGATTACGGGACCGGGTAGGACCCCTTGGTACATGGTGATTATGAGAAAGAATATCGTGATTATGATTAATACCCTAACCCCCATCCTCCTCTTCTCCTACTCTACCGACCTACTCTACCGAGAGTCCCCTACTCTACCGACCTACCTGTACTCAAACCCATTTGAGGCCCTCAACCACTACCTGTCCCTCCGGACCACACGACGCTAAGTACCCCAGTGTTTCTCAACCTATACTGACTCGTTGACTTGACTTATGATTAATATAATGATAATAAGGTGATTATGATCATGGTGATTATGAGAAATAATATTATATAAGAAGGACAAATTTCGTCGACCTAATCGAAGACACAAACGTTTATTCTTGATGCTACTACTGAGGAGGAATATTTCCAGAATAAACTGACAAGAGGGTATAAATAATTCACTTGTTCACTGAGTCAGAGATTATCCATCCTCGGGAATGAATATCGACTCGGAGTGTCCCCTTCGGTCTATGTGTCAATCTACGAAAAAATAAGGGTGAGACGTTTAAGCGTTGTACTTCGACCTTATCCCGTATGGTGTCCCATTCTGAATTTTGGACGGTGAGCAGGCAAGTTGACACCTGAGGGTCTGTCTAACGACGGTGACTTTTCGTGTAAAACTTGTGTCGGTTGATAGAGGGACTCGTCTACCCTTTCGCACAGACGATTTTTGTTCTCTCTTCGAGACAGGGGTGGCACCTTAAGCTACTGAGGGAGGTAAGACCAAACGGGTCATTTTGAAGTCGACGAAAATTCCAACCTTTCGAAAACTAATAAAGATAAAGACCCCGTCTTTTACCTGAGAGAATCGACCCAAAGACTTTATTGACAGCCTTCTAAATTACATAAGGTCATGTTTCTTTTATGTAAACGAACTGTGTCAACACTGTCCGTCACGTTTTTGTGACTTATTATAAAACAAGAGCCAGACCCTCACTGTCGACAGGGAGGTGTCACGGACAAGACAGATATGAAGACCTCCGACTATAAATATGACACACACGTGCGAGTCAACATGAGAAACACTGAAAAACGTTGGGGTACCTGACATCGGACGGCCCGAGGAGACAGGTACCTGAAAGGGTCCGGCCTTATGACCTCACCCAACGGTAAAGGATGAGGTCCCCTAGAAGGGTTGAGTCCCTGACTTGGACTCAGAGGACACAGAGGGTGTAGCCGTCCGTCTAAGAAATGGTGACTCGGTGGACCCTTCGGAGGACTGTAAATATCTCGTCACCCTGTGGACCCAAGCTGGCGACCCAACCCTTCTCAGGGACCTCCTCCCGTACCGCTAGGTGAGGTCATAAGAACGGACCTCTTAGGGGTACTTGTCTCCTCAGATCACCCGATGTCAGGTACCCCAGCGTTTCTCAGTCTGTGTTGACTTACTGATTCGTGTAATATACGATTCGTCTCCCACTTCTCAACTGTACTACTGGAGGAGACACTTCAGTTCTCTGTTAACAACTCATAGAAACACGAGTCGGATAACGTCCTCGAACTCTATCTTCTCCCTATTTCCTTTTCTCCAGGACAAGAGTATCTCAAATATAAGATTACCCCCTCTGTCTATGACTTGTTATATATTTAGGACGTCCTTCTTATCGTCCCCCGAAGGGACCGTCAGGTCACCAATTCTGAGACGTAAAGGTTACGTCCTCCACGCTCAAGCTAGGGATGACCCCTTGATCCTTAGTGTATACAGTACGTCTGTTCCTTTTTTTTTTTTTTCTTATCGTCCCTCGTACTATACATGACATACCCCCTTAGTATCCGTTATACTATTGTCTCTCACTGACCCCCCGGTCCCTGTGGCGATTCATTACTGTCTTTCAACCTTAGACTTCCCGTTCTTCCTCGGTCGGGAGAGGGAGTCCTTGGGACTCCCTTCGTACAAGGTCCATTTCCACTGTCGACTACTGGGTTGACCTGTGTCCCGACCTCACAGGGTCTCCGTCTTCCTTCACGTCGCTCCCTTACCTTCACTCCTCCGTCCTCTCTCTCCACCTCCACCGACTTAAGACGTCTCGTTAAGTCCGACCCAAGTCCCCTGACTCCCGTGACCTCTTGACCATTCCAAATTCGGTCCTTGTTGGAGTCGGTCACACACAGACTTTTTCCAGTGAGACAGTAACACACCTCTCGTCGACCCCGATTCTCACTTTCTTATCTCGAGTGCTTCTCCGATGCCGGTACCCGGTCCTCTCCTCACAGCGCGTCCAACCCTCAGTCCCGAGCAGAGGGGTGCGGGGACGAAACGATTCAACTCCCCGAGGACCCTTTCGGTTGTCCTGTCAACCTGTCTGGTATACTCAGGACTCGTACCGGTCCCATGTCTCCCTCTAAACCCGCAATGACCGTACGTCCTTTGGTCGTCTGGCACGAGCGAAGCCGTCGTATATGTGATTTCAACCTTGTTATGTCTCTTCGAATCGTACCCGGGACACGTTCCTCCTGTACGTTTAAGTACTTCGTAAGGTATAAAAAGTCTGTATTTCTTGTCTGAAAACCTGAGTCACCCTCTTCTTCTCCCACCCACCCTACTAAACTCTCTTATCTATCGTAACTTTGTATGTGTAGTGGTATACATTTTATCTAACGGTCACCCTCAAACTACATACTGCGTCCCGTGGGTTTCGACCACGAGACACTGTCGGACTTCCCTACCCCACCCCTCCTTCCGCCCTCCTCCCTCAAGTCCTACCTCCCCTGTGTACTTACGGATACCGGTGAAGTATAACTACATACCGTTTTGGGTAGTGTTATGACATTTCATTAGTAGCAGGTTAATTTTATTTATTTATGTAAAATTTTTTTTCTTTTCTTTCGGTGATCTGGTCTGCTTTAGTGGACCTTTCCTATAGATCTATCTCTCCCTTCCCCGGTCCTGTCTTGACTGACTACTCTACCCCTCGATCGTTCTTTCTGTTCTCCTCCCCGTCGGCCGGTCTTTCTTTCTGTAAATTTTTCAGACTATTGTTTCTTCGATTCTCAATTTTTTTTTTCCTAAAGTTCCTCTACTCTCGTTGGTCGGTATACTTTGTCTGGTCTTCTCCCTTGTCTGACCCCCGGTCCGGTTCAACCGGTCTCGTCCACGTCTGCTCGTGTCGTCCGTCCTTGGTGTCCCGCCGACTCCTTCTCTACGCCCCCGTCTGCTCAGAAGGTCCTTTAAGACCCCCTGTCCGTCGTTCTTTGCTCCCACGTCTCTGTTTCACCCAAAAGAGACATTTCCGTTGTCTACGATCTCCTGACAAGTTGCTACCCTCACTTGGTTGTCTGGTGTCGCTCCGCCCACCTCCTCGACTCTCCCCTTGCTACGACGTTTTTTGCTGCCGCGGCTCGCGTCCTCATCTTCGACTCGCCACTCCAGGTTCGTGTCCCGCTTCCGGGAAGGAGGATCTGCCGTCTGACGCTCCCATGTCTTCCCCCGTCCACCAGAGCCCCGTCCGTCCGCTCCCGGAAGGATGACTGGCGAAGAAGAAGAAGCAGAAGAAAGAAAGAGCAATCCGGGACACCGTCCGTACGTTCTAGAATCAAGGGACTGGTCCCTAGCTTGTGGACGGGGAAGACTCCGGACCTTCCGACTCTCTCCCCCGGCACAAATCCCAGCTACCCCTGTCCTATTACATTAATCTAAACACAAAACTTTTTGAACTTCCCTATACTCTCGGACTCCGTCTGCCCTCGGAGGACGTCATCGCTTCCCTCGAGTTTCACCCCACAACCTTCACCTTCCGTCTCCCCACCACCACGGGCCACGATGTGTCCTCCCTTCTACTTGGTCCTCCTCTCCTCGGTCCTCCACAGCCCTCCTACAGGTCCGATTCCTTACTCTACTCCGAGTGGCCCCTCCTCTATGTTTCTGTGCACACGACGTCGGCTGTGACTTTCTACCGAAGGAAAGGAGAGAGAAGGGTTAGGGCCGTAAAAGCCGACGGGAAATCTCGGGGGTGAGTAGGGACGTCTGGACTCCTGGGTCTAGGTCCCGGGGAGGGACTCTACTGCCCCGTTCCTCACGTCTCTACACGTTGGTTGGTCTTCAGTGACTTCGAATCCCCCGAGGTTTCCAGACCCACGCCCGGAGTGTGAATGTACTACCGTCGTCCAGGAGGACAAGACTCGCCGAAAGGTCTGTCTCATGGAGGATCGTCACTCCTTTCTGTTCAGAGAAGGATCCCTTCTCCTTTATTTCATCAAGCAGTCAAGGAAGATCAGAACTCCCACTGTGGTCTCGTCATTGAGACTCTCTCGGGGAGGGTCCTCCGATACTTTCACTCTGAGTCAGTCCAGGCTGAGGACACTACAGTACCTGACATCGGGCGGTCCGAGGAGACAGGTACCCTAAGAGGTCCGTTCTTATGACCTCACCCATCGGTAAGGGAAGAGGTCCCTAGAAGGGGTGGGTCCCTAGCCTAGGACCAGAGGGAGTAACGTCCATCTAAGAAAGACTCGGTAGTGCCTTCGGGACCTCCGATGTTGTTGTCGTTCTCCGGACCGTAGTCCGGTGGGTCTCGGACAGTAAGATGGACGACTCACTGACACCCGTTTAGTGAATTGTACAAACTAGGGCACTTTCCCACACTTATGATTGATGAAGTTTCCCGACTACTCGGTTAATTTCCTTTATTACAGACGTCTCCCATTTGTCCCGTTCGTGAGTTGAGTGTTCTTCTTTTGTTTTTCGTAACCGAAATTTTCTGTTTGTTTTTGAGTCTTGGAACGTTTTGACTTTACTCATTTAGGATGATTTGTGAATTTTCTCATTGTTGGATGGTTTAAGAATGCTACAATTTAAATTATAAGTGACTTTACAGTAATTAACACTTCTGTTAAAGGTCCACTCAAAAAAAAAAAAAGAAAAGTGAAACTTTAAGGACCCACAGGTACTACAGACGACCTCCGATCAAATCCCATGCACTCTCGATCGGAACTCTCTCTTGGTCCAGTCTCCTAAAGTCATAATTCCAGGGAGGGACGGGTCTGATCCCCGAAGGGTCCACCGTGATCACCATTTCTTGGACGGACGGTTACGTCCAATCTGCATTCTCTGTTACCAAACTAGGGACCCAGTCCTTCTAGGGAACCTCTTCCCTTACCGTTAGGCGAGGTGATCAGAACGGACCTCTTAGGGTACCTGTCTCCTCGGACCTCCCGATGTCAGGTATCCCAGTGTGTCTCGACCTGGGCTGACTTCGCTGAATCGTGTCGTGTGGTTGACGGACCTGATCCACCGTCGACCTACACCGTCACCCGTCCGTGACCCCTACCATCAGGGATCGACCATGGAATGGGAAGTCGTCAGAAGAAGAGACGTTGTAATTAAGAAGAGAGGCCTTGGAGAGACCTAGGTCAAAACTCATCAGGGTCGACAATATCGACACACCCGTTCCTATATATGGACTCTTCCTCAATTCTCGCCAGTACTTTTGACGACGTTTTCTCCTTCCCTCCGTCCCTTGTCTTCTCGCTCCGGGGGCTCTACGGGGACGACCAGGACCCCCCGGACCCGAAGGTCGTACTCGGGAGGGGGTACGACCGGAACATCGGACCGTGCTCGGTGAAGGAGAGGCACTCTGACCAAAGAAGTAAACCTCTTACCTCTACACTCCGGTTGGGACGGGAGGGCTGCCGCACTCCCAGTCTAGTGTGGTGTCTGCACACTTGGACGGCGCACGATACATCCACACTTCCGTGACAGTGACAAAAAGGACAGATAGAGGAGACGAGAATGACCTTGAGGAACTTCCGTCCCCGACCCAGACCAAGTAGAGACGTGGAGGTCCCGAATCATAACCTAGACCGTGTGCTATTTGTCCGAGAATCATTTCGAAACAGGTTGTATAATAATATGAACCAAGCCATGGTCTTTACCGAAACGGACTTTACAGTTTACCACTACGAATCCCCCGACTGTGGAAAGAAAATTCCTTTGGTACACAAAGTCTTAGAACTAAAGAACCTCAGACTTAGGAGTCTGTCATGTCTTTAAGGTGATAGAGGAAGTCAAGAAACTACATCCTTCCTTTTCCGGTTTCTAATGAAATTTTTTAAGTTCGGGAATGTGATTCGAGGACAGAGGTGACCTGTTTCATTCGCCCGTCCTCCGAATAATGACCCCCAGTTGACCCCTTCCTCCGTGTCGGAACCTGTTTTTTCCCTTATCCTTCTTTCTTGTCTTTTCTGTCTCAGTCTTCCCCTCCACTCTGCCACATCACCAGTTTCTGAATCGAAGTGTCACCCCCGCGGACCCAGACTTACGGACGAGAGTTACGACGTACACAATTTTCCCGACCCTTAATACACTCCACTTCCTACTCAATTGATTAGACGAACACCATTTTTGAAGTGTTATATATGCACGTAGTTTAGAAGTGTGACATGTGGAATCTGAAGGTGTTACAGTATACAGTCAATATAGAGTTATTTCGACCCCCTTTAAAAGAAGGGACTGTGCTTACTGAGTCCCCCGGATCTGACGAATATTTTGTTGCATCGACTACGATTGGTAGACGAAGGGACCTTAAAACCATGTACTATCTGTCTCCACGGATGTACTCGTCGGGGGTCATTTTTGAGACCCGTGACAAAGAGATTACCTGCAGACCCGTCTTTGGTAGTGTGTGCACACCGATGTACAAGTAACGTAGCCCTACTCCCCGAGACGTAGTTACCCTCCTCCTTCGGACGTGCACTTAAGGAAGTTTGAGACGGACAGACAGGGGAATCCTAGACCAATACATAGGAGTGAGGTAACGTTATTATTAAGAATCGATATTTATGTTGACATACGACTCTAGACACTCAAACTGGTGTACAGGACTGTACCTTCACTAGGAGTTGTATCCTCCTTTACATTTTTCACGAATGAATCATGTCGCGAGTCAGGTGTCCCCTGAAGAGTCGAAAGTCACTGAAATCTTCTATAGACCCAACTCTATCCCGCTCACTCCTTCCTCTGACTTTTTATCCACTTTTCGTTTGTAGTCTGACCTTGACACCACACGACGGTCCTCTCTCTCTGTTGGGACCCAGTACGCCCCAGTGTGTCCCCCCACCTTCCATCCTGGTGGACCGGTCGTGTGCCGTCCCCCAGGACCCAGGTGGGTGGATGTCGTGTACCAATTGCCCGTCCTGACGACTTTGGACGAGGGACGTCTACGTCGGTCCCTGTTTCCCCCTGCTCCTGACAGAGTCTGACGAACTCCTTCGTCCGAGTGCCCATGAAGAACCCTAGATTGACGTGTGAAATGAAAGGACGAACAGTTCCTCTCTTTTCCTGTTGACGGAGTTACTCCTCCATACTACCGTTGGTCCTTGGATGGACCCGAGACCACCTTCTGCACATAGACCTTACCGAAAGGGTCCTCCTTCGTCGGGGGAGAGTGGACTTTAGGTGTCCGAGTAGCACAACGTCTACAGTCTGAACTTGAGCACGCACAACTTGGTCCTGACTCCCTTTGTCGTCGTCTTCGACCACATGTCCCGAAACGAGTCTTCGTTACCGTTGGAGATCCCCCGTTTTCCTCGGGCCCGTTGTAAGACCTACAAAGGTGTGGGTCGTTTCTCGGGGACTGACGTCTTTCCTGGACACTATTTTGCGAGATGGACCGTGACCCGATGGCACGACTAGTGTACGAATCGCAAGCGCGAGTCAACGAAGTCAGCACAGACTGAGAGACACTGGGGCACCTGACATAGGACGGTCCGAGGAGACAGGTACCCTAAGAGGTCCGTTCTTACGACCTCACCTGACGGAAGAGGAAGGTCCCCCGAAGGACGGGGGCCCTAGCTTAGGTGTGGGGAATGCAGAAGACGTAACCTTTCGCCCAAGAAATTGTGATCACGATGGACCCTTCAGGTGCTCCGCTCGTTAAAGGTAGACGTCGACGGTGTATAGATCCACCTGGGGAATAGGATGCACCTCTGGTGTGGAGTTTGTAGCACGACACAACCGGTTGTTGGAAGGGGAGGAGGTCAAGGAGACGTGTACCTACCAGACACCGAGTCGGGAAAGATGGTGGACCAGTTTCTCATCGAGTTTCTACTGTTCATGTAAACTGTATGAGTAGAACGAGGTAGGGTCTCTATTATAATTCAGAATGAATGACTCAAAAAAATGTGTCACGTGTTCACCATGACGACAAAGAAAAGTCGATACGAATCCGAGTTTAATATGTAAATATAGACCGAAATAAGTAAATTGTAGTATTGTATTTATGAAGGGGTCCAATAATATTTGAGAAACCTTAAAAAAAAGTTTTCACTGGAAGTATTATAACACACTCACCGGTAAAGTTTTAAATGAATTTGTACTGTTCTACGACAGTATAAAGATTCTGAAACGTAATGTTTAATACGTCTCATTAATGTAAATAAATACTTCAATCGAGTCATAGACCTCGTATAATCCGTCAATTTTTAAACAACTTACGTACTTACTTTCGTCGAAAATGATAAATAATCCAATACTGAACGTAATCTACCATATTATCATTAGTACCGTCGATAATATATGACCCCCGGGTAGTTCACGACCCACTACAGTCTACAGAATGTTTGTGTTAGAGTAAATTAGGAATCCCGTTGAACCACTCTCTCCGTAATAATTATAATAGGGGTAAAATACCTACTACTTTGACTCTGTGTCTGTCGGATTCACTGAACAATTCGTCTGCGAAATAGTCATATTCACGGAAAGTCGTGTAGACATAGTTAAGTGAAAGGTGAGTCTTAGAGGTTCCCTTTAGGGATATAGGAAGTATTAGGACCATCACTGTGAAAAATTAGATACGTTAGATCGTCCATTTTTCCTCTTGACTTACTAATAACGAAATTAAATATAAAAACTAACAACAGTTTCTACTTGACAAAGGGGTAAACATAAAGAAGGGATCACTTAAAGACCGAATACACGAAACAGGTAACCAGGTAAAAGGGATGACTAAACATTCTGAAGAAATACAACACGCCGTATATACGATTGTCATAAAAACGTATTAAAGAGTAAACGGAGAAACGTCATTAAATTTGTTAAATATATAATTATTAATTTAGTCAGAAAATGCCAATAAGGGAACCCCAGTATAAATCTTTCAGGAAGGGGTAGGAGTTTAGGAGTTCAGTATATTTACAAGTGAGTATAAAAGAAGATCGTTGGGAAAATCACATATATTTATATGTATGTGTGTATATATGTGTACGACAACAAGTCAGTGATTCAGCACAAGTTGAGAAACACCGGGGTACCTGACATCAGATGGTCCGAGGAGCCAACTACCCTAATGGGTCCGTTCTTATGACCCCACTGAACGGTAAAGGAAGAGGTCCCCTAGAACGGCTGGGTCCTCGACTTGGGCACAGAAGACGAACCGTCCACCTAAGAAATTGTGACTCGGTGGACCTTTCGGGTGTATATATGTATGTGTGTATGTATTTTTCATATGTACATATAAGGATTAAAACTTTAGTGTATAAATTTGTGATATCTTTATTTATTTTATCTCTTCCTTCAAAGAATATTAGAGTAAGGGACTCAAAAGGACCTAGTCCTGCTAGGGGACCTCTTCCCTTACCGTTGGGTGAGGTCATAAAAACCGATCTCTTAGGGTACCTGACTCCTCGGACCACCCGTTGTCAGGTTCCCCAGTCTTTGTCAGTCTATCCTGACTCGTTGATTGTGAAAGTGAAAGTAAGGGATCTCTACTCGTAACGATACTCAAGCCGTTTATAAAAAGGTCTGAAAAAAAGGGTGAGTATCCGTGTGTGTGTGTATATATATATATATATATGAAAATATTATACCTCAACATATTCAACGAAACAAAAAGTGAATTTTATATAGTGATATAGAAGGGTTAGTTATATATATCTCGATGGAATAAAAAACATTGACGACGTAAGTCAAGTCAAGTCAGTGAGTCAGTACAGGCTGAGAAACGCTGAGGTACTCGACGTCGTACGGTCCGGAGGGACAGGTAGTGGTTGAGGGTCTCGGCTGGGTTTGAGTACAGGTAACTCAGTCACTACGGTAGGGTGGTAGATTAGGAGACAGCAGGGGAAGAGGACGGGAGTTAGAAAGGGTCGTAGTTCCAGAAAAGTTTACTCAGTCGAGAAGGGTAGTCCACCGGTTTCATACCTCAAAGTCGAAGTTGTAGTCGGGAAGGTTACTTGTGGGTCCTGACTAGAGGAAATCCTACCTGACCAAACTAGAGGAGCGTCAGGTTCCCTGAGAGTTCTCAGAAGAGGTTGTGTGTCAAGTTTTCGTAGTTAAGAAGACGTGAGTCGAAAGAAATTCCTCTTCCGTTACCGTGGGGTGAGGTCATGAGAACGGACTTTTTAGGGTACCTGCCTCTTCGGAACATCCGACGTAAGGTACCCCAGTGATTCTCAACCTGTACTGACTCGCTGAAGTGAAAGTGAAAAGTGAAAGTATGTAACCTCTTCCTTTACCGTTGGGTAAGGTCATAAGAACGGACCTCTTAGGGTTCCTGTCTCCTCGGACCGTCTGATGTCAGGTATCTCAATGTTTCTCGGTCTGAGTTGACTTCGTTGAATCGTACGTCGTACGTACGTATACTTCCTTCTATGGTGTTGAATGATGATTAATGAAAGAATACCTTTCTTACAATTCCCTAATTGTAATTGAACCTTGCTCGTCACTTATCGACAGATTATACTAAACAAAAAGGATTCATCACCAACTACGAGTGAAAATTCTCTCGGAGAAGTATTACCCAGGACCTAAGTGTTTTGTTTTCGTTTCGTATCAAGACCCGATAGGCCAGCTTGTCGAACGAGACCTGGAGGAAGAAACCGATGGTCCTTATGTTTATCTCTTCCTTAATGTTCTTAATGAACAACTTTGTCAGTTCCCGACTCTTGGAATCGATTCACAAAGAGAGTAAAAATCCTTAGAATAAGCGTTCCATAAATTAGAGTATAATAAATACTTTACGATATGATTAAACGAAATCCTGGATATCTTGTACATGTCTCTCCGTTCCACAACTCTTTTCGTGGGCTTTGAGACTCGGTCCTCCAGGACTGAAACGAGAGACGGGACGGGAACTGGTCGTTGCACTGTCCCCGGTCAAGGATTTCGAGTCCCCACGACGTCCGTACCACGCTACGAAGGTCGGGTTCCACAGACCTCTTCCGTACCCACCCTTTCCTACTCCCGTGTCTACTCCGCGTCAGGTACCCACCAGACACCTTAGTCTCCCCGGCTCTTGGGTACAATTTCTCCGGCCCCAAATTTTTGTTTTTTTCTCCGACCCCAAACAGAGTGTCCTTTTATTCGTTCCTTCTCTTCGTTGGGTCAAACGTAAATGGACCATGGAAAGTACTTTCTAGGTGGTCTTCGATAGGTCGGTATATCGAGAATGTCTTCCCCTTCTCTCTTTGAAGAGATTAAGAGCTGGACTTGTCTTTCTGACCTTCTCTCTGTGTTAAGTACAATAATAACGAATAAATAAATAAATAAGATACTTTAAATGGACCTCGATGTCGGTCTAAGTATTAGTAGAGGTGAGTTTGGGAAGGAAAGGTGGGTGTAAGATACCGAACAATAACAATAATTAGTGTGGTGGAGGGTCGGTTAGTAGAAACCTCAGTTGTATGAAACCCCAGTTGAATCCCTTTTTTTTTTTGGATCTCGGACAATATGTCTCACTTCATTCAGTCTTTCTCTTTTTGTTTATAGTATATAATTACGCATATATACCTTAGATCTTTTTACTAGAACTACTTGGATAAACGTCCCGTCCTTGTCTCTGTGTCTGCATCTCGTGTGTGAACGCTGTGTCTCCCCGTCCCTCTTCTCCCATGCGTGACTCTCTCGTCGTGACTGCATATATGTGAGGGTGTACATTTTATCCGTCACCCCCCGACGGGCCATTGTGTCCCTCGAGTCCAGCCACGAGACACCGATGGACCTCCCCGCCCTACACCCCTCCCCTCCCTCCGAGTCCTTCCTCCCTTGTCGACGGTACATAGAGCGCGATAAGTGAGGAATAGAGTGAAAAAGTGGTAGACAGAGACACCAACGACCACTTCCTACTTTGACAATGGGGGTTACATATCTTCTCCCTTCACTCCTGACTTTCCAATCTTAAGAACGGATTCGAATATGTCTACCCCTCGGAGGTTTCGTCCGTCGGATCCTGAAGGGACCACGAAGGTTATGTCCCCCGCGCCCAAGTTAGGGACCAACCCCTTGATTCTTAGGGTGTGCGGTGTATAGCGCCGGTTTTTTTCTCGTTTTTCGTCCGTCAGACCGGGGTCTCTATGACGTACCCGACGGAGAGGACAGTGGTACACCTCCTTGTCTCGCACAGGGCCTACGTTTCCCTTTCTGAAGAGCCGTCAGGGAAGTTCGGGTGTCTTCGACGCCCGTCTCACGTATCGTTCGGTGGAAACCATCGTTTCTCACGAGACTCGGGACGAGGGCCAAATCAGGAGAGACGGTAAGGAGTACAGAGGAACCTCTCCGTCCTGTCAGTCTCCCCACCTCCCGTGTCTGACTGAGACGCGACGGACCTAAGAGCAGGTCGAGAACGTGATTAACCGACGTCCCGGGACTGGTTACAATAACTTAGACAGACGCGAGTAGACCCTTTACCTCTACCACTGCTGTCAGGACTGAAGGTCTTGCCGACACTCCCAAGTTGCTCACTTGAGTGCCAGATCGCCACCGGGGGTCCAAGAGACTCAGTCTCCGTTTCGACCGACGACTCCCACGACTCCCGTATCCCTCCCCTACCTCCTCTTCTAAACTCCTCCGTTTATTTAAACCGTACCGGGGGTTCGTCCTACCTTCTCCCAGGAAAATTTCCGTCCCGTGTTTAGACAGAACCCAAAGGACCTCGGTTTCTTTTCGTCCTCGGTCGCAGTCTACATTCTGATTTTCGTAAGGTCCTTTACGTCAAAAAGAACCCTAATTCCAGATTCCTTTTGTAAAGGGTCCCCTGGACCCTTTGCCCTGTAATCAATCGTGTCGTCAGTGGTAGGACCCCCGTGGGCGTGTCGTGCACCTTGCTCTCGAGTCCAAGGTCTCTCCCAGTCACCCGGACAGTTGCCATGTCCTACCCCTCCTCCGCCGTGTCCTTGTCACCTAGGTACTTTGTGTGGTAGGTAAAAGGTACAGAAAGAAGGAGAAAATTTAAAATCTTTTTCCTTCTTCTTTTTTGATGTGAGAACGTATGGACTTTGATTGTGTTGTAACATTTAGTTGATATAACGTTATTTCTTTCTTTTTTTGATGGTAGAATAGTGAGTCTCTTACGACCACTATAGAGACTTACCAAAGTGGGGTCTATAAGGACACACGACTGCATTGTTGTAACATGGCGTCTCAAAGTGTATGACTACAAAAAGTAAATTGCAGTAAATTACAGTATCGTGTCATGCAATTTTATGTGAGAAATATTTATGAGTAATCTCACCGTTTCATCAGGTACTATATATTTGGTTTTTACTGACATGACTACAAGATAGTAATTTGAAAAGATCATTGTAACTATTATTTTTACTAGCACAAAACTCTTCAATACGGATTCACGACACAACACACGAATACATGTAATAAATTAAAATGTTGTTATGAAGGTCCATCTCCGATGACATAACGATAAATGTCTTCTTATTTACTCTCGCGTCTGTCGATGAATTAGAGGTTCTACATGACGGAAGGTCCAGGAACAATAGTGTTTTTGGTACATCACTTGTAGAAAAAATGCTACGAAACTCACGGACGACGAGGAAGTGGAGAGACGATTTCTTCCGTCCCCCAGGTCCTGGACTAGGGTCCCACGGGTGACGGACGGGACCCGTGGTCGTGGGCGACTTTCCGTCGGTAGGCGAATCACTGGTGTCAGGTACGACCTCGGACCGCGACCTTTAGGTCGTCTGTGGTGACAGTATGACCCGTCACTGACCGGATTTGTCTAGTAACGAGAATCCTTCAGTCGAACGTTCTACCTTCTCTCCATCTCTGTGTCGGACTTTCTCCCGTCGTCCCTCTTTTAGTACTTCTCCTCCTCTTCTTCCGTCTCTTTCCTATCCCCCTCTCCCTCCGCCCTGTCTCGCTCTACGCCCACACCAAACTTCGTCACTCTTCATGTCTACCTTCTCTGACTTTTCGACCCACGGTCCTTACGCCCCCCTCGATCAATCCTCGACTCCCCAGTTACCAGCGTCGACAAGACCCCTGGGACCCCGACACGTCAACACTCCCCGTAACTCCGTGTCGACCTTCTACCGACTCTGTTGAAAGACCCGGAGGAGGGTCCAGTTGGAGACGAGTGTTGATAGGGGGTCGAGGACGCCCCGGTCGTAACAGATTGTGTGTGTGTTCGAGAAGACCCGGAATCTTATGAGGGAAAGGAGGAAGAGACACCGAGTCGACCCTTTCTTAGACGGACGTTACGCCCTCTGGACCCAAGTTAGGGACCCAACCCTTCTAGGGGACCTCTTCCCTTACCGATGGGTGAGGTCATAAGACCGGACCTCTTAAGGTACCTGAAATCTCAGGCACCCCAACGTTTCTCAACCTGTACTGACTCACTGAAAGTGAAAATGAAAAGAGGAAAGATTCCTTGGGCCGAGAGGTTCGACCACTGAGTGGGGTTCCCCATTGGCACCCCGTTCATTTATAAGATTGATGACGGATTAATTCTTTTTTTAATTCCAATGGGTATATGTTGGATCACTGACTGTTGTCTTGTTTGTGTACGTAGTAATTAATTGTGCATAGTGTTCCCGCGCTGGAGTTTTGCGATGTGATAGTCCAGTGCGCTAGTCGTGCCAATCCTCGGGTCTCGTGACCCTCTTTCCTGCAGCCAAAACAGTCGCCAGATTAGAGTCGAGTCAGTGAACGTTTGACACGCCGGGAGTCGTTGAAGGGACGGGCTGAGTTAAGGGACCCCACATTCTGACCCTGTCGCCACTCAGGACACGTCCGCCCGCGGGGTCTCCCGAGAGAGAAGAATGGAACGGCGATTCCCCCAAAAAGAGTCGGTCCTAGTGCAACGGGTGGTTCAGTGTCTTCAGGTGGGGTAAACCTTCTAACAAGCCGAATCTCAGCAGTTTCCTACCCATGACCATGTCGAGACGGTCCTCTAAAAATAGACGACAAAAGATTTCTGTTTTTGTCTTATACTTTACCCCAGGGAGTAAAACTGTCAAATTTTGTTGTGTTATAGAAGAGGAAAAATAGTACCTCTATTATCATTGTTAGAAACTCTTACAACTTCTCTTACTCTCACGCACGTACTAGGGTCGTCAAGAATAGGTTGTCTATAAATGTAATAACGATAAAAGGAAAGTCCGAAACTCGTGTACATATGTTTATGCATACACAATGAAGTTAGTACAATGCTATGTATATACGTATGTGTGAAAATACAGAACGAAATAGGGGAATCTATAAAGTGTAACAGAGTGACAGAAGTTTAAATAGTATATTTCATCATATAGAACAGTTCTACAGGATGTTAAATTAATTGATGAGTGTCTACTCAAGTTTAATCATAATAATGATTGACCCTGGTGTACCAAGTGGAGAAACTACAACAAATGAACCGTAGTTAAAGAGTTTTACCCGTACTTAAAGAGTTTTGCCGTGATAATCCCAGTTTCCTATACTGGTGGGGTCGAGATGCCAAGAATTGTATAAAGTAATTTACCTAAAATCCTATCTTTATACTGATATTTTTACATTTTTATGTCTTTTGATCCTTCTCCTCTAGTTATTGGTACTGGGTCTCCGAAGAGGACCTTTGCAGGACTCCCTGACTCAAGGGGACATTGACCCGCTACCGGAACCGTTACCTCTTGACTCGCGGGTTGACGTGACTGAGACGCAGTCTACAGTCGAGGGGGTCCATGACCGACACGGCGAGACCTGTCCTGTAAATCTGGACGAGCCGGTGGTAGTACCCAGCATACTATCAAAGCTACATCTGGGTGTTGGTAGCCTGACATACGACACACCCTTAAAAGGTCCGATATTCCACTTTTTCCCATTGTATAAGAGATTGTAAATTTCCGAACTGATGTGTACTCGACCCATCAAATTTCTCCCTCGAATCCTCCTAGAACGGAGGGTCCCCCGCGATCACCATTTCTTGGCCGGACGGTTACGTCCTCAGTTCTCTGTCCAAACTAGGAACCCAGACCTTCTAGGGGACTTCCTCCTTTTCTGTTGGCTAATGTCACAAGATCGGACCCTTTAGGGTTCCTGCCTCCTCGGACCGTCCGATGTCCGAGTGACCCCAGCGTCTCTCAGCCTGTGTTGACTTCGCTGTCGTGAATCCTCCTAGAATTGACCCCGTCGATACTCTACCCCGGTCTCACGATGACCTCTCCGGCGACTCTCCCGTTCTGGGGGAGACTCGCTCTCCGTCCCCCGAGACAGTGGTCGTTCGACGTACCGCGACCTGCCCAGGAGACTGACGAGGACTGACAGTCGAGGGACCCCACAGACGTCACTGGGTGTTTTGGGGGTGACGACACCCTTACATGGGGACCCTCGAGACACCGTACCACCGAGACACACTTGACTCCGACTTGAGTAACAAAGATTCCTACTTGGCGAAGACTCAAGATTTTTATTTGCCTGTTGACTGGAGACCTTAGGAGAACTAAGATGGAAAAACTCCACAATACTCTTTAAGATTTCCATAATTTTATGTGACCACAACAAGTTAGTGGTTCAACATACACTGAGAGACACTAGGGTACCTGACGTCGTACGGTCCGGAGGGACAGGGAGTGGTAGAGGATCTCAAACGGGTTCAAGTACAGGTAACTTAGCCTGCAATTCTAACCAATTCTAAAAGATTTTGTCCATGACACGGTAAAAGGATGTATTAATGGTAGGTCCACGGTTCCCCGGAAAGGGACCCTTATTTTACATGAAGTCCGGACCGTCTTTGGCTGGGTCGTTCTCTAGGGAATGGGAAAACTATTACTTTCTAAACTGTAAGGACTTAAGACTCGGGAACGTTTATATGACGCTAAAAGGAAGCGAGAAAAGACGTCCTTTTACTTTTTTCTCTTTATCCTACACTCATTGGTGCCCCAGACGGGTGTCGACACACCATTAGTATGGACACTAAAAAGTAAGTAGGACTCGTCGTTCTACCGTGTACGTGATAATCAAACGGACCCAACGACTGAACGATTCTAAGGAGAGGAATAAACTAGTCTGACGAAAACTCGAGTCTCTTCGTCAGTCCTACTCGTCTATTTTGTACCCAAAACTTCAGTCAGACCCCGCTTAGATTCTGGACGCCACCTGTTCGGAATACCAAGAGCCTTTCACCAAGGGAACGGAAGAGAGTTCATATTTTGTGCAAGCTTCCGTCGACGGAGTGTCCATCCCCCAGAATCCTTCGAAATTGTTCCCCTAGGCATACTTTTGCGGACCACGTTCCACAGGCGGTCGTCCAGTAGAGCTTTATCGTAACAGGGAGGAAGGAACGGACTACGGTTCTTCACTCTAATTTCCGAGAGAGCCTTCTCCGGTCTCTATGAGAATGGACTTTGAGACCTAAGGATGAGTTAATGTAAAGTCTGTGATTTTTTTTAGGTTTGGGGTGTTTTTGTGGTAATTCAGATGTCCTTTCCTCAAAACGGAGACAGACGGTTCGGCGGCGCTGAAGCGAGAGAAAAATTTCGGAAGAAGAGGTAGAGTATAAAGAGTTAACGGAAGTTTTTGGTTTTTTCTTTTCCCCAAAATCACGTTTAGACTCCCCTCCCGTCCCCAGTCCTTGATTCGGTAAAGAGGACGGCCACGTGTTTTCCGGACCTCGTTTCAAACACCGTCTCGAAACGACAGAGGGACGATCCACCATCCCGGAACCACGGGTTCACACAGTGACTGGAGTATGGGGACTCCCAGTGGTGGTGATGCAGGGGGTGGGGTGGAAGAGGGTGCGACGGGGAGGAGGACCGGTGTGAGGGCTCCTTGTGTCCTAGACCTCGTCCGAAGGTCAGTACCGAGGTGCCCGCTGTTCGACGACAAATTGGAGACGTGTCCCCCTATTATTGTGGATGGAGGGTCACGAGAATATTCCGACTCTATGATGATATTTCTTAGACTACGCAAAATTTTGTGATCGTGAGACATCCAAAAGGCTATCCTCGACGAATTATTTCTCATTGATAATAATAATAATAATTAGTAGTGGTATGGGACTGGAGAGTTCTCTAAAGAGAACTAGAGACTAAGGAGGAGGGATGAGGGGGTCGGGACTATTTTCCCTCCTTTTCTTTTTGCTTGCAGTCACTCGGTCGTTTCACGTGACTGACAGTTGGTCGGGTCGCGATTCGACCCTATTTCTTCAATTGATTCATACTAAGACACAGAAACAGGAGTTCCTTAAAAGTCAGATAAGTCTCTTGGTTTAGTTGTATGTCCCCTGTTAATTCTGAATTTGCAAATCCTAAGTTTATTCACCCTAGCCATTCCCGACCTCGTCTCTCCTGACCGGTCTTTTCCAACCGTCTCACAACCCCTATTCCCTCCTCCGTCGAAAGGAGTCGAACTATTTGGTACTTTACGAAGAGGTCGGAGGGCGATGGAAGGAGGACTTGACCGTCGAGACCGGACGCTCTGCTCGATTTCCATGACCTTACACACATCCACACACCCGGACGACCCCTTCCCAGTGTGACTATTCAGAAACGTGGTTGTGACAACGGGGTTAGTGCACGTAGTCTCTTCCGTGCTACCTACTTACTTAGCCTACCCACTCACAGTCGCACTGTTATGTCGGTACGGAGACGGTGGGTGGTCCTACAGTGGCATCGACTGTGACCGTCCCGGGTCTTCCTACGTGTTCTAAAGGTGTCTCTTTCTTGTCTTTCCTTGAAGCTTAGGACCTCCTTTTCATTCAAAATCCCGTTTTTTACTACTCTGGACTCAAACGTAAACTCTACTGTCTTCCTGGATGTCCATCCCGACAAGGGATCCTTCGTCGAGGGTTTGGACGGACCACTGGTCGGAACGATCCCTTAATAAGTCTATATGCCTAATTAATCTCTACAAATAAGTCAGGACTTTTAAGTCACCTTCCTGACTACGACTTCTACTTCGAGGTTATGAAACCGGTGGACTACTCTTGACTGAGTAATCCTTTCTGGGACTACGACCCTTTCTAACTTCCGTCCTTTTCCCCTGCTGTCTCCTACTCTACCAACCTACCGTAGTGACTGAGCTACCTGTACTCATACTCGTCCGAGATCCTCAACCACTACATGGTCCTTCGGACCGTACGACGTCAGGTACCCCAGCATTTCTCAACCTGTGTTGATTCGCTGGCTTGGCTTGACTAAGGAATAATCTTATTTATAGTAAGGAATAACCCAAAACTTGACAAATAAATAACACCGAGACTGAACAAGAGATAAATTTAAAAATTTTGGTATTTATAAAATGTACCATGTTTTAGTTTGTGTCATTCTTCAGAGGAAAGATGACGAGTGAGTTCTAAGGATCAAAGAACGTATCGACAGATCTCCAAAAGATCTCCATAAGACATGACTAAGTCTACTCTCTATTTGTCGTGTGTCCAGACGTGGACCGAGAAAAGTGAAAATCAAAAAGTTTTTCGAGGGTCCCCTCAGACTACTAGTCAATCCAAATCCATAGTGACGAGATCCATTGATCCTTAGACTCTGACTTTATGTCCACTCTTCGAGTTTAAACGTTTGTATAGGAAGTAAGGTGTTTATAAGGGACTCGTAGATGATTTTCAGTCTGTGACCCGGTCACAACTTCTACGTAGTTTCGGGGAGAGACAGGAGGCTCCCGAGTCTCTGATCGCCCCTCTTCGGTCACTGACACTCCATTGGTTCCATTAGTCACGATAACTCCCACCCCCTGTCCACAGTCCTCACGTGGGACTTCCCCGTGGATGTGACCAGAGCCCCACCTCCCACGTTCCTTCCGGAAAAGTCTCCGACACCGGATATCCGTCTCCTTCCATACGGGATGAGGGATGACGCCCTCACTTACCACTTCGACGTTACCACGCACATGTTCGAGGGCTCCCTTCCCCTGACCTTTCGTCTCGATCCGTTCAAGTGCCGGTCTCTGACCTCCTCTTTGGGTGTGAGCCCCGCACCCTCTTCCTTGTCTTTGTCCTGTACCGATCCCCATTTCGTCCATCCCCGCAGACTAGAGTCTTCCTCTACCGAGTGGATGATGTGTAGATGACTTGTGAAAATACGTAGACCACGACACGGTCTACGGGAGACCAACCCGTCGCACCTCGGTTCTCTGTGGTCAGACCGAGTCTACGACTACACCCTCCTCGTCAGGGCACCAGTTCCGACTACATATTTCCAGTCCCGTGTGACGTCAGTTGTCTCCAACCCGTCCCAGTGGTCCCCTCCTGAGACCCCCGTCGTCCGTCAGTCGTGGACGGTCCAGACTATCCGACGGACCTGTCTCCTCGTCCTTCCTGTTTCGGGGGGGAAGGAGGTCCAGTGCACTCCTGGGTGTCAACGAGGACGGTTGGGACAGGACCGAGACTGACCGTCATTTCTTACGACTCTTCGACACGACTACTACCTGTCGGAACTTTTCAGTGGTCTAGGACGATGACCTTCCTATTATAAGTAAAAGGACCGAGATTTTAATAGTTTTGTTAGGGTGTCTTGACTGTATATTTATATCAGAACAACATTTTATGAGTTTGTAATGTCTGTTATGAACCTCATCATTGAAATGAGTAGAAGGTAGGGTAAGGGAAAGGTCTTGACTGAGGTAAACCGTACATAGGAAGGTCTGAGAAAGGGATGTGTAAGTGTATATATTACAGGAAGGACTCTTGGTCCGTAGTAGATTCCCAAAAACTCTCAGAATTGAGTAGATAATTCTACTCAGCCTGGTATTTCTTTCGACTCACGGCTTCTTAACTACGAAAACTTGAGACCGCAACTTCTTCTGACTGAGAACTCTCAGGGAACCTGACGTTCCTCTAGGTCTGTCAGGTACGATTTCCTCTAGTCAGGACTTATAAGTAACCTTCCTGACTATAACTTCGACTTTGAGGTTATGAAACCGGTGAACATGTAACCTTTTCTGAGACGACGACCCCTTCTAACTTCCGTCCTCTTCCCCTACTGTCTCCTACTCTACCAACCTACCGTATTGGTTGTGTTACCTGTACTCAAACTCATTTGAGACCCTTAACCACTACCTGTCCCTTCGGTCCGCACGACGTCAGGTAGCCCAGTGTTTCTCGGTGTGTGCTGACTCGTTGACTTGAATGAGTGAATTGAGTAGATTGAGAACGTATATATTATTATGCAGATACTTCAACTATATCATAGTTACAATAGTAGTAAAATGTTCTGTGACTCTGAGTATCTCCGAGTTATCAAATGGCTTACAGTCTTACACTCTCTTGTCATGTCGTCGTCCTTAAGTTTGAGACTGTCAGAATAAGATTCGGAGACCTCGATGTATGTTGGGAGTACGTGTACATGTCTCGTATGTATGTCTCTGTCTCACGAACACTTGAATTTGTTTTACCAAGGTTTATCACACACACACATAAAACGAAAATAAGTGTTAAGTCAAGATCCGAGACGATCTGTCCCCCATTCCCTCTTGATTTGGAGCACCAGAGGAAGGTGGAAGTCATTCCTCACCGAATCGGAGACACTTTCCGTTGAACTGACATAGGTAGTTTTAAAATTTGAAGTGAAGGTCCCGAGATAGACCGTCTTTATGAATGTTTATTCAGGGTTCTATGTACATGTTTTTATAAGTGTACAAATGGTACTACTTTTACGGTGACTTTATTCCTTATCCCTTCTCAGTTGAACTAAAACGACATCGGTTTAGGATATATTTTTTTATCCTGAAAATATATCTATTTTTATTTTCAAATACTTAAATTTCTTTGTACAGAAATTCTGAAGATAACACGTTTACACGAAAGTTTAATTATTTCCCCAAGGATCTCAGGAAAGAAGGACCTTCGGAATGGAAGCGTGAGTTTTGAGTGGTCCGACACGTGGTCGCCCAACCCTGAGTCTAGACGCAGTCGTTAGTAGACCAAGTGGACGACTTACCTCGGTTGGTCCGTGTGACCCTCCACCCGGACAATTCCTTTGAAAGACCCACTACTAATGTGTGTCTGTGTTATCCGACTCCCTCGGGCCGGCCCTGTCGTCGAGGGACGGAAGGACACGGAAAAGGGGTGAGGTGACAAAAGAGACGTTTGTAAGTGTGAAGAAAATAGAACGGAATTTACTCGACGAAATTTTTAATATTTGTTTTTAATTGGTATAAGATCTGTGGAACTTTTCGTCTTTTTGTTAGTGGGTAATACGATGGTTGGATTGTTGAATGATCCTAGACCCCTCTGAAGGAAGATCGTGATAATGTATGTATGGAAAAATGTATTAATATTATAGTCACACACGGACACAATCAATGATGAGACTGAAGAGAGGGTGAGTAATAATGCTAGTAAAAGGATTAGAAACATTATAAAATTTACCGTCATATGTTTAAGTAAATCTCTTTTTTTTTTGTTTAAGTAAATCTCTTACGTAGAATTATCTGAATTGACAGGGAACCCATAACTTATAACTTCGACAAATATAAAAAACGTTGATATTTAGTGCGACACTACGTGTGTCAGTGTGCCTCTCGACAAAGGAATAAACCCTAATAAGGAGATTCTCTCTGAAAGTCCACTTCCTACGGACCCAGGTTCCCGTAGAGCTAGAACAAATAGTGACAACTTTAGAGACGAGTCAAACTGCCGGGGAGAATATTGGGAGAGATGCAGAGGTAAAGAAAGACAACATCAGAGTTCACCAGATCCTATGTAGGAAACATTTTCGGGGTATTAGGTAGTGAGGAGTGTCGGAAGTGCATTTCGGTCCGAGTGACAATGAAGGTAATGGGAGTTCACAAGAATGTTCAACCTCCTGTGAACTGTTCACTTCTACGGTTCCTCTCTGTACTGTTTAGTGTCCCTCACTTTACCTAACGAATCCAACGCTACTCACACCCTAATTCTTCTCTCTCCCGTGTAATCTTTTTCCGGGTCCTTTCACTCTGGAACTTCGTCTAGGAGTACCCTAGTAAACACGAGTAGAACTCTTCCCAAGGCCTCTCCGGACTTTTCACTCCACTACGTCTCTCTATGTGCGTCGAACCGACCGTCCTCGTATTGAGCTTTCGTTCACTCGAGATATCCTTTACCTGTCTGAATAAATATTGGATTCTGCCAGACATAAACGACGTATTCAAAACACCAGGGGGTCTCTCCCCTAAGACACTCAGGGACTCTGTGTTCCAAGTCCCAGTCTTCACTCTGGGCCTAGTTACTCCGGTCTCAGTCTCTTCCTTCTAAGACCATCGCAGACCTACTACGGTCTTCCCCGTTTCAGACCGGGTCCGTCTCCACGACCGTCCAATCTTTCCAGTTTACCTCAATAATAATAAAAAATTTAAGAAATAACTTACACGACGTTATAGCGAAGACACAAGACAAAACCAAAAACCGGGACTCCGTACACCCTAAAATCGAGGAGCTGGTCCCTAGCTTGGTGTGGGGGACGTGACTTTCCACTTCAGGGTTGGTGATCTGGTGGTCCCTTCAGGGGGTTTACCTCAAAATTTTTCTTTCTTTCTTTCCCCTAAGGGATCGTCACGTTACCAATCCTGAACCGGGTGAGAGTGACGGCACACACGGACGAAAGTTAGGGAGCAGTCCCTTGATTCTAGGACGTTCAGTGTACCGTGTCGGTTTTTGTCTGTTTGTTTATTGAAAAAAAATTTTTCTTTTTTTTTTCAACTCATGAGTCGATTGAGAAAACTCCGAACCTGATATGGAATCAAAGATAGAGATTCAAATTAAGAAACCTTCCATCTTCCCTTTCCTCTGTTACCCCCCTTATCTCGTAAAAAAAGGGAGAAGAAGGGGTAGAAAAGTTGTTTATAAAGGTCGTACAGAAGGAAACCACAAGAAAGACGGGATAGAATCATTTTGGTTGAGTTCAGTTTGTGAGGAAGCGTCGGAGTTTAAGAAAGTCTCCTATCCACCCCGAATTTAGTAACTTCTTTTAGTTGTTTGTGTACTCTTTGTTCAATCATTCACCGCATACTATCTCGGGTGTAGTGTGGAGACACGTCCGCGCAACAGAGGTAACGTCTGCCGTGGTGTCTTCCTATGTCCCGTGTAACAGGAAGTCTAAGAAGGAGCACCGTAGGAAATCACGCAAGACGCGTTAGTCCCTTTGTGGGTCCACGAGTAAGTCACCGTGGTGACCGTTTCGTCACTTCAACTACTGTACGTTGGAGGACTTCACTCGGTAACAGGCGAAGGAACATGTGACTGGTTGTCAATTCAAAGGTGAAAATTCTCGGAGAGTAAGGAGGGGATACCAGAACAAGAGACAAGTCGGTCGGAGGACCTTTAGTCTTTATTCGTGTCTTGGTTGAATCTTTCGAGTTGGTACAAGTAGAGCGTTCGTCCCAACTACCGCTCCGTGTGCGGCGTATGTTGTACCCCTTATTTCTGAACAATCTCTTTGGGTAAGAAAAAAAGGGGAAACGAAGAAAACAAAAATAACCTTATCTCAACTAAATGTTACAACACAATCAAAGACGACATGCCGTTTCACTTAGCCAAAATATAGACAAGAAAAAATCTAAGAAAAGAGTATATCCAGCAATGTCTCATAATTCGTCTCAACGGACACGGCGTGTCATCTAGGGATAATCAAGAGATAAAATGTATGCGCATACACGTACGAAGAGTTCTCTATGTGTGTTGGAAACTCAACACGTCCTTGACTCCACGGGTGTTGTCCACGTCGTAACATTGGAGTCCGACTTGTGTTCTACGGACCTCGCACGCACGATTCAGCGAAGTCAGTGCAAACTGAGAAACACTGGCGTACCTGATTCCGGACGGTCCGAGGAGACGGGTACCCTAAGAGGTCCGTTCTTATAACCTCACCCAATGGTAAAGGAAAAGGTCCCCTAGAAGGACTGGGTCCCTAGCTTGGACTCAGAGGACGTAAAGGACGGAATCGCCCATCTAAGAGATGGTGACCCGGTGGTATAACAAATAGAATGCGTATAAGGTGATATATATACGTGGTGCAAAGATTGACTTTTGAAGTTCCCTATATGTGAAAACGAAAGATGGACGGCTAGGGGTGGTAGTGGGAGACTACTTTTAATAGGATTAAAATTTTATTTCTCTGATCCTTTAAGGGACCACCAGGTCCCCAATCCAGAGTTACGAGAGTGATGGTCCCCGGGTTCAAGTTGGGGACCAACCCCTTGATTCTAGGACTTTCGTTGTGTCGTTCCGGTTTATTTATTTGTTTTCCTCTGACAACAACAACAAATCAGTGATTCAGTACGGTCTGAGAAAACACTGGGGCACTTAACCTCGGACGGTTCTAGGAGACAGGTACCCTAAAGGGTCCGTTCTTATGACTTCATCCAACGGTAAAAGAAGAGATTCCCTAGAAGGGTTGGGTCCCCAGCTTGGGAGCAGAGGACCTAACCGTCCACTTAAGAAATGGTGACTCGGTGGACCCTTCGGGTTTCCTCTGGTCTCACGACTTTTCTGACCCCGAGATCTGGTAGGTCGTTCGGTCTAAAGTTTGATCTTTACGTCAGTTTAGAGAAACGGAGAGATTCGGAGCGGATATTTCAGTCTCTACACCTAATCCAACGATCCTGGCAGAAGTCGAGAGTCTAGGACCCAAAGATACTGCGACGCCACCCACCAGGTAGGGGAGTCGTACTCCGAGGACTATCTGGACTTCGAAAGACGAGGGAGAGGTCACCGGGGCAGTGACGAAGAGAAGGACCTAAACCTTATACGACCGGTCTGACGAGAGGCTCCAGGAACGAATGGCCGGTCCTCCTTAAATAGTGATGGTAGACGCCCAGGAGGGACAGGTCTCGGACCCCATATCCGGACCAATATTACTTCATTTTCTAAGTCTAGACGGGAGTTCTTCGAATATGTATTACCTTTCTCTCTCTCTTCCATATCAAGCTACTTTTTTTTTAATTGGTCCACGGGAAAGTGGTCAGAGGAGCGGAGAGGAAACCAAGGACGGAAGACGAGACGAGACAGGGGGTTCGGTCGGTAGGATATGCGGACGACGTGAGTCGAAGAAGGACCAGGGATACGACACACGAGATACGGAAACATGTACGACGACGGGGGTAAGTTAGTCGGGTCCACTATATAGGAAATCTTTTGAAAGAACTTAATGAGGTCTGGTAATCATGGTGTGGAAGAGGCACTTCCGGTCCTAAGACGAACGTTGATAATGTCGTGAATGTTAGGACTTGATCTTCTTAAACGAAGGCGTAGAAAGAAGTAATCCGTTTAATGGGAGATCCTTCATCTAAGTCAGTTATAAACTAAGAAAAAAAAAAAAAAAATGTAAATGAATCCATGTGACCCAGAATCAACATCGTACGTCCTCCAAAACCAGCACTGTACGTTTGTGAATCGACGTCGTACAGCCTAGATCAAGAGGTTGGTCTCTAGTTTGGGTCCGAGGGAGGTAACCCTCTAGTCTCAAAATCGGTGACCTGGTGGTCCCTTCAAGGGAAAGATTGAGTAGTGTAAAGAAAAACCCGGTTACTCCAATAGGTAAACCCAACGGGGTTCAGTCGACCTAACATCCTTTTCGACCGGGTCCGGTTATGAGACGAGGATCGGAAATCGGTATGTCGCGAAGACTCAAAAGAAGGTTCGGGGACGGAGTTGTACTTGACCTTTTAATTTGTGTAAGAGACTTTTCGGTCCGAATCCCCCCGAGACAATTCTTCGAAGAACGAAAGCAAATTGTAAAGTAACCTTCCTGACTACAACTTCGACTTTGAGATTATGAAACCGGTGGAATACACTTTACGACTGAGTAAACTTTTCTGGGACTACGACCCTTCCTCACTCCCGTCCTCCTCTTCCCTTGCTGTCTCCTTCTCTACCAACGTACCGTAGTGACTGAGTTACCTGTACTCAAACCCATCAAAGACCCTCAACCACTACCTGTCCCTCCGGACTGCACGACGCCAAGTACCCCAGTGTCTCAACCTGTGCTGACTCGTTGACTTGACTGACTGAGTACAGATTACCCTCTTGACTTATAATACGAAGAATTCTCTTTGTAAATTTTCAGAGACAAGGAAAGACTTAGAAAGTCGTATGATAAAATCCCATTCATAAGAGACTTCGTACTATTCAAAAATGACAGTGATGAACCCCTATTTTTCTCCTACCCCTCTTGTGATTCAAGTAACTTATAGATGGGACACAGGTCCTGACACGACATATAATCCCCGTCTACTCACCTTCTTATTTTTTTGTAAGACGGGAGTACCTCGTGTATAAGAACGTATACTCTAAACTTTCAGGAAAGAAATTTCGATTTACAAAATTGAATTTGTACAATTCAATTTTGTTGCGACTCCAACATCAGTCCGTCTGAAAAGAAGTCAAATTTGAAGGCAGTAATTTACTGATGGATGACTGACGGGTTGTCTTGGTCGTTAAGTAAGAATGACCCCTTGTCCTACCACTTGATTTGGTCTGAACTAGGGACGGGATTACCTCGAATACAGTTGATCTCCGCTGTTCACGATTAATCAATACACGATCACGATTCGACGAAAGTCAGCACAGACTGAGAAACACTGGGGTACCCGATATCGGGTGGTCCGAGGAGACAGGTACCCTAAGAGGTCCGTCCTTAAGACCTCACCCGACGGTAAAGGAAGAGGTCCTCTAGAAGGGTTGGGTCCCTAACTTGGGCGCAGAGAAACCAGAGGACGTAACCGTCCGCCCAAGAAATGGTGATCACGGTGGACCCTTCGTACTTAATATTGACTGGTGACGAAGTTTACCGTTGGGTGAGGTCATAAGAACGGACCTTTTAGGGTACCTGTGTCCCTGGACCACCCGATATCGGGTACCCCAGTGTTTCCTCAGTCTGTGCTGAATCGTCGACTCGTGTGAGCGACAAAGTTTCCCTCCCTGGGTCACGACACTCTCTGCTGCATTATCACCTCTGGCTGGATCAGTTCCACAGTGTTGAACTTCCTTCTCGTCCTCGATGAATCTATTTACTCCTTCCCTTTATGGTAAGTTCGTCTCCCCGTGTCTCACGTTCCTGTCCCTTTCAGATCTGGACACGTGGTGTCATCGGTGATCGGTGGACACTGTTAACTCAGGAAGCTTAAACCAATGACACTGGTTTGATGATTTTAGAAAATTTTTTAATAAAATAAATAGACCGACACGGCCCAAAATCAACGTCGGGTGTCCTAGAAACTAGAAGGAACGTCGTGCACCCTGGAAAATCGACGTGGTACTGTTGAGAAACGAAGTCGTGTACCCTAGATTAAGGGACTTGTCCCTAGTTTGGACCCTGGGGACCTAACCCTCGCACCTCAGAATCGGTGATCTGGTGGTCCCTTCAGGATTGTAGAATTAAAATCAATTAATTTTAAATTTTGGATTTCGTCTTATTTAATTTTTAATAACTAACATACAACTTTACTAGAATAAACCCTGTATACTCACTTTTATTTGTAATAAGTATCATTATCGTGGACTAAAAGTTTTCTTAAAAAAATTTTTTATACCGAGACTCTTTTAAGATTTAATACATACACCGGATGTAATACAAAGGTAACCTACCACGACCCAGTCTGGTGCGTCAAACCAAGGTCCTGTACCTTTAAAGGGGAAAAGTTCCTTCATTCCATATCAACCTTCTTTTAACGTGAACCTGGGTCTCTTGGTACCCAGGACAGGGAGTAACCAACCTACTGGACCACGTAAGTGATCCATGGGTCATTTATAGGGAACTTACTCGGGCTCAAAGAAGCAAATAGTTTACCTTACAAATAGTTTGTGTGTGATAATCCTAAAATCCTCTAGACCTCAGAAAAGAGCTCATCAAGAGACGTGGGACGAGTGCCACGCTCTTCGACGGGGACCGGAGTCAGAGGGGGTGGGCAGTTTCGGCTGCTCTCTACCCCGCACCCTTCCGTCCCAGTACCACACAGACAAGTAGAATGGACTTCTGACGACCGCGTTAGGCGCCTTGAGCCGCCACGGCTAAGGCGGTGCCCCGGGAGTCCCCTGGGACACTTCAAGACCTACCCTGTGGGCTCTGGACAACCGGGGGTGTAGGTGGTCCTTCCCCATGGGAAACAAAACACTAGACCCTTCTCCTTCTCCTCCTCCCTGCAGACCCTCTCCGGGTAAAACGACGATATTCAGGACTGCAAGAGGGCCGTTGCGCGCGGTGTCGGCCGTGGACGTGGAAAAGAGTGTTGTTACGCCCCGTAGCGCTCGTGCGGCAATGGTACCGCTGCCAGGGGCATCCGCCCCCTCTCTGGTCTGGTTCCCCACACGCCCCTCTCACTCACACCAAAGAGCTGGAACGGATATCGGGTTCACTGAGGTCTTCTGTGACGGAGACACCTCAGATAATTCATACAGTTCTCGGCAGGAGTACACAAAGACCGCGAAGCGTATCCCAGCGCCACCCCTGGCGGGCCGCGGCCCATGGGGGTTTAGAGAGCCACCATCTTTGGCCGCCCCGACGCGGGCGCGTACGCGCACCGCCGTCCCGCTGTGGGCGAGAACCAGACCGGCGCCAACTGAGCTGGAGACCACCCATGGTCCGCCTTCCAGCCCCCAAACGAACCTTGGGGGCTGAAATCCCGTACAGTCCATGCAGAGACTCGGGCCGTAGCGGGCTCCCAGGCTCTTTCCCACCCTGTGGCCGCAAGGAGTCCCGCAGGGCCGTCGACCTCGCTGGCCTCCCGCGCCTCGTCCCCCGCCCCCGGCCCAAGAGGCGTCCGCCACGTGGCGTCAACAGCATCACACAAAGGACCAAACATTTAACCCCACCATTAAGGGGAGCATCCAGTCGCTACTTCCATGAATTGCTCTCGCGCGCTTGCCTGCGAGAGACGCCGATCAATTGTCGGGACGCTCCGCCGGTACCTGGACGCACCGTGCAGGAACGAACCGAGACTTCAGAAACTCTAAGGCCACTTTCGATCTCTGAAGAAAGAGTGAAAGAACAATCTAATTTTCTTTTATGACATAAAATACCGGGTAACGTTTGCCATTTCGTAACGTATCACTTCTTTACTAATGATAGTAGTCGCGTCTCCGCATCTGGAATAAATTTCGGGTCAAAGTGGCGGAAGGGTGCCGCACTGACCTCCGCGTAATGAATTGAAGAGATTCGGAGTCAAAGGACTAGACATCTACCCTTCTTTGTTGAACTAGAAGAAGGCGGTCCGGCCTTATGACCTCACCCATCGGATAGGGAAGAGGTCACCTAGAATGTTTGGGACCTTAGGTTGGCCCCAGAGGACGAAACGTCCGTCTAAGAAATGGTTGACTCGATCGTCCCTTCGGGACTAACATTTATTTCTTCGGACCCCGGGTCTCTTCATTCACGTCCCCGGGTCACCCCCACTTGTCGTCTCGCTGCCTAACTTGGGTCTACGAGAGGTAAGCGAAGGCAACACGACTCGGGAGCGAGAGAGGTCCCTTAAAGTGACCTTTCTCCCGACGGACCCCGGTCGCCCATCTCGACCATGGAGAAGCAAGTGTGAGTACAAGGTCTTAGAGTCCCAGAGTCGGTCTCAACAAACACCTACCCACCTAGACTGAATTTTCAATCAGGTCTGGGAAGGAAAAGGAACAAACATTATATAACTACTACCCGCAACCCGAATTCACAATACTCTTAAGAACTCTAGTACCCACTTCACGGGAACACTTACGGAATAAATGGTCTCTCCAAAACAAAGAACTTACAACAACTGGTCTCTACATAAGTGAATGTATTATTTAACGGCCCGTAACCGTAATCTAAGACGTTTTCAGGTGGGTCATCCGTTTTTCAATTTTGGACCTTCTGATTTCATCGAACCGGATCCAAATCGGCCGTTGACTCTCCGTCTTGACCCGGATCTTGAACCGGACAACACAGGTCCATGATACGAGTCAGAATCACAAGAATCGCGGTCACCCCCGAAACGTGTTTGTTGAACCGAATAAAAAGAAAGAAGTCTACAGAGGTCCACGAACCTCCCCGTCCCTGACGAAGAATAGACCAAAAAACATGTAATCAAACCAAACAAAAGTATTCAATGTACACTTATATAATAGTAACATTATTAAGTAATTTAGGTGTTTGTAAAGAAATGATATTGAAATATAACATTGTACTTTAACGGTGACAAACCGGTAAACCCCACAAAAAAATTGGAAATCTTACCGTTTAAGTCCTTAATCCTACCGTCTTGTCCCCAATCCTAAGGTACGACAGTGACGGTCCCCGGGTCCATGGTAGGGACCAACCCTTTCATTCTAGGGCTGTGTCGATTTTTTTTAATTTTAATTTTTTTAGACAAATTTTTACCGTTTAAGTCAATTCAGTCGGTAGGATGAAGGAAAGGGTCTAAATTGACGACACACGTCAAATCACAAATAGGAAGGTTTAGAAAAAATAAATCTCTGGATATAAGAACGAAAAAAAAAGAAAAACAGAAGAGTACACCCTAATATTATATATGTAACAAGGACAACGAACGAACAAAAAAACACCAGTATGGTAACCGTATATCTTAGAAACAAGGGGCTAGTCCCTAGCTTGAGTACGGGGGACTTAACCTTCACACATCAGAATTGGTGATCTGGTGGTCCCTTCAGGGATAGTGAACGAAAGAGAAAGAAAAAAAAATATTAAGAAAAAAAAAAAAAATGAAATAAAATGAAATGTTATGACATAATCAAAACGGTATGTAACTGTACTTAGGTGGTGCCCACATGAACGCAAGGGTTTGTATTTGGGGGGAGGGTGGAGGGAGGGGTATTGTAAAGAGACCCAGTAGGGGCACGTGGTCGGGGTTCGTAGGACATAGGACGTAGCCTGTATCTGACCGTAGTGAACGAAAGAATTACTATCTCACACAACCTACAGAAAAGTTCATTCATGTCCCTACTGACAGAGAAACAAAAATGAATGCTAGATCACAAGGGAATATTATTACACGGTATTATATAAACCGACATGGTTGGTAGCCGTCTGGAAAACGTGACAAAGAATAAAAACTGACGATGGTTGTTACCTCTTATAAACACACTTATACAGGTCAAGAAAGACCTCCTATTTAAAAATGTTCATCTAAACGACCGGTTTTTGATACGTGGACTTTTTGAAATGATCCAAAACGGATTACCTTTTTTGCTATCGTAGAATACAAAGGTGGTTCTCATAGAAACAGAGGTATGGAAGTGGTTGTACCATAATAACTAGAGAATTTACAACGGTTGTACTACCTACTTTTACGAAGAAAAATACTACATGGGGTGGTCAACAATTATATTCCTATTAAACCATATGTACAAATCGGTTGACTGCTACCGATACTTGGAACCCTTTTGACCTATTGAAGAAGCTCGGGATCAAAAGAGTAAAGGCTATACCTGTCCTTTTAATGGAATACCCTAAGGACGTTCCTTACTTTCATTATATACTTGACAGGGATCGTAACCCAGGTTGGAGAGTACCTATGAGTTCTTCACCATAATCAATCAATCAAAAACAATACTGGAAAAGAAAAAACCCAATTTTGGCAAGAGGGACCTATAAGGATAAAGTAAGGACAAGACGGGAGACACCTGTATTCTCATTAACAGAAGGGAGAAGGTACGGAAAAGAAAGGAGGACGTCTTTGTTACGGTCCCGGAAGGCGCCACAAGACCTACTGTATCATCGTGTCGAAGTTTCTGGAAGTCGTAGAGTCAGGGGTGACGACAGGGTGAGTGGTAGTTCTACCTTCGTAAGACCAAACAGGTTCAGGATTTCACAATACGGGGTCGGGTTTACGGTAGAGAGTCCGACACACAGATGGCGACAAAAATCCTCCTGACAACGAATTGTTACAACACAACCAAAGACGTGTTGTGACGCTTAGTCGGTATTCATATGTGTACGAGGGGAGAGAGAGCTTGGAGGGAGGGTGGGGGGTGGGGTAGAGTTGGGACATCCAACAGTGTCTCGTGACCCAACTCGACACAATATATCGTTGAAGGGTGATCAATAGAAAAAATATATACCACTACGCATACAAAGTACGATGAGAGAGTCAAACAGAGTAGAGAAAGGACGTAACACAGGTGTTCAGACAAAAAGACACAAAAATTAGTGTTTGTGTGTGGTCATTTTGAGTACTCGTGTGTGGGGATTTACAGAATACATAAAATAAACATTCAGTATACATGTATATGAAGATACGTATATACATATAGATATAACATTTCGAAGATTTCTTCAAAGATTTGAATTGTCCGAGGAGGCAGGTACCCTAAAAGGTCCGTTCTTATGACCTCACCCAACGGTAAAGGAAGAGGTCCTATAACATTTCGAAGATTTCTTCGAAGATTTGAAAACAGTAATTAAAATGACGATAATTAAAGATGTAGTGACTTTTGTCATGCTTCAAAAAAGAAACACAAGGATAACTTATACACAGGACGATTAACACTACTCTTGGATGATACTCAATAAAAAAAATTATTATCATCCAGATTTCGGAGTAAAGTTCATCAGAACTCTTCAGGAAGAGAAAACCCGGTCAAAGAACGATCTATCCTATTTGAGTAATGGCCAAAATAGAGTAATACACCACTTCCTTCTCAAATAGGGACCCTCATCCTTTCCACTCTCGAGACGACGAAAGAAAAACGAGGAAACACGGAAATAATAACAATAGCAGTAAGATGCCAAAGAATCTCCCTTAGAACAACTCGATAGACACATAATATGTAATTTAAACCCGAAGAGACCATTGGGTATACCATTTCTCAGACGGACGTCACGTCCTCTGGTCCCAAGCTAGGGACCCAACCCTTCTACGGGACTTCTTCTCTTACCGTTGGGTGAGGTCATAAGAACGGACCTCTTAAGGTACCCGTCTCCTCGGACCGCCGCATATCAGAGACCCCGACGTTTCTCAGCCGGTGGTGACTCGTTTAGTGTGTGTGCGTTATGTCCCTCTCTTTACTTCGCACCGGGACGCAGAGTGGTGTATGTTTCAATTAACGTCTACTCATCGACAGGATTTACACTTTCGACTTTCTTCTTTTGAATGTTTTCAATTACACCCCTTTATAGTACTGGAATTCCATCCGTTTTTAAAGACTCTATTTTTGGTGATTAGTAATTGTTTTTAAATTATTCAGTCTAGGGTAATTTTAATTCTTGAAGAAATTAGTTTTTCTTTGGTTATTCTTTCGTTTTTCTGTTCAAGAGTCATTTTCCGAAAATAAAGGAATATTACCTCATACACATCTGCGACGACGGGGTCAACACTCAGAGTGGTCACAGGTCTTCATTCCTAGAGTGCGGAAAACAACAACAAGCCAGCGAGTCAACACAGGTCGAGAAACGCTGGGGTACTTGATATCGTGTGGTCCGAAGAGACAGGAAATGACAGAGGGTCTCAGACGAGTTTGAGCACAGGCAACTCAACCACTACGGTAGGTTGGTAGAATAGGAGACAGTGGGGAAGAGAAGGACGGGAGTCAGAAAGGGTCGTAGTCCCAGAAAAAGGTTACCCAGCTTAGAAACGTAGTCCGCCGGTTTCACAACCTCGAAGTAGCAGTCAGGAAGGTTCCTGATAAATCCCAACTATAGGAAATCCTAACTGACCAAACTAGAGGAACGACAGGTTTCCTGAGAGAACTCTCAGGAAGATCACGGAACCAGATCTGATATTTAGATCACTACGGTCAAAAATTGCTTTGAATTCTGGTCGGTCAATCCGTGAACGGACACCAACTGTATCTGATCAGTGTGTCTGGACACAAGTTTATAGTCAAGGGTGAATCCGGGAATCAACAAGATTTGGAGTAGACCGTCTATCCATATGAATCTCCTCGACTTGGTTCCCGTCAACATTCCTGACTCTACAACGGTTCCAGACCCGTACGACGGATCGTGTAGCACTCGCGAGTCGTGTCCCCTCGACAGTGGTCCTATCAATCACCAGTGTACTGTCTTACACACAAAATGTACTAACGTCCTGTCCCCGTGTTCCCGTGACTACGTTGAGAAACATGGGGAACTGAAAAAGACTGGGACCCTCTTCCCTCGTAACTGGAAAGGAAGTAGTCCGACTTCTACGGAGAGAAACCTTCATGCAAATCAGGCTTCTTCTGCGGGGGAGCCTTCAGCCGGAGAGAGAGGTTAGACGTATTACACTCATAGTTGTCACCACACGTCACACTTGTCTCGGAGCTCGGACTGGAGAATACCCTTCACACCAGGAGGTCTCCGTAGGAGCACCCTTCCATAGGAAAATTAAGCATACTAACGATAACGACTTTTGTACAGAATTGAGGATAAACTTTTAATAATAGTCTCGACAAGTCCTTGGAATTTTCTGTCAGCAAGAGTAATACTGAAACCCCTGGTTTGCTAGAATAGGTCAAACTGAAGTCAACTAAGGGTTCTGAACCGGTCCTTAGTCAAAAAATCAGTACAGACTCTTGTTTAAGTAAGAGTTTCCTACTACAAAACGGTTGTAATTTTTGCAAGTTTTCCTAAACGGTGTCGAGGTTTCCGTCAAAGACTCGAGGACGTCCCATCTCCCAAACGTAAGTAAAGACATATAGGTCATGGTCGGGACCGGGTGCCACCCGCGAGTCACTCGACATCTTTGTAGGTCTTTGTGTAATTTCTTGTCGACGATGGTGATTAACCCTGAATCGTAAAATACGGAAAAGGTCCTGCATACATCGAGGTATCCTTGTTCACTACCGAGTCCGAATGTAAATTTTTCCTAAAAAGTGAACTGCTTTTTAAATGTCACTCTGAAGAATTTGACGGTTCACGGGACATCTATACTTTACTAAGTCAAACGTTTAAAGTCGTATATATCTAAAAGACCTTTTGTGGATAATATATTTCGTCATGAAAAGAAAATATCAAATTTTCAAAAAACCATGGAATAAATTAAAAGACTGAAATAAACTTTTTTTTTTAATAATTTGCACGGCTCAATACTAATCTCTTTTTCTTTACTCAACAACCCCCCCCAGTGTATCAGCCCCTAAGGGTGCACCGTGGCCCCACTTCTTGGGCGGAGGGTTAAGTCCTCTGGGTCCAAGATAGGGACCCAGTCCTTCTAGAGACCTCCTCCTTTACCGTTGGGTGAGGTTATAAACGGTCCTTTTACGGTATCTGTCTCTTCGGACCGTCCGATGTCAACCACCCCAGCGTTTCTCAGGCTACGTTGAGTTGCGTACGTCCCCCAGAGTGTCGATCGTCTTCTCCGCGACCCCGTGCTCGGGTACATGGGACCGACGGACTACGGCCGTACTTACAGAGTGGGTGTCAACCTGGCCAGGTGCGCCCTCCACCTTGACCCGGAACTGATGCCTTGGGGGTGGTACTTGGACCGACCCGTCTCGGACTTCAAACTTTTACCGGTCACCTATCGTCCACCCGACGTAAAGGACGGTAAAACGGGGTCGTTCTACCACCTCCCGTCGGACGTGAACCACTGGCGACCAACACGGGAAGACGGTCTCTGCCCCTAATCACCTCCACACCTGGCCTCCCTCCGGGTCGCGGACGCCTCTGCCTTGGTCGTCGACCTTCTTCTCTTGTTGGAGAACGCCGACTTCCACCTGTAGGACGACCTGTACCACTCCTCCCGCCGGTCCCCCGCTACGGAACCGAAAGGGACCCGTCGAAGTGTTGCTCAGTAAAGTCGGTCGGGTGTGAGAGCTCACGGTCGAACGGGTCCGTGCAACGAGACTTAGGTTTCTATGCTTTGGTTCCGTCTGTGTCAGGGGTGGAAGGTCCCGAGTCTCAGATTGACTCTCCTCCTGTCATTTGTGCCACTGTCAGGAGTCCCATTCCTGTCTCTAATCTCAGAACAGGTCCGGACCGTAGGCGTTTCCTCTCTCTCGAAGTAAGACAGGTCAGTCCTCGGGTAGTTCCCTTCCCTATAAATTCCTTTCTCTTTCCCTCCCCTTACCACCAACCTTCCGTAAGTCCTCACTTCCTGTCAGACGAGGAACGATCCGTCCCTGGACGTCGTTCGTCGGTAATCGGTCTCGGACCGCTTCTGGACGCCTCTCGGTGCGACGGAGAACCGTAGTCAAAGAACACCGAAAATTTTGTCGGACAACTTGGATCTCCACATACATTTCCAAGCGGCTCTCCGTCCTCTCGTGGGACAGAACCAATTCTCGTACACAGACATCGATTTGACGGGCCCAGGGACTGGGTCGAAGCGGGGACCGACACACTGAAGTTTGTTCAATGAATTGATGAGACACACTTCTTCGATTCACAAAAATCGTCATTTTACCCGGGCTTTTCTCCTAGGTGGAGTAATGACTCAATTATGTTCATTTCGAGACCTTTATCGTAGACCGAGCCCTTCATGTCGAGAAGACAAAGTGTCAGTCGACTGGAGAGTCTCTGTTAACTCCCTAGGACTACTCCCCTCACCGTAAGAAAAAGTCGGTAAAAATACACTCGGTACTGAGTCTCCGTCGAATCAGGAAATCGGAACTATAGTGGTTATAGACGAGAAAAGTAGGGGACTTTGGACCACAGGAATTGTGTCACTCACGGTGTGTTAGGATCCACTAGTTTTCACTACTCTCTTACCTACCACTTACAAGGCGTTCGAGAACTCCGGGACCCAGTAGTCCTCTAATGAGAGACGGGTCAATGTTTCCCCAAGGGTAGCACCTCCGTGACCGTTGCAATCTCTTTACGGTCCCCCGGAACGGGTCGGGTGTCCCGACTGGAACGGTGGGACTCAGTACCGGCACTTTGCAGGCACAGCGAATTGTGAACCGACGAGAAGAAGGTCGAGAGCCTCTGGTGACGACTTAGGGTGAATTACCTCTTTCTCGACCTACTTGACTTCTCGCAGTCGTCCGCCTCTTTTACTTCTGGGGGTTTCTGTAGACAAGTCTCTTGCCCCCTTTGGGTAAGTAGTCTTCTCCCCTTACACCAACTCCCATAAAAATCGGTTTGCCTCCCTAGTCCAGGGCCATCTCTCGTAGTATATTACCCCGGTCTTCCGTGGCCGGGGGAACCCAACCCCCATCCGTCCACTGACGTCACCTAAGGTCCGGTCAGGACACGAAGTGCCGTCCCCTCTGGAGGGGCCCCTCCAGACCAACACTGCCTTCGGAAACCCAAAAGAGGTCAGTGAATTGTGGGTTTACGAGTACCGGGTCCGAGTAGGAGGACCCTGCCTCTAGTAGGGTAGTAGGGGAGTGCAGTCACAAACTCCATACCGCGGGAGAACAACCCCCCCAGAGTCTACTCCCCGACAGGACAAAGAGAAGGGAGGTCGGGTAAGAGAGCGAGGAAGTTTCTTGTGATTAAAGGGGGTCTAAGTGTTGGAGGAGACCGAAATCGTAGAGCCGTCGGTCGTGGTCGTAAAATGCCGTTGTGATATAAAAACACGATGAAAGGAGAGATGGGATGAAAAATTTTAATTTACAATAGATTAGACACCGGTTTCACTGACTTTTTTTCTTCGGAGTCAAAAGCTCCTTCACTCAATACCCCCGACCCAAGATTAGGACCCCACGCGGTAGGCGATCTACCCCCCCCTACAGGGGTAGTGTCCTCTTCGTAAGGTCGAAGGACCCGTAGTCGTCCCAAACTCGATCTCGTCTTTGCCAGTAAGACGGGTCTAGGGGACGGAGGAGGAAAGGCCCATAACCCTGAGCGGACCTGGACCGTCCCTGACACCAACCCTATCTCCCGACCGAAGGGGTTCACCCTCAAACATGAGAATCTCCCTCGGCCCGAAGAGACCGACCACCTCCCTCGGTCGGTTTCAGTCGTTCTCCCTCAGGTCGAAGGTTTCAGGTCCCGCTTCTGGGACCCCCGTCCTGTGCCTCGAGGCCCGAAATCTGCCCTACCGACGACTCTAGTCGACAAAGACCTGCGGGCAATGGGCGGACCCTGTCCCGAGACCTAGAACGAATCTGAGAGAACGAGGAGTCGAGTCGGGACGTCTCGTCCCGTATAGTCAGACGTACGGACAACCGTCTATTCCTTGGTTTGTGTTTTCGACCAGACCTTAGTCTCGCCTTCACACCCTCGGACACTAGGTGTCGGGTGTCACTTTCTCCCCTCGACCACTCACCGACGGAGGACATCAGGTAGGAGTTCCGGTCGAGGGACACCCCATCTATCTCTTCGGGGTCGGGTATTAGAAGGAAGGACCACGTCCTCTCTGATTGAATCTTCTGTGACTCTTTCCTATGACCTACTCTGACGTGCAAAAGTGCACGTTTATGTCCGAGTTACCTCTCAAACGGACAAGGAGTTGGTGACAGAAATCGTTGGTAAATGACACATGGGACCTACGATCTGTGGACATCTGTCACCCAGTCACCAGAATCCTACCAAGTCGAACGTTACAAAACTGAAACCTTACCACGTTTTCACTATGTGTAAATCATATTTGATATAAAACTGAATGCTATCAAAAGGTCCGATCGTTCTACCTATAAGTAACCTTCTTGACTTCCACTTCGAGGTTATGAAACCGATGGATCACACTTCTCGGTTGACTTACCTTTTCTGGGACTATTGGTCCTTTCTGACTTTCGTTTTCCTCTTCCTTCACCGTCTCCTACTGTTCCTACTCTATCCAAATAACCCTGTATTTGGTTTCTTCCCAATACAAAGATTAAGAGTACTTTTTAAAAGTTCAAACAATAGTAGTAGGGGACGAAAATCTACTTCTTTGTTCGGGTCGTTCTACTGGGTCGATCTTCCCTTCCTAGGCCCTGACTTTCGAAACCTTAGTCCTCCCCGCACAAAGTACCAGGGTTACTACACCCAGGACCAAAGGAGACGTGGTGGTGACCGTGGACTCCCCCTAAGTCGACACACCCTGTCGAGACGTCACTCCTTCGTGAACATAAATCCCACTCCTCCCTTCGTTTGGTAACCACTCAAAGTGGTCTCCTTGCGGTTAACTGAAAGTAAACTGTTTTTTTTTTAGGGAGACCGAAGGGACACACACTCTTGTCTACCCTCCCCCGTTCCGACCCTGGTCTCTCCACCGTCAAATCTTCTTCACCAGTCTAAGATCCGACCTTAACTTCCACCTCGGTGGTCACAAACGACTACCTACACAACACACTCGACTCAGATTCCTATTCAGTTCTTCTACTCCTAAATCGAGAATCGGTGATGGAAAAAGGTAGAGGTAAAAAGGTCAGAACTTTACTGAAGGGAAAGTGAAAAGTGACAGTACGTAACCTCTTCCTTTACCGTGGGGTGAGGTCACAAGAACGGACCTCTTAGGGTCCCTGCCCCTCGGACCACCCGACGGCAGATACCCCAGCGTGTCTCAGTCTGTACTGCCTTCGCTGAGTCGTTGTCGTCGTCGTCGCAGTGTGAAACTACTTCGTCACAAGCGACAAGTGTACTATGTAAGGAATTACGACAATGTCTACTCTAAGCCTGACACGACAAATAATAGAAACCCGTGTTTCCCATTCAGTTCCTATTACTTTTAGACATTCTTTACCCTTTTTATTAGTCGTATAGAGTGATGGTATTTAGAAAAACGGGAGGGGGGGGTGTGTGTGTGTATGTGTGTGTGACTTTACGACACCAATCCCTCAAGGGACCACCAAGGTACCAATCGTGAGACGTAAGTGAGGACTCCCGGACCCAAGTTAGGGACCAGTTCCTTGATTCTAGAAGTTCGGTACGTCACACCGGTTTTTTTTTTTTCTTTTTTTACGATATATGGAAATTCTAGAATGAAAAAGCAGTCTATGTAGATAGTCTACGACCGATTTTACGAAGGAGGAGGTTCGCAATAACTGGTTCAGATGATGAACCCCTCCACCCCGTGGGTTCATTTATCACGACAGATGAATTACAAACGATAGTAAACATTAGTGACGTTGGCAGAACATTTAAACACTCGACTCACAGTAATCCCTTCTTGACAATGACTTCTCGACTCTATCTTTCAAGACACCCACACTCCCTCCCCCTCGTTTTTTGGTCTCTTCCCCAAAGGGACCACCAGGTCACCAATTCTTAGGTGGACGGTTACGGCCCCTGTGTCCAAAGTAGGGACGAGACCCTCCTCGGGTTCACAGAGTACCGTTGATTCGGTCGGATCTCGGACACCAGGTGTGTTCTCTTCGATGGTGTTGCCCTTCGGGCGCGTGGAGTTGTCTCTCATCGGGTGAGAGTGATGTTGATCTCTTTCGGAGGTTCGTCGTCACTTCTGGGCCGTGTCAGTTTTTATTTCTCTACGATTTTTTTTTTTATTTTAACTGTCGAACTCCGGATTATTCCCCTAGGTATACGTATTGACATGTCTATATCCGACTACACATACCAAAGGACCCTCTCCCATGAATCTTGAAGACATTTTAAGAGTTTCCCTAGATACAGGGTGTGACTTGGTTTGGTTTAATCCGTGATGGCATAACGATCAAAGTGTAAGCCTTTCTCTCTCCTTTCCACCCTCGATACCTCAACTCCCTGTCCCCCATTCTCCTCGACCCCCGTCCCAAGATCTTGTGGAGTCGAGGTAGGTCTACCGTCTCAGTGGGAACATGGGTCGTACCCCGTAGTGGGGAGTGAACTACCGCGGGCGTTGAACAGGGAGTTGTCAGGAGCACAGGAAACGACGGTGCCTCGGTAAAGAGGAATTCTATTAGTTACTGCGAAAGGGAGGAAGGAGGTGTCGTCGAGGAGAAGCTTAAGTGAGAACCCAACCCCATTCTTCTACGGGAAGGGATGGGGGCTGTGAATCCCTCTAAAAACCTCCTATCAAGACTAAAACAACAACAACAAGACTGTAAAACCGAAAATTAATTTTTCAAAAATATCCACCGTTTTGTGTATTTTTAACGGTAGAGAATTTCGTATGTCAATTCAGTATAATTATGTAAGTGGTATAACATGTTGGTAGTGGTGGTAGTCCCTAACTTGGACGCGGGACGGGGGAGCGTCACCTTCGTGTCAGAATTGGTGACCTGGTGAACCCTTCAGGGGACAATGACCCAAAACACCCCCAAAAAACAAAAATCTAAAATAAAAATATATAAATAAATAAAACCGACGTAACCCAGAAGTAACACCATGAGGTTGAGTCATAAACGCCATACACTCCAGAATCAAGAGTCTGGTCCCTAGTTCGGAACCGAAGGACATAACCCTTGTGTCTCAACATAGGTGACCTGGTGATTCCTTCAGGGTATTCCGGGTTAATCCCTGTCAAATGTGTTAGGTCTAGTTACCCAGTAGTACCGTAAAATGTTCTAATTCTTCTTTCCAATAGATCTGAAGGGACCCCCAGGTCACCAATTCAGAAACGAGAAGGTGACGTCTCCCATGTCCAAGCTAGGGATCAGACCCTTGAAGTCTAGGGTGCACCGAGTTCAGGTTTTTATTTTGTTATCTTTGAAACAATTTTTTCCTTCCGATAGAGGATTTCTCTACACTGGGAACTACTCTAATTCTTCCTTATAGATCCTCCAGGAGTCCGTTAGATAGAGGGTTCCTCCAGAGGGTTTGGTCAGTCAGGATTTCCTTTAGTTGAGACTTATAAGTAACGTTCCTAACTACGACTTCGACTTCGAGGTTATAAACCGGTGGACTGAGCTTCTCGGTTGAGAAACCCTTTCTGGGACTACGACCCTTTCTAACTCCCGTCCTCTTCTTCCCCTGTTGTCTCCTACTCTACCAACCTACCGTAGTGGCTGAGTTAACTGTACTTAAACTCGTTTGAGATCCTCTCACCTCCTGTCTCTTCGGATCACACGACGTCTGGTGCCCCAGCCTGTGTGTCTCAGTCTGTCCTGAATCGTTGATTCGTTGTTGTCGTTGTTCCTCCAGATCAATTTTGTCTCAGTATCAAGTCAAGTCAGGGAGTCAGCACAGGCTGAGAAACGCTGGGGTACTTAGCGTCGTGGGGTCCGGAGGGACAGGTAGTGGTTGAGGGCCTCAAGTGAGTCTGAGTACAGGTAACTCAGGCACTACGGTAGGTCGGTAGAGTAGGAGACAACAGGGGAAGAGGACGGGGGTTAGGGAGGTTCGTAGTTTCAGAAAAGGTTACTCAGTTGAGAAGAATACTCCACCGGTTTCATGACCTCAAAGTCGAAATCGTAGTAAGGAAGGTTTCTTTAGGGTCCCGACTAGAGGAAGTCTTACCTGACCAACCTAGAGGAACGTCAGGTTCCNGGTTGTGGTGTCAAGTTTTCGTAGTTAAGAAGCCACGAGTCGGAAGAAGTGTCAGGTTGAGAGTGTAGGTATGTACTGATGACCTTTTTGGTATCGGAACTGATCCACCTGGAATCAGTCGTTTCATTATAGAGACGAAAACTTATATGATAGATCCAACCAGTATTGAAAAGAAGGTTCCTCATTCGCAGAAAATTAAAGTACCGACGTTAGTGGTAGACGTCACTAAAACCTCGGGGGTTTTCATTTCAGACTGTGACAAAGGTGACAAAGGGGTAGATAAAGGGTACTTCACTACCCTGGCCTACGGTACTAGAAGTAAAAGACTTACAACTCGAAATTCGGTTGAAAAAGTGAGAGGAGAAAGTGAAAGTAGTCCTTCGAAAAATCGAGGAGAAGTGAAAGACGGTATTCCCACCACAGTAGACGTATAGAATCCAATAACTATAAAGAGGGCCGTTAGAACTAAGGTCGAACACAAAGAAGATCAGGTCGTAAAGAGTACTACAAGAGACGTATATTCAATTTATTGACTCCACTTCAGTGAGTCAGCACAGGCTGAGATACGCTGGGGCACCTGACATCGGGCAGTCCGAGGAGACAGGTACCCTAAGAGGTCCGTTCTTATGACCTCTCCCAACGGTAAAGGAAGAGGTCCCCTAGAAGGACTGAGTCCCTGGCTTGGGTCCAGAGGACGTAACGTCCGTCTACGAAATTGGAGACTCGTTGGTCCCTTCGGTCCTTCAATTTATTCGTTCCACTGTTATATGTCGGAACTGCGTGAGGAAAAGGATAAACCTTGGTCAGACAACAAGGTACAGGTCAAGATTGACAACGAAGGACTGGACGTATGTGTAAAGAGTTCTCCGTCCGGTCCACCAGACCATACGGGTAGAGAAAGTCTTAAAAGGTGTGAAATAACACTAGGTGTGTCAGTTTCCGAAACCGTATCAGTCATTTCGTCTTTATCTACAAAAAGACCTTGAGAGAACGAAAAAGGTACTAGGTCGCCTACAACCGTGAAACTAGAGACCAAGGACACGGAAAAGATTTTGGTCGAACTTGTAGACCATCAAGTGCCAAGTGTATAACGACTTCGGACCGAACCTCTTAAAACTCGTAATGAAATGATCGGACACTCTACTCACGTTGACACGCCATCAAACTGTAAGAAACCGTAACGGAAAGAAACCCTAACCTTACTTTTGACTGGAAAAGGTCAGGACACCGGTGACGACTGAAAAGGTTTAAACGACCGTATAACCCACGTCGTGAAAGTGTCGTAGTAGAAAGTCCTAAACTTTGTCGAGTTGACCTTAAGGTAGTGGACGTGATCGAAACAAGCATCACTACGAAAGATTCCGGGTGAACTGAAGTGTAAGGTCCTACAGACCGAGATCTACTCACTAGTGTAGTAGCACTAATAGACCCAGCACTTCTAGAAAAAACATGTCAAGAAGACACATAAGAACGGTGGAGAATTATAGAAGACGAAGACAATCCAGGTATGGTAAAGACAGGAAATAGTTCAGGTAGAAACGTACTTTACAAGGGAACTATAGAGATTAAAAGAACTTCTCTAGAGATCAAAAAGGGTAAGACAAGAAAAGGAGATAAAGAAACGTGACTAGCGACTTCTTCCGAAAGAATAGAGAAGAACGATAAGAAACCTTGAGACGTAAGTCTACGAATATAGAAAGGAAAAGAGGAAACGAAAAGCGGAGAGAAGAAAAGTGTCGATAAACATTCCGGAGGGGTCTGTCGGTAAAACGAAAGATCACAACCGGATTCACACTATATGGCTGAGCTACCTGTACTCAAACTCACTTGAGGCCCTCAACCACTACCTGTCCCTCCAGACCGCTCGACGTTAAGTACCCCAACGTTTCTTAGCCTGTGCTGACTCGCTGACTTGATTTCACACTATAAAAAACCCTCCGAACAATAATTATTTTACGTCTAAAGGCCCGAGTGGGATTCGGGTGACGGAACTGTTCAAAAGGTCAACACAGTGCAAAGGCAGGCGGAAAAGTTCCGGCCACTTCAGTTAGGCGGTCTCCCGCCGCGAGAAGGGGTCAGGCGGTTCGAGGCCGAGGGCCTTCTCGACGAGATAGGCGGAAGCGGCGACGTGAGCGGAGAAGAGAAGGCAAAGGCCACAGGGGGGTGTCAGTACCGACGGCGGCGGCGGCCCGGACCCCGCGGAGACAGGGGTCTGCTTAACGAAGGCTTTCCGCTACGGCTCTTCGGACTCCTCCTCGACCTCCTCCTTCTGCTGCTCCTCCATGACTCGCGGCGTCCCGTCTCTCCCCGACCCTCCACACCCGTCCCTCACCCCCACACCCTAGGCGCACGACGCCTTAGACCTGCTTCCGCGGAGCGCCTCGGGCCTCTCCAGGATCGCCTCCGCAGAGGCCCTCCGCCCCACTCCGGGACGACCTTGGCCCAACACGGCCGCAGCCCCCCACTAGCGGCGTCGAAGCCGGGTATAGGTGCGGAGAAGGTGGTGTCGATCTACTTTGGGATCGCCTCTCTGACACCCCAGACTGTCTCTACAAGGGCCTCTCCCAGGCCAGGCGCCGACCTCGGTGAAAACTAGAGAGGGAGAAGCACCGAGTTTTTTACATGTCCATTCCCTGTTCCCGGTTCTGTGACCCTACACGGACCGCGCTAGCTCCACGGGACTTACTTCTGCCCGAAACCTTCGTCGTGTCGACCCAGCCTCCGGTGGATCTGGTGACTCACAGGAACCGAACCACGGTGGAATTGGAAGGAACCAGAACTAAAAGAGAAGACATTTCACTCCGAAGAATAGCCCACCCCCAGTAACACTCCTAGTCTAATACACTCTATTACACATTATTTTCGTCGTAACACTCTTGAGTCAAGTCTGAGAATAATTTGCATGTCGGGGGTCTTGACGGGGAGGACAAACACCGTCCTCATGCCACGTCCCCAACCCATCTTGTGCAAATAGTTTTTGCATCCACACACCTCCCACTCTCCAAACCAACGATCAAGCACGGACCCCTTCGACAGACAGAAACAGAGCGGCAGTGCGAGTACGAGGGACACGTCCAAAAGGTCCCGTCGGAACACCTAACCTTGGTGAAGGAAGTACTAGGACCAAGAAGGCCAGCAGAAACTTTGACTCTTCAACGTTTACCTCGTTGTCGTCGTCGACGTCGTTGCCGTCCACTCGGGTCTGGGACCCGAAAAACGGTCATCACCACTGTGTTCAAACAAATAAGGAGGTCGTGGACCCATCCCGTACACGGTACGTCCTAACCCTAGACCGGGTTCGGGAAACCCATGGACTCGTAACAAAAGCGTTGTAACAAAAGTATCTGAAACAGACGGGTCTATCCATACTACTTTTACTCTGGGAACCCAGACATGTTACGGAATGTGGGGAGGAAAAGAAAAGGTCTATGAAGATCCCGGATTATGTCCCGACAGTCCTCCTTACGGGCCCCGAGATGGAAGTGAAGGACCTTTTTAGATCTAACGATGACGATATAAACTGGACAGAACCACCCTTCTTCAAACTTTTAAGTCATCACAAACTTGACGACTAATAACCTAAAAAAAAAAAAAAAATTGAAACCGTGTAACGAGATATTTGGACCACCGCCCTTAATAGGGGTGTAACCGAGCACCTCTGAGGAGTGAACGTCGACACGGGAGGTGACAGGACTGAATAAAGAGAGGAGTTACGACTATGGTCTCACGTCGTTGCGTCTGCCAATGAGGTCGAGACCGGTAGGTGGGGGGAGTGATTTAATGAGGACCACCTTCTAGAGTGATAAGGCAACGACCCCACCCTTGACTAACGGCACCTCTTCCTACACGAGGACTGGCAATTACCTTACCTCTACAACCCCTCCCTACACGTGTGTTCTATTTTATGTTTTACGTAATTAATGTCGAGACGACGTTTCGTCGGTGACACTTAAAGACACATACAACCTTTCCTACCTCCCTCCCGACCGTCGAAGTCGGTGTTCTACCCCTGACCTCCTGTCTCGTCCTCGAGTAAAGGAGGTTATAAAACCGACAATCTGAACACACATATACACAGATTTTCCTTTTCAGTCACGAGTGTAAAACATAAATTTATAATTTTTTTTTTCTAAGGTTGTTTTTTTACAGAAGGTTCACGAACACTATGTATGGACCTTCAATGACCCTGGTAAAATCGTCCTGTTTCGTCGACGGGGAGTACAAAAGAGAGTGGATTCGGTCGTCGTGGTAAATTATGACTGAGGTATTCCGGTTTTTCCATTTTTTAAGGAGAAACAGGTTCTTGGAGAGCTCAAGGTCGTTAGTGAAAGCCCAGACGGTTGTCTCCTATCCCAGGTGCATGAACGTCAGTAAAGTCAGTGATCCAGCACAAACTGAGAAACGCTGGGGTACTTGACATCGGACGGTCCGAGGAGATAGGTACCGTAAAGGGTCCTTTCTTATGACCTCACCCAACGGTCCTAGAAGGACTGGGTCCCTAGCATTGACGTGACTGTCCGTGTAAGAACTGGTGACTCGGTGGACCGCTTAAGAGATCACCAAGTGGTCAATGTTGAGACGTGGACGTGACGTCCAAACTAGGGACCAGTCCTTTGGTTCTAAGGTGTACCGGTACGTCGTTCAGGTCTTTTTCTTTGTCAATATTTCCTGAACATTTCTTACTGTCATAACTAAAGATCAGACCCTTATCCTTCCATCGTTCATGTCGAACCCAAACAAGAAAAAATTTTTTATGTTAACTGGGAACTTTTTATTTCCCAACCCCCCTGATTGGGAGGTACGTCAGTTCAGACGCGTAAAGAAAAAAGTGACCGGGACACACACAGACGTCAAGTTGGTGTCCAACACCATGACACCATCAGTAACTTTTTTAAAGTACATATCAGTTGGGTGTATCAAGTTTGGACACGACAAACTCCTGGTTGATATTAACGACTACTCGAGAATTATCACTTAGGTCGACATCGGGACAGAAACTTTAGACATCGAAAAAGTGAATTATATGTAAAAATAACCGTAACACGATCATTGTTATGATTCGGAAAGTACACCCGACGACCTTGGCATAATATGTTAAATCCTCCACCATCATAAGAGTAAAACGTCTTCTTTTGTCAGGGTCTTTCCAATTTACTAGACGAGGTCCGACTTGTCTTTTACGGACTAGACTTAAGTTTAGATCTGTCGGGGTGAATCTTAGGACGTTACATGAACTACGACCCCAGGGGGTCCGGGAGAACTTTATGTACTAGATGAACAATTAATCCCTTTTTATATACTGAACAGTCATTTCTTTTGAACATGAATCTACTTCCGATCCCAAGAAGTATAACACCTCGGATCAAAAAATTCAATTTGACTCTTTACAGAATCTAAAGAAAACTTAGTTCAGCATGAACCACTTAGAACAGACCTAAAAACTTCACTTTCCAAACTGGTTTCGTGTCATACAGAGACTTTCTCCTGAATCTCGTCAACACTTACGGAAAATTTTGATTTCAAGTGTAAACTTTTACATGTACCAATGTCCTAAGTCTGTACTTTAAATACATACCTCAAAAGGTAAAAATTATAGACCAATTTGTTTTATGTAGAAAACATTTGTTTGGGTCGTGTTCCGGTTGTTTTTCCTTATTTTCGTTCTTTTTTGTTTTTCGGATCCCAACGGGGAATGACCCGTAGTCGCAGCCCGGACGGGTGAAGGAATTTCCTTCACCCCGAAAGACGGGAACCCGTAGTCGTATCCAGGGAGAAGGATTCGTGGTCTTAACCTATACTTGTCTCCTTGGTCGGGACTTTACCAATTCGCAGAAACGTATAGGGTAACCGAATACCGGAGGTTCACGTGCTCCTGAGGAAACTTCACGACAGACGTGCCCGGGTTCGTCTGACCACCGCTCAAGAGAGGAGGAGGGTCCTTTACCGAATGTAGTGACTGTCACGGGTACCTGGGTTCAAGGACGAACACTGTCGTTCCAACCGACATTGAAGACCGACCACCACCAACCTTACAGTAACACGTCCCCACTGCTCGAGGGACACCACGGTTCGTCCAGACCACATCTTTTACCCCGTCTTCTGTGACGCCGGTGAACGACTCTCCCACTTTGCGTTATCGACGAACCACCGGAGACAATGAGTCGCAATTTTTTGACCGGAACACCCTAACTTCTATGTACACGTCTTTTTCACGACCACATTTGTACGTGAGGTCAGTCACCCCTCTTTCGGAGTCGAAGCAGGGTAATTCGAACGAGTCCGACCTGTACGTTCGGGGTCCGACCGAGACGACGACCTCTCCTCAGACCGGTCACCCCGTCGAGAGTGGACGGTTCTGGTGACTAGACACTTCCCGACTTGTCCGGTGGAGACGGATGGGGGACGGAACTCTGGTGGTGCCGGGGAAACCACTGTCCGCCACATCAGATTGTGAAAAGGAAGACAAAAGGTTTCAATGGTCCTCTTTTCACCGGATATCGATAAATTTCTCCACCCCCCCCCAGTTAAGAGTCAACTAGACATTTCCTCTGAGGTCTCTCTACTGTTTGGGTCCAGGATTCGTCTTACGTGTATAGACGGGTTGCACTCCCGAGACGAAGACCAGTGGTCTCACTGAGGTTCGGATTCTGAAGATGATTAAACTCGACGAGGTTTAGAGACTCCCGAATCGAAGTGTTATGAAGGGAACGGGTTACGACAGAGTTTGATCATCTTAAACTACCACTTCCGTCAGAATGAACAAAGGCTAGAACGGCCCCGTCCAGTCGACCCTTTTGACGGGAAACCGGACAGAACACAGGGGTTTGGAGGATTGGTCACGGCACTTCACCGTCCCTGGTTCGACCTCACTCCGTCTGTCCGACAGGTACGGACAGGGGTCGGACCGAAACCGGTGTAAGAGAATCCATAGATCGAGTGGGACAGTACAATCTTATAACGTCCTAAGTTGGTGGGCCGTACCTTATAATTCTCTTGAAAAAGTAATAGTCTGAAGTTCCTACCGGTATTTGGTGAGAATTTTTGCCCCAGTCCCACCGTAACTCCCGACCTCTACCGTACGACTCGCCGACGACGTCGAGACCTCTACCAAAGGACTCTCCGGAAAGACGGGACTCCGGAAGTTCGGTCAGGGTACCCGAAACAGACCTGACACAAGTCTGAGTGACCGACGGTCCCTTCCCCTGCCCCTCCGTCGCAGGGGGCCCCCAGTCTCGTCGTCACTTGAGGTTGTCTCGGAGACGGTTCGGGAGTGTCTTTGGTCCTCTTCGTCGACTCTGGGTGGAAGGAAAGAGGAGAGATTTTATTTTGGTTCCAGAGGTGTCGAGTGGGATTCGTGTGTCTCGAGGACGAAAGGAAAAGGTCCTCGTTCATTGCGACCAACCAGGAAGATTGTCAGGTGTACAGACAGGATAACGTGACAGTTTAGTCTCCCCTTTTTTTTGGGCTACTCTACAAACCCCTTCACCGTTCCCGTCTGGGTGCCATCTCCGGCGTCGTGTCGTGCCTCCTAAAGTCCTCCGACTCCACCGTCCTCCGACCGACCCCGACGTAGTGTGTAGTCGGGAGGTTGAGACTACCCGGAGGTGGAGAAGACCATGGTGGTCGTCCTCAAGTGTCAAGAAAGGAGCGTTTACTACAAAATCTTTAAAGGATGTCCTTTTTTTCCCATGTAGTTTCTCTTTTACTTTACGATCATTTTGACGTTTACGGTCAGAACCCCGGTGTACAAGTGACGGTCCGTCATTGGAACAACAAATATGGGACCGTCAGGACTTGTGTCAGATCAGTAGAACAAGAACCTCGTGAGGTGCAAACCAATGGAGAGTTAGAAAGGTCAATTTAGAGGTTAGACTTGAAAACGAGTAGGAGTATATAATGACGGTTGTCATCGGTGAAGACACTCCTTCTCTCGGGGTTCATAAGAATTCTTGAAGATTAAAATTTTTTTTTTTTTTTTTTTTCTTTTCCAAGGAAGAAACCAGGATTCTTTTAAATCGGGAGACACCGGGTTTACAGACAGAAGGAAAGAGACTTGACCGTCGATATGACAGTGTTGACAGATTCAACCTCTTACAATGTTCCCGTCAGGGTGGTTTGGTCTTTCGGTCGTAGGTTCCATTACCGTGAAGAGATGGTCCCCTGAATTGTAGGAGACCCCGGTACCTTCTAAGTCCAGAAAATTTAGATTCTGGGACACTAAGATTCATTGTTGTCCCTCTCCTAGGTGTCTCGATCCTTAAAGTGTGAACGGAACAGTTTGTGAGTTTCCATTCAAGTTGGACGGTGATGTGGTCGGTGTGTCCATGGACTCGAGTGAGAACGGAGGTTAGGTAAGCCCGTAGAAGTCAAACCTCAGCTCCAACATCATCCGTGGAGGGTGGAGAGCTTGTGTCTAGGTCACGACGGAAAACTCACCGTCGAAGTCCCCTGGGGTCGTGTCCGACCTCCCGTCCAAGTATTACTTCGGGTATTGCAAACACTCTCGTTACCGCGGTTGTAGGGACGTCTTGTCTTTGTCTCAGTCCGAGGTGCCACAGTCGGTCGAGGGGTCCTAAGGGACCGACATTGGGGTGGTGACCGAAGGAAAGGTCGACTCACAGTCTAGGGAAGTTCAGTTCGGACCAAGCTAATGGACGCGAACAGGGTGGTTTGTCGAAGTATCGGAAACCAGACTTCACGACGGTATTACTGCAAGTGTAGCATCAAGGGTAAAGGGTCGTACGAGAAGAACACCCCCCAGTGGTACCACAAACCGCTATCGGACGTTTACGCTGTCCTCCCTTCGACTCTACCCGACCGGTCGGGTTCGGGAGGACCGGGGTGTGACCGTCCCTGTCTTCTGTGAGATGTGGTGACGGGGACCTTCGGACAACGGCAGACGATTTCAATCACATTGGTCGAAAAATGATTTCATAAAACATCAGACCCGAGGACGACAGATCCCTAAATAGAAAGAAAACTGCGTTTTGTCATTAAGTCGTCACCACCGTGGATAGACGGACGATGAATCTTTCACGCAGATATCACTTAAGTTACCTATATTTCTTTTTAGAGAGTAAATACTTTAGGGGTCTGAAGGGAAAAGACTTTAGAAGAAACGACTAGAGGGACGAAACTATGTCGGAAAAAACATTGTAATCTTTTATCCTAAACTATAAAACTAAACGTACCCATCATAGACAGTAATCAAAATAAAAAATGTTAAATTTACGAAAGATAAATTCCGGACGTATGAACCATTAATAATTAATAATTTATGAGTTTCCGGATGTGTGTCCATTGTAGTTACATACTTGACCCCGGTGTCCCTTTCGCTAATTTTTGTCATAATTTGACTTTACGTACTTGGTGGATTTCCATAAGGTTTATATGTGCACACACTTAATGACCTTAAACTTTCTTTTATGTGGTTGACTTTTTATGAAAATGGTGGTCTGTTCATTTTGAGTTGACGTCAGACCAAGCGAACGACCGAAATTCGGTAGAAACTCAGTCGGGAGAAATCGGTGAGGAGGTAGAAGTCTATTCCAGTCAAGACCTCCGTAAAGGCTGGAATAATTAAACGAAAGCGGCCGACGCGTCCGGTCCTGGACGTCTTTCCACCCCGTCGTGTGTAGAGTGGGGTTCCTCTGCAGCACTCAGGGAGTCCTTATGTCCACCTCTTACCGGTAGATCCTCCGACGATTGACGGTAGAGGTCTTCTCTTAGTCTAGAACGTCAGTTGAGATTTTTAAATTCTCTAGAATCTGAGATGTGTGTCGTTGGTATGACCATAAAAAGGTTGTATGAGAACGGCGACGAATTTGGGAGATTCCGCGGGTTTCGTGAATTTATGCTAGATTTACTGGAACCGTCCAGACATTCTGGGAATCCTAAGACGACTGGAGTAGTGATGGAGGGTCGTGTTTCTGGAAGACAGACGATGGACCTGTGTGTTCGAGAGAGAACTCCCGGAGGCGTGAGTGACAGAGGCTACAGACCTTACGAGAAGGGGATGTAGAGGTGAGCCGGACGAGGAGTAGTACACCCAGAGTTCGCAATGACGGGATCTCTGGAAAAGAGTGGCCGGTTGGAATTGAAAGAGGGTCAGTAAAGGAGAATGTAGGTGGACGAGGTTAAATTAATGTCGGGTCCAATGATGGTCTGCAAAAGACTGAACGGACACCCGATTATTCTCCTTTCCGGTCGGTTCAGGGAACCGAACCCAGATTTTACATCGAACTATCCTATTTCCGAGAGTCACGTAAGAACTCGTGAATCTAATTTACTCTTTCGGATACCTTCTTTCGGATAGAGTTCTATATAGCTCAACGAAAGAAAGTGGTTGAAAAGTTGTCGCAGAGCTGGGGAAGTCACTTCAGAGGTCGGTCATCTACGTGCTTCCAAGGTCACCTCTTTGACGGTTCAGAAGGTGGAGAAAACGGTGGATTGAGCGATGGTCCGAACTGGGAATCACGACAGGGGAGTCACACAAGGGTTCCTGGTGTCTTCCACGAGTCATGTCATCGACTTACTTAGTGCCTTTGTCCAATGGGGATTTTACGGTTATAAATGGAACTCAGAGGTCCTCTGTCGCCAACCCCACCCCAAACCCCTCCACCCAATCATTTTCCAAAGTCAAAGGTTTGTAGGAACTGACGTCAAAAAACTTCACGTAGAAACTCCTGATCTCAAAGGTTCCCACAGAAGGGGAACAGGATGTAGAAGATAGAGTCTAAGTTTGGGAACGGACAGATAAGGAGGAGAGAGGGGGATTGACCTCCGGGGAATAGAGTGTGGACCTATAAAACTTTGTCCAAGGATTTAACTGGAGGCACGAAGGTTTGTGAGGAAGGTGGATGAGTCGGACATACAAGGACGGTGTAAGTGGTTTCACAGTAAAGTCAATGAATGCATTCTCGACGACTACCTCGGTTGGCGGAGCAACCGGTTGAGGCCGGGAGCGTCGGATGAACTACACGACAAAGGGAAAGTGACCCGAATCACATGAAATCCATGGTACTGGCACACCGGAGAAAAGAAATCGGATCAGGAACAAGGTTCGATTTAGGATTTCGAAAAAGTTCAAGGTGGATTGTGGGTCGGAAAAGGTACTTTGGGAAGAACTGAGGTTACATCATCCTTTTTTCTCTCACTAGATTCCTGGTGTGTATAAACTCAAGTGTAGGTTCGTCGTAGTCATAGTTAAAACTCTAAATTAGAGGTGCGGACAATCGAATGGACATTTGTACCCTTGATAAGGATAGAATATCCTGGTGACTTCTTAAGTCAATAAAGTGTGAACAGGTTACTTTGTCGTCTACCTCCTCACCGATTTATTTATTTACGGGTTTCACTTCTCCACTGACATAGAGAGTATCGACCCGTGATCGTTGACTTATTGGTACACAAACGGTTTGGTTAGTTATATCCTTTCCGGTTCTTACCAAAGGTAGAGTTAGGATCTCCTCTCCAGTAAACTGATTCACCTTAGGTCCCTGAAGGGACCACCAGGTCACCAAGTCTGAGACACGAAGAACACGTCCTCGTGCCCAAGTTGGGGACCGACCCTTTGATTCGACGGTGTCCGACCCACGTTGGTTGTTCTTTTTTTTCTATTTTTTAAAAAACTTCTTCACCCGAGATAGGTAACACGGGTAATTTGGTCGTGAACAAAAATGAAATTGTTATTAGTCCACGGGTGACATAATCGATGAAAATTCTCTAAATAGTGCATTAGGAAGGTTGTTAGAACTCTAATTGGGACGTCACATTTGTTCCTTCGACTCCATGTCTCCAGTCCCACCGAACTTGTCAGTATATGTCGATCATTCATCGTCTCGATCCTTAAGTGGAGATTTGGATTTCGATGTGAGTTGGCAAAGGACCTATGGAGTTATGTCGAGGGCGACTTAGGGTACCCTTAGGATGACAGAGTCACCTTACAAAAGAACTCTAAGGCGTCGCTAGAGGACAATTTCTGACAGAATTATTAAAGGTGTCTCTAAGACTTGATATGTGATCGGAGAGTAAAAACAGTGGTTCCGTCTGTATTCTCGGGACTCTGCACTTCAGTAGGAGTTCACTCTTCTACCCAAGGTCAAAGGGGGACTACAGACGTAGGAGTCAATTCCGAGACCAGGAGAGGACACCAATGGTGACACAAACAGATTCCACTACAAAGTCCAAAGTTACTTTTCCTCTACACCTTTGTAAAGTAGTTCTAAGGAAAAGAGAGTTAAAAAAGGAAAAATAGTCAAGACTTCTCCACACTGGAATCTTTTATACCGAGCCCTGGAGGATTGCACAAAAATTTAAAAATTTATGTATTTTCGTGTCTGATGTCCCGGTCCGTGTGGCTTCCCAAGATATCCACCACCGCTACTCCTCCTCAGACGGACCGGGAACCTATTCTTTTAAATTTAGAGATCTCCAATTGTGAGTTGTTGTGCAAAAGAGTCAAATGTTGGTGGTATGGAAATTACACCGAGGAGGGAAACTTACACACGAGTCCCTGAAAAATTACCCCCCATCTTCCCGAAGAGACACCGTCTCCTACAAGTGGCCGTAGACATTAGGGAATATCAAACTAGAAAAGAGGTTAAAGTCAACAAGTAGGAAAGGTTCGAGAGCGATACTGATGTCAGCACTGGTGATGGAAGTTTAGGACCTGACTCGGACAGTGTGGCCTGACAGAGACGGGACAAGGACGCAACGACAGTAATCGAGTCAGGAAAGGTTTAGGGATAAGTAAAGGTAAAGATGGTACTCAGTAGAGTATGGGTGTTGACGTGACTTTGAGGTGGGACGAAAACATAAAGAAGATGGACCGATCTTAAGTTGATGTTCCTGCTTGAAGGAGAGTTGTTTACCGTACTTAGTTTTTGAAAAGGGGTAAAGATGGTAAATAGTTGTAGAAGTTTTGTCGTGTCTTGAATCTTAGACCCTTAAATTTTAATAGATCAATTGTAATGACAGTTGTAATGAGAAAAGACAATTCTAGGTTTGTCTAATAGAAAAAGGGAAATTTGACGAGATTTAAGGTTTCAAGATTAAGTGAATTTAGATAAGAGTTCGACCCAGTTACATGTCAAGACTCGACATAATGAAGAGACACCGATTCAGAAGAAGTCGAACGAAAGAAATGTCGTGACTCACCACGGACCGTGTGACGTCCGTCGATCATTTACAAACGAATTTTTTAAGGTAGGAGAGAGGGAGTGGAGAAGAGGGGGAAAAAAAAGGGGAGACTAAGGAAAGTGTGAAGAAACAAAGAGACATAAGTGTGTCTTAGAAGGGTATAATTTATGAGACATGTCTTACGGTGGAGAGCTCACCATCCCATGTTTATAAGAGTATAAATGTACCTGTAAATGTAGTACGACTGTCCATTGACTTGTTACGTCATGTTGAACGATTTCGAAGTTTTCGGTCCTTGTCTTGAAACCAAGATACACTCAAATCATTTATAAATCGTAAGAAAGTTAGCCCCTTTTGTGTCGACTTTCTCAGGACTATAATAGGTACTTGTCGAATATTAGTGTCAGGTGTAGAAGTCTGGGTCCGGGTTGAAGGATCTTCCTACTCGTCGATGACTGTTATATTAACGAGACTGTGGGGAAGGGTTATAAGTCCTTCCTCGTCCCGTCAATCCTTTCGTCCAGGAGGTAAGTGTTTCGAACCCAGGTTTAGGACGCTAATTATCAGAGACAAGGGAGTAGACTTTTTTAGTCTTCATTGTCCTAGATGGAACATTCTACCCACAGTCCTCACTCCATTGTGTTCCTTTCGTGAGTCTTGTCACGAGACGTGCCTCACTCACGAGTAGACGCAATCACTAATAGTAGTACAACCGGACCCGGTTTAAATAGCGTCACTTTTTGAAGACTTACCCGTGTGTCTTAGAACATGAGCTGAAAACGATCAACTCACTTTGACCTATTTAACGAATTCCACTTAAGACCAAAGGATCCTAGTGAGGATTAGTCCAACATTCTAACAGTCTTAAGTTTCATGATTCGTGTAGACTCGTGAGTCCCAGAAAAGGAAGAGGGATCAGAAGTTAATCCTTTATTAAACGTTTATAAGTCAGTCCTCATTTCTACATAATTACCGACCGGTTTACCTTCGTCAGATTTCCTGACCGGAGGTTGTTAGACTCTGTTTAGTAGAGTAGAGGGTCCCGGGATAAAGGACTTCTCTCAAGTAAGATGAACGGTCCATTACCGATACTACGTTTCCTGTGTTACGGACGATTCCGTAATGATACCAATAATGACTGGAACCTTTTATTAATGGGAGTAATATTGAAACAGTCGTGTTGTTCTAATTGTAAGAAAATTTTCTCCCGGATACCAAGAAAATCCCATTTTCCAGGTATGGATACGAAGTTTTTAGTGGGGTCTATCCAACGAGAGTTGACATTAAGTCCGGGAGGACCCTGGTATTAAAGTAGAGACTTACCTCAGTCTCTTCCTAGAAGACATTGACGGTTGTACGTGGCGAACTTCTTAAGGACTCGAAAGGGGCGTGAACTCTTGATTCGTCCTATTGAGAAATCTTCGACCTCATCACTCTGTCCGAGTGACGGTTTCAACGATACCTGATGTCTGTACGACGAGTAGGTCTGTGACGACTTGGTAAAGAGTTTGAGAAACTCTCTTTTTAAAATTTTGTAGTTTCGACTCTCTTTTTTCGACTTGAAGATAGTTGGACAGACCATCGTGAAACGTTTCATCTATTCGTTCCGGTAGACCTTACTTCATCTTTCCCCTCCCCTGGATCTCAGTCGAAGTTTAATATCGAAACGATGAAGTTTCGACAAACCTGTAATGAACTGGAAAGGAAGAGAAAGAAATAGTCATTTTATCTCTGTCATTTACCTGATTCTCTCGATTTGTTTTGTGGTATATTTTTCGTGGTTCCGGTCGTGTACCGAAGTATCTCTTCGACTCACAACACGTTCTTGAAAGAATACCTTGGGTGTTGTAAAGTTGAGACTACTGTCCACTGACTCACACATGGATAGACCAAGGGGAAGATCCGAGAATTTTGAGGACCTCCCGTCCTGAACTCGTCGTGATTGTAGTGTCACCAGTTGTCGTGTCGTTGTTTGGACCTAAATTGGAACCGAACGAAGTAAAGAACAATACAATGGAACCCGTTTAATGACTTGAAGAGACTCGGGACAGAAATAGGTGTTTGACCTTTATTGATGTGTAAGGTTACCTGACATCTCCCCTAGGGAACTCTATTGTGGTGACTCCGAGAATCGTGACTGGGATCGGGTGACCTCCACGAGTCATTTACCAGGACTAAGAGGAAGGGTAAGGACACAGGGAATGTGGACGATTGTCGTAGATCGATTATTCGGCAATCAAACTTCCAAATACGTCGTCTCTTCAACGGGGTACGTGTCTTTAAGTCTTTCTCGTTTTTGATATACATATTTCTGGGGTTGCTCTTCCCCTCAAAGGATGGAGACCTTTTAGAGAACGTCGCAAAGGGCCCACTTCCGTAACGACAGGACCTTCTGCAATAACTCCCGCACGTCTCGTGTCTCGAGGGACGCGACAAAGAGTACCATCTAAACACCCCCACGACGGACCCCGTCGAGGTTACTAAGTCTAAACTGGAACAGAGGAAAGGTACCGTGCGTTGAGTACAAAAAGGAAAATCCAAGGTCTCTCCCGATTTTTGTGGGGTGGGAAGGGAGGGCTCCTCCTTACATTCGAAGAGTCAGAAAACTCTTAAGGACTCCAGGTGGAATGAAAGACCACAGGTACTAAATACGAAACAGTGCCCTCTTCTTTTGCAACCTGAGTTTTCCTTTTTATTAGGGGGAGAAGAGTTGTTTTTCTATTGAAAACCTAATCGCATAAAGTGGCGGTGACAGTTTCACGTTTTCAAAATTTTTTGGTACATTTTAGTTTCTGGAACAAAAGGAAGAAGGTGGGGGAGGTTTTTTTGGGTTGCTAAAAGAACAACATAAAAGAGAGACGTTTACGGTTGGTCCGGAGTTCCGTTCTGCTGGCTTACCTTAGCCAGTGTAGCGAGGAAAAGAAGGTAAAGAAACCTTGGTGCTTCGGTGACCGAGTCCTCTGTTCCGGATTCGCCGCCTATTTTGCGTTTAAAGCTCGTCGATTGCTCCCGACCGACCGCACCCAAGCGCCCGGGACGACGCCGGAGCCCCCTCCGAGAGGTAGGAGAGCCCACGCCGCCCTGGAGCTCTCCGGCTCCGCCTGCGTCGAGGAAGCCTTTCGCGCTTGAGAGTGGGAGAGCCGCGCCGGGATGTCTCTTCTGTTGAGGACAGTCGAGGCCGCCACCACGCCCGGTGGCGCCTCCTGGCCCGACGGGGCCCTTCGCCGCGCCGCCCAGGGCGGGGCCGGGGTCGGGGTCCCTTCCAGGAAGCGCCGCTGCGCGTCCGGTCAGTCCCCACCCCGGCCTGTCGAGCGGAGCGAGAGCCCCCGGACCCGGGTGGGTCGAGCGTCGGGGGTGGGGTTGGAGGGGCGGGCAGTGCACTCACGTTTTTGGCTCGGCGGGAGGGCGGCGAGGGGATTGGGGCCAGGGGCGCGGCGGGCCTGTCGGACGGCGGCGCGACGGCGAGCGGGAGAGTGACGACGCCCGTCGGTGGACCTCGACGCCCGGCGGTGGACCCGGCGCGAGGCCCGCCCGCCCGTCCGCTCGCGTGCGTGGACTCCGGCTGCAGTCGCCAGGGGCGGGCCGCGCACGAGGCCTTTGCGGGAGGACGCGGCAAAGGGGCGAGGGCGGGCGGCGCCGCAGTGCAGACTGCAGTCGCACTGCAGTCGCCGCGGCCGAAGCCCCGCGCCGCCGCCAAGGCAATTGTCCCACGTCCGACGAAACCCAGAGGATCCCCACGCCCAAATCCTCAAGCCTACGGCGCCGTCGTCGCCGGCGCCGCGGCGATCGAGAGGCATCCTTCTCGATTCATGGCCTAAGGAGTCGAGACAAGGAAGGCCCCGACCCGACCGGTCCGCCGGGCCGCTCAGGGTAGGGCCACGGACAAGGCGGGAAGCGAAGGGGTAGAGAGGGGACCCGCAGCCGAGGCAAGGTCCCGCCGCTGGGCCGGGCGCCGACGTGAAATCGCCGAGAAGGGTGGGCAGGCGAAAGAGACTGGCCTGAAAACCCCGACTCACAAACGCGCTTGGGCCTGATCAGAAGGGACGCGGCTGGCAAAATACAAATAGATCGTGCGGCAAATGGTCCAATAAAGTATCGTGAAATGACTGCGCCAGCCCGCGTCTAAAAGAACCAATTACCCGGGCTGGCGGCAGGGAAAAGTCCTCGAGGACGCACGATTCAAGGAACGACGCTCGGCTCAAACTTTACCACATGTCGGGATAAAGTCAACGAACCACGGCTTAAAGCCGAACGATGAGTGTCTGGCGGCAGGAAAACGGAAGTCCAAGGGCAGACCAGGTACCACCGCCGGTATCTCAAAAGGAGACTTAAAAGAGATCCAGATAGAACTCTCGTCACACACACAGTCCTTCTACTTAAGTCAGAGCGTACTTAGAGGCGGGGGGCGAAAACAGAAAAGGAAAACTTAAAAACAAGTCTTTCAAGCTTTTTGTTATTTTTTATTGCTAAGACAGTAAAGAAATAGACGAAGTTGTCTTGAGTGACAATTTCAAGTTAACTCATTTAAACTTTTAGATTAACTCAATAATTTATTGAGTCCATAGACCGTCGTGGGGTCGATTATTTATCTTTCCCCGAGGACCTTCAACACGTTTTGCCTTCCAAAAATTATCTTCTTTCACCTAACATAGCGACCTTCCCGTTTAGCGGAATATCCTTCCGTTCCCAAAATAGTCCGTCTAATCGAGTCATCACCAATTTCTATGATGAGGACTATCTCCGACTTTGACGTTAAATCCACAATTTAGAACCGACCCGAAATGTGTTCATTATAGAAGGGTCTACCAAACCACCATTTTTCAGACGGAGGTCTAAAACCTCCGTGAGGTCTAAACGTGAGGTCTCGTTCTCTCCGTTCTCCAGACCCACAACTCGAGACCCGGCCCTTCTAAGGGACCTCATTCTTTACCGTTGGGTGAGGTCATAAGAACGGACCTTTAAAAGCACCTGTCCTGGGACCACCCGATGCCAAGTATCCCAGCGTTTCTCTACACTGACTCGTACGTGGTTGTCCACTGACGTGTCTGACCGTGAATCGTCCAACACACGGACGGACACACCGACCCTCAGGAGACGGGACTAACTGTGTTGAAAACTTAAAAAATATTAAACATTCGGTGGATTCCTAATTTCAATATAAACGTTTTCTAAACAATGACTCCGAACGTACGTAACAAGATTTACGAAATGAATATAATCGACTAAATGACACTTGATCGGACAATTCAAGTATGAAGAACACGACTGTCGACTTCGTGTCTAATTAAACAAACTCCAGTGTATCGATCATTCTTCACCTGGATCCTAAACTTGGATCCAAGATTGGACAGAAGTCTTTTTCCCACATTTGCACTATTCCTTAAGGAAGAGATTTTACATTAAAGTCTAAGAATTTCTTCATGGAAGAGCCTGAAGGGACCACTAGGTTACCAATTCTTAAACCGAACGTTACGTCCCCTGTGGTCAAGCTAGGGACCAGACCCTTCTAGGTTGCACGGCGTCCCGTCTATACAGGCACTCAACGTCGATGACGTCGACCACGAGGTGTAGTTCTCTTCGGTTCCGTTACCCTTCGGACTCGCGACGTTGATCTCTTTCGGGCTCTCGTCGTTACTTCTGTCGTGTCGGTGTTTATTTAGTTGTTTGTTTTTTTCTAGTTTTTTTAAAAAAATTCTAAAGAATTTTTTTTTTTTTTTCTTCATTGCAGAGACTATTGTATATATAAAAAAGACCCATTTCGGGACATCACTCTTCCCGTAAAAAAAATTGCGGATGGTAGTCCACATTCGTGTAAGACTTGAACTTGAGGAAGACCTTCTCGGTCACCCATTCTCAGATTTATAGTTATAATAAGATCTTATATTACGGTATTAACCGAGAAGACTGTTTGACTCTAAAATTATAAAAATAGATTACCTCTATATACATCCTATTACCACTCGTTAAAGAGGTCTTCTTTTTTTGACTTGATAATAGTTTTGGAAACCTCAACCTACTGAAAAACAAGGTCTAAAGGTCGACATAAACATGTTTAAACCGACGTTTGTCCTTGTTCTTCAACAGCGAATTGAGTTCATCTAGGAACCTTGACTTCCGAGAAACCTTGAGACGGAGAACGAGTGATTTGAAACAAAAGTCTGGGGATTTGGACCGATACAATAGAAGAGTTGAGTTTACCGACGAGAACGAACGAACGACGGACCCTGCTCACCGGCACCGGTCATAACAATCTCAAACTGATTAGGGATTGAAGTTCGAGAAGTCAGAAACCTTCTTAAGTTCTGTCATCTTGACCACCACAATCACAAAACCCAACCCCAAAAGGTGTCGACTACTGTGACTTCTTAGAGGGTATCCTTCGATGGAATCGTCTCTGATCTCAAAGCGGAAAGTCAAATGTTTGCACCACTCCATGAAAACCGAAGACAAACTCGACCAACGGAGTAAAACCAGCACATTAACGAAAGAGGCGTCTCTGTTACTTACCCCTTAAGAGGGATTCCAGTCGCAAATTAATTAACGGCGCGAGACCGACGATATCATGAGGTCCGTAGCTAGGATAATTTTAACGGACCTCTAACGGTCGTCCAACTTTTAGGCAGAAGACACTGTCGGTCCTCAGTAACTCAACTCACCCTCCACGGAACGCGTCAAATGTTGGAGGCACCCGCCACCGGGCTCCGCGCCCTGCATAGGCTTCTGACCTAACCCGGAAAGGGGACAGATAGTAGCCTTCCGAGGGGCGGGGGCTGTTAGAACGACGTCCTAAACCTTCGACTCGTGGCGGAGACTTTTGATCCCCTCACTGCCCGCCATTCCCATTTGAGCCACACATAAAGAGAAGAATAACCAACCGACTACACAGTCAGCATGAAGCGAGACGAGGGTAACCGCCCTTCCGAGGTCCGGCCATCGCACCTGTGACACGACGGGTGAACTTTCGATGCTAGTTCCGCGCACTGCAGGGTCTGAAAACAACAACCCGAAACCCGGAGTAATTAATAAGTAATCCATGAACTTGCTCGACATCGCTAACCACCGGCTCTCCCGGCCACCTAACAAAGAATCGATCTCTATGCACAGTGAGAGATGCGCCGCCCTCTTCAAAGCGTATTTAATAAGACTATTCCAAACCCCCGCACCGGCGCGTATCTAATCCGTTTATTCGACTCCTCCCTCCCCTCCGGCCGATGCTTAATCGGATTCAATAATTTCTACCGCCGCCTCGCCTCAGCGAGGGGCTACCTCAGCGGCCAGGGCCGGAGATACAAGCGGGGGCTCGGGTCGAGAGGCCCCCGCCGGTCTCGGCGCCGCCGACGGCGGGCCGAGGTACCGCCGAAGCTGAGCCTGACGTCGCTCCTGCCGCTCCGCGAGTTGCCGCTTGGCCTCGACCTGGAGTGGTCGTTCCATCCGGGGCCCGCGGCCGCCGACTCCCCTGGCCCGTGACTCCCCCTTGGCCCGCCACCCGGCTCGGCAGAGACCCCGCTGCCGCCCCCGCCCTCCCCGCCTCGGGCGGGTGGACATTCACGCCCTGCGCGCCGCCCGAGCGCCCGCTCCCCGCCGAGGCCGACGGGCGCCCGTGGCGGCAGGAAGAGACCACCGCGGGTGGGCCGGAGGGGCGGCAGCCCGAGGGCGGCTCTAGTGTTGGGGAGCCGAGGCGGTGCACCTTGCGCCCGCGGGCTGCGGCCGTCGACGGGCGCGTCACCGCCAGGGGTGCGCCACGGCGGAGGGGCCCTCTAGCTCTCCCTGAGAGAGGCACCTGACAGGTGCCGTCGGCTCCCAGCTTCCACCGAGACCGTTCCGCTCGCGCCCTCCTAGACCATCAGGCTCCCCCTCAGCCCTCCGTCGACGCCGAGAAGGACCACAGCTCTTTCCGTTATAGTTCATCAGTGAGTTAGATCTTACAGAGGAAATCTTTAGGTGGGTTTTGTTTTCACTTTCTACCCGTACTGGGTATCAAAGCAGAAGACCCTTTCTTTGGAATAGAACATACTGACCTTATTACTTCCTGCAAAATCTAGCACAAAAGAATCGCAAACGTTTCCACCCGTCCTAAAATTCCCGAGTTGGAAGACGGACCGCAACCACCCCCGCCCCTATTTGTTAATTCATATTAAACCCTGACCGCAAAACTGCCAAGGATTGCAACGATTTCCTTTCTTACGGTCGAACCCTCAGCCTGACCCGACCCAAGGGAAAGGACGGGACGGTCAATTTTTCCGAGACACTGGAACCCTTTTACAGAATTGGAGAGTCACGAGGTCGAAGTAGTAGAATAAATCATGTTTATGCATCATTTTTACTCTTTGCATACATTCTTTAGATGATGTGACAGCCAATGAATGACGAGTCATTTACAAACTTCCCCTAACTTCCTTGACTACTAAGAGACACGTCTAATTTATCGTCGACTACGTTCTGTCGTGTGGGTAGGGTGGAGGATGGACAACAACCTATGAATTTTATCTCTACAAATTAATCAAAACTTTTGTAAACACTAAAAAATCAGACACCACTGTTTTGACGTGCTTTGAACTAGATTTGACCTCTCTTGAAAGAACTTTGGTTGTCGAGAGAGGGAGATCAGAGGTGACTCGTGAGGTGGAATCGTGTCCCAGGAGAGACCACGGAGATTACGGTATTACTCCGACCGGTCCAAGTTTCTCTCCTACTAGTCCCCTTCACATACTCCGTCACCCTGTGTTACGTCTTCTGGGTCGTGGATCCAAGTTTCATGTCCGAGACTACTCAGTTGAGTCCTTTAACAATTCTCTACGTGAATTGAGCCTTCGTCTACTTGCTCTACAGTCAAGTACCGGTTCCACGACTTCTTCGGACTTTTGTCACCCTTTACCGGTTCGTCTCAACGTTTGTCTAAATAAAGGACTGGTTGAATAAATAACAGGGTCCCATCCCTCCACACAGAAGCAGTACTTCGACTCCTTCAGGAAGAGTAATAAAATTTCTGCGATATACATTTAATTATAACTACTATAACTTTTTTTGACTACACTACTCTCTCTTCTCTACCCAATTTATCTGACTGAGGACTCCCTTTCCAATCTTCGACATTCACATATATGAACGATATCAATTTACACCCCTACCTGTATTCTGAGACTCTCGAAGGTTTCTCTCTCTCTTAATCACTCAACGCCATAGATCAAAGTAAATCCTTACTGACCCACCCCTTTTGACATTAATGGTGAATAACTCGACACCTCACCTACGAAATGTACAATAGAATAAACCAGAAATGTCACCGGAATCCTCCATCCATTATCATAGACGTAAAACATCTGATTTTTTTTACTCTGAGTCTCCAATTCAAGAAACAGGTTCCAGTGTATACTGTCAATCTCTTACCCTAAACTGTACGGACAACCATTTGTAGGAGGGGTTTATTCACCAACTATAAAATTATAATAACCTTCTTTAAGCGTTTTACTGTCACAACTATGGGTAGAATCTCCATTCCAACAAAACAACCATTTCTATTTACAACGTCGTCAAAAATGACGGCTAAGGATTTATTAGTTCTATCGGTTCCGTTCTACCTTGTCTTAAGAATACAACAATACCCTTGGTAACCGGAACCTACCTCTCGTACCGTCATATACTCTAGGGACAGGACACTCACCGTTCGACGTCCATCTTCTGGAACCGTACATCCACATTTCGTGACGAGTAATTAAAGATGGATGTTACGGTGTAACAGCCAGGGACACCCAGGACGGGGAGGACAATTCGTCGTCCTCCGTCCGACGAGTGTGGGAGAAAGACACCCAACCCCATGCTTGTATGAGTATTCCGGAACTCGGGTTTCCGATAAACTCCTCTCCGTTTCTCCGGTACTCTCCCGTCAGTTCGATCAAATCCAGTCCCGCGTCACCCCAAGTCAGTCCCAGAAACCGATAACTAGACGAAACCGACACCACGAGAAGATCAATTCACACCAGGATTCCGACAACCAAAGAGAAGATCGACCAAGATCACTCGGGATGTAGTCTCGTCATACTGTCGGATGAAGCCGTTTACACCCTCTCCTACCTGCTCCCTACGCCTCTCTGGTATATACAGTAACCCGTCCCTAGTCCACTCGTATCAAAAGGAAAGTGAAATAAAAATTTTTGTAATAAATCTCGTGTAAAAGGGAGAAAATAGTTGAAAAGAACAAGCACACAGAGTCAACGTCACTAAGAAATCACAGACGTCTTGACAAACCCTCTTACACTTTCATGTTGCACTATTACAATTAGGGGTGGAATCACCAGGATTACACGAATTGAAATTTCTAAGTGAAAGGTTCTCTTAAATGTCTTCGAAGCAAAGACGAAGGTCATGCGACGTAAACGTATTCCACACTACTTCGTGTCTCGTTCCTTTGAAGAACAGACTCTATTATCTCATTCAGTGTTAATCCAGATCTTAATGCAGAAGGGATCCATCAAGATCCAGAAGGGGAGGTTCAGACTAAATGGTCAGGGTAACGATGAACAACGCACGAATCGTCTCTTGGAGACACTATGAAGAACTACAGTCGTTCTTTTCCTGTAGGTCTTAAGAGAGAAGTCGTTCCGACGGAACGGGACCAGGTGTGACTGGTAAGTTACCCTTATCGACACTCTAGGATAGTGTATACATCCGAACAACGGTAAGACCTTCCCTGAACAATAACGGGAGGTTGGGAGAATAAGGTGAAATCCCCGGGTAACAAAATCTCAACGTAGGGGGACTGTCTTAGGGTCTAATATAGGACCCGAAGGGTGGGGGCCAGTAAGGATCAAATATGAGAGTTACGGTCCGGCCGAATGAGAATAGAAGTAAATCTGTAATAGAAACGATTTTACCGTCGACCCGAACAAATTGTCAATAGTCAAATCGGACATGATCTAGAACAGACAGCAGAAACGTTCAAATTCATCCGGAGGTACGTAGTAATTTCCTGATCAAGAAAAATGACTTACATCGAAAAATATTTCTGTCCATTATTAAGAAAATGTCACACTCAGATCCTACCATCTTTAGAGTTTTAGTCAAAACTTGACAAACTGTTTATAGATAATTCATAGGAAGATTCCAGAACTATGACAACGTTTTGTGACCTATGAATTTTAGACAGGAGACAGGACTCTTCCTTTCTACCATATATGTATTACTTGAAGTCATCTTTTGTCGTAAATCTTTACGACGTTTTAACTGTGTTCCTTCTTCCCAAACTAGAGGGTTATGACGAGACGGAAGGAAACTTTACAAAGAGAACAAATAGGAAAGGAAAGACAGAAACGACGGTGGAGGGGTCAAAGTCCACAATAGTGAGATTTCTTCCGTACCACTCTCTCTATCCGTTTCGTCCTCCAAGTACAGCTCTCTCTCTCTACCAGCCACAACAGTTCACAATGTCTCTGTCGTCCCTCTCAATCCAAGTCTTTTTCGGTAAGGTAAACCACTGATCCCCAAGTAACCATCGGAAAACTTTTCGGAAACACAGTGTAGACCGGACGCCATTATCCTACTTGGTAAGTTTCCAGTGAAGTTTGAATATTTTAACTTCTTTTGGTGTAGACCCAGTTGAGACTGTTCAGAACCCTGACAAACAACTTCTACGTCTAAGAATTTGGAGTCAACTCAAGCTGAGACACTGGGTACCTGCGATCGGTCGGTCCGTGGAGACAGGTAGTTTAAGAGGTCCGATCTTATGACCTCACCCACCGGTAAGGGATGAGGTCTCCTAGAAGGGTTGGGTCCCTAACTTGGACCCAGAGGACGTAACGTCCGCCTAAGAAATGTCAACCTCGGTGTCCCTTCGGGGCATTTCGGGGGTGACGAGGGAATAAGAAACTATACTTGAGAATCACTTGAAATGGTTTGGAACTACCGAGTGTCAATTAATTGGGAGGGTACCGTTTCGTATTCTTGTTTGTAAGTCATTGTACATACAATGTGTGGGTTCGTAATAGAACCGTAGATGGTTAACCTATGATAATCTAAGTAACACTGAGGAAGGACGACCTTAAGAAATCTCCATCTTTTTCTAACGTTGATCAATTTGTTCAAGTCGAAGTTTACCTTCTGACTTGATCTACGTTTCGCGGGTCCCCAGTTGAAGTAGTAACTGAAGCACACATAAACCACGAAGGGGAGACAAGTGACGAAGGAAGTAGACATTTTACCCCGATTACCATAGTGGTGGGGGTGGCGGTGGGTGGGGCGGGGGTCTCTTTAAACATATCTATTTAATCCAAAAATTTTTTAAGATTCGTCCCGTCTCCTAACACGAGAAATTTATATGTAAGAATTCTAACTATAATTTTCCTCCGTGGCACTAATCAATCAAGTTCAAGACATCAATCCGGTCCAAGATCTTGGACCGTCCAGACTCAAACGGAATACCCAAGAAAGGGAACGGAATTTTACCTCTATTATTATCTTAGATCGGGCACCATAGTACTACTCCTAATTGTGAACCGTATATCATTCGTGATATATTTACGAATCGATCATAATCATCAATTCAGTAAAAAATTTCCAAGGCCCAATATTAACTAAATGGTACTCTAGAGAAAGTTTGTCTTGGAACAAGTAAGGAGTTTATAATTTAGTACTGAAAGATTCTTGATCCATGATGTAATTTTCAAGTCCTTTACACCCTCCTCATAACATTGAAACACCGTCCCAGTCTCTTCCGAATTTTCAGAAAGATTTCCTCCTCGACGGGCTACTCACTTAAGATTTCCTACTCATCCTCAAAGGACCTACTCACCTCTGTCATCAATCACTCGGCTCTTTCGGTGTTCGTGTCTCCGTACCTCCGTAACACTAACACCTCATAAACCACCTAGTCTGCACTAAGTCATTTCACCCTTACTCCCACTCTAACCCTCACAGTCCTTCCCTCTGACCTGTCCATCAGTCCCGGGTCGAGACTTTCAGAAACTTACGGTATGGTTTCGCATATCTGAACATAGGATTTCCAAACCCCTGGGGGACGACGTACAACTCGTCCTCCCGCTCAGTCCTCCGTCCTGACTTTAGACTGATCGAAGGGTGCACCGAATTATACACCGGGAATCACTGACCTGGAGACTGAAAAGAAGAACCGAAAAAAAGGTGAGGATGGTTCACTCCTGTACGACCTCTTCCGACTACACTGACCCCCATAAAAGTCAGTGTCTTATGACCCTCGGGACCTACCTATCCACTGTGACAACTAACGGGGGACCACACTCTATCTTAGACTTTCGTAACGAAAAGTTACATTGTCTTCGTCTTTTCCGACCTATCTCAAACCCCTAGACCGGTCTTACCGTTCCGTCGGAGTCCTTGTCAAGGTTCGGGAAGAGATTAGGTCTTCTAAAGGTCTCGAGTCAACCGGTGCGTAAATTTTCGAGGAACTGGGTTGACGAGGGAGAAACAAGTAAACAAAATCGTAAAACGTCTGTAAACGCCTGAGTCATATTCTTTCCGTGGGGAGTACCTCACAGGTCCCTGTAAACTCTATGCCAGGAATGGGAGCTCTACGAACGTATATCACCCACTTCTGTGTAGGGTTTGTGATAGGCGCCATTTAAAGCGTTCCCTCGTCTCACCCATCCGAAAACCGTTCACCTCTACACGGCTAACCGAAAGGTCCCATCCTTTATGTACTCGTTTCCACATCTCGACCGTCTCACGTCTCTTGTCCCCCCTACCACTGACCCGGTAGACGTGACCTTGTCTTAAATCCTCCCCTCCTACCCCTTCCCCACCTCATTTACCACCTGTGGAGATTCCTTAATCTTGACCTGCGACGACCCGGACCCCTCGGGAAGGTTCCAAAACTGAGCTTTCACTGTTGCAGTCTCGACACGCAACAAATCCCTGAGCTCGAACACGTAGATACGTCCTACCCGGCCTCCTTTGTCTACCCTAAACAATTCTGGTCAATCCCTAGAACACTAAGTCCATTTACTCCCGGACTTAGTCCGACCACTGTAACCTGACCGTTTCTTTCCTCTCATCCTTGTTCCTTTCGATCTGAACCGTCCTGGTCTCACTACTCATAATTAGGACCCACTGACCTTCCTATCACCACAGTAGTCTTTGTCCGTTCCGTCCTCCTCCTTGACCAGACCGTAATTCCCCTCGGTAACGGTTTCCTTTCCCGAGATCCACACCTTAGTCTTCTGGGCACCGGGGAGACGAGGGAGGGTCGAGACTCTGGAGACCCAAGACACATGGGGTCATGATTTACCCTCGTCATCATAGATTGAGTATCCCGATGTCCCTCCTGACTTTACGAAACAATTACGACAATCAAAAACACGACAACAAATTTTTCCCTCACCTGTCTCGAGACCCTTCTCCTGATCAATGCTTACAAAAAACATCAAAAGTTTACTGTCACCTTCGGTATCTTATAAGTCTATCAACTCCCCTTACAAGTTCCTATCTCTTCTCCCGGTGACTGGTTGATGACTTTTTCCGACCGTAGATCCCCGTCCTCGTCCTTCTTGGTCCTCTCCTCTGTCTTCCTCCTTGGTCTCCCGCCCTCCACTTCGTCTTCTTAGACCCCCTGAAGGGACCACTAGATCACCAGTTCCGAAGCTCGAGGGTCACGTCCCCCGTGACCAAGCTAGGGACCAACCCTTTGATTAGGGTGTACACCGTTCCGTACCGGTTTCCATTTATTTATTTTTCTTTTTGTCTCAAGTCCAATATCCGTTCGTCTCACCCTCACTCTACGAAGTCAGTCGTCTCCCTGCCACCGGTCACCGTAACTGAGACGTCCCGAACTCTTTTCCTGAAACCTACTCCCCCATCTTCCGGAGACTACTGAACTTTCGGTCAAAAAAAGGTCTCCGTAGTCTAGTCACTCATCCACCACTCCTTCATGTCAGTGGTTCACAGGAGACCGCCTCTAACATCGTGTCATGTAAACGACCCCGTGTCCTTCTCTCCAACCCAGAGGAAATCAAATCCTTACTGAACTTGAACAAACATTCCCCTCTTCACCTTCGCCTACTCTCCTCGACGTCCCAGAACCCTCCGTCTTTTCTTTTCTCCACCCCGTGTACGACCCCCACTCGGGTCCCTTCCTCGTCCCCACGAGAGCCCCTCTGTCCGACCTCCTTTCGCCTCCGTTGATGACACCCTTAATTTACTGAGGCACGCCCTTCGTGGACTGATCCGACAGTCTGTCATCCGTGAGGTATTTAATGACCAACTGACCAGGAAGCAGGGAGTAGGATTCGAGTCTGAGTCAAAAAGGTCGAGGAACGACCTGTAAAGTGGACTCGGTGGAGGCACTTTTTAGACAGGGATTTCGGTAAGCATTTAAGAGAGGGGCAAAAGGAAACAGAGGACAGGAACAATAGAGAACTGACATAATAATCTTGGGGAAGGATTTGAACCGAGGGGCAAGGACTAGAGAGCGAACGGTCGTGTGCGAAATAAATGTGACGACGAGTTCTCTAGAAAGACAGGGCGCCGTTAGACTAGTGCAATGAGGGGGCACATTGGTGGCTTCGAAGGGAGGGACCATATACACACACAAGTGGACGGATTGGTAAAGGTGGACAGTGCACCAGAGGGCGGTGAACTGTAGGACGAGGGGTCGTGTGGTCCGACGAAGAGCCAGGGACTTACACGGCACTAGACGGTCCGAGGTACGAAACGAGACGACGGACAGTACAGAAGGGAGGAAAGAGACGTCCGGACAAAAAGTACAAGTCTCAGGGTCGAACCTCAGTCGTGGGACGTTTCGACACAAGTCGAAGGGATCCGTTACGATCAACGAGTACGAAATGTAAGAGAAACATGGCAAGACATCATGTCATGAGTTCGACATACCGTTAATTAATTAAAGGAAAGAGAGGGTGACCCGACACTTGGGCGGTTCCCGTGGACATAAGGGTCATGGGTCGTACTCTGAACCGTACTTTGGACCCTCTCAGAGGCACTAATGGTAACTTCCCTAATTACTGACGGGACGAATTACCCCTTCGGGACAATGAATGCTTGAGGTGTGTACGGGCTCACAACCTTCACAGTCCATCTCTCTCTCGGTACAAGACGTCACGGGTCCCACCTCGGGACCACTCCCCACCAATTGACCGACTGAACCACCGTCCGACTGCACACCTGAGAACAGTGGTCTACCCTGACTCATGCCCGACTCACTTCGACTGTACCTCCGGAGGATGCGGTGGCACTTCTCGTACCGTCTCGTCTATCTCCGACTACAGTAGGAGGACGCCCTCGCCGTTCTCCGGCCCCCGGCACACGCGCTGATGGACCAGGCTTTTGCTCATCCTCTGTTACTGAAGGACCTTCAGTCCACTCCCCCGGGGACTTGCCGTGGTCCAGGGGACGTCGTACCGGAACCCCGGGGCTCGTGGTGTCTCTCACCACCAACTCGGAAACTGTGGCCCGTGTCGGTGAAGCAGGAAGACGAAGGGCTCCGGACTTTTCTCCCAGGTCACTGTAGTTACCGAGTAAGAGACAGGGATATGAAACAGTAGAAATTTCGGAGGGTAAACCTTTCTACCCTCCCTCCGGTCGGGACGGAAGACCCCGGTGAAACACCCCCGTAAACGAGAGGGGAGTCGAACCCGCCGATCTTTGGTCCCAGGACCTCTTCTCGCAGCACCAGGGGAGAACCGAAGTCCCGAGGACAACTCCTCGAGTCAAGGGGGACTCATTACAAGATTAGAGACCCATGTCGAGGTTCTCGTGAGGGTCGCACGAGTGGGTACTGAGCTTCCTCGTCTCTCGACCTCTCCGAACCCCCACTCGGGCAGGGATGTCCAGGTCAACGACCTCAAGTGAGTGGATGGCTGAGAGTGAGTGGGCGGTTGAGAGTGTGTTTACATACCCAAACACATGTGCGTCCCATCGCCAGCACCCGTTGCACCTACGACCGTTTTCGTGCGAAGACCCCCAGGACTGTGTGCCCCTCGACCTGTTACCCGCTCCAAAACGGGCGGTCTTTGAGAAGGCGGTGTTTGTACTCTAACTCAGCCCGGCGTGGTCGTCGCACCCGTTACTGTAAGACCCGAAACTGTCACTTCCTTTGCACCATTTGTTCGGTCTGTCGGTACCGCCGTCGGACCTCACCTGTTTCTAGACACTCTTCAGGTGATTCCACTAGTGGAAGTAGCTGAACCGGCCGGTACTCTTCATGGATTTCTGGTGACACAAACCGTACTGGCCGGTGAACGGACTGAAGACGTACGAGTACCATTCACTCCACGACGACTCTTCCTGCCCCCCGAAGCCGAGTCGAGGACCCTACACCGCCACACGTCCACAAATGCTAACAAGACTCCGTCCTCGGAAACCAAATCCCGAAACTTTGGCCTATTCCTACTGTTCACAACGTTCCCACGGACCAGAAGAGTTCCCACATGGAACTAGAAAGAGAATCGACTCCGGTCCTCCTCTAGGAGCTTCTTTTTGGTTCCACGGTAAACGTCTCGTGAGAGCAAAAAGTCTCTCGACATCTCCTCCCAAGAAGACCCCACAACGAATGATGGAAGACTTTCCTTGGTGGAGACTTTCCACAAAGGAGGACCCCAGCCAGATAAAACTCCACTACAACCCGTCGTGGGAGTCTCTACCCCGTCGGACCCCTACTTCACCTCCACTCTCGTGCCTGTCGGTGACTCCCCGATCTTCCACCAGAGAAGACTTCGGACCCTGACCACAGGCGGAGAGTGTCGATGAACAACTCTCCGAAGACACACGGACCGTGACACGGTCCGGACTTTTATCTCGGCACTTGTCCGACAGGACACGCGGGTATCTCGAGTGTCAGACCACCCTTATCTGAAAAGTCGTGGAGTGGTGTACCTATTTGACTTCTCCCTTCCCTCGTCTCCGAAGACCCGACCTAGTGCAACACTTAGGGTGTCAACCCAGAGAACCTAGAAGGACCGGTCTCCCATCCTCAGACACTCCGGGTGTCGGAACCAGTACTGAATTGTCGAAAGTGCCTCACGTTTGTTCGACCAAAAGGAAACCGTTTAGGAAGAGTTTCGGGAAGGGGTAAAGGGTCAGGGAGGTCGACGGACATAATTATTCACATCATTTACTTTCGTAGACAAGTCGTGTTTGAACTAGTTCAACGGGTCGCTTGTCCAAGAGCCGGTCTAAGAGAGGTAAGACCTCTCGTTTCTCTCCGTCTCGTATACACACTTGTCAGCAGTCGAGAGACGGGTTCCTAGAATCCTAGAGTCACACCAAAGTGGAGGACATAGAAACCTGCAACGTTTCCTGGGAATGGTTGGCAGTGACCGGTTCCTTTCGACGAGAAGGGCTTCCCCAAAATCTCCTTCTCGTATCTCACATAAACACCGTCAACAACCTAATTTTAATTCTTCCCATATCTTTAGTCAAATTTTACTCGCAAAAAGATTGACTCCCCGTCAATCAATCACAGTCAGTGAAACGCTGGGATACCCGATATCGGGAGGTCCGAGGAGACAGACACCCTAAAAGACCTGTCCTTATGACCTCACCCAACGGTAAAGGAAGAGGTCCTCTAGAGGGGTTGGGTCCTTAGTATGGACCCAGAGGGTGTACCGATGTCACTAATTGCCTGCACAGAAGTGGGGTCTACTCTACCATATATAATAAACTGAAAATCCAGTCCTCGATTTATGATTTTTAGAGACATCTTTTGTTACTTTATGAACTAATAACAAAGTACCGTTAGTTAAAGTTTTTTTTTTTTGGAACTTTTATATCCCTGTTGTCTCTCTCTCGTAAGAGAATAGGGAGAACCTTCTTCTCTTCGTCCAGACCCATCCAATCCTTTCCACCACCCTCCCTACCCTTCTAAATCCTCCTTCTACCATCTCCCCAGTACCACGTCCGTCTCCCTTGTACACACCCTGAAGACACAACCACCCCACTAGCGAGGGGACCCTTGGCACTACTGGTCACCCTCGTAGTGAACTCTTGTGAGACCTTACATACTTCGGGACATATTCATGCAGTACCGTTAAAATGGGAATAAAACAAGACCAGTCATTATGTACGTATAGCATGTTTTTAATTTTCCATGGATTCCTGAAATCTCTGAAAGGTGAAGTCTCACTCTTCAGAGAGAGGACGGAGACAAGGCAAAAGAGGCCTCCGTTGGTCATGACGGTCAAAGAATATGTAGGAGATCTCTATAAAACATTAGTATGGTCGTTCGCACACATATAACTTTCATCTAATATAATATCTGTAACACTGAGAAGTGGGCTTTACGGAGAGTGTCCAGGACTTTATGAAGTCGTGTGTCAGACGATGACAAAAACGTGGACTCTTCTACTTGTTCTCAAGTGATTATAGTATGTCATAGATCAGATTTTCATAAATGTAATAGAGTCTACAAGGGGACCTACAGACTGTCGACGAAGAAAAGTTTGTCACTAGATTAGCGGTGAGAAGTACCATCGTGCGACATGTGGTGGACCGAAAAGAGGGGAAGTTTGTATAGAATCTCTCGTGGGGTACAGTCACCTCTTCTTCAAGGAGAAAGAAAACGTCCGTGAGAACACGCACACGTATTTAAGTACATTGACCGGAAGTACTCTAAACTTTTACAGTGACAATGTCCTCCTTACCATTGTCATCACCGTCGCCGAGGACGGACTTCTGGACTAAGGACGACCAAGACACACCTGGGGACTGTGTACGAACCAGTAAATTTGGAGTTCACTTGGGAAATTTCGCTTATAATCATAGGAGGGTAAAATATCTATCCCATTGACCCCCGGTCCCTACAATTTGACTTAGGCGAAACTTTTGAGATCTGTCCAGAAAAGGGTCTGACTCAAACGGAAAAAAAAAAAACGGAGGCTCAGAGGAGTCTATAACTATCCGGCAGAACAACATGCCCTCCAATTTCGACAGACACGGGCCGGGTCGGGTCGAAAGTTGATGTCGACAAACCTAAGCACGGGCGACACAAGACAAGGATGTCGTCGGGGTTTCTACTCTGACGAGAGAAGGGAGGTGGAAGAAACTCGGGGACACGGGTGGGTCGTCGTGACAGACACGGGGAACAGGACTACCAGGAAAGACACAACTCCGTCCACCCGTCGTTACGACCGTAGCATCCCTACTGGTTCCTCGTGGACCCGAACCGCAACCGGGAGTTGCACGGACACAAACACCACCAGTGGTTCTAACTGTACACAGGACGGTTGTAGGATGTTCCATTCACGCTCGCCGTCGTCAGACACCGTGTCAGTGGGTACCACCGAGGAACCACTAGACGGCGGTCCCGCCATCGGACCCTGGAAGACGAAGGAACCTGACACGCATTTGGAACCGGACTCTGAAGACGAAGGAGGGACAAACCGAGAACCAGACTCATGTCGGATCTCAATGGAGGACGAGTAACAAGGAAGACCAATGTTTACGTCCTAGGCACTTCCGGGATTAGACCGTAAAGAAAAGTCTACCAAGATCCGTCTTCCCCAACCCAAAATGGTAGATTCGACCCGTATATACCTCTGTAAACCCGTCTCTCAGACCGGAAAACGTTGGTTTCCGAAGTTTTGTCTCAACATTCTGATCCGATCTCTACCACCCTCTCTTAATCTCTTCCGAGGAAGACCTCCCGGAGGACTCCCGAAGACATCCACAGATTTGTAGGATCTCTAGGAGAACAGTCTACTTAAAAAAGGGTCCTTTGTCGTAAGACCCTTGTTGTGACAGGAAGAGTACCTGGGGGTTCAGTGAACGCATATCTTACACTCAGAAGATCTCTGAGACCTCTTTGGACTGTCCAGAGTCCGGACACCGGACTCGTGTGGTGGGGGGGGTAGTCAGGGGAGGACGAGACCGTTCGTAAGCGGGTCACAGCCGGGAGGACGAGAAGAGGTCAGTAATACCGGAAATCGTGACCCGCAGACAGACAGAGGACGACGCAGTCATTGCTCACCTGGACAGAACGGAACCTTCGGACCGGTTTCTCTTCCGACACAGGGGGATTAAAACAAGGTAAAGTGGGAAATTCTTTGGGACTTCGACAACGTCGCGGACGACTTCAGTGGTCCGACGGCCTTCTAGGGACACGACCACGTCTCGTTCCTACTACACTAACAATGTCGGAGGTTGAAGTCGAGACTCTCCATTACCCATCCCTCGTCAGTGAACCCGCGTCCGTGTCTCTAACCAACTTTATCTACTAAGACGAGAGTCGCTACAACGAGTCCCCGACATACTCCACTGGGCCTAACACTCCACGACCGGAGTGACTTCAACCTCGAGTCACAGGAATAGACACTTTACCCATAATAGTAAAAGTGTCCCAAGAGCATGCACAACCGTTACTAGATACATTTCGCGAATCGTGACACGCACCGACGACAAACTATCTATGTGTCGGTAAAAATATTGACAAAGATAACTGAACATTTTACTCATATAAAATAAATAAACCGACGTGACTCAGAATCAACGTCGTAAGGCCTATATCAAGGGACTGGTCTCTAGTTTGGGTCCGGGGGACATAACCCTTACGTCTCAGAATCGGTGACCTGGTGGTCCCTACAGGGATTAAAAAAAATATGACAACAAAGAGTTTTCGAGAAATTAGTGTCTACTCAAAACCGTAAATGAGTAATCGTACAGGAAACTAAGATATTTATATATATATAAAAACCGGCACGACCTACTGAAAACCCGAGAATCAAGGGACTGGTGTTAACTTGAGTCCGGTCCTCACTTTCACCAACTGACGGTCCCTTAAGGAACTAAGGTATTTATAAGTAACCTACAAACAAAACACGACCCGAAAAGTAGATCCGTAACTCTTGAGTCTCAACTGAACCCGTGTCAGGAGTAGAAGTCCCACCAGCCGAGGAACCAGTTTCTGTCAGAGAACCATCATTACTTAAAACAACTGAGGGGACGAAGAGGGCATCAGAACCCCGACAAACGAGGACATCCTGGGTCTCGTCGGGCTGAACACCGGAAAGCGAGACGGGATCGTGACAGAAATCATGATGGTCAACCGGTCGTCTCCCCCATGCTAAGTCAACCGGGGTAAAGTCAAGTAAGTAAAACAACTCACGGACAAGATATGTAAGGAATAAGTTCTACATCGGTTGCACATTAAGGACTAGGACCCTTCACACTAATTGGTACCTCTCGTCTATCCGTCCTTTGACAATATATATCCTAACTATTTATCGCTCCAAGGCGACACAGCGTATAAGTCATAGGATACTGTTCAGTATTACCTCTTCTTACATGTATAACTTATATATACATACACACATTGACTCAGTGAAATGTCTTCCTAAATCGTGACATTTAGTTGACGATATGAACACAAAAAAAATTTTCTTCAAAAGACTTTTGAGCCTCAGTTCCCATGGGTAGACCCTTCCTAAGAGACCTTCCTCCGCCGTAATCTCTACCCGATAAGTATGACTTATGTCAAGGGACTACTCTCCTAAATCATCAACCTATTCTCCCTTCCTCAGGTCCGTCCGTCTAATCTCATTTGTTCACGTACCCTTACTTTTTTCGAAACTCCTCTTCCCTCCTAAGTGGTCAGGTCGACCTTATGTCCTGAGACCTTCTTTATTTGACCATCCCCACAGCCCTCCTCCCTAAGCCGACCATAAAGCAGTCACCTCTCAGCCAATTCCCAAATTCCTACATATACGACATTCTTCTTCCCCATGAGTGCTCGCGGGCCTTATCCCGTCACCACGGTTCTGTTCTCTCCTCCCCTGTCTAAAGTCCCTGTTTTACCACATTCCTCTCCTCCGGAATCCGTGCCCTACCACCCGATCCGCCCCGGACCCTCCGGTCACTACCCCACCGCCCCCGTGGGAGTCAGTGTCGTCGGCACGGACTCCGGAGGACGACGAGGAGGGACGAGTTCGTCCACGAGTGGTGCCCGCGCGGAAAGAAGGAGACAGAGGTGTGGCGGGGGTGGTCCTACACGGGCTATAAGGTTTAGAGGTTGCAGTGTCCGCTCTTGGAGCTGGACGAGTTCTACAAGGAGTTGGACGAGAGGGGAGCGTGGTCGATGGCCCTCCTCCTCGGACGGCTCAAAGTCTAACTACTGTGGATGAGGCAGGGCCACGCACGTAAAGTCACCCGACTTGGTCCCAACCCCGTGACTCACCACGAAGGAGGGCCCTACAACCCCGGTCGGACACGACGTCTACCTGAGTGACCCGGCCCCAGAAGAGACGTCCCACACCCCTGACACCACAGACCCTGTTGTGACTCCCCGGACTAGTTCGACTTGCTGTGTGACGACGACCCGGGTCTAGGGAACCCATTGAAGGACAGCTAACGACAGTTTAGGTAGGTAGCGTTCGCGTACGGACAGTTCCTCCACGCGCCCCCGGTCTGACGGAGGAAGCGGGACTTCTTCCACTCACACTTCTTTCGATGTTCGAGGGAGCCCGAGACACAGTGCGACCCGAGACTGAGTAGAGGTCGAGAGTTGTCGACGAGACGTTCCGTCCTTCACGACTGGAGTGAAAATGTCTACTCCTTTGACTTCGAGTCTCTCGGACTCACTGAACAGTCCGAGAGCCCCTCGTATGGCCCTGAACTTGGGTCCGGACGCCGGAGGACTCGAGGAGGGCTCGAGGAGACAAGGAGGTGTGTCACAGACCGGCACCATGGGACGTGGGCCCCACTCCAGTCGACCCCCGGACGGACGAGACATCTCCCAGAAAGATGGGCCCCGATAACTCCAGAGAACGTCTAAGAGAACGGTAAGTCGAAAGTCAAGGACCCCGTCCTCTGACCCCACTGACGACTCAGGACCCAGTGGGTGAAAAGGGTGGTTTGTTTAATCGGTCGTTGCAGTCTGAAAGATGAAAGGTAGTCAGCATAACACGAATGGGATAAAAAGGGTGAACTCATGAACGGACGGAAACGGGAAAGCGGTGAGTGAATTAAGATCGGATAGGTGTTCCAGACCGACTTTACTGTGAAGACTGACTTCAGAAAGGACTGGGGGGTCAGTGATGGGGGACTGTCTCGGTATTTCAGACGGACCCTGTCAGACGGGATCTTTCGACCACCAGGTCGTGTTACTCTCCAGTTCCGGGACAACCAGGGCCAAGGGTCTTCCTGAGGACGGGGCGATGTGGTCCCGTACTTCGGTCTGCCGTAATGACAGGGACTCCAGACCCCAAGGGAGAACAAAAGTCTAATTCGCGAGCAGGTAGGCCTTCCCGTACCACTACCAAAGAGGTGCGGACTTAGGGGTTCGAAGGACCCTCAAACTCCGGCTCTAGGACCAGGAAGTGGTGGGGTGGTGTTAGTCGGGCGCCATGGTCCGGTACCCATCCACAGTTCCCGTGACGGTCGGTCTTCACGGACCGAGGTCGTCGGGAGTGGGGTTTCAAAGTCGACGTCGGTTCTCAGCCCAGAGACAGGACAAATCACTGCGATAGGGGAGACAAGGTGGATGTTGGAAGTCGGACACCAGACAAGTAAGAACATTTGTGATTGGCTCGCGACCGAGACGCGGCCCGTGACCTTTGAGTCTGAACGGGAGTCCCTGGAGTGAGAGTCAGGAAGTCGTCTGCAGACGGTTCGTGACGACACACGGTCCGTCATTACGATTCCACGACCCCCTGTTTCTGTTCTACCCACTCCCGTGACGGGAGTTCTTCGGGTTTCAGGTCTCTTCCGTGCGTAAGGTGGTCTCACGGACACAAGTTCTTAATCCTGTCACCCAGGTCCCTGGTCGCCCCAGACAATTGACCTCCTGCTTCACCCTCTCACACTCCGTCCTAGTCAGAGTCTCGTCCGGAGGTCGAGTGTATCGGTGGGAGCCGGGGAGGTCCAAATCGGACGGCGTATCGAGTTCGTGCCAAGTACGAAAGTGAGTGACGGAGGGGACGGGACTCCCGGGACCCGCCAAGTCCGGAGACGACTGGAGGACCGAGGGAACCGTCACGTGACACCCTCGTAGTCCGTCTGCCGGTGGTAGGACTCGTACCTATTCCTGACAGACGCGTGACCCCTGTTCCGGTGGCAAGTAAAGGCGAAGTAGTTCTGGGGACTCATGGACGTGTATCTGGTCGCCGATCACAAGGCCCTTCCGGCGTGGTTCCGGCACCCGTGGTAGTGATTCCATACCGGCCCGTCTGGTGGAACGGACGGACGTCCTTCATGGTCCCCGAAGGTCAAGATCGGACACTCGTGTCGTGCGAGAAGAACTCTTCGGGACACTTTAGAATGGTCACGGTAGACGAGACGACGGGACTCTCCGTAGGGATCTGGAGGGTAGGAAGACCCGAAACCACCTCTGGTGTCACCTCTCTTCCACCCCCAACTCCGTACCGTCAGCAGTCATCCTCTCTTACCACCCTCTTAAAGGACCGGATCCGCCCCAGTCGAAGACTCTTCGACCCGTGTCCGAGGTCACCGGACCGACCCCGTCACGGGAGTGTCATCATCCAGGTCGACCTCGCTCACGACCGGTCGTCACTCGTGTCCGAGCTGCTCGAGAAACACAGGACCTCGGACGGAGTGCGGGAGACGTCTGAAGTAGGCACTGGAGCTCATCCCCGGGAACTCTCTCACCAGACTGGGGACGAGGTATGTAGGACAGACTCTAGAACCTTATTCCGAGTCCGAACGAAAGAGAGGAATCCGGGTAGGCGTACTGGGACCCGGACGTCACACACAACTCCTCTCCCCTCCTAGTACAGGCACTTCCGGGGGAACGAAGTCTGACCGACTCCCAAACCGACTTCGATGATCGTGCACGAGATCATGGGAACCCCTACGTCGGCCCGAACAAGGGACGAAACTCTAACTTGACCCTAGTAGTCCCTTCCGAGACTCAGTCAGGAAGGACCCACCATCGAGAATTTTTAAGACTACCGTCGTGAGGTTTCCGAAGGTCGAGGACCCTCTGAGTTGAACCAGAGAAACCCTTCGGACTTTACTTTTGAACGGGGTCTGAGAACAAGGTACCCGTCGTCCTCCATGCCAACTACGAGCCCCGTCCGACCTGGGGGTAGGGCCCTCGACTCGACTCATCGTCTACGACCCCAAGTGTCTAACACCCTTCTCGTCGGCCCCACCCCTTGTCGGACCTTGGGAAGACCCGACCCGCCTCTGGACACTCTGTGACCGGGGCTGGTGCCGTCGGGCGCACGTGACTCACCTCTCCCGTAGAGCGGTGGGAGACCGGGGGCGGACGGAGCGGGTCCGGGTCGGTCCGGTCCCCACCCTCCAGGGACTCTGGAGTCCGACCCCGCCCCCGTCGACTCGGGTACAGTACCGACCGTTTAGGTCAGAGTGCGGGTGGACGAACCAAGACCGTCGAGGACGTCTGGTGGTTGTTGAGGGGTTACTTGAGGTTCGGGGTCGTCTAATTTTACGTTAGCTGCTTTTTCCCAGGGGGCGGGTTTTCTCTTCTCCCCCGGGGGAGACCTCCCGGGTGTCAGCCCCCGGGGGGTGGTCCTCTACTTCGAACGAGGGATCCCCGGTGGGTCGACCGACGTAGGTCGTCAGAGGTCGGTGTCCACTCACGAAGGGACCGGTCGAGTCCGGCCCCCCCGCCCCCCCCGCTCTCACCCCCCTCCCCCACTGAGTGTCTTCTCGGTCCGTCGGAAACGGTCGGACGGCACAGGAACGCAAGGAGCCACCCACAGAGGGTGTGAGGTCCGGACATTCACAAGAGGTTCACCCTCGAAAACCAGAGAATTTCGTCACCAAAAGTTCGAACTCTACACCGCTACACCGGATGCATTTCAGTTGGATTACTCAGTCTGGTCGTAAATCAAAATTACTTGATCTTATTTTTTTACAGTCTCAAAGGGACAGTGTTATTCTCGCTCACAACATACACATTCTTATGTTCACTACACACTACACACGTGTGACGTCGGGGTCCACAGGCTTTCTACGACGGAAGTTCCCAGGAAGACCCGGGGAAGGGGCTGCACTACACTCCCCACCCACCGGAGCCCGGGGCCAGTCTCACCGAGAGTGAGTCTTGAAGGCCCGTCGAGGCTCGGGACTTCAGGAGAGGACCGCGGGGGTGTAACGAGGAAAGGTCTCAGAAGGGACTGAGGAGAGACCTCTCTCTCGAAGACGGATCTGGGGAGGACGAGAGGGGGGCGGGAGGGCAGCTCAGAGGGGAGACGGCGGAGACGTGCGAAAGGGAAACGTGGACAGTCGTCACCGTGGACAAGCGAGGGTGGGAGACACACGGGGGACTTGACGAGGAGTGTGGGACTAGTGACCCTGGGTGGCGGACGCTCCTTCCGTCCCACCCGCGACCGAGGTAGGGTCTGTCGGCGAACGAGTACCCGCCGGGGGCGAAGGGTTCCGGGGAGACACGGGACACGACGGGGCTCGGGTCGTCCGGTGACGAAGAGTTCGAGAAGGAAGAGAGAAAGTCGGGTTCGGGTCGTCACCCCCGGCCGCTGCCCCCCCGGTCGCAGTGTTCCACTTCAGCGTCCCCCGGACGTACTGAGGACGGTCGCCGACGACTCAGAGGGGCGGGTGGAGGCGGTGGGCTCCCTAGGATCACGAGACCGGGGCCGAGGCGGTCTCCCTGGTCTCGTCGGGACCGCGGTGAGCGGAAGGGGGGCCGACTTGGGCCTCGGAGTAGTAAGGGGGGTGGGGGTAAAAGGTCCCCCCGACATTAAATATTCGACTCCTTCCACCGGTCTGAAGGTCTCTCCTGACTGGTAGAGGGTGGGAGGAGGGACGGAAGAAGGAGTGAGTGTGGAAAAAACATGTAGGCCCGGGAATCAAAAATAAGAAAAATAATATATAGATAGAGCGATAGATCACACGCACACCAACACACACCCCGACACACAGACTCCACGTCCTCACGCCGGTTAGTCCCGGGACCCGCAGAAAGAGGAAAAAGGAGACACCGACCGGTGGCCGGAGGTCCTCGATCGACCGACGGACAGACACGCAGGCAGACACACACAGACACGCTTGGAAGACCCCGACAGCCTGACTGTGCGGGGGGGGTGGGGGGTGGGGCACAGGTAAGAGACGCGGACCTCGGCGGCCGACGCCCGCAGGTCCACCCTCACAGACGACCATGACCCCAGGAGGAAGACCGTAAACCCCCAGAATCGTCTCGGCTCTCACCACCGAGGGATCAGAGAAACAGGGAGAACAAGGGGAACTTGGGGGTTTGTCAATTACGGTTTTCGAGAATTCGACATTGGACATCTACACACCTCCCATAACCGCTAACCTAACATCCTAGGAGGAAGGGGGTAGAGACTGGGAGTGGGAACTGGATCTCTGTCGACTACCGAAAAGAACGGGGAGACTCTGTTAGAAGACAAACGGATCGATTGACCCCACTGGGGAGGAGCCGGTTAAGACAGTGACACCTCCGAGAGTGGAGCGGGAAGGGTCCCGACGGAGGACGAACCTGAACCTAAGACTCAGAACAACCCGGAGCCCAGTGACTCCTGGTCCTGACCCCCCACGGGCGAGTCCGAGTGCGAGTCGTCGGGTAGAAAAACCACCCCCACGGCCGACAAGGAGACTCGTTCCGTCCCTGTCTTGGGAAGGAACGGATGTAGTGGGGTCGTACCGACGATGTCCTCGTGTTCTCACTTCCCGGTCTCGGGGCTAACCCTTCGAGATTAACCTCATGTCCCTCCCGTCCACCCTCCATAATTGTTCTAAGAAGGTCTGGGTAGAGTTCTCATAATTCGGGAGTCCTTCTTAGTAACGGACCCAACCCCCACCACAACGGGTCCGGTCTCTCCCGTTGTACCCGGGGTTTGGTCGGACCGGACTCGACACCTGATTCGGGAGTGAAGTCCCACCTGACCACCCGTCTCGACACAAGAAAGAGATCGGACCCTGTGGGTGGATGGACCGACCCAGGAAGGAGTCGGAGTGGAGGGGAGGCAGGGGTCGGGAAGTGGTGAGGAGGACGCAGGTCTAGGGACCAGGGGAGCGGAGGGGAGGAAGATTGATAAAAATCAATGATGAATGGACACCGGTACCTGACTGGTCTGGTCGTGTGTTTTATTTTCAAACAAGGTTCAACTACCACAGCACAAGGGACGGGTCGGGGAGGTCCACCTCCACGACGGTGCCCCTGGAGGTAACGAGACGGACGGGACCGGCCCCGGGCGTCCTCGGGTCGGAGAGGACGGTCCGTCCGCACCGAAGTTCTTGGGTCCGAAGAACCGGTCGCCACTGGGTCCCTGGTCGACCGTAGAAGACTTGGAGTCGAAGGAGTAGGTCTCGTTCTCTCCACTTACGGACGTAGTCCAACACTCCTAAGTCGCTCTCCTCGCACTCCAGGACTACACGGGTCGTACACCCCCCATGGGCGACTCACCAGTGGTGCACCGAAGAGTGGGTGCCACCGACGGTTCAGGTGTCGTCTCCGGTGTTCGGCCCCGAGTCGGAGGTTTCCTCTTTACACCGTGCCTGAGCCGAGACGACACGTCGACCCTGGCACGGTCCGCAAAGGGAGCGAAGTACAAGTTGTGAGCGTCGGTGGTAGACACTCCCTCCACCGTAGTCACTACAGAGAGGTCAATTCCTCGTCACGGGGTCGGGGGTCGGCAAGGCCGGTGAGCGAGGTCGTGTGGAAGGTCGGCCGGGACGAAGGAAACAGACGACCGACAAAGGGGACACGGAAAAATTGAGACCAAGACGAATCTCCCCGGCGACGGGTCAACACGGAAGTATCACCCTCAAGGCCCACCTCATCGTCGCGGACGAGAGTCAAGGGTACCGTCCACGACACCTTAAAGTACACCCTGGAACTTTGTCCGTCTTGGTGTAAGCCAACCGTCAGAGAACGGAGACACTTGTATTGGTGAAGGAATGTAAATCTTAGATACCAAAGGTGGGACCGGAGACGGAAGTTTGTGAGGCCAGTCAGAATGGAGACAGTGGTCCGGGGGGGACGATCGGTTCCCCGACCGCCGTCGTAAAGTGACAGTAACCGACCCTGACGTTTCCAGGACATACTCGGAGTCGGGATGGGTGACAGATAAACCTCGTTTGGTGGTCGGGAAAGTATCAACTACTTCTTTTCGACAATTAGGTCAGTAGAATTTACCGTTTAGGACTGCACGTTACAGCAATCGTACATACTGGAAAAGCTTAAGTAGGTCCGGGCGACAAGCCCGGAGGACTGAAGGGGTCGTGGTCTTATTCCATCGTCCTTGTACGGCACAACGTCCCTTCTCGTCCAAATTGACCCCAGTACTCTGTCTGGTACCTCTTCTACCGGTCCACGGAACCAGTCCTACTCCGGATACAACTCAGGTCTACCCCTTGGTGGGGACCGTCCAACATGGTACTTCCTGAGCAGTCTAAACTTATACATGTCTGTCCGGGGTCTCCCGTACTCGTCTCCGGGACTCGAGACTAATATACACCAGCCAAGGTCTCTGGCAAATGACCACGACGAATCCCTACACCAGAAACCACTTTTTACCACCATTTATGTCACGGCCACAATTCACTCTGTCCTCCGTTACTTCGTTCGTCGACGACTCGTCACGCGGGACCCTGACCGAGACAGGACCACACCTCTCGACTCCCGAACTCGTTGACCGGGTTTCGGAACCTGGACCGACACCTAGGGTGGGTCGTAGGAGAGGATATCGTCAAGGGGGGCGGGGGGGTCGAGGAGGGACGACTGAACAAGGACGGAAATAAAAGAGTCGACACTACCCCGGGTCGGGACCCGGCCCACGGTACCAGTCCTACTCCGCATACAACTCAGGTCTACCCCTTGGTGGGGACAGTGGACCTCGACGAGTAACCTCCGTGACTTAGACCCCTCTATGTACGTTCCTTCCCGGTCCTGGACGAGGGACCTCGACCGTTCTTAAACTGAGAAGTCCCCTGGGTGGAGCAGGGTAGGGTTGTGTCCCTGTTCCCTGTTCCCAGATTGAGGACACCTCCCCCTGACGTTGTGAATGCATCTGTTCGACTCTCAGTCCACCCAGTGAGGGTAAAGGACGAGGTGACTCTCCACGTCCTGTTCGGCGGACGAAGGGGCACCTGTAGTCACCACCGATTACTTCGGTGGAGGGAAGAGGACGGTGACAGTCTGGTCCTCAGTGGTCTTGTCCCGGTCGGAGTCCAGGGTAGAGGGTAGTGTCGACTCTTCGGACCCAAAGATTTCGAATCCTCCATTCGGACACACTGTGACAAATCCGATTCTTAGGAAAGAGAAAAAGGGTTTTCGTCTCAGGGTACGTTACCAGTCTATTTTTGGTGTGGTGTGTGATAATTGGGACCCGTATTAAATAAAAAACGTATCCGTATTTAATCTTAGACCTCTATTTTTTTTTAATTCTTGGTTATCACGTCGTAAACACTGTCCTCTCGTGCTTGTTTTGGACCAACAGACCTCCGTCCCCGACCACGACCCTGTCGTGTCCCCCAGACCCCCCGGAGTGGAAACAAGGTCGGGGTAGAAGCTCCTTGAGAAGGTTCCCGTGGGTGGATACGTCATCGGGAAGGACGGGGGAGGGGTGTCCGGTGTTACTTGGTGTCTCAGTCTTGGTCACGGGGTCTGGGGAGAACCGTCGGTCCAATGTTCCTTGACGTAAGTGGGTTCCGGGGTGTCTTGCCCCGATCTTTAGTTCGGGAATCGAAGAGTCAATTTTTTTGTTCTGGAACTTTTTATATATGTGTTATCTCGTCCCGGACGGCCCAGGTTTTCGAGGGTGGAGTCGGGGGGTAGGAATTGGTTGGGGGGGTGGGGGTGGGGACTGACGAGGGGTATCTTTTACTCAGTCTTATCTTTGCTCCTTCGTTCTCGACTTACGCGGGGGTCCCTACCGAATCCTAGTCCCCGGACTATCGCACCCCGTCCCGGTTGTCAGATGTGGGGGGTGGGGTCGCTGTGGGACTTACAGGGAGAGTAGCACAGTGACCCGGTGGTGTTCTCGGGTCCCTCGAGGCACTTGTGACGACCGACGGGGGTTTCTGTCCAGACCTGTGGACGTGGGACCCCCTTGCACCGTTCGAACGAGACCCCTGGTCCACCCGGACTCGTCCTCTCCCCTCGTCTCGCCCGGGATCAGGGTCGTAGTCCTCTCTCTTCTGTTGACGACAAGGGTCGTCTCCCCGAGGATATCCGAGAGTCCTCGGTCTGGGAGGTCCCATGTTCTTCGGGGACCGGGTGGGACTGGGTCCTGTGTGTGTCACATGTCTTCGGGAAGTTCTTACGGCACCGGGAACCGACTACCGTGACCACAGACCTCCTCGGGTCGGCGGAAGAAGGTCCTCGAAGTACGGACCCCTGGTCAGGGCTGGACGTGGGACTCGTAGGGAGAGTGACTCCCTCCCCCGTGTCGGGTCGACGGGGTCCGGGATCGGACAGAGGGGGTGTCGAAACCGTGGACGAAGGAGACACGTCGAGGGCTCCACAGTCAGGGAGGTGTGCCCGGTCCCCGTCCGTCCAGACCAGGTGGAAACGACCTGGTGCCCGTAGTGGGCGAGAAGGGTGGAGTCAGGGGTACTGTACGATGTATATATGTGGGAGGGTCCTCCCTCTTCTACGGGTCACGAACCGTGCGCCTCTCGCCTCTTCCTTCTCTCTCTTACCTCGGACAACTGGCGAGCTCGGCGGGCAACGTGTCCTTTTCGGGTGCACAAGAAAGTAGAGGTGACGCGGTCCCGAGGAAAGAACGAGGACCTTCAGTCACGCGAAGTTCGTACACGCCCCTCAGCCCCCACGACGCGTGGATTGGGGTCTCTCCCCCGCACCGGCCGTCGTCGTGTCTCTTCCGGATCACCCGCCCGAGGGGTACGTGGGACTTCGCCATCTACGTCCACATGAGCCCCACCGGGGTCAATCAGTCCTACGCGTCGAGATGGTGGACCATGCACCGGTAAAATCCTAGGACGTCTCTCTCTTCCCTCCCGATTCTTAAGTGTCTAACCTCTCCTCTGCCGGTGTGGGTCCCGGTCTGTGGGGGAGACAGTCCGGAGACGTCTCTTTGGTCTGGTTTTTAGGACAGAAGTCCGGGACCTTGTCTCAAAGGTCGACCACCCGGTTCTTCGGGGTCTCCGAAGACTCCAGGACGTCCCCGGCCCTTGCATGGTAATTCCGACGCACTCCGTGGGTGTCGGTGTCTTTATGCTGGAATGTTGACTTGTACTCGTGTTACGTAGGACTTGACCCTTTTTAAGTGTCCTCGAGGAAAACTGGTACCCGTCCTGATGGAACATCCTCTCAGACTATATACGACTACAACTTTTTCTTAAGGAAGTGGTACTTAATTCGTCAAAGAAAAAAAAACAGTTCAAGGGTAGTTCGGAACCAGGACATACGAGCAAAAGCCGACGCTCGACTTTAAGAGACCGGACCGTCGGTCCGGACGGAGAGGAGGTCGGAGCCGGGGGCGGGGTGGAGTGGGTCAAAGGGTGTGAACCCGAGGAGACCCCACCGAGAGTCCAGTGGACCCGACCTCTGACCCTTCGATAAAGACTGTTCCCGGATCCTCTGGCTACAGGTGAGTCCACCTCCGTTCTCCGGGGACAGACCCCGGGTCGGTCCGACACGACGCACTGTGGGACGGTCCGGTGTCGGAGTGAGTGCTGTGGACGGGAGAGTCGAAGGGGTTGTAGGGGGTGGACCTTCCCGGGACGGGGTGTGGCGGACCTGTCAAAAGAGAGAAAGGATAGAGTTCGACACCCACCCGACCCGACACCGAAGAGTGAACCCTGAGGGTCACGGACCGTGTCCCATTCATGATTCTCTTGTAGACCACTCACCTACCCTTTCATTCATATGGTGGAGACGTTCGTCTGGGCTTCAAGGAATGGACTTTTATTTTGCAGACTTACCCGAGGGGTAGGACCAGTATCCACTTGACCGGTTCCTCGCAGGGAAGGACGACGTCCAGGAGTAGCTTCGGGACTCCTACCTCCCTCCTGGGACGGGAATCGGTGCCCGGGGGTCCCCCATTCCGGAAGGGAGGACCGAAGGGGACCAGGAGACGGTAGACCGTCCCGTCCCTGACCGGAGGAACCCCTGACGTCCCCAGGACCCGAGACCTGTGTCCCAACGACACACTAGACACTGCTCAGTGAATTGCAGAATCCGGAGGGCAAAAAAAAAAGGAGATGTCGGATTCCGTCGGTTGTGCCTTGACGGCAAAGGGTGGAACCATGACAGAAGGTGTAGATACGGGACGGGCGGTCGGTTTCTTACTGGAGACAGGAGGTATCTCTGGGGGTCGGGGGTCCTCCCTATGAGTGTTTCTACCGTTTCAGGAACCCCCGTGACCTCTACCACGACAACCCACTGTTCCTAAACCCGTGTACGAGATTCCACTGTCGTCAACCCGCCTACGCCCGTCTTTCCGCTTGGTGTCGTTTCGGGACCCCGGGGACCTTCCGGGTCGTCAACGGGCCCACGTGCAGACCGACCTCCCCTTTTTCCGCCCAGTCGTGTACCGTCCACCGTTTCTGTCGGACGGGGCTCGCGTCGAGAAATACTGGGTCCCATCCTGTCGGTGTCTCCGCTGTGCCCCACGAGTCCCGGGGTGGACCTCTTACTGAGCCCCTCTGACCCTCACCATGGTGTCCCCCTACGGCTTCTCCGACTCCTCCCGGCAGAACCAGAGCATCCAGAGCCTCGTAGCTCATGACTACTGCGACCGGGGACTCTGTCGTTTCTTTTCGTCCCACCCGCGGACCCCGACCTGTGGTCGTCCCCTCCCTCTGGGCCCGTTGCCCGAAGCGACGGTCGGTTCCCCCCGACTTCTCCCCGACGACAGGGAGCCCTGCCCAGAAATGTAGACTGGGTCTGGTGTCTCGCCCCATTCGTAGTCGGGCGGACCACTTTCTGCCGCGAGATATAGGACGGAAGAGGGTGTCAGTGAGCGGAAATACCACTCAAGACCCAACCGACTAAAGACGACTGGAGTTCGGGACGAACGATTCGTGTGCCGACGGGGTCGTCTACGGTCCCCCGGACGGTCACACCCCGTTCCCCCGGGTCGTTTCCCTCCGCTCGATCTGTGTGGAGGGCTGAGGTCTCGCATCAGGTGGTAGGGCTACGCCAGGAGCGACATCGCGAAGTCTCGGACCGAATGCTATGCCACGTGGACGATTTTGTGTCCGCGGTCTCGTCGACACTACCCCTTCGGCTGAGTAGGTAGAGACACGGGGTGACAGTCCCCGGTCTCTGGGCGTCTGACTCGGGGGACTACGGACGCGGTGGGACCACAGGTCTGTGCACACCGTGAAGGGGTCCGCGTGGGGCGGGGGAGTGTGGTCGGGGTTTTGTTTGTAGCCTCCGAAGACGCACAATGAATCCAGGACCTTGGACGGTCCCTCGACCGACCCACCCTGAGACGTCGAGATACTGAGGGTCCTCCTCTCGTGACACACACACACCCCACCCCCCCCCCTGCCCCAGGTCCCTGTCTCAGGAGTGGAGGAGTCAGTGGGGTTAGTGCGGAAGGGAGACGTCGCAGTCGGGGTCTGACCGGTGCCGGAGGGAACGGCTGAACGAGACGTAGAGCCGGTGTACCCACTCTTAGAACGAGAGGTCCAGGGCGTCGACTCGAAGGTAGAGGAGAGCGACTTCCTCGGGTCACGCCCAAGGGGGTGGAGCTTCTTCCTTGACTGACTGGGTCCGTCCCTTGACTCTGAGGTGGATCCCTGGTTTTGTTCCAGAGTGAGACCCTCCGAGTGGTCCTTCCACCTTCGACGGTGACGTCCCGGGATCGGCCGGACCTCACCCCCCAACCCCCGCCGCGAACCGAACGCAGCTCTCCGGTCCGTCACTCGTGTCCGGGGAGACATCAGTGAGATCGCTCCCCTCCCGACCGTGCACGGACGAGTCCGGTGCCTCCCTTTCTCCTTGTTGGGAGGTATAATAGTCACTCTTTTGCCCTTCTTGAAGGTAGTCTCTTTCGGTCGCAGACACGGGTCTCGTCCCCGTCCTCCGTGAGAGGGAGCGTCTGAGGGTTCTGGCCGCGTCTCCTCCCCATAAGGGCCCCTTGGTCTCCCAAGGTTGAGTGCAGCAGGGCGTGCCGGACCTCGACGACCCCGTCGTCGGGGTGGACCAGGAGGTGGCTCGAGACGAAGTCCCAGTCCCGACGGTCGAGGACGGCGTCCGGACGGTCGACCGGGAGGTCGGCGGGGTCGAGGAAGTACCGCAAGAGGACCTTCCTGAGGACCCAGTAGGATGAGGGTTTGTCTTCTCATTCGAGACCCAGAGGTCACTCCCCATTCCTATACGACTCCGTTTGCTCTCCGAGGGGATCAACCGTGGACTATATGTACTCACGCTCCGGACGAGAGTCCCCAAGATTTGACTCGGACATCTTGTGTCGAGACCACGGATGCGAACCGGATGTATAGGGTTCCTCGATCAATAATAGGACGAAGGGAGGATTCGGGTCTAGGTCTTAAGCGACGGAGTCGAGAGTCTAGGAGGTGGTCATACCCGCAGACCCTATACCCCTCCGTCGGCCGTACTCCGACGTGTCTTTCCTACCACGTGGATATTTACTTGGGTCCTTAGGGCTAATAGGCCGTCACGGGCGCTAGGGGATGGGGCTGGTGGTGACGGGGAGCTCCTGTCTGAGACTCGTCTGCCAGGACTCGGTCCAAAGGTAGTAGAGGAAGAGTCGGACCCTGTGTGTTGAGACGAGACCCAAAGACGGGGGATCAGGACAGACCTCCACCCTTACCCCTCCGACCTCTACTCGTTCGGATCCTGTCTGCCGTCGCGGGTAATGGAAACGGTGAGACTGAAGTCGACGACCTCGGCTCGGAGTCTAAGGATACTCGTCCTTTTTCCGTGGTTAAGTTCCTGACAGCCCGACTGCCGTTAGTCAGAAGGTCTCGTCCTAGACGAGGAAAACCCCAGAGAGACGAATTGGTGTAGGGGAGGGGTCCCGGAGGACCGACAAGGTCGTTTACAGTTCGACCGGAGGGTCGACTACAGGACTACGCTCAGAGTGAGGTATTGATAACACGAGTCCGCAAGTCGGCAAGTGAGTAAGTAAGTCGGACAATATGAGTCCGGTGAACTTTCATCGGGAAGGACAGGAGACCGTGTGAGGGTCCCGCAGAAACGTCTCACAAGGTCGGGTCCCCCTAAGTCAAATTCGTCTTCAGTCCTCTGATGTGTAGGAAGAGGGGTAAGATACAGATTCGTCTGGGAAACCCCGGTCCCACAGAGTCGGGTTCTTCTCTACTACTTAACCTAGTTCGGGGTTCGAGTGATTGGACACTCCGGACCTGTTAGAAGAACTTTTCCAGAAGACTCAGAACGACTACGAGACTAGAGTCCCACTGGTCGAGAAGGATAGTCCATATCCTCTCTCCGACTCCTAAGATGACTCGGTACGAGTCTCCCGGTGAATTTTGGTCATTCACCACATTGACCTTAAGTTTGGTCCGGACAAACTAACGTTTGAAGTCGAGGATCGGAAAGACGATGTCACGGAAAGACCTTTGTAAGTTCTGAGGAGCCAGAATTGACGTGTGGACGTACCACACACTGTGGAGGTACCCGTGACACGGTCTACGTGATTTTGGAGAACAAGAGTTCTGGTCCCTTCCCCGTCTGTCCTCTCGGAGGCAACGTTTCTCCTCCTTTCATTCCGAATCTCTTCCATTGACGGTTCACCGTCTCGGCAGACTGGGACTTTACTGTTGTGTGACACCAGAGAGAGTACAGTCCCTCACACCCCGGAGCGGGGGAGGTGGGGTGTGTGGATCCCACAGTGGGTGTGTCTCCCAACATTCCGGGGAGTCGAGGACAGGGGGTGGACCTAGGCTCGTCGTCACAGGGACGCCTCCAGGAGGAAGTCCCGTCGGAGCACCGCCGAGTGGTCGGGGAGGTCCTCGCGGTCCCACAGGAGCACCGAGTCCGGTGGCGGAGGTGGAGGGACGGACGGTCGGGGGACGACGTCGAGGTCCGCGAGGTCGGCGTACCGGAGGAAAACGGTCGACCTACTCTTGAGTCGTCGTTCTCGCAGGTCCGCGGCGAGGTCTCTCACATGGGCCCTGTCTTACGCGACGAGCCGGACCACCCCACCCCTCCCTTTTCGGTGTCTCCACTCCCTGAGTACTGTTCTCGAAGGATTTCTCTTTACCTTCCCTCAGGGTCTTTGTGTATCGGACAGCTGAGCTAATTTTCCGTCCTCGGATGACCCTTGTCTCCAACCCGAAAGTTGAAAGTTTTTAAGGTAAAAATTTGATCCGTCATAAACGTACTGAGTTCTTCGTTCGTCATTTCAGTTCCAGGATTGGAGACGGGGTAGGTGGGTCTCGGGACTGGTGGTTGGGAAGGATCCGTTGATAAAAAATTACGTCTACTTTCATTTATGTTTCTATCCAAGTAGGAAATGAAGGGGGTAAAATATCTTTTCGACCAGGACTTTGACTTGACAGAAATGATCACTAATTTTTTTTCAATTTCTACGGTGTTGTGTAATAAAACACTTTATTATTGTAGTACCAGTCGCTTCATGATAGGTGGTTTTATTTACCAATTTTTACACGACGGTTCAATTTAAGTCGTCCTACGTTTGTTTCAAGTGTATTGTCATTAATCTCCTGTTTCTCAAAATGTAGAAGTAGCGTCTCGGGTCTTGGACATGTGTGTGTGACGACGACAGACGCGTGAGTAGTGGAGAGGGTGGGACCTGGCGTCCGGAGAACTCCCGTACCGGACCCGGACCAGGTAGAAATCAGAGACTGTCCTACGTCTTTTACCGGTGACAGGACGGGAGGGGTGTGGACGTTGGAGACGTCATGCCGAAGGGTCCACGAGGGTACTCTCCACCTCAGAGAAAGGGGGGAGGAACTTAGACCGGTTGTCGTGCTCCGTCTTCGCTTAGATCAGGAACTTCAGACCGGACTGAGGTGGGAGGACCTTGGGGCGGGCCAACGACACTCTCGTTCGGGTCCGATCGACCTGCCTGTAGCTTCCACGTCGGGCCGGTCCGGATCTGGTCGGTGGGGACGTCTGGGCGGTCAGGTGGAGCCTAGGAGAGCAGCTCCCCCGGCTCGGTTCTAGTCGACGGGACCGAGTCTGGTCTTGTCGATGAATCTCCTGGACACGTAAGTGTTCGATCAGGTTACGGCCGGGAAAAGAAAAGACCGGTGTGACACGGTGAACGCCCGAGAACTCAGGGACTGGTCCCTAGTTGGGGCACAGGGGATTTCACCTTTGCGTCTCAGAATTGGTGACCTGACGACGTCCACTGGGAGGTCACGACCATTAGAATTCCGTGACTAAAGTCACCATCATCCATTGTTCTGGTCCTATAATGGACTGAGGGTCTTCTATGAGTCATTTATAAACACTATGACATAATTTTTCCTTCTTTCGTTAAACAGACTAAAGAAAAGGAAGACGAAAGACACGAAGAATCCTACCTTTGATTGAAATCCTGTCCAGACTCAGTGTAAATTCACGTCCGTTTTAAAGGGGGGGTGGTCGGGGACGTGGTGCTTGTCATCTCTTTCCTTTCACAGGATCCTCTGTCCTTCGTAGAGTAGGTGACCCTCACACTCCTCACTCCCGTTCCTTACATTGCCGTCCGGCTACCGCCACCCCTCCCCCGCCCACGACGATGGGATTCTACGAGTGGACCTTTACGCCCCTACTCAGAGACCTGAGGGTGTGGAGTGCGACGGGTTATGAGGGGAAGCTCCGGGTGGTCCTCTGGTGTCGCCCCACCTCGCAGACGTCGGGCTTCCCTATCTTCATGGTCCGAGGACGTGTGTCTCCTCTCCTATCAATGACCCCGGCCCCGGGTCCTCCGTGTGCGGTCCCTCGTACCGTCCAAGTGTTCGTCGCGAGCAGGGATCGGACAGAGTGAGTACCCTCGGAGCGAGGACAGCTTCCGCCACACTCCCTGTCTCCAAGGGGATGACTCCGTCGTTGGAGATGGGCTACTAGTGTCTTATATTCGTAAGAGTGTAGGGGAGTCCTTAGGAGGAGAAAGGTATCTACCATTCCGAACGTCCTTTAGTGACCTTCGATTCCTGACAGGTGACTACCTTGGGTCTCCGGGACTTCCACGAAGAGTCAAGTCTGACATGTCGTCTTAGTGAATCTCTTGAAGAGGTTGTCGCAGACCCGGGTGGACCGTCCCTCACTCGAACGACCGAACCCGCCTAGGGGGACGTTACTCAAAATTTTCGAGGGGTCCACTGAGATTACCAACCGGTATCAACTCGGCAGTGACCTTGTCTTAGATGGACGAGTCTCTCCGACGGACATCGGGGTCTTGTCTCGTGTTCCGACGGTGTGTTTCTGTATGACGAAATCCCCCGGTGGACAAAAATGAGGACTCGATACGTACACGCGCACACACACATGTTCATACGTACCAGCACTGTCGCGGACCTCTTCAGTATGACCGACACCCCAGAGGTCGGACCATTCTACGGTGCGAACGGTGTGTTAACAACCGGAGCTCGTCCACGTTGTCCTTCGTGCACTGGTGTTCCGAAGTTCAGTCTGGGAGACCTGTCTGGAAACGAATGACGGGAGGGACTCGACCAGTGAGGTGGGGAGACGGAAAGTCTGGAGGATACACGTAGAGGAGTACTCCGGTACTACTGGAACCGAGGCGGTTGGGGTACTCCCCTACCGTTTTGTTTGAATCTATTGTGCTCCGTTACACGAAGGACTTGTATTACGATATACTAGTGTTTCAGTAACAATAACAAAAGTCTCACTGTGGGTCAAAGGTGACTTATCCTTGTTCGACAAGAATATTGTCGTTCCCTTAGTTGTGAACCTTTCTACAGGATGAAACCATATTTAATTTCTTTATATTGAAGTCATCTACGATTTTCTTGTTGAGATTTATTATTATTATTATTTCGTACCAGAAATCAATGTTTAACCATTGAAACTCGGACCCCCGGTGTCCCCTGTGGGTGTTCTTTCACAATACGAATATTGACATTTTTTTACACTTTTAAGTCACTATCTCTAGTCCTGTTGTGCCTCGTAGAACGTTTGTTTTACATCAAATCATAGAACCACGTTTTTTCATGAGAATGAAGAGAAAGGATGAGGTAACAAAACTAGAATTTCTGTCGACTTCGGAACTACCTCATTATTGAGTGATTGGGTGCAATGTAGGACTAAACCTTACCTCCCTTTCACTCACGATTACTGTCCCAGTCTCAGGGACGGAAAATGGGGTCGTGAGGACATTACCCCGTAGAAGACCGGGGTTCCGAAGGTTCCTATGAGAACTGTACGGTCCGTCAGGTTGTCTCGGTGGGTTTGGCTGCTGTTCTAGCCGCCCAACCCCGTGACGGGGAAGGTAGGCGACTAGTGGTCTCCCGGGCCCTCTCGGTCTGTCCTACAACGGGTCCGAACTAGGCTGGGGCGGAACAGAAAGACGAATGACATCGAAAAGTCACAGGGAGGTCAAAAGTGTAAAGACGAGTCGCGGTGGGAGCCACGTGCGAGACGGACGGGGAGACCGAGTGGTCGCGACAAAGGTGGACCTCTCAGGAGGGAAGGGTCACTGTCACCCGCTGAGTGGTATCCAGTCCGGCCAGTCTTCGTCGTCGTCGTTCTCCTTGGTGTCCTTGCAGAAGTCCCTACTCTTCGCAGACCTGGTGTCCTCCCCTCTCTCCCGCCCGCCTCCCCAGTTCTCCTGAGGTCCCTGAGACCCACAGGAGTCCCTCAGGGATCTCACGACTCGATGTCAGCCTCCCCTGTGGGATTTCGGAGAGTAGAACGGTCCCGGTCTGACCTACGACTCTCGAAATGGACGTCTCGAACCTCACTACCCCTATCAAGACTGAGACTTGACATCACTACAATAATTTTTATTTAGGGTCCCAGGAACTTATTGGATTTGGACAATATGTATCTCCAGAATATCCGTTCGTTTATATCTTATTTTTTTTTCAATTAAGGAATTTGTCTGTTATAAAGAAAATCTTTTTACTCCTCGGAAAGAACCACTGTACTTAAGTAGAAACGAGTAGAAAAGGCGTATCAACCGACGGGTGAGGTTGGTCCAAATCCCGGTCTCCCTGGGATTGGAGGACCAAGTCACAAGGAAGGAGACGGGTTCCTGGTCGAGGGGTTTAGACCGAGACGACCCAGTCCCTGAACCCCTTGTCTGGGTGTCGTAGGAGTCCGGCGTGGGCAAGCACCGAAGACTTGTGTTGTGCCCTTTGTGACCCCCGGATCTCATGGTGCGGGAACTACGACCCTTTGTGATGGTCGGTCGATCTCGGATTCCGGACCGGGCACCCTCATTCCGGCTCGAACAGACTGTGAGGCTTCACCGACCCGACCACAAATCGTCTTCATGGGTTCTTCTTTGTTCTTGGGCACAAGACCTTGTGAGGGACTACTCGATAGTTAAGTTCCTCGTTTTGGACTGGGACACAGGGTGGGAGATAGTCCGTCTCGGTTCGAAACCCGCAGGTGAGGTGCGATTATGTTCGTCGTTCATGACCCCTTTTTGGGAAGTCTCTTTGCTAGCGCATGTCCAAATCTACGAAATGACCGGTGGGGGGACGGGTCCCGGAAGACTAAGGAACAGTCAAAGCGAGTGGACCAATTTTGCTTCTGCAGTTCCTCCCTCCGCCGACACCAGTCCGCCATGGTCCACCACGGCTAGGTGGTCATCTCCTCGGGCTTCTCGGCCGGACCTTCTCCCGGGTACCTCGGGTTCACGGTGGGACTTGGCAGCCGAACACCCAGAGAGGGGCGCCGGGAGGGACGGGGCTGGGGTTGGGACTGTCGGTCACGTGGAGACAGGGGGTGCGGGGGGTCAAGGGTAGTAGGGTGGGTGGGCGGGCACGTCGGTTACGGGAGGTAGGGCGAGGGTTCGTTCCCACGAGGGTGCCGAGAGCCGAGGGTCGCTAATAAGACCTTGTTCGAAGAGGGTCACCGCGATGTCAGAGACATTGCCTCAACCTACGGGTTGGTGTCTTTCTGCCCGTTTTCATTGACGGCCTCTTTTGTCTGTGCTAGTGCGTGTCTCGTCAGACGTGGGTGGACCTCTCCACTGGTGGTAGGTCTCGTCTGTCGGACGGGCCCTCTGTCGTAAGGCATCAGCGCTAGGACTTGGGGCCACCAGACAGAGGCTCATCGGACACCCCACCGCCCCCTTCTCCCTTGTCAAGTCAACAGAAGTACGAAAGTAAAAAAAAAAAAAAAAACCGACGTGGTGCACCGTACGCCCTAGGATTGAAGGGGCTGGTCCCCACCTGGGGTGTGGGGGACGTCACCTTCGTCTCTCAGGATTGGTGACAGGAGGAATTCTCGGGACCTTATCCCTTCTGCCACTGACGAGGAGACCGAACACTCGACTCTGGCACACGGTGAGAGAAAGCACAGGGGTCGACTGAGTCCGACCGTCCGTCGTCCAGTCATTTGCGACAACCTCACTGCACGAGTCGAGGGTTGTAAGATAAAGGGAGCTTGAGGACAGACGAAGGGAGACGAAGGGTCGTCAGGGAGTTCGGTGAGTCTTGACCTGATTCCTTAGTTCGTGGAGGACACACACTTCCGAGTACCATTTGTGAACGACCTTTGTAGTTTTGTTCCCCTGACCGGTGTCCGACGAGTCCCGGAGCACCTCGGACCGGTGGCGTCGTCGCCGTGGGTCGGTCTGTGTCCACGAGAGGGTTCGACAGTCCCGGGGGAGGGGCCGAAGGGTACCCGGGCCCTTGGACCGCCTCGCAGAAGGGCTCGGACCCCTTCCTCCTGCAGCGGATGGATGCATCAGTAGGAGCCTCCTCATCGGGCTCCTCCTGGGCTCCTTCAGGAGCCTCTCGAACAAGAGGCCCTCGGGTAACTGGAACGACGACAGCCACGGCGGACACGGAGAGGAGGAGGAGTGGGCGTCCAGGAGTGGACGCCTCCCTTCTTGAACCCCAAGAGGACCCCGTCCACGAGGTTCCTCCCTCCACCACGAGAACCCCTGTGGGACTCCTCGTAGAGACTACCCGACTACCTTAGATGAGACTCGGGAAGGACTCGAGGGAACTCAGGTTCCTTCCCACTTGGTCCTGGGTGGGGAGACCGAGGGTTCAGACCTCGTCTGTGCACCGAAGAAGTAGTAGATTTTCCTGGACCCTCAAGTCTGTAGACCGACGAGAGGGGTCCTAAAGGTTTCCACCCCGTGGGGAGAAGCCCGGGTCGTCACCAATCCTTTGGGGGACACCCCCACCCCCACCTAAAACTTGGTATGTAAAGATTTCCTTCGGTTCCGGGACCTCCTCCCAACGCCTATGAGTGAGGTCATCCCCAGTAGCTCCTCCCTCAAGGACCACTCCCTCCGCCGCTACCTCCGCCGGGCGCCCGACGGCTACATCCTGAGGGACTGGTGCCTGAGCGACATCATCCTCCACACACACAGGCTCCTCCCCGGGTCGACACCGCGACCCCTCTCCGCGAAGCTCAACAACCTAAAGAAGAAGTTCCAGGACACCCTCCAGTCGGTCCTCCCCTCTCCGGTCTCGTCCGTCCACTCGGCTGGACCTTACGAGACGGGAGGATGCCACTCACCGTACCCCTCCACCCCCAGCCCACCCATCGACACAACGATCCGTTGATTGTTGGGGGTAGACGACTGACAGACGGTTCGTTTCGTCCATGAAAGGCACGAGGGTAATAGAGATTTAGAGTGTTCGTCAATCCATTCTAGTCACTCCCTCAGTCCTAAGTTTAGGTCCAGAGCTTGAAGTTTCGGGGTCGCAAGAAAGTACGAAGGACTACCTAATCAGCAAAGACGGTGGGTGACTTTTGGGTCTGTTTCGGCTGGACCGGAGCCTCTCGATGAGTTTCGGAGGAGCCCCCCGACAGTAGGCCCGGAACGCGGACGGTCCCCCGTCCTACGCTCCCCCCGCCTGCGGACGGAATCGAGTGCAGGGTCCACGGGAACTTGAACAAGTACAGGAGTCGACGAAGTGACCGGAACGACTCCGGGATGTCTACCTACCTACCCCTCCGTCCACCGATACCCAGACCGTGTCGGTAGGTGTCGTCTTCCCCAAGGACACTCCGTTCGTGAGCCAAAACCCCAAAGGCCGGATCGAATACGAACTTTGACGGAGAGAGGTGAAGGACAAGAGACTTACACTCTGTCGGGTCGAATCTCTCTTCTTTGTCGCGACCCGGGACCGTAGGAGCCTCTACACCGACAGGGGGAACCACACCGACTGGCCTATACCCGTTCCAGATCAGAGACGGGTGCCTTCAGTGTTGCCCTTCTCCGTCGTACCACTTCCCAGGTTCCATAGACGAGCCACCCAGCCCCCCTGGGTGCGCCCGACCCCCACCTCCACTCGAGGATGGACTCTCCCGACAGGAATTTGTCGCACGAGACTGAGGGGTAGTGACTCGAGGGAGGCGACGACGACGACGGCGGCAGTAGCAGTGGGACCCTCCTCATCGCGCAATCCGCGACCGAAGCGGCTCTGTACTACTCCACCCGCCCCCCTGGGAAGGGGACGTCCCTCAGACCCCTCTCTTTCCGCCGGTCCACTCCGAGTCCCGACGAAAGTCGGGGAGGGACCCCGGCCCCACCGTTCCCACCCTTCCTCTCTGTTCTGTGTCGGAGGTTCTCTTGTGTGTGGGGACACGTAAGTTGGTTTCTCGAACTGTACATCCGCTCTTGGCCCCAACTAATTCGTAGGGTCGGGGTGGGTGGACGTCGGGAGACGTGAGACGGTCGGAGAAAGTTTCGTCCAAGTGTCCTAAAGGTTTGAAAGTTTAATAACCTACGACTCGAGGCTCTAGGTCTTAGCCCGGAAGACGTTGGAGACTGTGCTCCGCCTCGGACGCCGTGGACGATCCATCCGATGTCCACGATTTATTTGCGGCGAGTAGTAACGACGGGACATGTCTGAGAGGTCAGGTCGGCAGAATGACCCGACGGGTCAGGGATTTCGACACGGGTAAGAACAGGATCGAACAAAGGAATTCACCCTGTACGTAAGGAAAGAAACATCGACATAGGTAACTAAGTCTCGGGGTCAGCTTGAGACTGAGGTCTTTTGAAAAGGTGCCATTGGGGGCGGATGTAAGACGACCTCGGACGCACGGATCGGGTAATCACTAATGACCGGACGTTGTAGTCACGGAGAACTATACTACGACTAACACCACTATTTTGTGAGTCAATTTACGGAGGACCCATGCCCCGAGGACTGTATGAGTAAAGACTAGGAATACTAGTTCCCTCCATAGTGGCGAGGGTGACATGTCCGCCCTTGGACCCCCGTGACTCTCCTAGTCATTTGACGGGTTTCTAGTCATTGGGTCCGACATTCACTGTCTCCGTCACACACACGACGCGACCCCGGACCCAGAAAGGTGAGGGGGTCCTTCAAAAGTTCAACAAAGTCTTTCCACAACGACACAGGGGTGGTTCTCAGAATATATCGGAGGTAATACAAGTCTCCCGAAGGGACTATCGAGTCAACCATTTCTTAGGTGATGGATGAGGTCATAAGAACCCGAAGGGACCACCGAGTCGACCATTTCTTAGACGGGCGTTACGCCCTCTGGACCCAAGCTGGGGACCCAACCCTTCTAGGGGACCTCTTCCCTTTCCGATGGGTGAGGTCACAAGTTCGGACCTCTTAAGGTGCCTTACATATCAAGTACGTCAACGTTTCTCAGGCTGTGCTGACTCGCTGAAAATTTTTTTTTTAATACAAGCCTTGTCCGGCACCTGTCTCGACAATGTAATGTTTATAACCAATTGTTTGATGGTTTTGTCCGGCCGCCTCGTCGACACACTCTAATGACAGTCGGAGATGGTCGGTCTGGTCAGTGTGTCACCCACCTTTGGTTCCGAGACCCTGCCCCGGTTCCACTTTTCTGGACCGTTTTCCGCCGTAAGATGTTGTGTCCCCCCTAATTATTTGGAAAGTCGAGATCTTTGGGTTTAAGTCTTAGAGACTATTGGTCACACTCGTGAGATTTGTACCACGGAAACAACCGGACACAATGTTTCAGTGACGATGTGAAACCGGGATCATCATGAACACTGAACAATAGTGAAGATTATAAGGACCAACTATGAAAAAAAATTCGACACGAGGCAGAGACAACGACGCGGCGCGCCCGAAGAGTAACGTCACCGAAGAGAACACCGGGACCGACCGAGTCATTAACACCGTGTACCCGAATCGACGAGACGCCGTACACCTTAGAAGGACCTAGTCCCTCTCTTGGGCACAGAGGACGGAACCGTCCACCTACGAAGTGAGGACTCGGTGGCACCTTCGGGGAGGACCGACTATGAATTTAGTGATGAGGAGACCCAACACATCGCCGGTATCCGAGATTGTGCTACCTTTGGTCCTAGATCAACCAGACCGATCTCTTAAGATGTTTCAAGAGAAGACCTTATATTCGTCAGAGTACAGAACCCTGAATGACCACAGGAGTGTCCATCCTACGAGTGGACCGTAGTAGGGACCAAATTCGGTCCCGACCATTTCCCTGGCTGACCATCATCGGTGTCGTCCTTCAACCGGACCCATGAAAAGATATAATTTGAGGAATATTCCATCAAGGTGGGGATGATGATGGGAGGGATGGACTTCCGAGGCCTTCGGGTGTGTCCGTGTCCGAGGAGGAGAATTGGGACGGGCCTATTTCAACCACTTCGAAAACGGGACCCCGTCCTTGTTTTGTTTTCACAAATATGTCTTGAGTCCAACGACAACCGTTCTTATATTTCTTTATATGTCTACCCCTCCCACACACACACACACACACACACACACACACACAGACACACAGACACACACACACACACAGACACACACACACACACACACACACACACACACACACACAGCCCCGACCCCCTCCCCAACGACTTTTGGTAGTCGTCATGTGTGGGAGGGTCTCCCCACGGAAAAGCAGAAAGAGGATGCCAAGACGATAGTGTTTTGTCAAACACCATTGACGATTGTGTTTTGACTCGGACCCAAAGTGTTCTACTTTTTCCAGTTCCGAGACAGGAAGTTTTGTTTTGTTCTCCACTCGGAGATCCTCGAGTTTAAAAAACGTATAGTCTTATCTGTGACGGGGGGTCGTTGTGTGTGTCAATTCTATGGGAGTTTATTTTGTAGAGAGGGGTGAAAACCTCTTCCGTTACCGTGGGGTGAGGTCATGAAAACGGACCTTTTAGGGTACCTGTCTCCTCGGACCTTCCAACGTCAGGTACCCCACCGACTCCCAGCCTGTGATGCCCCGCTGAAGTGAAAGTACGTAACCTCTTCCTCTACCGTTGGGTGAGGTCACAAGAACGGACCTCTTCGGGTCCCTGCCCCCTCGGATCACCCGACGGCAGAGACCCCAGCGCCTCAGCCTGTGCTGACTTCGCTGAATCGTCGTCGTCGTCGTCGGGGTGAAAACTCGACTGGTGTAGGAAAAAAGTTGAGGTGGAAAGGGCGGGAGTAGTGTTTGAATATACCGTCATAGGTCGGTGAGAAGGCTGAATTGGATCTAGAACCGTAGAAGGCGGACTGCAAAAGTGTGGCGCAAGGGAGCACCCTGCCCGTTTGGCGAGGCCCACGAGTGAGAGAAGAGGGAAGTACGGGATGACCGACTTGGACGCCCTCTAAAAAGAAAGAAAGAGAGAGAGAAAAAAAAATAGTTGGTGCGCGGACAGGGACGGAGAGACGAGATTCATTGTGAGGGCGGGGGACAAACAAACGGAAAAAAAAAAAAAAAAATCTTGACTTGTTTTACCCGGAGGAGGGATAAGGGTCTCAAGACTGTCCGCCGCCGTCTTCGTCTCTTGACGGTCAGGGATCTTTGACGGCTTGACCGTGCTTTTGCGTCCGTGGCCGGACCCGGCCAAACCTGTCGGTCCAGAGGCGAGGGGAGGAGGGCCCCTCCAAGCCGGGCCCCTTCAGGGCGGGCCTCTGTAGGCGGGAAACCTGTCTGGTCACCCCGCCGGTCAGGGCCTCCGCCCCCGGGCCGCCGCCGCCGCCGCTACTCAGTCCTGACGGAACCGCGAACCGGGAAGAGCTGACCGGGTCCCCGCACGAGGCCCGCCCCGACCTCGGACCGGGTCGAACCGACCTCTCCTTCTTGGTCCGGACCCGTCGAGCCGAGACCGGCCACGCCGGACTGCTACTGGGGCCCCAGTCCGGCCGGGCCCTGGGCGCCCCTTCCCCCGCTCCGGCCGGGTAGTGGGAGCGGGCCGCGCAGGCGGGCGGTCTCCGGGCGCCGGCCGACAATGGACGGAAGCGGCGACGAGTCATGTTCCGGCCCCCGAAGGCTCCGGGCGGCGCGGCGGGGGGGAATGGCGCAGCCTTAGGCCCCTCGCCGCCAGCCGCGCCCCTGGGCCCCACGCGCCCCTCTCCTTCGTCCGCTCGACCGTCCGCCTGTTACGCCGGGCGCGACTTGACGCGACGCGCTCACCCCGGCCTGCCGCGCGCGCACCGGCTCACACATACACACGCGGACAGTCAGTTGCGACTGTCCGGCGTTGGGTAACCGGTCTGAGGCGGGCGCAGTGGCGGGTGACGGTGGCGGGTAACCCGCCAAACTTGTGTTTCCGGGGGGCCGAGCGGGGCGGGCGGCGCACCCGGGTCGCCCGCCCCGTTCTGGTCTGGTCTTAGGCGCGCACCCTCCGCGCTCACTGGCCCCACGCTAGGGAGGGACGACCCCATGAGCCGACTTCGGCCGGACTGACGCGTGAACTGAGACCCAGACCACCGACTTTTGTCGACTCTGGAGAGGATCGTAACGGAGTGCTCGGAGTGGGATGGGCGCTAGAAGACCCAGGGTCACGAGGCGTTCGACTGACCGGCCCCACGGTCCTGGAATTTCCGTAACTCCTCCCGTGCTCCTTCACCTCTCCTCCCCTGTGACTGCTGGGGACTACCGGATCCCGGGTGGACCTCCCCATCGTGCATCAATCGGGAATCCCCTGGAGGGGGAGGGGATTTTTTTTTTACTAACAACCTCCGAATACACATTAACAAGAGAATCCATAGTGTGAATTTTTTTTTTCGTGCAGACCTTTGTCCAAGGATCTCAAAAATTCACTAAACGAATTTCAGGGTGTCGAACTTTTTCCGTTTTAACTCTAATCTTCTAAGAGACTTTAAAGTGCCGTCTTCGAAAAAAAAAAAGGTAAAATTCCTCCTGTGAACGGGGTCAACCACGACTCTTCCGTTCTGACCGATAGATAAGGATACGGTATGAGTCTAGACGAACACCTTATTCACGAACTATCTATGACTCACTTATTATTTATATGACGGTCTGAGGTTCCCAGGTCCCGGGACCAAGGGGTACTCGGTCGAGATGTCCGTGTCTTTCCCGGGGTGAACCCTCTTCGTGAAGGACACGATTCTCTTCCACTTTGCCACAATAAAGTGAAAATTTCGCGGTTCTCCTTCTCTGAGTTTCACTGCTTTAGGCTTTAGGCCTGTCCTTCTACGACCCCCGTCTCCTGACTCCTTTACCCTTCGGGACACGAGTCGGACGAGGTTCGTTTCTACTCGGGGGGGACGGGGGGTGGGTAGGGACCCAGAAGTAACGGCGTGGACCTTTTCACAGTGGACGTGATTGTCGGTTAACTTCTGGTGTCACGAATGAAGACCCCAATTCTGAAGTTCGAAGGACTTCTGTTCCCGACCGAGGCCAGACTCATAGACCACTTGTACCCTACTCAATTTACTCTTAAGTTTAGTCTAAATATCAGTCGTAGGTTCATCCCCTCCCCCGGGAGAGAACTGTGGAACAGGAGGGGTTCCACGAATTGGGGAGGTAAGACAGGATCGGTCAAGGTTACCTCAAAGGTATAGGACAGCAGAGGTAACGTGTGGGACGAAGTGAAGAGAGGACCCTAGGACCGTCTTCCTGAGGGAAGGGTCCAATACGACAAAACATTTCGCTCTCCGGCACACGGAAGGTGACCGGTGTTCTCTCCCGGTACGGGTGTCCGACCGACCTCCGTCGGGACTGATTTAATACAACTGAGATACCACTTGGTACCCACGGTTTCTATAATCCAAGATTAGGAATCGAGGACACTTACAATGGTGTGTACCTATCAGAAACGTCTACGTTAATTTACCTTCCTAAAACTCTACCCCTCTAATAGGACCTAATAGTTCCACTTAGGATTTACGTTAGTGATCACAGGAAACTTCTCTCTCCGTCTCCTCTTCTCCTCTCCCGCCACGCCGGTGTCTTCGTCTTTAACCTCACACACCGATGTTCTGTTCCTTACGACCGTCTATGGTCTGCGACCCTCTTCGGTCCCTGCCTTAGCGAGGAGCTCGGAGGTTTCCCTTGTTCCGGGATGGCTAGTACTGAAACCAGGTCACTAAAAAAAAAATTAATTAACTAAACCGACTTGGTCCGGAATCAACACCGTGAGTTCTGGAGCTGGAAGTAACCCTGTGTGCCCACAAATCAACGCCGTACTTTTGACAATCAACGCCGTATACGCTAGATAATTATAAAGGGACTGGTGCCTCGCTTGGGTCCGGGGGACGAACCCCTCGTGCTTCAAAATCGGTGACACCAGGTCATTAGAACTAAAACCTGAAGACCAAAAGAGTTGATACTCTCCTGTTTAGAGATAACGAAATTCAGTGGCTTAAACACCAGCAAACAATGCCGTCCTTGTCTTTGCATTATTCCCGGGGACCTTTTGGGGACTCGAACAGTAAGTTCCGAGAGTACCAACACGGTCCGAGGAGGGAGCCAGGACTGGCAGGAGAGACCACCCTAGACAAGTCTGAACCCGTCAGTGTGTGTCGGGACAGAGGGACAAAGACGACGGGGACGGAGAGACGAGAGAAGACGAAGTCGTTACGAGACGGGAAAGTCTGAGGGGAGAGACAGACCGACGGTGAGTACACAGGTCAGAAGAGGGTCGTGGGAAGAGAGAAAAAGTGCCGAGAGAAGAACAAGGGAGAAAGAGGTAGTAGTAAAGTGTTTGTCACCGTCCCACCTTCACCGGCCGAAACGGGGTCGACCTTGTCCAAGAACCGCCGACTGTTTACACCGACGATGGTACCCCGGTGCACCACCGAAAGAGGTAACGGTCGGTGAAGACGAAGTTACCGGGGCAGGAAGTAATTTTTTTTAAAAATAAAATGTTGGTGTACCCATCTTTCTACTGACATTAGATCTGAACTACGTAATCATTCATAAGTAATAATAATATGAGTTAAAAAGAAGACCAAAAGTTGCTTTACTTTTGTAAAGACACCCCGGGGCTTCCTGGGACATAGAACCCACAACTCGGACGAGAAGAAGTACCCCTTCAACCAAGACACGACTCCTTATCGAGTCACTCTCCCCGGGTCTGAGGGGCCGAGACGGACTGTCGCCTAGGGGAAGAGGTCCCCTCGAACTTGGGGTCCGGAGGACGTAACGTCCGCCTAAGAAATGGGAGACTCGATGGTCCCTTTGACGTGACCTGATCCGAGACCGGTTTCCGTCGTCCATCCGTGCTAGGTGTCGGGACCCAGATCCGACCCACGTGGCGAACGGACGAGACACAGACGAGACACTCGGTGAAGTGGAGGACAAACATTTTACGTTTATTGACAGGATAGACAGGACAGACCGACACACTGGGTCCTGTTTAGTGGTTCCAAGGGACCGGGGACAAATGAGTCCACACTGCAGTCCGTTCCTCTCCACGACGAAGTCGTATTTCCCGAAAACGGTACTACCAGAAACCCTCTACTTGCCTCTTCCCAACCAGGACCTGAGTCTCAGTTTAACCCGAAGGGACCACCGAGTCGGCATTTCTTAGGTGGACGTTACGTCCTCTACGTCCTCTGAGTCCAAACTAGGGACCCAGTCCTTCTAGGGGACCTCCTTCTTTACCGTTGGGTGAGGTCATAAGAACGGACCTCTTAGGGTACCTGTCTCCCTACCGCACCCGAATGTCGGGTATTCCAGTGTTTCTCAGTCTGCGTTGACTCGAACGAACGAACGTTTCAGTTTAGTCCATCGAAAGGACACGAAGGTCTTCGGACCGAAGGGGGAATATGGGGGTGTACTACCGACCTACTCGGGAGAGGGACAGACGGAGGGTGACCTGAGGACTGGGAACACGGTCCCAGCCGGGACCATCCGCGAGTATGCGAACACAGTCTAAGAGTGTGCAGTCGATGGAGGGACGTCGGTCCCGAGGAGGTATGGAAGGAGGGCCGGTAGTGTGGGTAGTCGACGCTTCCACCACCGCAGACAGCAAATTCGTAGTGTCCGTCTCATCGGAGTCATCCCCGCCCCCGGTCCGTCCCCTGAAATTACAGTCCGAACGACTGACATCCTTATGCAAACTGTTGGTAGTTCTCTGCCATTGGAGTCTCCTAGAACCACGGGGGAGTCGTGGGGGTCCCCAACAAAGAGACGGAGGACTCCTAGACTACACCCGAGGGATGAGGCGAGGTGGGTCAGACTGCTGGCCCGAGACATAAATGTCCTAGAAAATAGGTCCCTCGAGTTTCTCGAGGCAGTGGTCCACCGTCCACGTCAATTCGGACAAAATACCTTCCTCTTCAGGTCAGTCTCTTCCCTTTCTACTACCTACGTCCAATAACCTTGGTCACCCCGTGGTCTCTGTCTGACACCCAGGGGGCGACTCTCCCTGAGAGGGTCCGTCCAGATCGCCCAGTAGCGACGAGGGGATACGGATAATGTCATGAGGTGAGGAGTACTTACGGGTTATTTGCACGTGGTTCATGGACGGACTGGCGTGGAGGGGTTAGAAGTCTGTCGGGTAGGGGACGTACCGGAGGCTTCCGTCGTCGACCTCTGGAGACACCGGACCGAACGTCAGGCTCGACTCGGAGGTGTCGGAGAGGGGCCCCGGGGAAACGAGTCCGACGCGGACCCAGACGTTACAGGAAAGAGACGGGTCACTTTAAGATTAGAAAGTGCCTCCCCGAGTGTCCAGAGAACAGAGTGCTTCCGAACGAAGAGACGGAGGTTCAAGGGTTCCGTCTTCGTTACCTAGGGTGGAGGGAGACGCATGAAGAGTCCGACCCAAGACCTTGCTCTTATTCTTAGGGGATACCGGGAGTCTCTACGGTACTTCTAACCTACCCGACCACGGACTGCAAGTCACGGACACTCGACGTCAGTAGTAAATAGAAGGGGGCCAAGGGGACCGTGTCGTGGACCAATACCCGACACGTCAGACCTCCTTCCAGTCCCGTCGTGACCCCGGAATCTCTCGTGACCGGGCACCCAGTCCTGAGTGTCCGACTGTAGTCCCCGAACGGACTACAGATACACTCCAACAGGGAGGACCTTTGCTGTGTAGGTAGTCGACGAAACGGAGGGCACCCCTACACCGACCCCGGCACCACGTCCGAGCTGTGAGCCCGAGGGGACCACTTGTCGAGCCCGGTCAGGACGTCCGAAAGAGTCGGAGGAGTAGACATTTTACCCGTACTATCATTACACAGACGGAGTGTCCTCGACTCGTGTCACAGACCGTGTCCCGTCAGTTACATTTGGTGAAAAGACAAATGTCGAACAGAAATAAGTGGGTCACGGATGAAGCTCGGACGAGACTGTCATTCTACACTGGGAACGACCTCCTCCGTTAACTCGCTCGTAGGGGTGTCACTCCGGGACCCTCCGTGTGTCCGGAGATTCCCCGGGGGTACTGGTCCCGGAGTCATACTGAAAGTACCCGTGGAAGAAGGTCCTTTTTTTTTTTTTTCCCTATCTTCGGTCCTACCCAACATAGGTAAGGAGGGTGAAAAAAAAAAAAAGACTCAAGAAAGGGAAGGAATTGTAAAATCAGGGGAGAAGATTAACTAGTTTTCTTAGTTTCGTAAAGGCACCGGGACATTCACGTCGTCCGGGACTGTAACACGGACGACACACAGTCACAGACGGACACTGAGGAGTGGGTCTAAACCCCTCAGTCTCTCCGGTGGTCTCTGTCACTGGCCTTCCCGTCCTCCTCATCGGCCCCCTGTCTCCCCTGTCGTCCCTCTCGTGGGTCGAGCACCCCTGTAGCGTCCTAGCTAATACGGGTGACGTGGCAGGGACCTAGGAAGTGAGAACAAGGGACCCGATTGGACTCTACAGGATTCGTGTTGGGTCGGTTTGGGGGTAGTGAACGGGTCGGGGGAGGAGGCGAGGGGTCGGAATCGAAAGGGTGGACGCGGTTCTCTTACAGAAACGGTGGGAAGGGGTGAGAGGTTCCGGACCCCTGTTCCCCGACGTACTCCTAAGTGCTCCGCCGGTCCGAAAGGGAGACACAATAACAACCACACCAGCCGGACGGAGAGGGTGTGTCCTGGCTGGAGTCTCCCCGGGAGCAGTGAGGCGTGGGCCGGTAGTCGTTACGTCGGGCGGACCCCTCCTTACGAGGTAGCGTGCCACGAGTCACACCAGGGTCTCTCCCACGTCCTGCCCACCCGGACCCAGTACCGACTCCCGCAAAGTTAGACCCCCGGGGTCAAGTAAGTCAGGAGGAGGACACGGGTGATGGAGGGTGTGACGGACAAAGGACTTCCGAGACGAAAGACTCTCGAGTTCGGGAGGTACATACTCCTTAGAACCCACTGGCCGAAACCATCGTGTGTCCACCCCGCTCTGTCCCGACGTCTCTGATTTACACCAACGGACGGTCCGAGTCCGGATAACAGACCGTTCGAGAGGGGGTTGTGTAAACTTCCGGGGGTTGGGCAAGGGGACCCGTAGTATGGTCGTACCGACGTGGGCGGTCGGGCCCCGGAGGTCTACGAGTGTCTGAGAGTACACGGTAGGGAACCCAACATCCTGGACCACCAGTCCTCGGCACCCGAATTCTTCTAACTGTTAGTTCTAACAGAAGAACTACGACTTCTTACTCCACCCCTCCCCTCCTGTCCTAGTTGCTCCCTACCGGACCCAGACGGGGAGGTGGGGTGACCAGGTTCTGGTCTGAACGGAAATCGTCGACCCCACACACACACGGATACACGTACGGAGACACACATGTTTTGTACCTACCATCCACACCCGCTGGTGAACCCTCACTCCACTGGAGCCCGTTCGGAGTCAGACGGGTGGGTCCCCAACTTGCTTGACGGAGACCCCAGGAAAGGTCTCGGGTGGGTCCCGAGTCGGGAGGGTGACCGGTACCGACGGGCAGAAACGAGACTAGTGGGAGGGTCTTGGAAGGGTCGGGGGTCCTACACACCCTGTCACTCAATAGACGGAGGTGTGAGTCGCGTCACAGACGTCGAGTCAGTCCCATAAATAAATAAAATTTAAAAAACGGGTGTTTCCCAGAATCGACGTCGTGAACCCTCGAAACCGCAACTGGAGCCCGAGACATCAACACCGTATACCCTAGAAATCAACCCCGTACGTTCGAGAATGAACATGGTGCACCCTAGATCAAGGGACAGGTCCCTAGCTTGGGACCCTTAGAACGTAACCCTCACACCTCAGAATTCGTGACCTGGTGGTCCCTTCAGGGGGACAAGACAAGAGACAGACTTCACGAGGTTAGTGCGTACAGGTCGGGGGACGAAGAGACAATGAGGTAGAAGGACACAAATTAGGAGTTGTCAAAGCGGGATCCTGGGTTCCTCCGAGTCCAATAAACATTAAGTCCGTTAAAGAGTCGGAAGGAGAAGACTGGACAGGGGTCGAGGGTCGGGTCTACGAGGTCTCGACCCAGGGACGGTTGGGACACGGGATGGGAATTGCCGGTCAGAGGGACGGTCCTGTCCAAGGAACCTTGGACTCGGTGGAAGACGAGGGCTGAGGGGATGTTGGGTAAGAGTGTGGTCGGAAATGTTTCGAAGGTCTTCCTAGAAGGGATTCGAGTCCGACCCCGGAACACTGGACGGAGGTCGAGTAGTGGATAGTCACCGAGGTAGTGGGGGTGATAGTTCAGGTCGGACCGGAGTTTCCGGGAGACACCGCACCGGAGGTGACGGGGGGTGGGTCGGCGATAGAGGGAGGGGTGGAGGTGAGATTGGTACGTTTTTTGTGCCTCGAGTCGGCCGGACTCTGTTTCCGGACGAGCGTTCCGACCCGGACCCGACCGTAGACCTGTGAACCTAAAGTCCTTCAAGGATAGTGAGGAACTACTCTTTCCGGTGACCCCCATTTGACAACCACTTCGGTCGTACCAAATACGACTTGGGGACGAAAGAAAGACCCTCAGACCTAAACCCATGTACGGTCCGTCTCCCATGGAGGTACTGGTCGGGGGTCACTTTAGGAACTCGGAACCCAGAGATTGTTCGAAGGGGTCAACTGCTGAGAAGTGTACACACCAGTATCGAGCAACGACTTCTGCAATTCGTGCCCACTGAGGTGACCCTCCCCGAGAGGACTCCGGACTCGGACCACGGAGGTCATACCGGGAACACGGGAAAGGGAAACGACTAAAAAAAAAAAAACCGGTACACTGTATACTCTAGAATCAAGGACCTGATCCCTAGTTTGGACGTGGGGGGACGTGACCTTCGTGTCTCAGAATTGGTGACCTGGTGGTCCCTTCAGGGAGGGAAACGACCAATTCGAGGTATAGGAAAACACTTTATCGGTACTCATGCTGGGACCCGGCACGGGACACTCAGGAGGATCGGTTAGGACCCTAGACCCCACAGGACCCCCGGGGGTCGAGTGACTAGGAAAGAGTTTATGAGGCACCCACAAACCGGAGGTACGGAAACGAGGGTGACGAGGACGAAGTATTCGACTAGAGAGGTAAAGTGACCCACCCGGGAACGGACAGGTCCTGTGTCCGCTGGAGGAGGGTCCAGGGGGACGGGAGGTGACATGCAAACACTGGGCCACGAGACCCGTGACGGGCCGGAACACGACCGACTAAGCTCCTGGGGATTCTTCAGTCCCCCACCAATAAGGAAAGAGATCTCGAAGAGCCGAACTGGTCCCCTCCACTCCCTCCTAGGGAGGAGAAGAGTTTACAAAACAGTGATTGTTCGGAGAACGCACGTAATAGTTACTTTCTGACCAGTAAACGTGTATCGAAAACTCCCCTGGACGGTCCGACACTTCGCACCACTCGGACTCCCAGTCCGAGCACTGTCAACCGTCCTGTGGACTGAACTAGGCACAGAACTATTGTTGTGAGGAACGTCCCGCCCCCGAGGCGACGGGGGAGCGTGGCACCAGACTTCACCGACCGTCTCTGCGGACCGACCCCTGAAGGGACCGCCAAGTCCCCAATTCTGAGACGTGAAGGTGGTGTCCACCACGCTCAAGTCAGGGGCCAACCAACCAGCCCTTTGATTGCAGAACGTACGACGTACCACGTCGGTTTTTTTTTTTTTTTTTTTTCTGTGGGACCCGTCGTCCCTTTCTCGAGCTCTTCCTCTCTATTAGTTGGGGTCGAAACCGACAATCTTTACGAGGTGGGGGAATCGAGAACCCCGAGACCCCGGGTAGGACTCCGGTAGTGTCAACAGGGTTGGTACTCCTCTCTCCAGTCCAGTGGTTCCCGGTGCTCCGAGAGACTTACCTCGATGAGACCGGAGTCCGGGTCCTCCCTTGGTCCTCCCCTGACAGTTGCGTCGTATGAGTCGGTGCCGGAGTCTGCCCCAACCCCCCGCCCCACACGCCCCCGTTCCGGTGCTACTTGGGTGCTACTCGGTCCTCGTCGACAATCACCGTCGTCGGTCCTCGTCCCCGACGCCTTGGGAGCTTCGACGGAGAGACCCCTGTTACCACGAAGTACCCCAACACCACTCCCAATGTACTTTACCGGAAATAGAGTTTACTTAAAGAAGTTTTTTAACAAACTTTATAATACTGACTTACTTACTTAGACACAATGTGTAAAGTCCTATTTCTCCTATAGGAGACCCAGAGAGGTACCCGGACTTTGAGTCACAGGCACAGACTGGGAGTGGATACCACCAAGTACCTACAGAAGTCTCGAACCCATCGTAGTGGGGGAGAGACCCCGTCGGGAGGGAACGAGAGAACCGTGAATCTTTGTATCTCCCTTTAAACACCAGTGAAGGTTTGTGTGTGATTGTGTGTGTGTCTGTGTGTTTATGTGTTTTTGTGTATGTCTGTTGGGTCCTCCGTGTATGTCCGTGTGCATGTAGTCCCTGTGTCTATGTGTCTCTGTATGATTCTGTGTGTGTGTGTGAGGGTTCCTCGGGGACGACCAGGACGGATTGGAGGTCGACAGGTCCACATCGTCCTTCAGCAGTAACGGCTATAAAGCCGTAGAGAGGGTTGTCGTCACCCCGTCTAAGGGAGCCCTCCCCCATTCCGTCCCTCCCCTCTCTCTTAGACCGTTCCCGAGGAAGCCCCCGTAAGGGTCCATTTCCATCCTCCCAGACGCCCCAGTGACCCCATTGTCACTCCCCCAACGGGTGATTTCTGAATCTCGCCCCTGGAGGGGCCCCCAGACCACCGATTCTGACACGAGGGTCACGTCCCCAGGGGTCAAGTTAGGGGCCAGTCCCTTGATCTAGGGTGCACGGTGTCGATTTCCAAAGTGCACGACTTGATTCTGGACTACGTCGATTGTGGCCTCTGTGTGTCTCCGTGTGTCTCTGTCTCTCTGTGTGTGTAGTCCGTGTGTCTCTGTGTGTCTCCGTGTGTCTCCGTGTGTGTGTAGTCCGTGTGTCTCTGTGTCTCTCCGTGTGTCTCTGTGTGTCTCCGTGTGTCTCTGTGTGTCTCCGTGTGTCTCCGTGTGTGTGTAGTCCGTGTGTCTCTGTGTCTCTCCGTGTGTCTCTGTGTGTCTCTGTGTGTCTCCGTGTGTCTCTGTGTGTCTCCGTGTGTCTCCGTGTGTGTAGTCCGTGTGTCTCTGTGTCTCTGTGTGTCTCCGTGTGTGTGTAGTCCGTGTGTCTCTGTGTCTCCGTGTGTCTCCGTGTGTGTAGTCCGTGTGTCTCTGTGTCTCCGTGTGTGTGCGCGTGTGTGTGTGAGGTTCCTCGCGGACCCTCGGGGATCTATATATATAGAGTCCATGACTGACACACATATATATATATATATATATATATATATACTGACGTCCATATTCAGTATATATACTGTATATATATACTGACACACATATATATATACTGACGTCGATATTCAGTATGTATATGCTATATATATACACTGACATATACACACATACATACATATACTGAATGTCGATGACAGTGGGATCTTTACGAGTCCAGCCCTCCCGGTGGATTTCGGCCAACTCCCCTCGGTCTCCCCCGGAGTCCCTCCGGCGACCCTGGGTCCGCACCCCTCCGACGTCTGACGTCCCGGGTGGGTCGAGGTCTCCTGTCCGGACCACCCTCGTCCGGGTTCGTCGGTCTGCCTGGTCGACGAGTCTCGAGTCTGGAGACTCCGGGTGACCGGGTACCAACACCCCCTACTCGTCCACCGGTTCTGTCGTCGAGCGGGTCACAACGGAGTCCAGACGCCCCCGAGTCCCCGAGGACCTTCGGTCCGAAGGGGGGTCGGGGAGTCGGCCCCGGTAAGACAAGAGGTGTGCCCCCAAGGGACCCGTTTCGTAAAACGTTTTGCCTAAGACGACGGTCTTTTGTTTGGTTCTTTTGCTTTTCCTGTTGACCGGACCGACTGAAGGGTCTCGGGTACAGAGTGAGTCCTCCTTCAGGTCCTGCCGGTCCCTCGTCCACCCTCCGGGAACCTGGACCATATCCTCAGGTCCAAGGGGAAGACGGACTCTCCGGGCCTTTACCCCACGTCGAACCGAGTCGTCGGGACCCGTCGGGTGCGACTGGGTCACTACCCCTTTATCGGTCCGGTCCGACCCAATTCCCTCCTCCCGTCACCGGTTCTGTCGTGTCCCACAGGACACTTCCCGGACCCCCGACGACCGTCTGCCCCGGGATTATGGTGCACACGGGAATCGAGTCCCTTCCTCGAACCGAGTCTACGATAAGACAAGGTCCGGAGCCAAAAGAGACCATTTGCTACACTGGTGACTACTTAAGTAGACTGTACACGGTCAGGACGCTCAGGACCACTCGGTCTGGTGTTACGGACAGGAGGTCCCCGGACTAAGGACCACCCCTCTTCTCGGTCACGGACCTGGTACGGGCCCCGACGTGGGTGCACTGAGAGTTGGGGTGGAGTTGAAACCGAGACACTGAGGGGACGGACCTGGGGCAAGGACGCTACCGGTGAACCGAGTAAGAGGTAGGAGGGTCACTCCGGGACAAGAGTTTGGTGGGGCAACTCTTGACACTGTGGTGGAGGAGGGAGGTCAGGGGGAAGGGACGAAGTAGCAGGGTGCTCCAGTGGTAACTTGTGTGGGATGTAACATGAATCGACACCAACAATAAATAACGATCATGAAGAGGTGAATTTTCGTGAGACTCCCGTCCCTAAACTGGGTAAAACGAGTGACGGTATGGAAACCAGGGATTAGCTTGTAGTCCGTGTATCATCCACAAGTCATTTATAGACATCTTACTTACTCATTGGTAGGGGTGACAACAGAGGTAAAATGTCTATTCTTTTGACTCCGAGTCTCTGCACGAAATAGGTTTCAGTGTGTCGGTCTCGAATTGTTTCGGTCCCGGAAGACTAAGGATTTCGTGTAAAGAGAAAGGGAAACTGGTCTCTGACGGAATCTGGAGTCTCCTCTTCGGCCCCTTACCACGATCCGTTACTCTTCCGGGTAGCGGAACTGGTCTCGGTAAGATCTCGTCTCCAAATGGGACTGAGTGAACCGGAAGAACGAGAACGACGCCCTCGTAGGCACCCCCGACATGGTCGACGCCGTACACCGGTCCCACCGAAACCCGTCTTTCCCCTGAAGTCCCGGGAGGTTGTGCACCCCGGTAGCGTGTCATACCCGAGGGATGTCGTCCTCCCCCGCATATGCGTCAATCGACACCCTCCACCCTCCGGCGTCCGTCACGGTAGACCCCGTGCAGACCCCAGGGAGTGGTCCGAGGAGGTCCGAGTCGGGTCCGTTCCGGGACCGGGGAGGGGTTCGACTCCCACCCTACTCCCCTGTCTTCCTGGGGACGGGGTAAGACGGTCCTTCTCCACTGAGGGAACCCGAGACTGAGACGAAACCAACCACACTAGAGACGATGAAAGGGGTCTAGGGTCGTTGTGGACACGGATCTAAGACTGTTGACACGGGAGAACATCGGTCGAAACCCATCCTCTCTCTCGCGCCCGGACCCTAGTCGTCCGACTAGGTGGTCGGCCTCTACGAGTCGGTCCGTGAGGTGAAGAGGTTTGAGCCAGGGGTCAGACAAGAAAAGAAAGGAGTTTAAGGTTATTGTCCCCGAAGGGACCACCAGGTCACCGATTCTGCGGTGTGAGGATTACGTCCCTCGGACCCAAAGTAGGAACCAGCCCTTTGACCTAGGGTGAACAACGTTGATTCTGGACCGCGTCGGTTTAATTATAAATTTTTTAAGATTATTGTCGGAACCGTTACGAAAGGAGTGGACAGTCCGACAAGGGTCCGAGGTGGGGAGACAACCACGACACTGGAGGTGGACCGTCGGGTAGAGTGGAAAGGAGAGAGGTGATTGAGAGTAGATTGAGTGTGCGTGTGTGACTGTGTGTGTGTGTGTGTGAGTATTTAGAAAGTTTGGATCACTGTTATCGGAGAGGAGGTCCTTCAGAGGGACCTGGGGTCCCACCAGATACGTGGGAAGTGACGTGGGATATTTAGGACAACGGAACCAGTAATCGTGACGGAAGGACGGGGGACGGTCTGTGTCCGGTTGCATACTCGAGGTAGAGACGCCGACCGGTCCTCACATATCTGACTCACCGACCTCAGGTCTCCTGGCGGAACCGCATATGCGACCTGCGTCCCACGGGTCCCTCTTAGTGATTCCACATCGGCCCCACCCCTCTGTTAGACCCCCGCCCCTTCCGGAGTCATCCACAGAGTCGCACTCCTCCCGAGAGTTAAGTGTCGGAGGGGCCCGGACCCTGAGACCTCTTCACCCGGGACAGTAACCCCCTGCACTCCTTCCAAAACGTCCCGAGAGAATAGTCATCACTGTAGAGTCTAGAGGAACTGTGATAAGTGGAAAGTCAAGTACTGGCTCTCCTGGGAGGACTTTACGTCCTAAGTCGAGGTCTTATTTCCCTTCCCCTCCTTGGACGGACATGAAGCACGAACCACCAGTCCGAGGGCACCGCAGAGTCGACTATTTCTTAGGCGGACGTTACGTCCTCTGGACCCAAGCTAGGGACCCAGTCCTTCTAGGGAACCTCTTCCCGTACCGTTGGGTGAGGTTATAAGAACGGACCTCTTAGGGTACCCGTCTCCTCGGACCACCCGATGTCGGGTACCCTAGCGTTTCTCAGTCTGTACTGACTCACTGATTGTGAAAGAAAGGGAAAGTCAGTCCGGAGACCTTGAAGAATGGAGGATCATCAAGTGGTTTTAGAAACTTTCCACCCTGCATCCCACTACCAGTGGAAATGTCCTTCGACCCGAACCTCTTTAATCCCCCGAACAGGTTCCACTCGTAGACCACCTACCACTCCGGTCTCACAGACTGTGGGTCACTGCGGGAGAGAGTGGGGGGTTCACCGGGGGTCCTAACCCGGTTTGCAGTCCCCTTCTTTAGACAGGGGCCTCTCCCCTCCACCCCGTCCCTTGGGGTCCCGACACTCTTCGACCTCCTCTGGTCTTCTGGACAGAGACGAGAGTTCCCCGGATCCCGACGGCCCTTGGACTGGTCACCTCCACGTTTCTCTTTCCGGCACTCAAGACTTAATACAATGAGTTTCAGCCTTTGACCGTCCCCCGAGGACCAGAACCCAGTCGAACTGCAACCTACCTTTCCGGGGGACTGGTGAGGGACGGACCTGGAGGTGGGGACTCGGGTCTCCAGCCTGAGGAGTGACCTCCGGTCTCTGGAGGGACAGGACCACCTCCCCTACAGGGTCGAAGGACGGGTGTCACAGTCCCTGGTTCAGGTCGAGGACACTCTCTCGACGCACTGACACCCTCACCGGAACGTAGGGACCCAGAACCAAAGACGTAAAACAGTTTTCACCTTATCACCCCGAAGGGAGCACCAGGTCACCAATTCTCAGGCGGAACGTTACGTCTCCTGTACCCAAACTAGGGACCAGGTCCTTCTAGGGTGAACGGTGACCCGTTGATTCTGACACGAGGTGTTGATGCCTCCGGCGTGAACTCTCGACCCCGAGACGTTGTTCTCTTCGGAGGTGAGTGTCATCGGTCTCTTTCGAACATGTGTCGGTCCTTCTGGATAGTGTCGGTTTTTATTTTAATTAATTAATTTAAATTTTTTTTTCACCTTACCGTGGTAGACAGAACTCCCTGGTGTCACTCCTACTTTACTCCTGACTGTACCTCGGAGAGTGAATTGAGTGACCGAGGGACCGAAGGAAGGGTTTGACCAGGTGTCCGTCCGTTCCGTCCAGATAGACTTCAACTCGGTCTACCAGGTCCTTTTGTCCGGATCCCAGAGACTTCTCGGGACTTGAACGTCAGAAGAGACCTAAGGCGGGAGACGTGTCAAGGACACCGACACACCGAGACCCCTCCCATGATTTGGAGAGACACGAAGTCGCAGGAGTGGTCCATTTAGTGTCTACATACTCACCGACCCAAAAAAGAAAACAAAAAGGAAAATATCCCACTTTACACCTCGTACCATTCTCAGGGAGGGGTCCCACTGACATCAGAACCTTACTCCCCGAGACGCGGTCTCCACTGTGTGGGTCGGTGTCTTACTTCACGCTCCCAGACGGAAGAACGAAAGACCCTCCCGAGGGACCACTGACACTCCCCGACCGGGTCGGACACAAAAGGAGGTCCCGGACCCCACTGTCGTGGTTCCGGGTGTACGAGACCGGACCGAATCGGTAGTCTCACCCCTCCCCGAGTCATGGCGGAACGAACTTCGCTTGGGTGACTTGTCTTTTAAGGTTTCCCAGGACTTTCCGTGTAAAATCTCACGAGGGAGTGAGAGGTTCTCCTAGAAGTAACAAAACTTTTCAAGGGGTTAGTCTAAGGTAATTGTCCTGGTGAAGGGACCTGCCACCCCCACCCCCCATTCAGAACGTTCCACCCCTGACACCTCGACTCAATGTTCTCCTCACACCCCAAGTCTCACACTTCACCTCCGCGACCCAGGACCGACCTGGTACTGAAGTCACTGCCACCCCTGGGTGGACGAGAATCCACCGACGGAGCCATGGGTGTGGCCGTTCCGTGTGTCATCCACGAGTTATTTACAAACACTCACTTCTCGGTTTCCTTAAGTCCAGGTTTACTGAGTACTGAAAAGGGTGAACCCGAACTACTTGGACTCCTCCACCGACACCAGGGGGGCGAGGGGTCCGGACCCTCCTCCCGTCCCACACCTGTCTCGGCCCGCCCAGGGGGGTCCCGGCAGGACGTCAGCGGTCCCTCGGAACAATACGCGTGTACACCGGTGCTCTCCGGCGGGGCGTGGCAGTCGGCGGCACTTAGGTCGGAGGGTCTCCTGGGGATCGCCACGTCTTTCCTTGAGTGGAACGTCTTTCGTCCTCCGCAACCTCTTTCTGGTAGACCTCCCAGTCGACTCCCTGTGACACTTTCCCTGGGAACCCCGTGTCTCCTCCTTTACCCGGGTCTGTCCCTACCTACCAGGACCCCTGTGTGCCGATCAGGAACCAGTGGGGGTCTCCTGGGGAGGCTCCAGGAGTAGTGTACCTAAACTTCTCCCGGAAGACAACAACCCCGACGAAACAGACCCGAGGGGGTCTGAAGACCTGACGTTCCACCTCTACCCCCAGTCCTTCCCGTCCCGACCACCCGCCCCTCCTACTCCCACCCCGGTGCCCCACGTGAACCGAATGGGTTCCGGTGGTGGAAGAACCATCGGTAGAGGAGGACGGCCCTCCCGAGTTGGTCAGTGCGACGCCCATGTTGAGCAGAGGTAACTGTACCTTCGTAGTGGTTTACTCCGCCCACGGGGTCCCCGAGACCGATCCGGGAGTGATTGGGACCTTGGGGTACGGACTCCCCGTCCGAACCGGGACCCGTGGGTCCGTCAACCAGGAGGACGCTCCGTCTCTCCGGTCCGGTACGACGTGGAACGTCCGGTCCACTCCTCGACCCAAACAGGACCCGGTAACCCCTTAGATAGTCCGCCCCCAATTTGACCCTTCGAGCACCGGGAAGATCAAGTCAAGTCATCGAGTCAGCACAGGTTGAGAAACCCTGGGGCACCTGACGTCGAAGTACCTCCGGTCCGAAGTGACAGGTTGTGGTTAAGGGTCTCGAACGAGTTTGAGTACAGGTAACTCAGCCACTACGGTAGGTTCGTAGAGTAGGAGACAACAGGGGAAGAGGAGGTCGGAAGTTAGAAAGGGTCGTAGTCCCAGAAAAGGTTGCGTAGGTCACCGGTTTTATAACCTCAAAATCGAAGTCGTAGTTAGGAAGGTTACTTATAAGTCCTGACTAAAGAAAATCCTACCTGACCAACCTAGAGGGACTTCAGGTTCCCTGAGAGTTCTCAGAGGAGGTTGTGGTGTTAAGTTTTCATAGTTAAGAAACCGGGAGTCGAAACAAATATCAGATTGAGAGTGTAGGTATGTACTGATGACCTTTTAGTATCGAACCTGATCTACCTGGAAACAACCGTTTCGTTACAGAGACGAAAAATTATACGACAGATCCAACCAGACCCAATCATTCTACACCCACCCCTCGACCCAATCCTCCGACACCAGTGGACGTGGATGCTGTGTCGAGTGTCGGGCCGAGTGTGACTGAACGTCCCGTCCACTGACCGGGAGAGACCGACAGAGGGAAGTCGGGAGGTTCGACCCTCTCCTCCGGAAAGAGGACCGAGAGACTGTAGTCCTAGGACGGTCTGCGGGAGGGACCGAGGGGTACCGACCAGGCTACCGTCCACCTGTGGCGACGGGTGAGGGTGGGTGTCACCGGAGTCGACGTCACAAGACTGAGGAGGAGTAGAGGGACCCTGGACGTCCTTAGGGAAGACCCGGGACAAGTTTATAGTGGAGGAGACTCTCCTGGAGGGCCGGTCAAACCCGTAACTCCGGAGAGGGACCGTGGGGGTAGGGAACCCTCAAGGCACGAGTGGTACGCTCACTCCAACAACCGGATCCGGGTCCCCCACCTCGACGGACTTACGTCCCTGACCGGGTCACCCTCCGTGTAGTAGGTCGCTCTCCCTACACCCCTCTCTCCTGTCTCCCCAGGTCCCTCCGACTCCGGGTGAGGACTCGGGGACTTGAGCTCAAGCTGTGAGAGTGAACAACCAGTCGCTTGAAGAGGATCTACACTGTGTCTTCTCGAACAGGAAGACGGGGCCGCAACTGTACCGACACATGTACCACACCCGTCTCCTGAGCGGGGCAAACGGGACCGGGCCGACGGTCCAACACCTGGGTCCGAGACAACCCGTCGTGGGGGAAGAGGTTCCTAGGGAACGGTGGGAACTTTAGGATACCGAGGACTTCGGGGGTACCGAAGACCGGTTCGACACCCGTCCCGCCCCTAGTCCGAACCCGACGGGACCGACACTGTTCCGGTGGATTTCCCCGGGTTCTCCTCCCCCTTCGGTTCTCATCGTCGTCCCGGTGGCTCTTCTCAGGGTCCTCGACCTCCCCCGTGGCACCGGCGATAAGTTCGTCGACGTTCCGGTCCCTCGACCTGGTGTGTCCGTAAGAGGTTCCCCTACGATTATTAAACTCCTAGCAGTCTCCGTCGTGGAGGACCTGAGTCGGTATCTCCCTCCCGTAGAGGGCCTCCCGACAGGTCTCTACCTCAGGTCTCTCACGGGTTCCGGGACCCCTACGGTATCTCCGTCGGTTCCCTCCCTCGGGACCGGCCCACCCCGTCCCACCCCAATCCCCGTGACTACTCTCTTCCCCGGCGTCCAGTTCCCCGGTTCCCCGGTTCCCCTTCCGTCCAAACCCGAGACCTAAGGAGTCCTTACCTTACGAATGGGGCGGGGTGAGGACCGGGAACCATTTGGAGGCTTCTACGCCTACACACCCAGGTAGTAGTTCCACCGCAACGGGGACGGTCGAGGAGTCCCCGAGACTCGGCCCTCACCCCCTTCACGAACCTGGTTGGTCGCGTTCCTTCCCGACTCGAGAGGTGGGTCGGGACACAAGGGTCGCGAGTCGCCCGGTGACGCATGAGGGCCTAAGTCGTGGGAGGGAGGTAGGACCAAGTCCGGAGCGGGACTCTGGGGTCGGACGGGGACGATCCACCTGTGACAGCGGAGGAAGTGACGGGGTGTGGAGTAGAAAGGACGGTACTTCCTCCGGGCGTTTCCGGACCGGGCAGGGAGAGAACCCGGTAAAGAACCGAACAGAAGGGGTGGGGGTCGAGGTGGGTTACCGGAACAAAGACTTTGGACACACGTGTGGGACTGAAGACGGAGTTGAGGAAGGGGCACACAACTCGAGGTACAGGTGAAGGCAGCACAGGGAGGGGACCAGAGTCGTGGGGACGACCCGTGTGGGTGCGCGGTGCCAGCGTGCAACGTGTGCCTCGACAGGGCAACCGGGGACACAGACGGATTGACGTTCAAGGAGGTCCCTCCCGACCGGTCTGAACGGGGCGACAGGACACAGGGACCCGGGGTCGTGTTCGTCGTACTTCTTACACGACTTTCCAAAACATCTGCTCCTACTCCTGTAAGTGAACTATTTGTAAGTAACTCGTGGCCCACACATGTACCGGAACACGAGTCGGGACAATTCTCCGATGCATTACGTTCCGGGACACCGAGAGTTTTCTCGAGATCTGGTGTGTTACAAGTTCCCCCTCTAAAACACGGACGGGTCCCGTTGACCCCCGAAAGTACCCCCCGAGACGGATCTTGTGAGGACTTGTTGGGCGGCCGAAGGGACGCGAACCGGGCGTGTCAAAAGAGGTCCTCGGGGAAATCTCAAGTAGAGGGGATCTGGTACGAGGGTTCCCGTCCCCGGTCCCACCCCCGGATAAAGGAGACGTGTCCCGGACCGTAGAGGTCTCGAATAATTTATGAACGACTCACTACCGACCTTTCTCGTAGTCCGGTCGTCCGTTTTCCGGTCGGACCCCGTGTCCCAGGACCGACTACCGAACGATCGGTTACTGCTACGAGACCGTCTCCGAAATTATCGTCCTCGAGTCGGGACTGGGGAAAGGACCTCGACGAGGTAAGTGAATTAGGAGGGACGCTGGAGACCCGATCCTCCCGTTCCTGAAGTGAGGAAAAATTGGGACTTCTCTTGCCCCGAGTCCTCTTCCCTGAATGAGTTCCGATGTGTCGGTCGTTCACCACCTCGACCACGACCTTGAGTCCAGACTACCGTTGGGGCTACAAGAACCACGAGGAATCGTTCGAGAAGGGTGGAATCCTTAGTTGAGTGCGAGGAAGACTCAGAAACATAAAAGAATAATTAGTCGAGTTTCACCCCACTGAAAGACTCAGGGTTTATTTGAACTCCAGAGGAAACTCCCCGGACCTCTAAACCGACTCCCGTAGTCTTTATTTCCCTACGGGGACCACGTCGGTAGTGACCACACAAACCGAGTACACGGGACAACGAGACTCGAAGGACCTCTTAAAAGACGATTAAATAGTGAGTAAATAGGTAGGCAGGTAGGTAGGTAACAAGTAGGTAGGTTGGTAGGGAGTAGGTAGGTAGGTAGAAGGTAGGTAGGTAGGTAGGTTGGTAAGAAGTAGGTAGGTAAGTTGGTAGGTATTAGGTAGGTAGGTAGGTTGGTAAGGAGTAGGTAAGTAGGTAGAAGGTAGATAGGTTGATAAGTAGTAGGTATGTAGGTTGGTAGGTAGTAGGTAGGTAACTTGGTAGGTATTAGGTAGATAGGTAGATAAGTAGGGAGATTGATCGGAATAAGTGAACGAGTGATGAGTGTAACGTGGAGACTATGTATCGTCCAGGATACGATCTCTCTTTTCTGTATAGAGATGGTTCAGTTATTTTACATCGACCACATCTATACTCCGTGTCACCCCTGTGTTTCACTGGACCTCACAAGTCCCTGACGTCACCACCCCTCCTCAGGATCCCCTCAACCGTCGTGGGAAGGGTGCAGGGACTCCGATGACCATACATCTCCTCTTTGGAGACGGGGTCCGGCCGGGGGTAGGGTCGTGTAGGATTCAAGAGATACTCCGGTAAAGGAGTGACAACCCCGTCTCTGGCAATATCTTAGACGGACGGAGCGAAGTGACCCGGTAAGACTCCGGGTTTCCTGTCTGTGTCGAACCTCTCACGAGCCGTTGTCACCTCAGGAGTGTTCATAGACGATAGTCCTGTCAGGAAGGGTCGAGTCCTACCTTCCTGTCGCAGACCAGGGCCGACAAACCCTAGGAGTCAGTGACCTGCACACACACCAGTGGGAGACAGAGTGCGGCACTGGGACGTCTCGGGTCTACGGTTGTCCCGGAACCTCCGTTGATGGATGGACCGGGCGACTCGGGTTCGAAGGTCTAAGGGTGCAGAGGGTCCCGAACGCTCCCGAGGGGTCTGACCGGGACTGGGGTTAAGGACTAGTCATGAAGGGTGGAAGTCCGTAAAGGTGGAAGTACTGGTGATAGAGAAACCACGGGATGGTTCTTCTCCGTCCCGTCCTCGGCCCTTGGGATAAAACGTCCACTCTTTTGTCTAGGCTCTTCGACTCACCGACAGGGCACCGCCCGTCTGGAGACCTCTCGACCCGAGACCACGGGACACCCGGACGCCACTTAGGACCAGCACACTGGACCTCGAATTGGAGAGACCCGGAGCTACGGAGTAGACATTTTCCCCGCGACTGTCATAGAGGAGTGCCCCACCTACATGCTTGATGTACTCTGTCAAACCTTTTACGAAGGGTCCACCGCACTCACCATTTCTTGGACGAACGGTCACGTCCTCTGTATTCCCTGTGCCCAGACTAGGGACCCACCCCTTCTAGGGGACCTCCTCCTTAACTGTTGGGTGAGACCATAAGAACGAGTCTATATTAAGGTACCTGTCTCCTCGGACCGCCCAACGTCAGGTATCCCGACGTTTCTCAAGCTGTGCTCTCTTCGTTGAATCGTGCGTGTACTGTCACAGAGAAGTGTCCCACCTACATGGTTGATTTACTCTGCCAAATCTTTGACAAATCCCACCACGGGCCGTGCGAACCCTGGGGGTTATCAAACCTTTATAATGCTTATGATTAAGTCCAGGAGATGGAGGATTCGAACGAGGGAAAGATGGGGCGGGGGCGGGGCGGAAGGATTCCTAACTTCTGTCGTCGACCGTCACCCTCCACCAATGAAATTTATACTCTACTCCTCTTGTTTTCCTTTTATCTTGTCCCACCACCGAACACCGATTTTAACTTGTTAAGGGGAGGGTCTGAACCCCCTCCTAGACTTCCTGCAATAGCCACAAAGGACGAAGAAGAAGAGTTCCGTGATTGTTCGGGACGAAGTGTGGAGACAGTCAGGCCGACCTCCACCCGCTCTACGACCGGTCCCTGGGGGTGGTAGGGTCCCCTGCGGTGGACGGACGGAGTTTCCGAGACAAGAGCCCTCTTCGTCCTTCATCCAATTCGCCCTGGGACCTCGAAGAGGCGTAGTGAAGGCTCTGTCGTAATTTATAAGTGGTCTTCTAAAGAGGTGCCCGGTGGCGGTCGAAGTTTCCGTCGGGAGAGCGGGGGAACCGTCGCACGGGTGGCAGAACCAACGGTACCCCGGGACGATGGGTCGGGGACGGGAAGCAGAAGAGTGTGACTGTCGGAACCACGGGGAACGGGGGAGGGTGGGGGTTAGGACCCCTCCGGACACGAAGACCCCAGACACGTCCAGGACCACCTCCCCTGGTCTCAAGCCAAGAGAGTAGGCCGGTCGTGAGCGACGAGAAGGTCCGTCTCCCGGCCCCGGGGCCCCCACCCCCCGGATACTGAACCGTGGGGTTGTACAGGTCTTTTCCGACGGCTGAAGGGGAGACGACTCGGCCGTCTCCCCTGACTCCACAGACCCGCTGCCCGGACGCTTACTCGTCCCGACCACTCCGACCGTCCGACCCCCAGACCCAGGGTCGACCTCGGCGAAGGATCGACCTGGGCCCGTTCTAGAGAGTGGGTGGGTCGGAGTAGACATTTACCCCTGTCACTACTGGTGGAACCTCCAGACAACTCCTATGTCCTGTAGCGCAGTATTCCTTCGCTCGGGTTCACGGACGGCTCGCCCCCTGTGACTCGCCGACCCCAGAGGAGCAGGAGTCGGAGACGGAGGAAGGCGGGAGAGCCCTTGAGGTGAGCGTGTAGGAGGGGTGAGAGCTGTAGGCAGAGCCGCCGAAGGAGTCCGTGACGACAAGACGTGTACGACCGGGGGAGTGGACTCCGACGGGAGGGGTTCATAGAGAGGGGAGGGGTAGAGTCGGGAGGGGACCCTTCCGGTGTCGGATCAAGTTACGGCGGAGGAGACACTGTGAAAGGGGTCGCGGGACCCCCGTCACTGTCACGGAAAAAGGGACTTGGGGTGTAAGGGGACTCGGGGTGGGAGGGAGAGGGAGACCGTCTACGGAACATTCACGCAGGGCGAAAAGGTAAGGACCCAGACGGAAGGAGTCACCGGATGGCGGTTCCGACCCCACAGGGCCGCACGGCGAGTCACCAGTGCTGGGAGAGGAAAAGTCAGGGACAGTCGTTGACGAACAACTTAGAGACCGGCACTCGTCCCTCCCCGGACCCTCCTACCAATCCCACTGGTGCCGACCGTACCCAGGGTCGCCCCTCTCTCTTCCTCTCGGTGGTTCCAGTCGTCGCAACACGACTGAAAGACGGGACAGAACGCCGTCGACCCACAGTCCGTCCAAGGGTAGAGGTTCCACCCCTCTTCCGTCGTGGGGGTTCGTGTGTCACACGTACCGCCCCCGCGACAGACGAGGCCCCCGTCCGGACTCCGAGAGTCGTTGGAGTCCTCGGCCACGTAAAATCGGGGTAAAAATGTCTGTTTCGGTGACTCCGATCGCTCCAATCCTTCTCGTCCCGACCCGGATTCAGCCCAGACACCTGGAGTCTCGGGTGTGAGGGACCGACGGTGGGATGGTGGACCCTACGCCCGACTCGGACCGAATGAAACACCGTGGATGCACACCGTCTAATCTCCGCTCTTGTCGACGGTTCCGCCGTCAATTATTTGACATCGATAAGGTCAGGAGTCGCGGGTGGAGGAACATAAGGGTAGACGTGCGGAGCGGTTGGCGGGGGACGTCGTGGACCACACCGGGTCCCGAGTCCAGTCACTCCAGGTTCCAGTTCCTCAACGGGAGGGGAGACTTGGGGGTAGGATGTTCAGGGTCTCCCAGTCTACTGGTCAATCCAGATCTACTGGTCGGAACCCCGTCACTGGGACTGGAGAAGGAGAAAAAGAGTCCTGGGGTGCGTGTCGTCGTTTAGTCGCTTGTGAACACTTTAAGTGGTCACCAGGTGGCGCGAGGGGAGGGACGAGTCGACGGACCCACAGACTCTTGAATCTCCTCCCTACCCTACGGTATGTCGTCTCGACAGCTGTCTGGGGTACTGTTCACCTGAGCTTCGGAATCCTCCGGCACTGGCCCGGTCCCGAGTCCCGACGGTCCGGCCCTACAGGACCACTCGGCGGAGTCCTTCCCTTCCACCCGACCCCTCGTCCTGTCCGACCAGGTCCAGACGGGTCTGGGTCGTAAAGATCCCCACTCTACGTCTAACCCCCCTTCCCCCGAAGAACCCGGACGTCCTACCGGGGAGTACGGTGCGTAGATGAGGGTCGCAGTGAACCGGGTCTCGTGGAGGAGGGACCTCTTTTAGGGAGAAAGGAAACTCTCGACCGAAAGTCCCGGGTGGGACGGTCCCCGAGGGGCTGTGAGGGATCCGACCCTACCTCCGGAAGGTAGGTGGGGGTGGTACGGGACAGGAGAGAAAAATTTTTTTAATTAAATAAAAACCAGCGAAGTCGAGAAGGAACGACACGAGCCCGAAAGAGATGGACGTCACTAACCCCCGACGAGAGGTCGACACCTCCACCGCGGAGAGGAACGCCTGGTGCCCGAGATGTCTCCCGTCCGAGCGTCGACGCCACGGGTCCGAAGGAACGAGGTACCCTATACCCCAGAAGGATCCGGTCCCTACCTTGGGCACAGGGGACGTGACCGTGCACCTAAGAATTGGCGACCTGGTCGTCCCTCCTGGGAAGAAAATAAAGTAGTGAAAAGTGTAGGTCAACCTTGTTGACCCAAGGACACGAGGAGAAGGTATCTGGCGCTTGAGGAACTCCCGTCCCAGACACCGAGGAGGCAGAACCACAGGGGTGAGGGCCCCCTGGACCGGGAGTCGCGACGAACTTCTTTGTAGAGACTTGCCTTGTTGTACTACACTCTGACTTTCACAGAAACGCCACCGAGCCATACCGGTGATCCCATGGCTCAGTCACAGGGGTCCCGGGCGTGGTACCACCTTGTCCCTCCGCGTCCCGGACCCGCGACTGTGTGGTCGTCGGAGTGACACAAGGACCCTGGGGACGTGTCGGACTGTCATGACTCGGACCGAGGGGGTGGTTTGGCGCGGGGGAGGTTTCTCTGAAATTCTAGTTCCAGTCAAAAACCAATGAAATTAACATTTTTGGTTCTGTAAATATATATTTATTCTGGCGACACATTTTATCCTAAGTGGGAAGATGATTTTGGGAAGAGGGGTGTGAGTTTTTCTTATATCTTTTGGGTCGTCTCTATTCTTCGTGTTTAGCCGTACGCCAGGGACTACTCTTCATTCACCGTCCGGTCCAAAGGGACGACTTTGTCCGGAGCGCCGCTCCCGCGAGGACCGGGTCCGCAGAGTGGCCTCCAGTCACTGTGAAGGTCTTTGGCGCGTCCGCGCCAAGGGCGTGGGAGTCGGGGACCAATGGTTGACGTGTGCACCTCCGTTCAACGCCCCGTCCCGGCCCCTACCCCGCCCCCCGTCCGACGAACCAGGAGTACGGTTTCGGTCCCCCAACACCTCGACAACCGGGCTGATCTGCGTCACCGAACAAGTCGGGCCCCGGTCCGCCCCTTTCCCCGAGACCCCCACCCCAGTGGCGAAGAGGTCTTCTGCTCCTCTCTCCGGAATCACTGGGGGATTCTCCTCTCCGAGGGAGCTCCGGTAGACGTGTGTCCGGGGCAGTTCTGTTCTTGCCCGCCTGCGGACGGGTCACGACCCACACCCTTCCGCACCCCCGAACCGTCCAGGGACACTCTTTTTTTACGGTGGGGGGCGGGGAGGAAACTGGGACAGTGTGTGTGGGGTGGGGGGGTCGGGAGGGGACGACGGGGGAGTGTGGGCCCCTGAGTCGCACTCTACCGACGCCTACGTGTGCGCGCCGCGCCGAGTCCAGTGCCATGTGTCCTGTCGTTTCTTTTCTGGGGTCGAAAGGAGACCTTTCAGTCCTGGACGGGTACCGACGAGGGGGGAGGGTCCCCTCGTCACACCCCCCCCTTCCGGACGCCCCCGCCCCGCCCCCGCGCCTTCCCGCCCCCCTGTCGCACAGTCCTCGTGAAGGTCTGTGTGTGTCGGTCCCACGGGGGCTTCATGTCCATCTCCTCCAAGAAGTGGAGCACGCACTAGAGTTTCGGCTTCGGAAGCGGCTAGTGGTGCACGGTCCTCCTCGGCTTGAAGAACAGGTACCAGAGAAACTAGTAGAACCGTCGCGAGACGTTGCTCTCGTCTGAGCAGTCCCCGCCCGCCCACCCTCGTCGAACACCCTCTCTCCCCCGCTCTCAGTCGCGGGAGCGCCCCTTTCTGCAGAGCCGTTCTCTCTCCGGCACTGACGTCAAGTCGAGTCTTGGAAGTCTGTCCCAAAGGCCGGGGAGGACGGTCCCCTCCGGTGTGTCGATGGAGTCGCCAGATTCTGTGGCCACTCCGGCCGTCCCACCCCGTAGCCCGGACTCTGCCCCGGGGCCGACCTCGAGCCTCCGACGAGAGTCGGGAGTCACTCGGTCGCGCGGACTCGCGTGTCACGCGTACCTCGCTAGCGGTAGCAGTGTCGCTCCCGAGTGCCGATGGAAGTCCCTCGTGTCTCCGGAAGGGACCACGCAGACCACCCGAGACCCTCTCTTCGACCGGGACGGAGGGAGTCGACGCTGTCGCCGCGGGGAGCGGGAAGGGTTCGAGCGAGAAAGGTCTCCCGAGCCCTCCCCGCCTTCGGGCCGGAAACGCCTCACTTCGGGGGTCCGAGGCCGTGAACGACACGTGACCGGCGCGGGAGACGGTGCGGTCCGCGGAGTGGGTGTAGTAAAGTCCTGCAGACAGGAATCCTGGTGGGTCGCTCCTCCGTCGTAGGAGCTGGGGACCGTGTCTGGCCCTTTGACCCCGGGCCGCTACTCTTGACCGGACAGGTTCCAATTTCCCGATCCTTCCCCGACCTCTGACTCTAGACTCGAACCCGGACGGACCGGCCACGTGTCACCGGTCCTGGACGGAGGGGGTGTCCGACGGTGGTGCGACCCAAGGAAGGACAAGTGGTCGTCTGACTACTCACTAAAAGGACACAGGGACGGATGGACACCACAGCGATCGTGGATCCTGGCACGGACCGTGTCCCTACCACAAATTGTAGAAACGTCTTACCTACTTACCTATGTACTTACTTACGGACCCGGCCGGAGACAAGAGGTGACCCTACCTCGGTTCCCCGTTCCATTGGATAAGACGTCGGGTGGACTCTGCCCCGTGCACCTGTCCCCACAGTGTCTTTCAGGGGGCCGAGAAGAGGGAGATCGTGACCCAGTCACGGACTCTATCGCGGTCGGGGACGAGAGTGACCGGAAGGGGTCCGAGATTTTCAAAGGGTCCTTCCCAGATCGGACCGGGGTCGCCGTGAGACACATCGACCGACGCCCCTGACCCCGGTGTCCCCAGTGGGTTCTGTGCTCCCCGGCGTGACTACCGTTATGGAGCAACAACAACCTCTTAAAGAGTGTCCGGCACTGTGTGTCGAGGTACCAGAGGTGCGCGTAGAGGAGACCGTACAGGCTCACGACCTCCGTCCCGCCCCCTGTTTGTCTCTGTCGGAATCGGACACTGGACCGAAGACCCGACCGGAGAGCAGGGTTCGAATTCCGTACCCGTCTCGGGTCTCTCTACTGGGCAGACGACTACCTTGGCTCGTTCCGGAGCACCCGAGAATGCGGGCCCCGGGGACACGTTGGTTACGCAGGGTCGCTGTGTGTCCCCTTCCGCCGACCGGGTCTGTCCTCGTGCGACCGGTGCCTCTACGAAATGGTCGTCGGAGTCCCGGGTCGACTGACCGAGTCTAGGACTTCTCTACCACGTCGGCGAGACTCCCGGGGGACGAAAAGAAGGACCGGGAGAGACCCACGGGAGGAGAGGACCCGAGGCAGAGACAGGAGCGGAGAAGTCGAGGACGAGAGGTCCCTAGGGCGGGACGAGACACCTACGTCTGTAGAAGATCCTCCCGTCCCAAGGGTGTACGAGTAGGAATGAAATTGGAGAAAAACCCCGAGACCTAAGGATACAGGTTGACGGATGAACGATCGGAGTCTTCAGACTTTCTTTCGAACTATAAGGGGGTGTTTGGAGGCAGAAGGGGGAGAACCATTGGCTGTGACAAAAGAGAGGGTGTGAGTCCTGTTTTGTTTGGGATCGTCAGTGGGAACCGGACGAAAGGGAGTGTGGGTCGTAGGTCACACGACGACTTAAGATAACGAGAGGGAAGTTGAAGACAGATCTTGGGATGGCAGAACGGTAGAGACGAGGCACTGGACCTGGGTCGGTGGGAGAGAGGGACACAGAGACGTCATCGTAGGACCAACTAGAGGGGCGAAGGTGAGCCCAAGGGATTTTAGGTAAGAGGTAGGTTGTCGACCTCCCGAGAAAGACTTTGTAATTTGTCTAGTGGTCTGAGGATGAGGAGACGACTTCCGAGAAGTGACAAAGGGAAACTTCAGTCCCACCCTAGGGACAAAGAGTGACACCGGGGGTCCGGACCCTCCGACCGGGCCGACAGTATGACTGTGAGTGCAAGTCACGGGGGAGTGAACCGTGAGTAAGGTCGGTGTGACCGGAAGACGGACGCGGAGGGTCTACGACTCGAACGAGTCCGAAAGGTACGGACGACGAAGGGGACGGATCTCTTACAAGAGGTCTGAGAGTGTGCCGCACGAGGGATTGAAATAAGTCCAGAGACTAGTCTCTCGGGAAAGGTTTTCGGTTAGAAAGGAGAGGTCGAGGAATGAAGGCGAAATAAGAAGAAGTCCCGTGAACACTGGACTTTAATACAAGAAATTTGGAAAAAAAGTGCCCCCGGTCCGAAGACAGAACAAGTGAGGGTATAGGTGTCACGGGTCTTGTCGCGGGCTATACATCATCCGCCGGATTCATTAACAACTCACTTACTTACCTACTTACTTTCTCACTTGGTGACACCCGCGGGGGAGGCAGAGATCCGACCGGTCGTCTCGGACGGTATTGGAGGAGGGTTACGATAGGACGTCCCTATTCGAGGGGGAGCGGAGAGAGAGAGGTTCCGAGAACCCGGGACGGCCGGTGGACGGGGGGAGGGGGCCCGGAATGGGACTGGTCTCCCTTCCAGACGTCAGCAAATATTAGTCGGAGTAGAAAGAAGGGAAGACAAAGAGGGTACTATGAAGGTGACACTGGTCCTCCTCTCTCCCTACGAAAGTCCTCCACGACCCCGACCATTAATTCTGTGTGGGTCCTCTAAGTCCTTCGTCCGGGACGGTCGAACCACCTTCGTCTTTTACAGAAAGGGGTTCCCCACGACATCTTTTGTCCTTTTTGGTCCTCTTTGCTCAACCGAATTTTTGATACGTAGTGTTTAATCTTTACAGAGTCATTGTTAGACTGTGGAGGGGCAGAGTTGAGGAGGTGTAGGAAAAGGTTTACCGGTCGTTCAGACCTCTGCCCTTCTACTCAGTTGTGCTCTACGACCCTGGGTCAATTCTTGTGCGGCCATGCTGCGACGTTCGGGTGTGACAGTAATAGGTCTGTTTATGACTGACGCCCGGTCCGGCTCCCACCTCGGAAGTCGAGCGTTAATTGCTTGAACCGAAGAGACGATCCGATGATACATGTAGCAAGAACGAAGGGCCGTCTCCACCAGTCCTTCACTTTACAGTCCAGCACAAGTTGTCAGGACCCGAGTGCCCGTTCGTTTACGGAGGAACCCGTCCAGGACCGAGAGCTCCTCTTTGCGCTCGTCACTGCGAAACGTGGGAGGAACCGCACGGTCCGTCGGGCCGAGAAGAGCAGGTGAGGGAGTCCGGTGGGACAGGACAGGTCGACCGGGTCCTCAACCCTCCGAGTCCGGAATCAATGACCAGGAAGACGAGTGATCAATACACCAAAACCCGGAGTCTAAGGAGTAGTCATTGTATTTCCACCAGTGTAGATAGAGCACCCTGACAATGTTCTTAGTTTACTCTACCGCATGCGGTCCGTGTATCATCCGTGAGTCGTTTGTGGGTCGTTTGACAAAAAGGAAGGGAGACCGAGGGGTCTCTAAGTGTGTTCCTATACTACCTTTTCAATATTTCGGATTATGTGTACGTATCTAAAGAAAAAAAGAAAGGTTTAGAATGCCTTTTTGTCTACCCCGAAAAGGAATTTTCTACCCGGACCTAGGATTTACTGACCTTCGTCACGAACTTTGAGCCACAAAGAGAGATAGGATGTGCAGTCAAATAGGATATTGAGTTTCTTGAAAATTAGAGTCTTCATGTTGATTATATTTACTTTTGCTCGGTGGTGTAGTGATTCGGGGAAAATTGACAGGCATAACCTGTTTACCCGCAGGGACTACCGAGTCGTCATCTCTTAGACGGACGTCACGTCCTCGGCGTCCGAACTCGGGACTGAACTCTACTAGGGGACCTCCTCCTCTACCGTTGGGTGAATGGACCTCTCAGGGTGTCTGTTCTCCTCGGACCGCCCGATATCAGGTGCCCCAACTTTTCTCGACCTATCCTGACTCAGCCATACGTTTATGTCGGTTTGTTACAATATTATAAGGTCGTAGCGAGTGTAAAGGTTTATTTAAATTAAAAGTGACGTGTCGGGGGCTTGGGACTCCTACGGGTCGCATCATTGCTTGTCCATGCATTACTGCCCACTGTAACCGACCCAAAGGACGCCCGATCTGTGACAAGGTTCATGAGGCACACGTAAATGAACCGGGACGCGGTGGTTGGTGGGGTACTCAATCCAGGACGTACATTTCCTCCGTAGCGATGGGACTTCCGGTGAGTCGATGACCCGCCGTCTCGACCTCGACTGGACCCTACCAGAGGCTGTGTCCACTAGGATTGTGGCAGGAGTGCAGTGTCCCGGACGTGTGTCGTTCGTGTGCTCCACCCGCGGGTGTGTGGAGCGAGGGACTCCGTACTGGTGCTCGTGCCGAGGGTACCAGGGTCGTCACTCTTCTTACAATCTCGCAGGGAAAACCACAGGGGGGCAGGTCGCGATCGAACTAGGAACAAACCAGTTCGGAACTCGAAAGACCCGTGTAAAAGAGACCCGCCACGAGAGTTCAAATGGGGGAGAGACCACGACGTCTTTAGGAGTCGCGATGAGGTACACCAGCCGGGGGAGTTCGCTTCGACCTTCGGACCGTAGTGGGAGACGGGCCGTCTCCTCCTTCTAGGAGGGGGGGTGACGGGCCCATACGAGACCAAAGGGTCGCCTGTCTGCCGAGGAGAATAGAGTGGTAGGACCCGTAAACATGGTGGGTCTATAATCGCCACAGACAAACAGAGATGTATATTCGACTGTCTGCTGGTTCATGCTATAGTAACATGAAAGGCGAATTCAAAGAAATAAAGTGTTTTCCGTCACTTAGTAGAACAGAAAAGAGCAAGGATAATTCCGGGGTAAGGGGGGCAGGAGGAACGTCAATAAACCATTTCCGGTGAAACAACGGAGGAGGGGCTGTAGTAGTTCCCCACTGTCTTCCACCCCCGATGTGACTACATTTTCCTAATGTAGGAAACATACGAAACGACAGAGGGCTGTCACCCTTGTTAAATACTGCGACTTCGTCGACGAAATCCGGGGAAGGTGGGCTTATAAAGTTAGGCTAAGTTAAGCCGGAGACCCGATTGTTCACGGTCGCACCTCCCCTCGAGTCTCCGTTGGCACGTGTGCAGACGGGAGCCCCTGGAGTCCCAGGCACTGGTGACGAACCTGAGACGAAATCGTGCACCTTAGGACCTACTTTGGTGTGAAGGCTCGACAATAGTTTCGGGTAAGAAGTCCTTGTTTCACCCTTTCGGTGACCCTGTCAAAAAAACCCCCCACCCCCCCTGTAGTGGACTATCTCTTCTCTTCTAAGTTTTGATACTCCACCCCGTAACTCCGATCCCATGGTCGAGATTTTGGCTTTCGTCAAGACAGGAGAAGGGACGAAACGTCGGACTCCGTTCATTAAATTGGAGGACTCGGAACCACAGTAGGAGACGCTTTACCCTATCAGGGTGGAACAGGAAGAGTCCCTCGACAGTACCGGTGGTTCATAGATACGTGCACTCGCACACCTTTGGTCTCCCGGGAGACGTGGGTCGTGGCGCGACGAGGTTGACGGTGGTGTAATAGTCGGCCCTGAAGCCGGTGTAGTAAGCCGGTGTAAATAATTTCCAGTACTGACGTTCACCGAAAAGGATTGGAGATGTGTGTGAAGACCCCTAGGTTTTCCCTACTCTGAGTCTTACTTTTTCTTGTTAATATCTGTTCCACAGAGGTTTACATTTTTCCATCTTAAAAGATACTGTGACATAGTAATATCATGTCGATCTCAGTAAGTCGAGGCTAAAATTTTGGGACGACTCTCTTACAATGGGTTTTATCGTGTTGAGTTCAAAATTATTGGAATAGTTAGAAGGTACGTTTACTCACACACGGACTGTCCAGGTCCGGTCCTTCGTTAACGCAGTCCAGATTTTCTCTCGGGAAATTATTAAATTCACACGAGGACCGGTCCCGTGCGCTTAGACGTCCCATCGTCTCGAGCTGAGGGGGACCCCGGGTAGACCCGTGTGTCTCGGTTGTAGTCGGAACGAGGGAGAGACGGGAAATAAGAGGAAGAGTGGGTTCCGGGGAAGACCTCCGAATGCGTCGGAGTGGGTACAGACTGCGTTCCGAAGAGGAGCCGTTACTCGACCCGAGGAGTAGAGTAGTGGAACAGTTTCGGACACAGGAAACAAGAAAACACCCGTGACTGGAGTCAGTGATAAGAAAACGAAGACTTTACAAACCTTTCTTAGGAATTCACCCAATCCCCTACACCCTTCCTCCTTCCTTTTTACTTGCTTAAGACCCTTTGTTCCGGTTTTCCCAGACGGTCGTCCGCGGAGTGGTGGACGAGGTCGGTGAGTCGTGGACCTTATTCGAACCAAGCATCTGGTGCCGAACGGCGGAACTGGAGAAAGGTCGTAGTCTCTCTACCCTCCTGTACACACCTCGTATCGAAATACCAACACTCATGTCCTAGGTGTCCTTCCAGACCAAAGTGTGGAGTCTGACAGAGCCTATTCACAAATGGAGAGGTCCGGAGTCAAAAGAGTAGTCCTTTGACCCAGATTTTTGTCTGAGATGAAGTGTCAGTTACAGTCGAAAACAATGACCACGCCTTCATTCACAGGAAGAAACTTAGGGTCGGTTGATTTGTCGCTTTGCGAGTCCGTTTGTTTGGTTATGAGGAGTTCGAGGGTGAGACACGGCAATCATGATTCCGTCCTTCCTCAGTGTTCCCTTAAGACGTTTGTGTCAACCCGACCCCCTCGAGACCACCTCACTCACTATGTAACGAAAGTGTGGACGACAGAGTAAAGTAGGGTCTTGTTGGACACCCCCGTTGTGAGCGAGCGTCAAGAGTCTGTTCCTCGGAGTCTCTCCAGACCCCTGACCGGACCCCCCTGTGTCGGTCCTAGCCTTAGGAATAGATGAGAAGAGAGAGGGGACACGAAAAGAAAGTTCATCCTTCGTTCTGTCATTGTGTTTGTCACAGGTAGGGACCGTCGGTCGTCAGGTCTGAGGATGGGTGTGTCTGGACGACCAAGGCCGGTCTCACTCCGGTGTGTGTGGGAGCCGTGGAGCCTGTAGGAGGACGGGAGGGGACTGTTCAAGCGGGAGGTGGAGGACCGTTTGTTTTCCGCTCCGAGCATTCCACTCCCCTTTCCTTGGACTCCTGAACTTCCGTAAGTGGATTCTATAGTCCCCTTCAGTCCTTGTTATGCCTGGTAGAACCAAAGTGGTAGTCAAACTTTACGTAGTAGATGATATTTTCTTTTAAAGTTCTCATTCTTTCACTACTGACGTCCTATTTCTTATTAGGAGGTCTTCTGTCAAGGGAAAGTACATGTGTTTCCCAAAACCAAACAAAAAAGTGTAGGGGGAATATAAAAAAGTAAAGTGACTACCGACCACTTTTGAAGACTACACGGAATTTGGTCCCCCTCCCTCCCTTTCTTTCTACCTCTCTACCTTTCTGTCTCTAGTTCTGTAAAAGAAATACATATTCTACTACATTATTTGGTATGACTGAGTATACCAAGAGGGAGTACCTGTATGGGTTCAAACCTACGTTAGGTTTGTGAAATCAGTTCTATGTTTCATGTTGTTTATCGTAATCGATGGTGTCAGTAGTGTCCCTTGTCGACGAATGATGTCTCTCACCTAATGATTCAGAGAATGGGCGGGGAAGGGGTGGGGGAGGAAGTGTGGATGAGGGGGGAAAGGGTGAGTTCTCTTGTCTAAACTTGCATTCACTGATTCTTACTACAATAGTGTTTTTATTTGACCTTAATCGTGCCTCAATGAAAAATTTTTTTTAGTAAGTATTAGTGATTAATGACCACTGCCGAGTGTCGGTCAGTGCTGAGTCGTCACGCAGCACTCAGGTCTGTTAGAAGGCCCCTACTTCCTGAACGAGACGAGAGGACATCTACGGGGGTCTCGTCGTAGGTCACAGACCGTGTACCCTCTTCGGGTTGTTTATAGATTTGAGATTAATTTGACATAAAGTAAACGGGGGACCCATCCCCCCGGGATAGTTTAGGGAAGTCATTAACTCGTGACTGGAACTCGTTCCGTTGTCCTACCCACAAAATACATCTCCTAGAGTAAATGAGGGGGATTCTTGAGGTAGTCTGTTCGTGATAATAGGGATGAAGGGACTACTAGTAAGTCCGACTCGTTTCGTTTCACTGAAGGGTGGGTCGATTATTTACCTACTCGGTCCTATGTGAGTCGGTATATACTGAAAGCCAAGTCAAGTCAGTGGGTCAGCACAGGCTGAGAAACGCTGGGGTACTTAGTGTCGTGTGGTCCGGAGGGATAGGTAGTGGTTGAGGGCCTCTATACTGAAATCCTGATTCGAAAAAGTTGACGAGACGATATTCGTTCTCTCTCAGAGACGAAAGTTCCTCGTAGGTTAGATTATACTCCCTTGTTGTGTGTATGGGTTCCTTGATTGATACCAAGTACCGTCTCTTGTCCTTCACGGTGGTCGGTCTGTGTCTTGATCTCCCTTCTCCTCTTCAGACCTCCTGTCCCCTCTCTTGTCACTCGCAAACCACCGTCCCCGTCGCAAACTCAGTCTGGAATTTTCCACTCACCCTTAGGACTGACCACCCGTTCCATTCCTTCAGTAAGGTCCGTCTCACTACTCGTTTGTGTCACTACACCTTCGTCTTTCGAGTTTCCCAAAATACCCTTTCAGGTTGCCAGGTTAAACCGGTCTCCTGTCTTGGACCGTTTACTCTTCTCTCCTCCGTACGGCCCTTTCTCCGACCCTACCCCAACACCTACACCTCTTCTCGGGACTCTGGGTCCCGAATTCTTCATACCAATAAAAATCACCTCTTTCTCTTCAGGAAACCTCCAGAGGACCCCCGACCACTGTACCGACACAAAACTGTTAATGAGACCACCTGACCCAATTGTCCTCCTCTCTGACCCCCATCCTTGTGGTCAATCCTTCGATATCGCTACCGGACCCACTGTCCGTAATTTTTGAACTTAGTCCTACTACCGAAGTCTGTACCTCTCTGACTCTAGGAACGTCTCCGTCTTTGTTTCTGCACTGTTACGGATTCACCCTACTCGTGCCGTCTCCCCGTCTATTACCGGGTCCTCCTACCACTGGATTGACTCTGTCTGTCCTCTTAAGTCCATCTTGTCTACCTGTCTGTCTCTGTACCCTGCGAAACTACAAACTTAATGACTCAAATTAAACAACCACTCTATACGTTTACCTCCATAGAGGAGTCCTCGTCCCCTAGTGTCTTAGTACCTAAGGGTCCCCCTCCTCCCCTCGGGACCAGGGTTCAGGTTAGTGATGTAGTTATGTCGTTAGAGATAAGGTTGGGGGTGGGGGGTTTCAGAGTGATTACTACCTTCGGGTCCTCTTTATAGACTTGACCTCTACACTTAACCTCCCACTTTACCTCTTTGTCCCACTAAGAGTCTCCCTCCCTTTACGTGTCTTTATACTCTGTTTCCTTCCTTCAAGTATTACAAGAGTCTTAGGGGGTTCCTCTACACGATATCATAGGATTAAGACATATATGAGTCCGACCTGAGGTCCCTCTAATCTCTTGAACGATCCCAGGACATCGACCCTTAGGTCGAATCCAAACGGTTCAGGAAAAGAGGTCTTCGGACCACACGACGTCAGGTACCCCAGCGTTTCTCAGCCTCCTGTGTTGTCTCTCGACTTGTTGTTGTTTCAGGAAAAGTGATGTGAGGTCTGAAGGGTACTGCTAGTGCAGGAGCCCCTTCAGATGTCAACCCAGGATGTAGGACCCTGCAGTCTCAGTTTCTCTGGAATCCCTAGTCAGTTAGATTGAAGAGTAAATGTTTATCCCTTTGACTCCGGGTTTCTCCCTTTACTGGACGGAGCTAAGGGTCTGTCAGCAGTTGACAGGTTGAGTTCGCCAGACCCTCCTCCGCTACCACCGGTGAGCGGGTCGGCGCCCTCTTCCCCCAATGAGACGCTTCCTACCCCCAAGTTCCACGTCCCGTTCAGCCCAATCTCTCCTGCCCCCCTGCACTTCGACCTCCCCTAGAGTCCTCCCGGACGTCCCATCGCTGCCGCTTTGACAGAGCTGTCTCGAGCGTCCAGGGGCTTCACTACCCCACCCCCCCTCCTACCCCCAACCCTCCTAGACCTTGACCCCTGGTTGTCCGTCCTCCAACTCCACCCCGGAGCCGCCACCCGCTCCGGGGCGGGCGGGGCGTTACGGAGGGTCGGGGCGAAGCCCGGCCGGGAGGGGCGGGCGAACGGGTGGCGTGGGGCACCGGAGTGGACGAGGGCTCCCCCGGCCTCGATTCCGGAGTCGCTCGCGTGGGGGCGGTCCCAACAGTTCCTCGCTTTGTTCTCACAGAATCGTTGTCGCTCCTTCAGGACGGGGGAGTGGCCTGCAATGCCCTGAGAATGAAGAATAACCACTTGGTTCTACAGTTAGTTATGGCTTCCCGGGATGTTGCATTTAACATGCTTTTCTCCGCACCGAATGTCTAACTCCTCCGCCCCGAAGTGAATATCAACAGAATTCACCCGGACTCCTCAGCCCGTATTTGTCTTCAAGGGTAAAATCTCTTTAAACCTTCTCGTCATAATAGACCTCTCAAAGAAAATCAGTAAACTTTGTCGTTTACGTTGAACAACCACAGGACTGTGATTATCCGGTGTGAATGGCGTCTTTCGCTTCTTGATTTCTCGGAGAACTACTTTCACTTTCTCCTCTCACTTTTTCAACCGAATTTTGAATTGCAAGTCTTTTGATTCTAGTACCGTAGGCCAGGGTAGTGAAGTACCGTTTATCTACCCTTTTGTTATCTTTGTCACCGTCTGTAATAAAAGAACCCGAGGTTTTAGTGACGTCTACCACTGACGTTGGTACTTTAATTTTCTGCGAACGAGGAACCTTCTTTTCGATACTGGTTGGACGACGACGACGGTCCAGTGAAGTCAGCACGGCTGAGACACGCTGGGGTATCTGCCGTCGGGTGGTCCGAGGGGGCAGGGACCCTAGGAGGTCCGTTCTTATGACCTGACCCAACGGTAAAGGAAGAGGTCACGTACTTTCCCTTTTCCCTTTCACTTCAGCGAGTCAGCACACGTTGAGAATCGGATCTATCGTATAATTTTTCGTCTCTGTAATGAAACGGTCGTTTCCAGGTAGATCAGTTGTGACACAAAAAAGGTCATCAGTACACACCTACACTCTTGACCTGATATTTCTTTTGACTCGAGGTTTCTTAACTACGAAAACTTGACACCACAACCTCTTCTGAGAACCCTCAGGGAACCTGACGTTCCTCTAGGTGTGTCAGGTAGGATTTCCTTTAGTCAGGACCTATAAGTAACCTTCCTGACTACGACTTCGACTTTGAGGCTATGAAACCGGTGGACTATGCTTCTTGACCGAGTAACCTTTTCTGGGACTACGACCCTTTCTAACTTCCGTCCTCCTCTTCCCATACTGTCTCCTACTCCACCAACCTACCGTAGTGACTGAGCCACCTGTACTCAAACTCATTCGAGGTCCTCGACCACTACCTGTTCCTTCGGACCACACGACGTCAGGTACCCCAAAGTTTCTTGACCTGTGCTGGCTCCCTGACTTGACTTGACTTGTTTTCGGATTATATTTCATTGTAGTACACCCCGAATACGTACTCATAACGTGGACTAAGAGAGGTGTCAAGAAAATCCATTATCATAAGTATTGGTGTAGGTATACTTGATTCCAAGTCTCTCCAATGTATCAAATATTTTCCTTTTTTTATTTCCAATTCAAGGACCTCTTCCTTGGGTCCCGAGAACGTGACGTCGTGTGGGAGTATCTCGACGGAGTTGGACCAGGCATCCTCTGAGACATCGTAGACTGAATTTCTATATCGACAGGTCTCGGACGGAAAAGAAAGGGAATCCTCTTTAATTAGACTTACATAATCATGTTAATCCTTCTTTCCTTTCCCCCATTCCCTCTCTTGGGGCGTCTAAGTTCCAAAACTAACCACCTCGTTTCCCAGTCACTTCATGAAGTATAAAATTTGTAAATGAGAGAGTACTACCCATGAGACCCACCTAGAGGTGAAGTGTAAGAAACCGTGAAAGCCCCTTGAGTCGGGAACGGTCCACGACTACTAAGTCTCTCCTTATTCTACCCCTGGAACCAGGGTCTCGTTCGTAGCAGGTCACACCCCTTTCTATACAGTTGTTTATCTGTGTCTCATTAAGTAAGACGGACTTAAGACTACCTCCTCACCCGTTCCAGGACCAACAGAGGTTCCTCCCTCATTGATTGAGTTTCCTCCACCACAAACTCAACTGACTCAGATGGCACTGATCAACCGATTACTTCCACCCTCTCGTCTCAAGTGACCCCTGAAGACCACCGAGGTCCTCCGGACCCATCTCATACTCCCCCATCACTTCTAACCTCCACTTCTACGTCCCTCCATCCCCAAAAAACAAACAAACAAAAACCGACGAGACGTGCTGAACACTCTAGAAACAAGGAGCTGACCCCTAACTTGAGTCTGGTGTCGTCGTTTTCACGACTCAGGTTTGATGACGTGACGGTCCCTTGAGACCTTTCATCCCAAAACTTACGGTCGAGTCCCTCCACTCCACTCTCACCCCTTTCATCGACGACCTCCCAACATCCATCCCGTCTTTGTACCCTTCTGAACTCAATACCTACTAATGAACCTACCTCTTCTACCGTCTGACCTAAACCTTATCCATCCACTTCCGTCCGTGTCGACCAAATCAAAACTCTGAACGTTCACATTCCAAGGGATCCGGAAACCGCTGAGGGTCGAACGGAGGGACCACACAAGACCCCAGGCGTCTTGTAGACTAAGTCGGAGGTCTAAGAGGGTTAGGAGAAACGGTTCAAGGAGGTCCTCTGCCTTCCACCGGAAACTCCCCCTACTTCGAGAACGAAGGCGGAGAGTAGGTTTGAAGAGGGGTTTCCCCAGGTGCAAAAGACAGAAGAGAAAGAGTGGAGGGTAAGTAAGACGTCGGGTGATGTTAGACCGAAGGTGAGGGTGCTAAGGTGGTTTTAAGAAAGAAGGTACCAATGGTCACTGGAGGACTTCTCGTCTTATGTTATCTGGGAACATCAGAAATAGAATGTCCTGGGTAGGTGAAACGACCCCATTTTGACAGCTGATTTGAGTAGAAGTTTGTTCCGACGTCTCGGTCGTTTGACTGTTACTAAGGTAACAGTTACAGGGACATCTAAGACTACCGAGGACACGAAGAGAGAGGTCTAATCCGAAGAGGAACCTCACTATCCCGATTTATAGGTCGACGGGGAACTGGTAGAGGTGGTCTTGCAGGGTGTTTGGGAGATATGAGTCACATTTGACTTAGGTAGTAGAAGGAGGTTTGAGGAGAGGGCGTAGGGGTAGAACTAGTTACCGTAATTGGGGTGAGGGTCAACGGAGGTAGTCCTTAGTCCCTTAGGCCCTGAAGGGACAACCAGGTCAACAGTTCTTAACAGGCGGATGTTCACGTCCCCTGCGCCTAAGTTAGAGACTACCCCCTTGATTCTAGGATGCACGGAACACTCCGTTGGTTCGGACGGTCGGTGTTAATGACTTGAGTGTACGCGACCTCGGGGACTCGACGTTGATTCTGGACTGCACCGGTTTTTATTTATTTATAAAATTTTATTATCTTATTTTTTATTTAGTCCCTTAGAACAGGAAGAGGGAAGGGTACTGGTAGTGGGTGGACTTTAGTTAGTGCTCGGAAGACTAAGACTGAGGACACAAGACGAATGTCGGGGAAGACTACCGTGAGGAGTATCTGTGTCCTGGTGGTAGGGTGGACATAATAACGTTGTTGGAGGACGATCCTTACGGACTGACGTCAGAACGGGAAGAGACTAGGTGGGAGGTATGGTATGGTATCAGTCGCACTATGACGATTGTGGGTTTAAAATCGTGATGTAAAGAGAGAGAGAGAGAGAGAGAGAGAAAAAAATTTACATAAAGAAATAAAACCGACGTGATCCAGAATCAACGTCGTACACCTTAGATCAAGGGACTGGTCCCGAGTTTGGGTCCAGGGGACGTAACCTTTGATCAGAATCGGTGACCTGGTGGTCCCTTCAGGGAGGGAAGGAGAGAAATTGTTGACGAAGGGAGGGAGGTGCCAACGGGTAACGGATGGTTTACCGTAGGTTTACCGGACCGTAAACTCCGACCGGGGGTGGTACCACACCGGACACCCGTGGAGGTCGAGGAGACACGAAATACGGGTTCGGTGGGGTCGAGGGCACCAAGAGGTATGTGGGGTGCGGCAAGGAGTGGAGGGACGTAGGAGAGACGGGTGTAAGACGGCGATGGGTAGGGAGGAAAACTGAGATCATCGGGTATGTAAAAACCAGAAGAGACCGTGTACAAACCTAGGACAGTGAACGTTGGTCTTTTCAGGAGACATGAGGGCAGAGTAGGTCCCGTGCACGGACAATGACGAGCAGAGGTGACAAAAGATGAACTAAAATTAAGAGGCAGGAAGGGGCACTCGAAGGACTCTCGTTCCTGAAACAGAACAAGTAGAGGTGTAACGACACAAAGTGTGTCCTGGATCGTCTCTGATCCACGAATCATTTACAAAGTGTTTATGTCCTCCATCTATCCTAGGATGGGACGAAGAAGTCTGAGTCGAGTGTAGTTAGGGACTCTAGGTCGGATACAAGACCGACTTGGGAAAGTACGCGATGGGGACGACAAATCCTCCCAATGACTACCCGTGGGACCTTAGTCGTTAACGTAACCGACGTTCAGTGTCTATTACCCTTTTAGCACTAAATTCTACTGTATGTAAACAATAAGAATGTCAAGACCTCAGTCTTCAGACTTTACCCAAAGTCATCCGACTTTAGTCCTCAGGGGTCTCAACACAAGGAAGGACTCAGAGACGTCTTCCGATAAAGAAAGGGAAGAGGTCAAAGATCTCTGAAAGAGGAAGAAGACTGTGCCTGAGAAGTCGGAGAAATAAAGACTCCTGGGGATATTAATGGAACGCGGGTTGGTCTATTAGGAGTAATTAGAGAAATGGAGTACCAGTAGACTAATCGTCGTAATTAAGATAGGTGTTTGAATAAAGGGAGACGGTGTACTCTTGTATCAGTGTCCAGGACCTCCTAGTGCTACACCTGTAGAAAACCCCTCCCCGTGATAAAATGAGGGATATCAGTCATACCCATTTTAAAAGTGTGTATTAACCTTTCTTACAGATAAGACATCAAAGAGACAATCCAGTTCAGACAAATGGCAAAACAAGTCTACAAGATAATCAAGTCAAGTCAGAGAGTTGACACAGACTGAGAAACGGTGGGGTACCTGACGTCGTACGGTCCGAAGGGACAGGTAGTGGTTAAGAACCTCGAACGAGTCTGAGTACAGGTAGCTCAGTTACTACGGTAGGTCGGCAGAGTAGGAGAAAGCAGGGGAAGAGGAGGAAAGGGTCGTAGTCCCAGAAAAGTTAACTCAGTCAAGAAGTGTAGTCCACCGGTTTCATAACCTCGAAGTCGAAGTCGTAGTCCTGACTAGAGGAAATCCTACCTGACCAAACTAGAGGAACGACAGGTTCCCTGAGAGTCCCCAGAAGAGGTTGTGGTGTCAAGTTTTTGTGGTTAAGAAGTCGTGAGTCGAAAGAAACATCAGGTAACCTTCCTGACTATAACTTCGACTTTGAGGTTATGAAACCGGTGGACTACGCTTCTTGACTGAGTAAACTTTTCTGAGACTACAACTCTTTCTAACTCCCGTACTCCTCTTCCCCTGCTGTCTCCTACTCTACCAACCTACCCTAGTGGCTGAGCTACCTGCACCCAAATCCACCTGAGACCCTCAACCACTACCTGTCCCTCCGGACCGTACGACGTCAAGTACCCCAGCGTTTCTCAACCTGTGCTGACTCACTGACTTGACTTGACTTGACTTGAGTGTAGGTATGTGCTGATAACCTTTTTGGTATCGAAATTGATCTGTCTGGAAACAACCGTTTCATTACAGAGACGAAAAATTATACGACAGATACAACCAGTATCACAAAGAAGGTTCCTCGTTCGTAGAAAATTAAAGTACTGACGCCAGTGGTAGACGTCACTAAATCCTCGGGTTCTATTATTTCAGACTGTGACAAAGGTGACAAAGGGGTAGATAAACGGTACTTCACTACCCTGACCTACGGTACAAGAATCAAAAGACTTACAACTCAAAATTCGGTTGAAAAAGGGAGAGGAGAAAGTGAAAGTAGAGAAATCGAGAAGAAGCGAAAGACGGTATTCCCACCACAGTAGACACATAGACTCCAATAACTATAAAAAGGACCGTTAGAACTAAGGTCGAACCCGAAGTATGAATATGACTTTAAAAAAAAGACGATCGGGATATTTAGTAAATCTATCCATACAATTTTATGGAGTGATGTTAATACCTAAACAGTTGAAAAGGAAAACAAAGATAGTTAAAAATGAAATATATTGATATTTCGACACAACTGTGTGTGTACGTTTAAATATTAATAGAGAAGGATTCTCTGACTGAGAAATAGTAGTACTTTACCCGGAAGATAGAGATCGAAGAACCGAAATTCAGATGAAACTCGATTCATATCGGTGTAGTTGCATGAAACAAGTAAATGAACAAAAACACACTCGAGACGTCGCACACCCTGACTTCAAGGGACTGTTCTCGACCTTGGGTTTGTCGGACGTGACTTCGGGCCTCAGAATTGGTGACCTGGAGGTCGTTTCAGGGATGTGGTTTAAAGAAACTTAATCACAAACGTACCATGTATAAAAAGATAGGAAAATTAAAGTTGGAAAGATATCTGAATAAAATAAATAAAAATATCTGAATAAAATTTCAGGTTAGACTGTTATAGTTATAAAAGTAACCTTATAAATAGAAAAGTGTAAATTATATTAATTGGTGTCTACAATTTAAATCCAAATTTAGTTATTGAAGTGATAAAAGATGAATAGGGAGGGACACAAGGAAAAAGAAAAAAAGGAAAAGACCGGAAGAAACCTAAAAATAATAAGATAAAAAAAGACGATATCAATTGAATAATCAATGCACAAAAAAAAAATGTTAGGAAAATGACTAATGGGATCCTCTTAAGTTATAACTATGATACGAATAATTTCAGTTTGTATTTAAATTATCAAAATGATAAAGGTCCTGGCACGTCTGTAATCCTATAAAATCAACGTAAATGGGTGAAAAATTAAGACAACGACGGTACTTAAAATTTCGAGTGTTCTGTATTAAAAAAAGGTTAGTTATAATTGAATCTAAATAGGTGTATAAGGGGGAGAGGAAACAAGAAGAAACCTTAAAGGTATAAGGGAAAAGGAAAGGTAAAAGGGGAAGAGGGATTTCGTCAGACAGGAAATTCTCTTTGAGACAACTATTGTTTTTCGGAACCACTATTTATAAGACCCAAAAAAAAAAAAAACCAGACTTTTGTAGAAAAACAGTAGAAGGAACACCCTAGAATCAAGGGGTTGGTCACTAACTTGGGTTCGGGGTCGTCACTGTCGCACCTCAGGATTGGTCACTGACGGCCCCTTAAGGGTTACAGTAGAAGTAAAAACTTCCCAGAAGTCACTTACACCTTAAGATCCCACCGTTAATGAGGGAAAGTCGTAAAATAACAGAAGGAAAAAGGTAGGGAAGAGAAATCTTCAATCGACAACGAGACCACCAACGAGGAACCTTCTAGTACATAGAAAAAAGAGACCCTGGAAAATTCTTAAACAGAAACTAAATGTCGACAAAGTGATAGTTTCAGGGTCAATGCCAGAAGAAACACACAGAGTAGGAACTGCAAGGGACTCGAAGAGAAACGAATAAAACCGAACGACCCAGAAGTGACGACACACGCCCGAAAGAGACCGATGCCCCTCACCCTCCGGGAGAGGTCCCCGACACGTCCGAACAGTAACGTCACCGAAGAGAACAACGTCTAGTGGCCGAGATCCCGCGCACCGGAACTCATTAACACCACGTTTCCGAATCGACGGGGTAGTACACCTTACAAGGACGTGATCCCTACCTTTCACACATGGGAACCTTTGTAACAGATGAGTTTAAACTAAAGACGGGATAAACGAGGGAGGGAAAGACCTCGAGGTGTATAATCTCGAAAAGTAATACAAGGTATACTTAGAACACGAAAGAGGGGGGACATGAAAGACAAGAAAGGGGAGTCAGAAGTAATTCCTAATAAAGAAAACTCTAGAGACTACCTCACGCGTTAAGGAAGAAGTCGACTCAAACTAGACGACAATCTGAATAAATAATTCGAGTATTCAAGTCAATTACATAGCAAGTCAAGACCTTAAAAGTAAACTAATAAAAAATCAAATGTTAAGAGAAAGTTTTAAGATAAACAGTAGACTCAAGAATCTATATAATTGGTACTAATAAAAGTTTCGGACCCAGAGTATTGAGGTGATATACTTAGAGGATCTCTCTAAACAAATTTTAATCTGAAAATTAAAACTCCGTTAATATCTAAGTGTAATTTAACATTTTTTATTATCTCTGTCGGATACAAGGGAAAAATCAATGGTAGTCACCATTGTAGAACGCTTCGATATTATGTCAAAATAATGGTTCTATGTAACTATGTTATAATAAGGTCAAAGACGCCGAAAGGAACATGAGTACACCTACACATACCTACACACGTATACACGGACAGAACTTATATCACATAAATAAATGAAGGTACGTTAAAATAGTGTACACATCCCGATAGTCGGGAATTTGAAAAAAAAAAAGGTGAGAACTAAAAGTCAGTAAGTCAAAACAGAGGTCTATACAGACTAGTAAAGAATACATGACGGTTTGGAGCACACCGTTTTTATGCACTCAAACCTACTACGACAGAAGGAGGTCTCTCTTAAATGATCGACCTTTCCTTCTTTGCGGGGAACCTCTGGAGACTGGTACTTACATTTTACTCTCAGTCGCGTGTAGTCTCGGGACGTGAAAAGGTGTAGTCGCGAGTCTGCACGTCCACGACCGTCCTTCGTCCACCCGTCGCCCTAAATTGGTGCCGACCTACCACGGTCGACTCACCCTGTCTCCCTTTCTCCCACAACATTCCTTTGGCCACCTTCTCTCCTGGTTGTTTCGTTTAGACGGACGTCGAAGTAAAACAAGTCACGATTCATTACTTTTCGTTACAAAATTTTGTTTAGACCTACACAAAACCTCATCTTACGTCTTTCGTGTCCTCAAAAAGTTTAATGAGTCACCTGAAGTTTGTACCAAAAGAACAAACTTCACGACGAAGGTCGATATGGGAAACGAAGTACCCCCACTTAAGGAGAACAACCTTCAAACCTTTTGAAACCTTTTCGGACTCTTCCGACAAGACGACCACACTGAAGGACATTGGGGTCTGACCGGGGGACCGTAAAGGGTCCCTGGTAGACTCCTGTTCCAAATTGATCCTCGTCACTGTTATAACTACCCCGTCCTCCCACCTCCGACACGGGGACTCCACCAGACGTGCCTCTCCCGACCCCTGGTCCAGTTCTGGAGAGTTCCTACCCAACTCGGGACCTCCCCACCCACCCCCATCGTCTGGGACTACGACTCTCAGTCAGATCAGAGACTGCACTCAGTGTCCCCGGGTCCATCTGGCACTCTTCCCCTGTCCAACTTTATGTTGTCCCGAGGAGGGTGAGGTGGTGGGGTAGAGGGGTCCTGGGGTTCCCTACGAGACCCCTGGGTCCGTTCATTAAGTCCGTCTAACCCAGAGTCCCTTGTTCAGTCCTTGGACCCTAGGACATTGACCCCGTACTCCACCCCTACTCCACAATCCTTACTCCGGTTTCGGGTCAATAGTCTTGACCCTGTGAAAGGTACACCCTGGGCACAAGAAATGTAGGAAGGACGTCTTTAGGACCTTTGTCCCCACACAGACAGGGACCCTGGACCGTCTCGGACAGTCGAATCCCCCCGTTGTCCACCCCAACCCACTCCGAAACCATATCACTCCACCGTGGGGGAGACAGAAATGGATGACGGGACGAGGTTCATCATCGGTGAAGTAAGGACGGGTCGTGGAGGTCCCATCGGGGTGGAAACGTTCTTCTCGGAGTCTCATTTGTAGTGCAAATAAAACCTGTAAGTTTAAATGTTTTTGTTTTTCATTGTTTTTGGTACTGTATCGTATGTGCGTGTGCGCGCGTGCGTGTGTGTGTATGTGTGTGTACAACGTAGAGTACAGTGAAATACATGTTTTAGTCCGCCCCGCCCCCTCCACCCAACGGTCATCCTACGTGATTAAAGTGTCTCAGACTGTCGACCTGTACGAGTGAGCGACGAGTCGGACCCGGGTGCACTCGGGGAAGGGGTGGGTCGTCCCAGTCCCCGGCCCCCTTCCCAAACCTCACCGTCCGTCAACCCTGTTTCTGCCAGAGTAGAAAACCCACCCCCCCGCCACAGGGAAGGGGTCAAACGAGTCTCGTTCCTACGACCCTTTGTCTCATTTCTCCCCTGGGCAAACTCCCCCCGATCCTGGTGGCGTAGTACCTCGCTTGTGACTTACGTCTCAGTCTTTCGACTCAAGTCAAGAGGGTCATAGGCCCGACCCATGGGGGATTCTGACGAGTAGGGGGTACCCGGGACCGTAGAAGTAGACATTTTTCTCCCGAAGCCTCGGGAAGGACAGGTACGGACATCAGGGTCCAGAACGTGTCTACACCGTTCCACTAGTCGGAGAACCCTACAACCAATCCCCGCGGTACACGGTGTTCCACCCTTTCAGACCGTCTATTCTCGACACTTCGTGGACCGAGTCCCGACCCGGGTTTCGTCCCCAAACTCTTCCCATTCGAGAGAGGGAAAACGTCGGACCCTGAGAACCTTCTGTGGGTTGAAAGAGAGGGAAGTCGAGAGGACCTTTGAGGTCGGTCACTCTCTTCCCGACCCGACACTCGTGGGGAGTGTCCCTACACGAGGGACTTCCCCGACTCTTGGGAGGGAACCGGAGTGGGTTCCCCTGGGACCGGGTCCCGGGTCAGGTAGGGAGTGGAGACACAAGGAGACCCAGCCCCACCTGTCCGAGTCCTCGTCATCTATCGGTTTAAGGTAAGGTGTCCGTCACCATCGCGGACAGGGGAGTCCGACTTCCCACCGGGACCTACAGTGACCGAAACTTTAGACCCAAGGTAGTGAACACCCGACTAACTGTACCCGTCCAATGAATTGGAGAGACCCGAAGGTAAAGAGATGACATGTTACCCTGATTCCTGTCAGGATGAATCTTGACAACACTCCCACTTACTCAACTAGGGACACTCCATGGGTCGTACCGTTCCAATGTTTCCACATTGTCTGTACCAAGGTCGGAGTAAAAGTCGACACTCATCGAGCTCCTGCGTCGACTCGTGGAGAGGGAGGGGTAGAAAAACCGACACGGACCTTCATCGACTTCCAGTTTCGACCTCAGGTTTGTTGTCCGTAAGTCGTTTCTTCCTATTAGTCATCTGTCTCCTCACCCCTGAACCCTGTAAGTAGTAAGACCTTACATTTATCCCTGGGTCCGGTGAGTGGCTACCGGGTTTGAGTCTCGGATGTACCGTTGTAGAGACCAAAACAAGGACAAGGGAGACCTCCCGACTGGTCCTACTAAGTCGTGTCCAGTCTTCAGAGTGCTAGTGGTACTGTTTCGTATTTCCCGAATCCTACTACAAAGACCCACCCGATCTCACTGGTTTGTTCAAGATAGTGGAGGAAGGATTCTAAGAAAGAAAGAGGGGTTCCGGAGGTGTTTTCGACGAGGAAGTTTCTGTTATTGTATTTGGGTTATTTCGGGTCACGAGGACTTTAGATTCAAGGTTTAAAGCGGTAGTGGGGTCGTTGTCGCATACAGTAATACTCTACGAACTGGGTCGTGACCCCGACTACAGTAACCGACAATGGTCCCGTTGATCTAGAGCCGTCCAAGACCGATTTCGCGCGGTAGGGAGGAAGATCCCCCTCAACCCGACTTTCACGACTTACCAGATAAACGGGAGAACTTTGTCTTTGCTCCTAGACTCTCGACCTTCGTTGTTCAGAACCTTTTTGGAGGCACCGGGACGTGGGGTGTCAGACATCGAGTCCGTAGTACGGAGTCCGATTCACCTACACCCCTCGTCTATGTCCCTTGGTTTCCTTGTTTTTCGGTGGTCACGGGTAGACTGAATTCATCGGTTGTCGACAGGTCTGTGGGCCATCCACTAACCCCTCCCTGGGGTCACAAGAGTCGAGAGGTAAGGACGGTTTCACGGCCCTCTAGTGTGGAGAGGGTGGGATGGAAGGTCCCTAACCCCCACCCTTACGGTTCTACAGACATACAAAGTATGTCCTTTCACCAGGTCACAACTTTTCGTAACAACCTTACAACCTTTCGTAAGACTGGGGAGTTTACAGGTAGGAGAATCCAAATCCGACCTGAGTTTTCGGAGAGTGTCCGTTCTTCATACCTCATCCCCTTTCTCGTACCCTAAGATTAGGACCGAGCCGAGGTGATTCGACACACTAGGACACGTTCAGTGAACGGGAGAGACTCGAGGAGGAGTATACTCGTTGTTCTCCAGTCTGACCCACCGAAAAGAGTCGAGACTATAAGAAGGGAACAGAACCCTCTCGACCACCCCTGAGTTCCCATCCCGGGTCCATTCGGTGATCGGGAAACTTTGTGAGTCTACCCGTTCCCACGGTCCGACCCCCACTAGGTCTTCTCGACTGGAATTGTTAGACACATATTACAACCAGACGAAACTGGGAACGGGAACGGGAACTGAGAGACCTCGGTCGACGACTGGGACTGGGCACGGATCGGTCTAGGGTAGACGACGGGTCAGGGTCCCGGACGGGGACGATACGGGGAACTATGGATTCATCCAAGAGTCCGAACAGGGTGGGATAGGTGGACCTTAGTATCTGGTAGGATGAAAACTAGACCTCTCGAGAGTCTTTACTGGATTTGAGTGTTTACTCCTACCGGTCGGTCCTCTCTCGTCCCTGACAGTCGTCTGACGTGTCGTCCGACCGTCGTCTCTTCTGGTCCTTGGTCCCCGAGGAAGGAGGGTAGGTCTCGAGACGTATGGTGAGGTACGAAGAGGGACGGGAGAGACGAAGAAAGGAAGGGGTTTCCGACGTCCCGGTACGTCTCGTCCGGTCATAACACCGAGACGATCTCGGACCCAGAACACCCCATGTACGGAGACAGGGTGCGACAGGGGTCGGGTCCGATTTCACCAAGTCCCGGACAAGACCGGTCTCTTCCCCGTTCACTGGTACGGTCACCTGCGTCGGTATCCACCCGGAGGCCTCTAGGACCAGGGGTTGAGAGGTCCGACCTCGACCCTTCCCTTACAGGACCTTTAACTCCACCCCGACCCGGTCCGTACCTTGGTTGTAAGCTTCGTTGTTAAGTCGTGTGGTTCTTTGTTCCTTTCTCCTCCCTTCCCACGTCCACCCCCGCCCCCACCCCCCCCTCTTCGAAGTTGTTCTAAGGGAACGGGTACTGACCATCGACCACCTTTCTACCTTCCCTCACTCAGACTCAGAGGTCTCACAAAGACAGTAAGGGATAGTCGACCCCCTGTCGAGGTGTCGGGTACTACCGGGACTTCTCCTTCCCCCGTACGGACGGAGTGCCTCCTTTCCCCTGTCTATCGGTAGGGACGGTGACTCTGTCACCCAGGAAGTGGACATGTGTCAGGGTTCCTACCACGACACTCTAGTCACCTTAGTCGACACCAACTACCCATTCCCCTGTACCCCACTCTCTACCGAGGTGAGATTACGGTCGTCACCCCGTTCTCGGCACCCACGACGTTACATGGGGGACGGTCCGGGACCTGAGTGAGGTCCGAACTGGAGAACTGAACTCGACGAACACAGGTAAGTTCACCCTAGTCCCCCTGTCGGTAGTTCCCGTCCCACAAGACCTCCACACCCATGTCCACCCCCTTTACCCTCCGTACCGGTCTTCACCCCGTTTTTGCCTCTGGTCACACACTCCCATCCAATTCCTCCCTTACGCGAGGACGGGGCCTTCCAAGGGGTTAACCGTCCGTTCCCTCCCCGGGGACCTACTCCACCGGGGAGTACGGAACCGGGACGGGAACGTCTGTAGTTTCCGCCAGAAGCAACGTGGGGGTTTCCGGAGGTGATCGAACAGGAGGGTACCCTCCTACAACGGGTCGTCACCGGGGCATGTCAACCGTTACGGGTCCTGGACCCGACCACAGTCCCGCACCAGGGTCTCCAATTTGACCCGTTACAGTGGGTGCTTCCGGACCCACCGTAGTTTCGCCGGCGGATCCCATAGGACCTGGTTTTTTCGTCTTTCTTTGTTCTTTCTGTGCCTCATTCCTTCGTCTTTTATATCCGTCCATCCACGAGTCACTCAGTCTTGAGACAGGGCCGACTTCGGGGTGGGGGAGATCCAAGATCGGGGCGGGGTTCAGGATCAGGGCGGGGTTCAGGACCAGGGCGGGGTTCCAAGACCAGGGTGGGGTTCCAAGACCAGGGCGGGGTTCCAAGATCAGGGAACCCGGTCAGAGCGAGTCAGACGGGTAGACGTCTTACCGACCCAGTCTGACTCGCGAGTGCAGACACGAGAGTCCCTGGGAGGCGGATGGGGAGGAGGACTCCGCGGACCTCACTCACCCTATAGATAAACGTAGGGTGGGACTGGGAATGGACGAGGACCGGGTCCTATTCCTAGGGTACTCCGAACTACCCCACGGTCCGCCGGTCCAAGAGTGGTCTCGGGGCGTCGAGGGGTAGGACCATCCGTCTGGTGTCCGGTAGGGAACACCAGGTCCGCTACGTCTACACCACGGTCGGTAACAGGAAGTCCGAGTCCCCGTCGACCCGGTGGACCTTTGTCCAGGGGGTCGGGGTCCAGTCTTCGCGGTGTTCGGGGTTCCGACCTCGTCACCCTACCCCTCTCTGGTCACAGGGAGGAAGGTCCCCGACTGGGTTCCAGACTGGGACGGACAGGAGGGGCGGGTCACAGAAAGGTCGGTGAGAAAGGAGAAAGGGGTGTTACATCGTTATAGTAGTCCGTGAAGTGAGTCCAGTGTTCCCTGATGAGTCACAACCAAAAACCACCAAAGATCCATCCAATAAGTGAGAGACTGTCCGGACATTCCACCCTCAACATAGAGTGTTCGGAGAGAAGGGACTTATAGAGTGTATCACGGGCTGTGTGTCGACCCGAGTTCTTCACGACCCTTACTACCTTGTTCGGAACATGAGCCTCCGACTCGTGACGGTTGGTGTTGGGGGACACCCTGGGACCCCTCCAACGAGAAAGGAGGGACCCGGAGACAGAGGAGTAGGTATTTCAGTCCCCGAACCCGTTTCCCACCGTTTATACGTCGGTGAAGACGGCGGATGAGATGGGTTCCGTCTGTACCGATTAGTTAGTGCTCGGATCTGAGTGGGAGCCTTAGAAAGAGTAACGTCACGAGAACCTTCCGTGACGACTAACTAACCTCAACCGGACACTCTACTTTCCATGAACGACGAACACCTAAACCCCGAGGGTTTCCCGAGAAAGTAGAGGATCCAAGAGACTCTAGTGTTAAATAAAGTTATAAGAGACTCCGGATGAACTACGGTCCGGAACAAGACCTGTGGCCCCCTATACCTAGGCCAGGATTTTACTCGACTCAGACGTGTCCTCCCCTCCTGAAGTCCCTGTTATAGTGTTTTGTCTCATTGTATCCCCGGTACACCCTCAGTGTCTTCGGCACTTCCGGGTCTCCGTCTCTCCTCACACCCTTGTCTTCTACACTTTAGATTTGTGTAGACCTTCATATTACTCGAGACCTTTAAGGTGACATTCCGTTTGGTTCCAACCCCCGCCTTCAGCCAAACGTGTCGTCCCCGTTCCCTAATCTCCGACCTTATTTTACTCTTGACACTCATCAAACACTCCGACCATGATTTTTCCGTGGTCTTACAGTCCTTTAACCCAACGGAACACGGGACAGGTCCCACGACTTAAGGAAGATAATATGATCTTGACTGACGATGGTACCCGTCTCGGTTCCTACCGTCGGTCCCCCCAATACTTCCCCTTGACCCACCGTGCTAGATCTACAGTAGGTCGATGGGAGACTACCTGAATCTCCCATTCGCACATGACCCGGTGTTCGTTTTAAGTGATAGGGGACCCGGATAGAGAAAGGAGGAGGAGGTCCTGGGGTACTTTCCGTGGAGGACGACTCGTCCCAAAACGACCCATAGTCGGTGAGGGTCGTCGAGACACACCGACACCCGACCAGTGTTCACCCACGTCATATACAAGAGACGTAAAGGGTCCCGTAGAGTTTTCTGGTCGTACGGTAGTTCTGGGTTTCGTTATACAGTCCGACCCCTTCTATAGACGCCCCTTACCGCACTATTCTACGAGTGGAACGAAGGGGGAATTAGTGGTACGGGGACGATGCAGTGAGGGGACAGAGGGGTCGAACAGGACGGGACAGGTGAGGACCCTTTCACCACTGTCCCACCCTCAGGACCCGTGCCCCTTCTAACCACTGGGTCCCCGTCTTGTCACCTCGGGTTCTGGGGGTTTAGTGTAGTAGTGGGGAAGTGGTCGAAACACCGGTCCCACGCAATAAACGGAAGTGACTTGGAGTCGAAAAGGTAGACGTTTTACCCCTATTATCCCACAGATGAAGGACCCCGACAACCCAGTTCCTACTGTTATACCCATTTTATGATCGTGTCCTGAACCTTACTATTTTTACCCCGTGTAAATAGTTGCAAACAATTTACCGTCCAAGACGAGTTTCGGTAAATGTACATAAATTCGGTAAATTAAGAGTGGTGTTGGTACATGTCAACTCCAATAATAATAAGGACGAAATGTCTACTCCTTTGACTCCGTGTCCCTCCCATTCACTGATCAGCTTCCAGTGTCTCACCCAATCGCCGTCTTGATCCTAAGTTTAGGTCGTAAGTCCGGTCCCGAACTGGTACCGTGGTCGGATGAGCGGTGCACTCCCCTCCCCGTACCCCGACTGACGGTCCCCCTCCCCCTGTGCCTTAGGTGGTCGAGAAGGCGGGAGCGAGGGGCGGAGGGAGGGGTCTCTCCAGGATCCTGGAGTAAACGAAGAGAGAAACGAGTCCTCTCACTCGTCCCGGGACCCCCGGGACCTCCATGGGACGACATCCGTCGTAAAGGTCAGGACGAGGGTGTCGGCCCAACGACCCCTTCAGAGAATTAGAGACACTAGGAGTGTACGAGGAGACATTTACCGTGTGGTGGTGACTGTCGGAGAGAACCTGTCCTCGAGAATAGGATAGTCGGGGTCCAGACCGAATAGAACTTAAGGGTCTTGGGTCGGACCGTACTCAAGCAGGTAGAACCTCCGTAAAGTACGCACGACTAAGACGACTCGTCTTACCTTTCCGGGGTGGGTAGACCCTGGTCGTGTCACGTTTACTAGGACCTTCCCAGGGGGACGGAGTGAGGGTAGGGAGGCCGAGACGGGTCGGGGGTGAGTGGAACAGTAACTAGTCATCGAGGTACCCCAGCACCGGGCGGAGGTCGTCGTGTTAGAGCAACCGGACAGGCCCGTGGCTCATCCTCTTCCCCCACGGGACCGATCACGGCGGCCTGGACCTCGCGTCGGTGTACGTCTACCACTTCCGCATCTCGAGCCCGTCGCGGAAGGCGTGCGCCCGCATGTACATCAACAACGCCTACCCTTACGACTAGAACTTCCGTAGACCCCCCGACATCCGACTCCTGGGACTCGCCCCACTCGTTCCGCTTGTGCCACCCCCAGTCGTCTGTACCTACCCCCGCCATCCGTCCCGTGTGAGGTCTTACTCCCGATGATCGGGGGACCATTGGAGTTGAACAGATATTCGGAGTTCCCACCAGGAGTGGTTCAAATTTTCTACTTTCGAGGGACTCTCAAGTACTCAGGATTTGAGGATAAAAAGTCTACTCCTTTTACTCCGGACCCCTCTCCTTCACTTGAAAGTTTCAGTGCCTCGTTCGACCGCTGTCGACACCTGGCTCCTCGGTCCAAAGGAGTGTGAGTGTGGACATGTTACGGGTTGTACGGTACTAAAGTACTTGGAACACCACGGCCCGGGTCCACAATTTGTTTCCTGTTTTAAGACTGCCGTTCCGTGAGAACACCCCCCACTATTCCCGTCCCTGAAATCTCAGTCTGGACTAACTTCCAGATCTAGGTGGTTAATGACCGACACACTGGAACCCGTTCAGTGAACTGGAGAGACTCGGAATAAAAGGAATAATAAATAAATATTTATAAACAAATATGAGAAAAAATATTTATATTATAAATTATTAATATTATTTATATTCAAAATAAATAAATATCAGAATAAATAATAATCCCCTATTATTTGTCTCGGTGGGGACATACCAGACACTTCTAATTTGGTCGACCGCATAGTTCATGAATCAGGTGAGGGCCTTATGTCACCCACTTTTACACGGTCTTTTACGATTTACCATTACCATTGTTTTGTGGGGTTAGTAAGAGAGACAGAGTGTCGGAGAAGGGGTGGTTGGATAGATCGAAATTGGAGACCCTTTGTAAAAGACTCACTTAGACGGTGGGACTCCTGGTAGGTTCCTGGTTCCTACGGGAGCGGGTGGTACGGGAGACACCCCGGGTCCTGGGTGGCACGAGGTCAAGCCGATGTGCCAGGACGTCCCGCAGGTCGAGGAAGAGGTGGAGGACGGCGACGACGACCAACGACACTGGTTCCCGATGTGCAAGGAAGAGGTCGCGGTCGTGAAACCGGTCGTTGACGGGGAGGTCGAGCAGGTAGAACCTCACGTCCCGTCACCCGTGGTGTCCGCGTCCCCGACCCCGCCGACTCTTCAAGTGAGCCCGACCTTCGAGGACGACGAGTGTCTGCCTCTTTCCCTGTAAGCTTCAGTCAGTCTCCCTCCTACCTTTCTCTGTTTCAGGGTCTCTACAGGTGATCAGGACGAACTCACTGGGGACAACTCGAAGTCGAAGGGGTATGCATATTACCCTACCGTTACGGACGAAGTCCGTCACTCACACGTGACGCACACGTCGTCGTCCGATAGAGGTCACGACCACACACTACCCTCACCTGTCGTCCGACCGAGGACAGGAGTCCTGCAGAGTCGGATACCCCCGGTCGTCACCTCTCGACGTTTTCAGGGGGTCTCCCAGGCTACACGTCAACCCCAACTTTCGGTGACGGCTCGGGAAGTAGTGACCTTCCGGCGTGGAACTACCCAGGAACTTCTCCACCCGACAGGACTAGTGGTGAATGAGTGTACGGTTTGAAAAGGTTCTACCAAGTTCTGACACCCACGGCCCGTCTGGGTCCCCGTGTTTGGTCCCCCGAAGACCTTATCCCGAGGTCACGACGACACTACCCACCAATTCTAGTGTCTGAGGTCTCCGTCCGTAGGGTCCCGAGTTTAGGCGAGCTCTTGGTTGGACGGCACGTCGGACTCCGTTTACGGAGGTAGAGAGACTTGGGAACGAAGGAGAGTCCGTTTTACCGTGTTGACATTCATAAATCTTCCCTACACCCCTACTAATCCACCATTTACGGACACTCGTCTCGGACAAATGAGATCTCGTCTCACAAGCTCCCACCAGAGTCTGTGGGGGTAGGGTGGGTCCTACTCCTGTTTTACAGAATCTCAGGAGGAAACCGGACGGAATTCTGGGGGCGCCCTTCCTCTTAACCCTGTCTTCGGTCCCCCAGAAAGGAAAGGGGAGGGGACGACCTCCTTTGGGGAAGACCCCACCTCCTTCCGTCGACTCCGGTGTTTAGGACTGCGACCCTCCCCTGCCAGAGACCATCTGTGCAGTACCCTTCTGCTCTTCCTTTACTTATTAAGTAACTCGAAGATCCTCGGTTTAATCTGTTCGAAACAGGCGAGAGGGGAGGAGGTACGAGGGATGACTGTCGGACTACGAAGGAGTGACAGGTTCCCGGGACGACCAAGGGTGAAGTGGACGGGACCCGGGGTTGGTGTCCGAATCAGGGTCTGGACTCGAGTGACTTAAGAGTACTAAGGAAGTGACTCGTCTATAAGGGACTCGTGGGACACGGATGTCCCTGCCGGGGTGTCGAGTCCCCGGTCGTGTTCTCTGGGACGAGTCGAGGTGACCGGGTCGGGACTGGAACAGTCAGTAAACGACACACTGTGACCCGTTCCGGGAATTGGAGCGACTCGAGAAAAAAAAAAAAGGATGGGGACACTACTCTCCTATTTACACAGGGGACGAAGTTTCACGACCCCCACCCCTCCCGTCACGTCCGTTCCGCAGTGACGGTGTGAGTCGTGGTCTCTCTTCCCTCGACGGTGGTGTCTGTCACTGCCCTAGTGCGTGAACCAAGGCGGTGACGTGGGGCTCCCACGCCCCCCGTCCACCCAATTAGAGAGACCCCAGTAAAAAGGAGGAGATATTTCTTTCGCCCCTGAACCTTACAACCTGAACGTCCGGACACCAGTCCTAATTTTCTACCACGTATCATCCTCGAGGTCGAACTGGGTCACACCGTTGGACATAGGGGGTGTCACAGGGTGTACCCTCCCGTGTCGGTAGGTGGATACGTCTACGGACGAACCGGGTGGTCCACCCCTCGGGCCCACTCCCCCCGCCCCGTGCCTACCTACTTGACGAGTCATGTGTGCCGGAGTGAAATGATGTGTTGAGAAGTGACAGGTGATAGACCTCCCGAGGAACCGTGAGGGGTCCCCGGGTGCTTAGGACTGAGACCACGACTGATTTGTGTTTCGGAGTCAAAGGGGAAGACATTTTATCCTTGTTGGCCGGGGTGAGGCGGGTAGGCGTTCTGTCTACATTCCTACTTTGTCACCTTCATTGTCTAGGAACACCTCACATTTTCGTCTTACGAACGTCAGGTCACCTAATTCTGGGGTACGAAGGTGAAGTCCCCGGGACCCAAGCTACGGACCAGTCCCTTACTTCTCGAACGTACGACACGCCACACCGGTTTCTTCTTCCTTGTTACGTCTGACACTCCGAACTTATGTAGTCGACTGCCCCTCGAACGATGGAGGTCTTAGAAAGGAACTGGTGTCTGTCGAGTACCTCACTGTCCCGGTCGGTGGGTGATGTAGACTCCGTCACCCTGAAGACCCTTTGGAATCCGACTCCGTTAATCGAGTACTTCACGGCAGATGTAGTCGTGACCTTCCCGACCCCGGTCCAGAGGACCTTACCCGGGGGAAGATCGGAGTGACAGGGAGGTAGGTGACCCGGATGGACCCGTACTCCCTGTGTGGAGACTTCCTCCACGGGGGACCCGTGAAAGGTCCATAAATAAGTACTTAGGAGTGTCGGTGAGTAAAACCAACCGTGAGAATCACAGGGGTAAAGTGTCTACCCCTTTGGTTCCTTCTTCAGGAAACCTTCCCGACTCGTTTCGACTGGGGAGACCTCGGTTTCGGAAGAGAGAGAGGACGTTTCTCAGGAGGAGGAAGTCTCCCTCTTTCTGGACGGTCCTTCCTTGTCCTGCAATTCACCTTAAATGTGTCTGCGGCAACGCTCCTCTGTGCCGTGTCCGGCTCCCTCCACCCGTGTGTTCGACAAGAAAACAGTCTCGGCGGTCGAGACGGCGGCCGTCCTTCCGGTCCCTCCTCCACCCGAGTGACCTAGGACACACCGGGGGAGGGGTGGGGCTACAGACGTAGTCTTCTTGTACTGAGGGGGGTGAATGGGTAGACAACGTCCGTCTCCGACACTGCGCACCCGAGGCCCGGACTACGGTTCACCCGGGGGTCGGGTTCTACCACCCCTCTGCTGCGGTAGTAGGGTGCGCCCAGGACCACCCCCGAGCCTTGGGTGTGAACAGCACGACCCTCAGGCCCCACCCCAAACCACCTTCATGCACCCCGGACCTCGGTCTCGGGTCCCAAGGCCAGGTTGAGTCGATTGCACGACCCGAGTAATCGTGAGTCATTGTTCTACGATTGCCTCCGTCGACAGGAGTGAGGACGCACGACGCACGGTTCAGGACGTGAGGCCTTCGTGGCACGTTTGTAAGGTGTTCGGGAGAGTTGATAAACCCCTTAATTCCTCCCGACGAAAAGTCTACTCTCTCGTCTCCGAGTCTCTCCATTTCAGTAGATGGACTCCAGTGTGTGACGGTTCAGCGTCTTGGTCCTGGAGTCAAGTCAGGGAAGACTGAGGTCTTGGAGAAGAGGAAGAAACCAGGACGGGGCTGTCAGACCCAGAGTCAAACAGCCAGAGGGTTTACCCATGTCACGGCCGACAGGACGGACGGAGCTCCCGGTCGTCTTCTCCAAAGTCACCGGAACTCTTCCGACCCTGCTAGACCGTCCACCACAGTCTGGGACCACACCCCGTCGAAACGTCTCCCCGAACCTACCTCCCTGGACGGATTCACCCCCTCCAGACCACGACCCTCCCACACCCCTTCTGGGACGGTGGAACAGGGGTCCACCCCTAGACGAGGAAAGGATACTCCCCGTCTCCCTTCCACGACCAAAAGTACCAGTTCCAAGGTGGGAGACGTGTCAAGGGTAGACGCGTCTGTCGTGTCCCGGGTCGAGGTCCCCATCCTCCCGTCTCTCGTCCGAACCACCGACACCACACCCAGTCCGGTGGATAGAGGGTATACCCGAGTAAGGGATTCAGGACACACTCAGACGGGGTCGAGTGTGGGTCCGAGGTCGTCGGGTGACTGGAACAATACCTTTCGGAGGGACGGAGTCAAAGGAGTAGTCGTTTTTCCCATGTTTTTATTATCGAGTATCGTGACGTCACTCTTTAAAATTGTCTATATTACGGGAATCTCAGCCGTTTGCTACCCGATACACAGTCGATAATAATACTAATAATGATTGTGAGGACTTTGTAGAGAAGTTCCTCGGGTAGGAGGAGGTGGAAGTTGGTATCTACAAAAACAAATTAGTAATATAACTCTTTTTTTCGTTCGATGTCTTCTTGTCAACCTATAGTAAGTATGTTTCCATGTTTCTAAGTTTCGGTCGAGTACACAAATATTTTCGTATTTATTTGCGTACCTCACTATTTGTGTTTAAGTCCTGTCGCCACTGGGAGAGAACCCCGACCCTGCCCCCTCCGGGAGTCCCCGCAGTCGGCCACCGTTGACAGGCCCAGAGCTCGCAGTCACCCCTGAACCTACCTTCAGAGATGTGAAGTCACAGACAGAACAAAATTTTTCAACAAAACCGACACGACCCATACCACGCCAACATGGAATTAAGGGGCTGGTCCCTAACTTGGGTGTGGGGGACGGAACCTTCCGCTAAGAGTTGGTGACCTGACGGTCTCTTCAGGGGTTATTAAAAGAAAATTTTTTACCCCCCTTTCTAGGTTTTCGTCTCAGAACTCCCATCTTAGAATTGGTGTCGGAGTGACCCGAGGAAACAGGAGGGGGTGTTGGGGCCAGGTCCGGTGGCAGGGGTCCGAGGATGAGACCGGAAAGAGGTGTGTCGTCGGTCTCTCCGTCCGTCGAGTTACGTTTAGGTTCGTGCGACGAATGTGGGAAGTCATCGGGAGGAGAGGGTGGTAGTTATGGGACGGGGAGATGAGAATCGGGAATGATGTGTGGGGATCTCCGATGGGAAGTAAGGGTGACTTTCCGGGTCGACAGGGATTGAGGGAGAGTGGGGACCCGGAGGCGTGTACGACAAGGAAGACGGTTCTTGTGAGAAGGGCGGGGGTAAGGTGGAGGAGACCGGTCACGCAGGAGCGGGAGTCGTCTACCGTCGAAGGGACTGCGGAGTCGGTTCTACGAGGTCTCCCTCTCCCTTGCTCCGACAGAGACCTCCCTGACGTTCCGGAGTGAGACAAGTAGGTAGGTAAGTGAGCAGTGGTACACGACACCGTTGTGCTACTGTCCGTGGTCGTACTGAGAGTCCGGTCTGTTCCGAACTCAGTGAGGGTCCGAGGGGTGAATGATCTGTACACCGGGACCCGTTCGAGAAGTTGAGGAACCTCGGAGTCAAAGGAGTTGACGTTTTACCCTTATTATTATAGATGGAAAATTCTATATACATTACTGTTTTTACTGTTTTATACATTTCGGACCATATATTTTTACCGACTATCTCTCAGTATTGGTAATAATGATGAAGGATAATAACTCTCCGTCCTCTCGTACTTTCACTTTTTTCATACTCAACAAGTCAGTACAGGCTGAGATACGCTAGTGTACCTGACTCCGACCGACCCGAGGAGACAGGTACCTTTAAAGGTCCGTTCTTATGATTTCACCTAACGGTGAAGGAAGAGGTTCCCTAGAAGGGTTGGGTCCCTAACTTGGACTCAGAGGGTGTGACGTCCGTCTAAGAAATGGTAGACTCGGTGGTTCTTCTCGTATCACTCATCATTGACTCACCCTACACCCGGTCCCTCGGTCTGACGAATCCTGACTTTAGGGTCGACTCACTGGACCGGTTCCGAGAATTGGAGATACTCGGAACCAAAGGAGTAAACACTTTACCCCTCTCATTGTCAGGGGACCAAGAACACCCTGATTTAACATTCCGAGAGTCTTGTCCGACCGTCTCTCCCACCCCACTCAGTTCCCTTCCAGAAAGTCTCCCCCGCAGGACGAGGGTGAAGGAGGGGTCCTCTGGCGGACCGTCCGAAGAGACAGAGGGAGAGTGGGGCCGTCCCCTCCCCGTCCTCTCGTCCACCGTCTCCGGTCTGGCTGGAAACTGGACCAGGGGTGACGGTGAAACGTCAACCTTACCTTTTGTCTATTTACCTGGAGACATGTGGCTCCCACGGTTCAGTGTCGTCAGTCGTGCGTCCTCCCCTCCAGCCCTCTTCCCCCTCGCCGAGGTACTCCCAGACAGGTATGTGGGAGGACCCGAGACGCCGGAGTCTCGTTCGCTGATCTGTGCGGTTGGGGTCCGGGAAAGCAGAGGGAAGTGCATGAGAGGTAGTTCGACGGTGTTTTAGGGAAGGACCGGGACGGACGGGTGTATGGAAGACCCGGGACCCGGTTTTAGCCGTCGTCTCTACTCCTGGGGTGGGAGTCGGATAAAAGTATCTTTTAGGACCAACAGTAGAACCGAGTCGTAAGTTGTACGACACACCGGAACCCGTTCAGTGAGGTGGAGAGACTCGGAGTCGAAGGGGACCTCAGTTTACGCCCCACCCGTCCCCGTGGATTCTCTAAGGTGAAGCCCAACCGACGGAGTTAGGGACAGAGTTCAAGACACCCCTAGTTCACAGACTGACCGGAACAGTGAGTCTCCCACCCCACGTGGTCGGGGACTGGAACCAGGTGGAGGGTGTCCGTTCCTGAAGTCTTTTACCGGTTATTTGTCTTCTTTTCCACGAGTCGTAGTACTCAGTGGTCTCTTTATGTTTGACTTTGGTGCTACTCAGGTGATGTGTGGGTGGTCTTCCCCCGCACAGAAATCTTACTGGCGTCGTTCCAACTGTTCAAAGTGTGGTCCACCCGCACGTGTGTGAATCTACGGTGAAACCTTTTCGCAAACCGTCTCGGAGGATCGCGATTTATATACGGAGAGGACCTTGGGTTCGTAGGGTGAGGACCCCTATGTAGGTCCTCTTTACTCCTGAAAATCGGTTGGTCCCTATAGTGTTCCTGTAAGTGCCGTCGAACTAAACATTACTAGGGTTCGGTCTTTGTTGGGTTTGCAGGAAGGTAGTCCCTTACCCATTCATTCCACAAAGGTGCGTACCTTTGTGATGTGTCGTCACTTTTCATTTGGTGAGTGTGTGTGTGTGGTACTGACTTCCAGTTGCACGTTGCTCCTGTGGTCGGTACTTCCCGACGTCGAACGGACTCAGCCAGACTACCTTCAAGTTTGTGTCTCTTTTGAGTAGATGTCGCTACTTTTGACCTTAGCGCCACGGAGACCCCTTCGGACCTGAAACCCCAGTGTTTCCTCGGAAGATCCCACGACCTTTACAGGACTAAGAATAAACCCACCACGAAGGTACCCACACGGGTACGTATATAAAAGTGCGTCGACACGTAAATTCTAGACACAGAAGAAGTGTCTGTATCTCTTGACTGAACACCCGTGACACCCCCTTCCTCTCCCGCCCTACTTGACTCTCACCGTACCTCTATACATGTGACGGTACACACTTTACCTATCGGTCACCCCTAAACGACATACTAAGTCCCTCGAGTTTGACCACGAGACACTGTTGGTCCTCCCGACCCCACGCCACCTTCCACCCTCCCTTCAAGTTCTCCCTTCCCTGTATACATATGAATACCGACGAAGTGCGACTACATACCGTCTCTGGTTGTCTTATACCGTTTCGTTAATAGGAGGTTAATTTTTATTTATGTAATTTTTTCTAAACACAGAAAAATTTCATACTATACACTCAAGAATTTGTAGAACTTACATTCTATGTGGAATTTTTCTTTCCCAGTGCACATTCGAAGAGGGACAGAAGACGGGTTCGCCGAGGACGGTCCGAACCTTGTCCGTCCTCCCCAGAGGAAAGGGTCCCCCTCAGGACGGTCCCTCCCCTCCGGAGGTCCCGTGTCTACTGCTAAGGATTAACCCTTTGTAGACGGATTCTTAAGTCTTAGACCTCGGGTTTCCCGGACTTGGTGTGGGTCGAGGAGGAAGATAGGTAAAATGTCTACTCTAGTGGCTCTCTCTTTTACTAATTTCAGTGTTCGTTCTTCTTGGGTTGCAATACGGTATGGCAGAAGGGTAAAGTCTCTTATAATCTCGACGTTCCACCAATCCCTCGTAGATGGGTGACATAGTAAAATACCTCCCCTTTGTCTTCGACCCCCATCCCTCCCGTCCACCACTAAATCGACCGAGACCAAAGAGGTCTCAGATACTCGGAGGTAAAGAAATAGACATTCTACCCTTATACATGTCCGACGAAGTATCCCGACTTCTGACTTATTCGATTGTACGTGATTCACGGATTATGTACAATGAACGACAAATAACGAAAGCCGGAGGCCTAATAGAACGGTCGGTCGTCCCGTTTGGAAACTCCTGACCAGGGGTAGTGAGAACGAGATCTGCGAGACCAAGTCTTTACCAGGTCCGATGATGTGTTCTCCGTGAAGGGAGTGGACAGAAGGAGTGAGAGAACTTCCTTCGACTCCGGACTAGGGAGTCTACCTGGATCTCAATTACTACCTCTTGTTCCTGAGACCTCGGTCTGTGACTGTCTCCGTTTAGGTCCGAGGTTACGACACAGGGGAGCACGGTCAAAGTATTGGAGAGACTTGGAACCAAAGAAGTAAACAATTTCCCCCTATCTTAGCATGGACGGAGTACCTTTAATATAGTCCTAATTTGCTCTATTACGTGTCGTGGGACTGTGTACGACTCGAGAGTCATTTACACTCGAGATTAACAATGTTGTCAGGTCCTTGGAGACACTAATAGTAGTCCCACCAGGAAAAGTAGTGAAGGTGGGGTTCTACTCCTCTCCGGTGATCGAACGGTGTATCCTAATTCTTACACCGAATACAGTTTCTTAGCGATGAATTTAGTTAACTCTTTAAGGCGAAATGTGTATTTCATCACGTTTTTGTACTGTGGCGTTGTATGTATGTACCGACCAACGGTGTATTTACCAGGAAGACCTTTCACCAAAAACCGGTGTCGGTATTTTCAGTTATAGTAGACTGGGTCATTGTGGCGGGGACCCTTAAGTCGGATTTCTTTATTGAGTTAACTGAATTTTTCTTTTTTTGTTTGTTGATAGACGTACTTTAACTAGGACGTTACTCGTAGGTCTCCTTTTTTATTAATCTTTGTTGGATGTAGAGGTCGTTGTCCTCTGTCGGCTTCCTGACTACCTACCTCCTCGGACTCTACCTAGGTCCTAGAATTTCGGTAGCAATTTTACCATTAATGGTCGTTGGGGTCGTTGAGCCCTTGTTACAGGTGTAAGACTATTTCCTGGTTTTCCCCCTCCCGAAGTTTTTGCTTATTTTACCACCTTAATTTACATTAGGGGGGGGAGTTTAGAAAACTGTAAAAAGGTTAATTGTTGTTGCTTCTATTTTTGTGTTCGTTTACTAAAGAGGATTCGGGAGTTTACACTGAGGTTGAACTCCAGACGTCCCTCTCCCACCCAGTCTCTCTGGAAAGGAGGGAAAGTCGTCAGTCAGGTCACTCCACCCCTTCCCCCACTACGTCTCTCCACCCCTCATCGTCCCCACACGACTCTACACGTCCCCATCCCTGTCCTTTTCCTGTCTCACATTAGTTCGTCCTGGAGACCCTCCTCCACAGGAGTCTCGTCTGAATTTACTACTCATATCTATTTGACCCCCATTAGACCCGTCTTCTTCCTCCTTGACCCTTTGTGCAACCTTTACTTTACCGTCGGACCCTCGTCCGACCTCAGACGATAGTGTCCTCTCGGGTTACCACCCGAATTCCTTCTAGGGATCCCACCGGACCTCCTCCTACCTACCTTCCCACACGGACTAGTCCACCCTCTGGTCGTTCCCCCCGACGACGTTCGTAGGTGTCTCTTTACTCCGACTGTCCCTCCTCCCTCTCTTTCCTCGGTTCGTACCGAAGAGTCCCATGTGGACTCTTCGTCCAACCGTCTCCTGGACTCAAGTCCAACCCTGTACTACTTCCATCCCCCGACCACCCTACGGGTCCCCCTCCACGAGTTCTTCGTTAACCTAGATAACTAGACTTCGAACCTCTCTTTGGACCCGACCCCTACTTCAACCAAACCCCCGTGATACCACCTTACCACAACCTTCGAAGTCTCACACCAACTCAAGACGGTCCCTTTGTCGTTCTCCTCCCGGTCCTCCCCACGTGTACAATTTCCTCCTCCTGGGTTCTCCCCTGTCTCTTCGTCCCTCCCTCCTCCCCGTCCACTCTCCGTGGACCTTCGGGTCCCGTACCTCTAGACATCCTCCTTTACTAGGTACCCCAGTCTACAGTCTCTCCCCTGGTCGTTCTCTTCCTGACTTTACAAGGACGAGTTAAATGGTTGAGTTGCGGTTCTCGTAAAGGCCTCTTAGTCCCACCCTCTCTCTGATCACGACTATTTCATCTGGGACTTCCCGTAGGAAAGCTCCAAAGACCTACTCTTCCCTTCTCCCTGCGATCAGTCACCGACTTTCCACGTACTCGACTCTGGTTCAGGTAACCCGAGGTTCAGGGTCGGTGACAGTTTGTGGGGTTTCTCTGACCGAGACCGACGACGTCCGAGTCTGCCGTCAGGACCACCCGTCCGTCGGGGAGGTACAGGGGACGTGAGTCTTTCCTCCGCACGTATGTCCCTTCGTCCTGAAGAAGGTGGGTCCTCCGACTGGACCACGACTTGGGGTCGGTAATCCTAGGGGGGTTGGAGTCGCCCGATTGACCTCCCCTCGGGTGGGACGGTTTACGTGTCTACGACCCCCTTGTCCAGGTCCCGTCCGGGTCGGGACGGTCGGGGTCTGCACCCTCCTTGGTACCCTCGGTAGACCCGCACCCCCGTCCCCGCTCCCGTCCGTTCTCCTTTAACTAACTTCTGGTCTAAAAAAAAAAAATTGTAATTATTTGAGATAAAGGATTTACCTCCTAAACAAGAGTAAAATTTAAAACCGATGACCTTTTTTAATCATTATAATCTTGAATTACTATTTTTGTCGTCAGTGAGTTGAACTCTGGAGACACTCTCCAGACAATCTCCTCCAGAAGAGACACTTCTCCAGAGACTTGAGGTCCAAACCCCGACCGACACTATCGACGGACCGACACGAGACTGTGGGACGCCCCACCCACGTCTGTGGTGTGTCTGAAAGACCTCCCGGTGACCCGGTACCCATTCCGGCCCGAAGGTGTGGTCGTAGAGGACACGACGAGGCGGCCCCTAAATTGACTCTCTCGGTACCTCTCCCTTCTCAGGGACGGACAGGAAAGAAGGTCGGTGACAGGGGGGAAGTGGTCGACGTGAACCAAATCCCCCTCCACTATTTCCCCCGTCGGCCACGAACCCGGAGTAAGACGGGGGAGGAAGGTACCTAGGACAAGACGACACTTGGGGGAAGGGACGTCAGACCTTCAGTACCTACGACCCTCACCAGTCCCAGAGACTTACAGACAGGACTGATTAAACAGGTCGAGGGGGAGGTCCACCGAGGTTTATCCAAAAGTCTCCCTCCGTCTCCAGACCGTCGAAGTTTCCTCTTTACCGACCAGGTCCCAGTGTCCTGTTGGTTCACACCTGACGGGCATAACCCGGGGAGTACAGACTGAGGTTCGGACTCTGTCCTCGTAGACTTTTTCCACTGATCTCCCCCTCTTTGGGTCTACCCTGGATGAGAGGTAAGTCGGGGGTCGGGTCTCGCCGGCCGAAGGTCCGTAGAACCGTCCCGATCTCGGTAGACTCGAAGACGACAGGGACAGGTACCAGGCTCGGGACGACCCCCGGAATCCCCACGTCTTCCACTCCTCGTAGGCCCAAACCAAATACTCTGTGACAAGGGACGCTAAGACGTCCTCACCTGCTGGAGCTCAGGGAGTCTGTCGGAAGGATAGAGGACTGGTGTCCCCTGACTCACACACCAACCACGACGAAACCCCTACAGACTTTCTTCCTTTACTTTGCCTGTAAATTTCTCCAGGACCATGTACGGCTCGTAAAAGTGCATAGATGTAAAATTAGTTAGGTGTGATGTTCACCCGTGGCAATATGGGTAAAATGTCTGAGTCTTTGACTCCGAATGTCTTCGCGGACCTCCTTTTTCCTAGTCGTCGCTCGAAAAGGGCGCACGAGGGACTCGGCGTCAGTCACACTCAAAGGCCGGACGCAAGGGAGGGACTGAGGAGGGAAGAGGGGACCCTCCTTCTAGGTTGGTAGGGGAAACGTGTCTGCCTTTGGGTTCTGAGTCTCTGAGCTCCCGCCGGGGGGTGGGGGTCCCAGGGACTCGGCCGCCACCGGCGCCCTGGGCCCCTACGGGAGCTGAGGGCGCTCGGGGAGGGTGGGCCGCGGCCCCCGGCCCAGGGGCTACCGCGCGCTGCGCCGCGAGTGGAGCTACGCCAGCTACGCCAGGGCCTCCCGCGCGTGGCGTAGGAGATCGAGCTCCTACTCGCGCCCGCTCAGGGTCCCGGGCAGCCGGTACCACAGCGCCGCCCCGGGCCGAAGGACCTCTGGCGCGCCGTCCGGCGAGAGCGTCGCCGGGTCGAACGGCCACTCGAGCGCCTACCACAGGACCAGCCGCGCCTACGCGCGGAGGACGACGTCGCGGCAGACCGCGTCGACGAGGCGGCACGAGACGTCGTCGTCGTCGAGGAGCGCGAGCGGGCCGCGGCGCAGGGGACCGAGCCGGGGGCTGCCCGTCCGCCGGCGGTCGCCGCACGTGTCCTTCGCCGACTTCTCCCCATGGCCGCCGTCGCCCACGCGCGACCGGCGGCCGCGGGGCCCGTCGCGCCCCCCGGGCCGGCTCGGCGGGCGCGGCACGTCGCGCGAGTCCGACGCGACGCCCGGGCCCCTGCGCCGCCGCCGGCTCCGCAACAGCCGCGGCGGCCCGTCGCGGGCGCGCCCCGACCGGCGGTCCCCGTGCGACCGCTACTACGTCTACTGCCGTGGCTCCTTGCGGTCGTACGGGCGCCGGTCGTCGTGCCGGTCCTTGAAGTCGCACTCCGCCCGCCGCCCCCACGGGCTCCGGGGGGCCGTCCGCGCCGCCGCCCCAGCCCCGCGCCCCGGGCCCGCGCGTCCCGGCTCGCCCCGGGCCCGCGTCCTCCTCGACCTCGGCCTCGGCCTCGACACCGGCGCCGGCGACGACGGCGGCAAGACTCGGGGCCGCCGCGCTCCTCCTCTTCCGCCGCCCGCCGCCCCTCCCCCTCGCCCCGCGCCGTCGGGGCGGGGCGGCCGAGGGGGCCCGGCCGGGACCGGGTCGGGGCGTGGGCAAGGCACGGCCCGCGGCTCAACCCCGCGGCGGGCCCTACGCCGCTCCCCGCCCCCGCCGCGGCCATCGGAGTCGGGCGGCGGCAGCGGAGCGTCTCCCGCCGCTGGAGCACCGGCCCGCCGCCCTGAGGACCCGCTGGGGGCGGGGTGGGGTGGTGCCGAGAGACCGGGGGAGGGGCTCGGGTGGTCGGGCAGACGATCGAACGCCCCTCGAAAAGAGGTGCGGCCCGAGACACGACTCTCTCGGTCCCCGAACTAGTGTTAATTCGGAGTGGCACCTGTGCAAGGGTCATGTTTACTCTGGGTGTCCCCAGTCCAGCGACAGGTTCCAGTGCGACGATCATACGCGACCTTGTCGTAAACTCGAGTCCACGTAGACTCACCTGGGTCTGATACGTTACCTCGACCCCACCCGGATCCCTGTCGATCCTTTCTCCGGTCACAATCGCCCCTCCCCTGGCTTCTAAAACTGGGTTGGAAATCAATATGACACCGGTGGATTGACAGGTAAGGGTGGGGTTGGGGAACTTTCTCGTCTCCACTGAGGGGAAGCGGGGTATGTTTTTTTTTTTCTTTTTTAAAAAAGGGGACACTAGAGTCTTCCATCGTCTTCTAGGGGGGAGACTTAGAAGTCCTCGTGTCTTGTAGTTCCCAGCGACTCTTCTGGGGAGAGGGTGACGGCAGATGTGATCGTACCGTCTTCGGGTCACCCGTCCACCTGACCCGTGACCTTGTTTGTTCGTCCGTACCCTCGCCCGACATCACGGTCTCACTACGTCCTTTGAATGACAGAGGACAACTTTTACATATATGTGTAAAACAACGTTTAATTGAGCGTTACTTTTTACAAAAATTTTTAAGATGGTAGGAACTTAGGTCGAGGTAGAGGTCAAAAGGTACTCCATAAAGAACCGACACACAAAGGTCCTGAACCTCTCACAAGTCTTCCGACCCTATCTCCTCTCCCCGACACCAAGTACCCTCCTGACCGGTTCCCGTGTGGGTCAAGTCAGGACTCGGTTCCGGCGTGGGTCCGGACGTAAGAACTGAACTTCCCTTCCGGGCGCCATCCCAAGACCTGGTGGTCCCTACGTCACACAAGAGTCGTTTCACCATTCCTCTCTGGTCTTGTAAAGAGTCCTAGTTGTCGGGACCCTCCGGGACACACCGACGACTCTAGGACGGGTCCCCAGGGGCCCGTGTACAAGGTGTGTGAGGTGGGGTTGGGGCCGGAGTCCTAGTACGGACGGGACGAATGGACTAGAGACCCTCACCTCCCAATGGACTGAACATTTCATCCTCGTTTAGTTTACGGTCGAGGTATGTGCTACTTGGGGGTCTCGACATACACGTACCTACACTCAATTATGAGTAACCTCGTCACTGGACCTTTGGACGGTTCGTCGTGTCGAACCTCCTTCGTAGGAGGGCTGTCTCTCCACCCGGTCCGAGAGACTTCCACTTCCGTCTGTCCGACGTCCCCCGGACTTCAGGACGTCCATGCACTCCGCAACCCTGAGGTCCATGTAGATGCACACAAGACACTTCTGTCTTCGTGAGTGTAAGATAGAACCTTCCCGTCTCTTCCGGTTCTCTCCCCGGATGACGGGTCTCGTCGTCCGGAGACACCGAACCCGTGGTTTACCACGGGGAAAATACACTCGACGAGGCACTCGCTACCTTATCAACCTGTGTACCCAGGTCTCCGACCTCAACTTAAAACGAGTTTCACTAGACAAATAGGGGATCTTACTGAAAAGTTTGGATACTATACTTGTACAGTGAGAGGACGAATGTTTGGATAATCACTGAGGGGCAACGGTAGGGAGACCCCGAAGGAACCACCGAGTCACCATTTTCTTAGACGGACGTTACGTCCTCTACGTCCGATCTAGGGACCCAGCTCTTCTAGGGGACCTCTTCCTTCCTTTACCGTTGGGAGAGGTCATAAAAGTGGACCTCTTAAGGTCCCTGTCCCCTCGGACCTCCCGATATCAGATACCCCAGCATTTCTCACCCTGTGTTGACTTCACCGACTCGTACGTACGTAGGGGTAGGGAAATACCTTCTTTCAGGTTTAAGGAATTCCGTGATCGTGGATCACCAATTCCCGTCCCTAAGACTTCGGTCTTCGGGACCAAGTTTGGACGGAAATGGACAATGGTCAACACACTGGATCAAACGTTTCTCCCATTTCATGGTCCAGAAACTGTCACGGACTGTGGTGGGAGAGACACGGAATCAAGATGTTAGACATTTTACCCTCTTATCATCATCATGTACCTTTCGGAATTATTCACAACCCGGAATCATATAATCGAAAAGAACCAAATGTTCTGAACCGTCCCGAGTGGGAGGGTCGGAGTAAAGGGTAGAAGTGACGAACCTCGTCGTAATTTAACACGGATTGAAGGGGGTGTGTGGTCTGACAGAGGGCAGAGAGAGAAACGAGTACGGCAGGGGACGGACCTTACGGCGGGGAGGAAGAAGGAACTAAGTAGAGATAGGAGTCGGAGGTCGTCCTCCGGCGTGGGTCCCGTCGGAGAACCACTTACAAACGTCATGATCAAGGGGGTTGTCTACCGTGCCGACGACGACCTCCGTCTCCCCTCTTCAATCCTGTCTCTCCTGAACTTTGGGTAGAGAGACCTCGAGACCCCTCTCCGGGAGGACTAGGGTTGTGTCTTAAGGAGCTCTACCGGTCTTATCCTAAGAGTCCCCTTGAAAGTATTCTACGGTGGCAGGAGTGTAAAAGGAAGACTTCGAGTGTAGAGACTCCAAGAAATAAGGAAGTGAAGGAAAAAAGAAAAAATTAAGGAAGTGAAAGTAAGGTAGGAATCCCTTTCCCTTAAGACGGGATTTACTTGTTTATATCAGTAAGTAAGTTTTATATACAAAACTCTGACTGAAACCTACGGTAATTTCACAACGTGAGTTATACGGTCGTTTAAACCTTTTGAGTCGTCACCGGTGTCCTGACCTTTTCCAGTCAAAAGTAAGGTCAGGGTTTCTTTCCGTTACGGTTTCTTACAAGTTTGATAGCGTATTAACGTGAGTAGGGTGTATGATCGTTTCATTACGAGTTTTAAGAGGTTCACTCCGAGGTTGTCAAGTACTTGACTCTTGAAGGTCTATAAGTTCGACCTAAATCTTTTCCGTCTCCTTGTCTCTAGTTTAACGGTTGTAGACAACCTAGTAGCTTTTTTGTTCTCTCAAGGTCCTTTTGTAGATGAAGACGAAATAACTGATGAAGTTTCGGAAACTGACACACCTAGTGTTGTTTGACCTTTTAAGAAGTTTTCTACCTTTATGGTCCGGTGGAATGAACGGAGGACTCTTTAGACATAAGTCCAGTTCTTCGTTGTCAATCTTGACCTGTACCTTGTTTCCTGACCAAGGTATAACCCCGTCCTCATACAGTTCCGACATATGACAGTGGAACAAAAAAAATTGAATATACGTCTCATGTAGTACGCTTTACGGTCCGACCTACTTCGAGTTCGACCTTAACTCTAAAGGTCCTCTTTATCGTTATTGGAGTCTATACGTCTACTGTGGTGGGAATACGAAAACTTGACACCACAACCTCTTCTGAGAACTCTCAGGGAACCAGACGTTCCTCTAGGTTGTTCAGTTACAATTTCCTTTAGTCAGGACTTAGAAATAACCTTCCTGACTACGACTTCAGCTTTAAGGTCATGAAACCAGTGGACTATGTTTCTTGACTGAGTAAACTTTTCTGGAACCACGACCCTTTCTAACTTCTGTCCTCCTCTTCCCCTGCTGTCTCCTATTCTACCAACCTACCGTAGTGGCTGAGTTACCTGTACTTAAACTCGTTAGAGACCCTCAACCACTACTTGTCCCTTCGGACCACACGACGTCAGGTACCCCAGTGTTTCTCAACTTGCGATGACTCTCTGACTTGACTTGACTTGAACCCGGTCCGTATCACGGTCCGTGGTCCCTCTCGACCTTTGTCCTGTTTTAATGTCAAAATATAAGATCACCCCTCCGTTCGTCATTTATTTACTTATTAATTTACTCGTTATGATGACTCTTGATATTCCTTTAAAAATTTCATTGTACTATCTTTCAATGTCCTCCACACACCCCTCACACCCTCCCCACAACCCTCTACCCGTAACGAATATTCCAACAGTCTTTTCCGGACGTAAATCGACTCTGAACTTACCGGACTCTTTGGTCAGTACCTCTTTGAACCCCTTCCTGACTCACAAGGTCCGTCTCCCTTGTCGATCACGTTTCCGGGACCCCGTCTTTACTCAAACTATCTAAGGTCCTTGTCTTTCTTCCGGTCACCCCGACCTCGTCTCACTTGTGAACCCCTCTCTCCTTCGACCTCCCCTTCCGTCCCGTTCCAGTACACCCGGAAATGTCCGGTTCCCCTCCCTTACCCAAACAACAATTCGAGATAACCAGCCGAAATTCGTTCCTTCATTGTGGTACACCAAGCACAAACATTTTCTAGTTACCGTCAACACACCCCCGACCCAGTAATTCCCTGTCCTCTCCTTTGTGCCTCTGGTCCATCCCCGGTACGTTGGTAGGTCCACTCTCCCGACTCACCAAACCTCCAGTACTGTTACAACTTTTGACCTACCTAGTACCTAACTAAAATCTCCATCTCAGAGAATCAACCCAGGAAGCCCTTCGTCTGTGATTCTATCGTAATCTATACGTTCACCAACTATCCTCTAATTCAGGACACTTTCTATGTCTCCTCTTTCTTAACCCGTCCAACTTGGAGTCTGGAGGTACGTCTAGACTGTTTCGGAACCGGTAGAATTGTCCCATAAGACCTCGGTTACCCGAAGGGGTCACCGAGTTGTCATTTTCTTAGGTGGACGGTCACGTCCTCTGTTACCAAGCTAGGGACCCAACCCTACTAGGGGACCTCCTACTTTACCGTTGAGTGAGGTCGTAAGAACGGACCTCTTAAGGTACCTGTCTCCTCGGACCGTCCGATGTCAGGCGCCCCAGTGTCCTCAGTCTGTGCTGGCTCGTGCGTACGTGAGACCCCGGTTGTCACGGGTAGTCCCTTCAAACCGTAACCCGTCTTTACGGGTAAGGGGTCATTGAAAAAGTACGGGTCAATAATTAACTCATGAAGGGGTCCTCTCCCACCGAAACTGAGTTTTCGATCCCACTACAGGTGTATCTTTGGACGGACCCCTCCAAATGTCGTCGAGACAAGTACTAACGGTTCTGAGCCTCCGTGGGTTCTACGGGAAGTCATTCACTTACTTATTGATTTGTCTATATAGGTCTGCTACCTTATAATAAGTCGTTATTTTTCTGTCCGCGACAGTTTAGTACTCTTTTGTTCCTCCATGGGATTTACGTATAATGATTCACTCTCTTCAGTCAGACTGTTCCACCGTGTGGCATACTGAGGTGGTATACTGCAAAACCTTCTCCGTTTTGATACCTCTACCACTTTTCTAGTCCCCAACGGTCCCCAATACCCCCTCCCCTCCTACCTATCCTCCTCGTGTCTCCTAAAAATCCCGTCACTTTGACGAGAGATACTATGACATTACCATAGTAAATAGTTTTGGGTGTTTTACATGTGGTGGTTCTCCCTTGGGATTACATCTGATACCTGTGACCCACATTACTACATCTTAGTCAGTATTTTTAGTCGAGTAGCCAGTATTTTTTACAGGGTGAGGCCACATCCTACACCTATTACCCCCTCCGAGACGTATGCATCCCCACCCTCCCCTATACCCTTTGGAGATATAGAAGACGTGTCATATGACACTTGACTTTTGCCGAGATTGGTTGGTTGGTTGTTTTCGACGTGGATGTCCACGGGAGGTTCCGACGGTGTAGGGTAGGGAACGAGGTATTTGTAAGTGAAGAGGTATGTGTCGGGTTCTCGTCGGGGAGACTCCAGGGGACCCGGGGAGAAGGACTCCCATGCAAATCTTCATCCCCAACCATCCTACTTGGTGTCAGGGGTGGTGTCGACCAGAGTCCCGGGGTTCTCCTTAAGTGCCGGAGGATGGCGACGGTGGGTCAGATTTAAGGGAGACGGAAGACAATCGTGGAGAACGACTCGTTTGCCGCCACTCCTCCCCGACCTCTTCTAAGAAAGGAGGGGGTCGGATCATTTCAGGTACGTGTTGTATAGACGTCCGCCCCTCCCTCCTCCGTCCTAACACGTTCCTCTTGAAGTCTGATATTCTTTCAGTAAAGATTTTCTTGTCCCCTCACCCGCGATCCGTCCGTTGATCAAAGGCAATGTCCGGACACCGTCTTGGTCGAAACTTTAGTCCCGAATTCCACTAGACTAAGTGGGTCCAAGTCGTGACGTCCAGGGTACAGGGTCCTTTGGAGAGTCGGGACCCGTCTAGGCCGGCCGACCAGCTGGCTTGACAGGGACTTGATGCGAGGGAGTCACGACCATGGATTACCTGTGGCTTATGTATGCTGAGAGAGAAGGACGGAAGGAGTCCCGAAGGGAAGTGATGTCGGAGAGGGGGAAATGGACAGATAGTTTTCTGACGCTTGAGGAGCTTCCGTCCTTGGTCGAGACAGTAGGAGTAGAGCCCTAGAGGTCCCGGTCGGGGACACCTATGAGTTTGGGGGTCACTGACCTCTGTTGCAGCGGCCCCGACACGAGCACTTGGTTTCTTAAGGAAAGGGGTCTCCCACCTCTCCACCACTGACCCCAGTTTCTCTCGACGGACGTGGGTAAGGCCTGTAGGGATAGGGTTCCCCGACCAGAGGTGGGTGCCTACCCGACAGGGACCTGGTCTCGACGGAGTCAGAGGAGTAGATATTTCACCCCGACACCATGGATGGAGTATCCTAATATTACTCTTAATCTTCTGGTCTACTTTACAAGGTACACTTTGGAGGGTGTTTGAGCCTCCATCCCTAGTCAAGAATGGTACGACGAAACATAAGGGTGCCGTGAGTCATACGGACCGTGAGTCATCTACGGGCTATGGACGACGTACGTACGAGTCATCCCGGACTGAGAAACGTTGGGGTACCTAACATCCAGTGGTCCAAGGAGACAGGTACCCTAAAGGGTCCGTTCTTATGACCTCATCCAACGGTAAAGGAAAAGGTCCCCTAGAGGGGCTTAGTTTCTAGCTTGGGTGTACAGAACGGAACCGTCCACCTAAGAAATGGTGACTCGGTGGACCCTTCGGGGAGGTTATGTACGATGGGAGAAGGAATAAATAAGGATCGTATATAATCTACGAGTCATTTACAATTAAAGGGAAAAGTGAAGAAAAGGAACTGAGGGGTCCTCGGATGTCACGGAAGGAGGTTTCAACGAGACAGGAAAGAAGCAAGGGCAGAGTGGGAGAAAGACTCGTCGCAACCCCTTAGGAAGTCTGACTCCAAGTACATACACAAGGCAGTTGTGTGGGGTCAGACCCTAGAAGGTCCCCCTTCGTCCCGAGTCCATCCCGGGCTTTTCGAATCCAGACTCGTAGTCTACAACCCTACTCCTCGGTCTGGTCTCTCCTCCCCGTCGTCGGTCCCTTCTCCCTCGAAAGGAGAGACCCCTTCGGGTCTCTAAAGGTAGGTCCCACAAATGAAGGAACCTTCGCCCTTTTCCTCGGTTGGGTGGAGAGTCCGAGTTCGTCCTTCGCTCCTGTAGACAAGAGTCGAACCCTCCTCGACTCTTAGTTCCTCCTTTGCCCACAGGAGGAACACCCCCCGGACCCTCAACCGACCTCGCACACTCGAACTCAGGTCCAGGTCGGTTCTTCCTGGTCTTCCTCATCGACGGATTATTCCGACACAGGAGAGAGACTCCTACATTCCCGACCCCGAGAGTGGTAAAGTAGTCGTAGGGTTCATGGGGGCCAAGGAGGACGGGACGTGAAAAATGAGACGGACTGGGTGTGGCCACCGTTGGATCCTCGAGGTATGACATTGACAGGGGTAAATTGTTATTCTTTCAACTTTAGTCTCCCTAAACAAACAAAGGGGTCCAGGGGATCAGTCACCCACAGGTAGACCCTCAACCTGGTACAGCGTACAACTGGTACAGCGTACAAGAGTGACCCGGTTAGTTGGGGTGGGTCACTCCTTCGTCATACAGGACCCTCGAAGGAAGGCGGGAACCGAATCAGGGTAGGGGAAGATGGGAGAAGAGGTCCGTCAAGGGTCCGTCTCGGGTCCTCGGGTGGATTTAGGCGTTACGGGGAGGACGGGAGTGGTCACCGGGGTCGTGGTCAAAACTAACGTAAACGGACACTGAACGTAAGGGGTCAAGTTCTTGAAGAACTCCAGACCATGGTGCAGACGAAGCATAGATCCAGTGACCGAGGGACGGACACAAGTCCCACATAAAGGTAGGTTCGTACTACCTTGGAGTCCCGACCACCGACAATGAGGTCGAGGAGATCTTTTCCGACAAAAGGTAAAAAAAACCACCGTGGCGTACTGTACACCCACCCTAGAATCAAAGGGACTGGTCCCTAGTTTGGGAGCGAGAGATGACTTCACACCTTAGAATTGGTGACCTGACGGTCGCGTCAGGGGTTTCCCGTGAAAAGACTACTAGGGACTGAGACATCTATATCGTGTACCTCCGTCCTTTCGACTCAAAATCCCTTGTAAGAAAGGAATCAGACATTTTACCCATCGTCGTCAGGACACGACGGACGTCTCTACCACTTTCTGTTTTCCGGACGACGACTTCCTCCCCGGCCCGGTCCACCTGTGGTGTCCCGGTCTGTCTCCACACACTACCCCGAGTTCTGGTTCCCCCACACATGGACCCTGGAGTGGACCTACCGACAAGTCAACATAGGTCGCTCCTCGGTTCCCATGGACCGTCGACGAGGAGTTTACGGTAGACAAAGGACTAGATCAGGTCCCATGGGTTCCACTAAGGGATCCCCTTCTCCCCTGTCCAACCCCTCTGAGGGTCTCCGATCTTCCGCCGTCTTCCGTACTCTGGTCCCATCTCACCCGTCAGGACAAACGAGCTGGGAAGGGACGAGGACGGACGGACGTCTCGGACGATCGAGAGAAAGTCGGGTGGCACCCCACCCAGGTCCGAACCTAGAGAGAGGAGTGACTTCAAACAGTCGGTGGTCGTGATCGACGTCGCTGTTTGTTTAACATGGGTGTGTACCAAATAAAAAGTCTACGACTCTTTGCCCCTCTTCTCCCGGCAACGGTTCTAACGTGTCGTTCCTCCTTCGTAAACTCTTGTCACAACTAGAGATTGTGACCCTAGGAAGAATGTCACAAGGATTCCGGAAATATTTATTAGTAATTTTCGGAGTACTTCGGAGCCACCTTGTCCGTAGGTCGATAGTACTAGGGGGACAACGTCTGTCACTATGACTCGTGTCTCTCCAATCCGTTGAATAAAGTCCAGTGTATCGACGGTTCAGTTCCTCGATCCTAGGATTGAGTCCGTAGGTTGGAGTACTAGTGATCCTATCTGACAGAGGGACCTACTCGCCCCTTCGGGATCATCTGACCCTACCCCAGTCCCATACCATCCTAACATAACGTAACAAATCTGCACTTCAACAGACTGAGCAAACGATGGGGTACCTGACATCAGGTGGTCCGTGGAGATAGGTACCTTAAAGGGTCCGTTCTTATGACCTCACCCACCGGTAAAGGAAGAGGTCTCCTAGAAGGGTTAGGTCCCTAACTTGGGTGTAGAGGACGTAACCGTCCGTCTAAGAAATGACGACTCGGTAGACTCTTCGGGTCCCATCCTTGTCCTCTTCTTTCATTTTCCCGGACAATCCTCCGACTCCGTCACTTCCCTGTGTGTCTTACTCGACACGAACCTCCCTTTCTCCGTCTTTCTTAAAATGAGAGTCACCGACGGGACAATTGGACAAAACAACTGGGTTTGAAGGGACGGAGACCTACTCCAGAACCCGAATAGAGTATCGGACAAGTCAGTGAGACCCCGAAATGGGATGAAAATCTATAACTTTGTCAACCCAGATTACCGTTTCGAGATTCGAGATAGGTTTCGAAGAGAAGAGGGGGTCGAGTTCAGACGGAATTTGAGTTTCTGGATATATTACCCTTTCCTTCGTACCACCCTAAGACGAGATTCTGGGGTCAAACCAGACGAGAGGGGAACGGGAAAGGGGGTGATCGACGGAGACCAAAGAGGTCCCACCCTCTGACTCCGTCCCTCCTCTCTTTCCATTGTCCCATTCAGACGGAACAGACCAAGTCTACAAGAGTCCTCTAGTCACAAAAGTCCACCCAGTCTACTCGCGGACCCTCGACCACGAAAAAGTAATCCCAGTGAAAACACCCATGAAGTATCTAGGGAGGAAGTGATCCTTACAGTGTTGACGTCAAGGATGGACCCGTGTCGTAAGGGACCGAACGTGTTGGGGAGAAGTCGTAAATAGTAGCTCCAGGTGGGTCGGTTGTACTTCAGAAGACTATTCTAGTACATAGTGAAGGAGGAAAGAGGGGTGGGGATTAGTAGAACTCCAATCTAGGAGAAGGTTACTGGAGTTTGGTCGGTGGAAGACGTTTCAAGGTTCGTACCTGGGGTCCTCTATACGAACGTAGGACCGGGGGTTCACGACCCCCACGTCTGGCAGGGGTTTCGTCAAGTCAGAGACGGACGGAACGTCTTTGTCCCCTGAGTTGGTCTGAGAGTGGAAACAGGGGTCAGTGGGTGGAGGGTTTGGGTCACCTGTGGACGATGACACAAGAGGGTGAGAGACTTCGGGGAGTGGACCGAATTCAACCACTCACTACAGTTGACAGAGATTTCTGTGGAGGGAAAGGGTTGACAGAGATTTGGGGTGAAGGTGCACCGAAACATCGGGGCGTCGGTCCCACTCGACTCCCTGGTTCTCGCAAAGACGGGTCGAGACAACGTTCAGATGTGAGATCTTACCCGCAAGAACCATAGGTAGTAGGAGTGGAAACCCCAGACCTGACTTGACTCGTCGTCTCGACTCCTCCTTCCCTCCCTAGTCTTACCAAAAAAGGTAAGTCCCCAGTTAATCAGTGCTACGACTCCTGATCGACCCTTCCCTACTCAGTTTCTCCTCCACGTCCCAAGTCCGGGGGTAGTTCCTCCGACCACTCAGTCCGTCTGACACCCCCCCGACGGTTAAACGTCAGACCTTAAACCAAAACTTGGACCTTAGACTCCCGGAGTATCCTCCATCTCGTCCCATCAATTCTCGTGTCTGAAACTTCGACCCCGAAGCCCTAAACTTCAGGTGGAAACGTTCAAACATGGTAAACCTCGTTCACTGAGTTGGAGAGAAAGGTCGACGGAACCGATGTGACACCCTCCCAAGTCTGACCTGACTTTGGGCTCACACGTCGAGTCTCGGACCGGGGACCTCGGGAGTCGTCTCAAGGGGTGTCATGGTCCGCCTTCCCTCCTAATGAGAGTGGTGGGGGTAAAATATCTACCCCTCTATCTCCGTGTCTTCTCTATTCGTTGCACGGGTCCCAGGGTGGGTCTGTCCGTCAGGTCGGGGTCACTGACTCGAGAGCGGTCCGATGCGTCCCTCCTACGACCGGACCACCCGTCCATACCGACGTGCCCGAGTGTGGGGTCGAGATGGTGCGTCCTTAAAAACTCGTTCAATGAAACGAAAAGACTCAGGAGTCAAGGCGGGAGGAGACACACAACAAGCGGAACACGAGAGGCCTTCGACTCCCGAAGTGCTCAGTCAGGAACTTTTCAGGTGAGACATGAGCAATCAATGGGAATCTCAGTAAGACTCAACCTTTTCTATTACTCTCCTTCACGAGGGGAGGTGAAATGTCTTCTCCAATGTCCCCGAGTCTCTCCCACTCACTGGTCGGACTCTAGTGTGTCGACCGTTTCGAGTCTGAGGAGGTGACAAGAAGGTGGTGACTGTTCGACAACGTACCCTCCTTACGTAGTTCTTAACCACTCGCCTTCCGACTTTGCGGCCCTACCCTTCAGTCTCCTCACCAGTTAGGACCGGTCTGTCCAGTCCTTCTAGACACAGGGAAGAATGGGTTCACCACGAACTTGTTTACGAAAAGTGTGAGTAAGGTAAGTCAGGAGGGTTCCTTGGCACGGTTCGTTTCTCAGGACCGGACAAAATGACGACTCCTCGTACCTCCGGAGCTCTCCCCTCGCTGGACCGGTGGACTTGGACCTGTTCCCAGAGCAATGTCACGGACTCAACAGTTTCCGTCCGTCCGTCTACTCGTGCCCTCCCTCAGTCCCTACCACTCTTGTCGTTCGGAGGCAATCCTGCGGTGACGCACCTTTGACTCGACACTCGTGTGCGTGCCTACCGGGCCCCTCGGTCACTCTACTGCTAGTGACATTACTCAGGGGCACCCCCTGTCTCCGGTACACACGGAGAAGGTTTAATACAGGATAAAGCAACGAGTGTCTACCCTCATAGGTTCAGAAGGGTCTCTTGGGGACCCCTGGAGGTTTAGGTGGGGTTTTCTCGTACCCCGAACAACCGTCGTCCCGAGTAGAAATACTGTGTCGTGGTTCCTGGGGACGGTGGAGACAGGGTAAGGATCGTCGGGTGGGACCAGACGTTCTTACAAAGGGTCTGGGAGACCGAGTATTTCCGACTACCGACAGAAAATTTACGTCCGAGGACAGAAACAGTGGGTGACTCGGGTAAAAAACCTTTTCTGTCCCTCCTGAAAACAGAAACCGAGATTACTAGTGTAGGTCAAATCTCTAGTCTCCCCCTGGATAAGGGTAGGTCGAAGTTGAGTCTGACCGACTCTGGGAGGACACACGGACGGTAGACTGGTTGTGAAAGTGTAGGTAGGATCTTAGAGTGACAAGATTTCTCTGAAGTCTTCAAACCCCTCCCTCCTTTTACGTGTCCTTACTCTCTAGACCCGATGACAGGTGTATGTACTCCAAAACGGAAATTAATTGTCAATTCAAAAACGATAACTAAAAATTTAATTTGTACTAGACACGTAGTTACAGAACTTTAAATGACCCTGACCGAAGTACAGGACGATGTCCTATAAGTGTTAGTAAAAACCTTTTGAAGCCACACACGAACTTTTATTGTGTAGTCTACGTCCTAAGATATGCACGACAAACAACAAGACACCAAACACCGAACGAAGGAACATACAAAACATTAAACCTTAACTCTCGAGCACAATCGTTCCGAAAATAGACACTCATCGGGTGCACCGGAAATGACACCCTTACAGAGAGGTCTCTCCGAACGGAAACGATAACGGTGGACGAGACACCCACATTTGGTGGGGCACAAACGAAAAATATAATTAAAGGTCTGGATCCTCAAGACCCTGGCACACCCGTTCCGTTTAAGTTTGGAGTTTAAAACACACTCCCTTGCGGATCTCAATCTTAAAGAGTTCTTTCTGAGCTAAAAATAAAAAGGTTGTCTCGGTTTTTACTCGGTTGAAGAAACTGTTGAAGAAGACGAAAAAACGTTTTCCTAATAAAGAAAAGGCAAACGAGAAAGTGACTCCTATACCCAGGTCGAAGTAAGTCCACAGAATCAAGGTTTTGAGAGAGCCGTCCCCGGGTTCCGGAACAGAGGGTAGGGTTGTATCTACATTTTAGGTTCGAGGAGTCAACGGTTCTAGTCGTTCCAGTTGTTGGAAAGGTGGGAACAGGGGTTCGGTGGGTGTCTGGGGGGGACTTCCTGACCGTCGACGAACAGTGGGGCTAAAACCGAAGGAGAAACAAACAAAAGTCAGGGACCCCTAAAGAAATGAGAGAACCTTCGAGTCACCACACAAATTTTGTTACAAGACCGAAGAAATCACGGAGGTCATGACACGTCGTCAACCGAGAATTTTTCGAAGGTAGATAGTATGGGTTCTAGACCGAAGGTAAGAAGACGAAGACTCACTGGGACCCTTCAGGGAACGAGGTGGAGGAGTGGATAGACTACCCCAAGTAGTAGGGGGTCGGTGGATGAAATATTGGAGTGAGTCTACTTTCCGTATTTCAACCGTCCGTCCCCGACATATAGGGTTACCGAAGTCGTCGATGCGTGGATTCAGGGGTCACCAGGAAGGTCTTACAGACCACTAGTCAGTAGAGTCTCGACTCCCCGTGGACGCCCGTTTCCGAGAAGCCGTTTCCCTGGCTAAAGAGGTCGTCGTCGACCCTCCATCAACACGTACGAGTCAGGGATTCAACACAGGTCGAGAAAAGTTGTAATACCTGATATCGGGTGACGAGAACACAGGTACTCTTAAGGGTCCGTTCTTATGACCTCACTTAACAGCAAAGGAGGAGGTCCTCTAGAAGGGGTTGGAAGTAGTACTTAACTTCGACGTAGAGGACGTAACGTCCGTCTAAAAATTGGACGACCTCGGTGACCCTTTCGGACTCTTCCTTGAGTGAGGTGCAGAGTTTGGAGACCCACTTTTAAGGAGGACCGAGGAGACGGACTAAGTGTAGGTTCCACAGGGTTTGATGTGAGTGTAGGGAGGGTCCGACTGAGGAAGAGGCCGGAGGGTCGGACACTACTGTTGTGGGTGAGGCACTGGACGTAGTCTATGGGTCCTCCATAAAGTCTCCCAGGGAGAGTGTTGTGAGCTTTCACTTCAACACAGGCTGAGAAACGCTGGGGTACCTGAGGGAGACAGGTACCCTAAAAGGTCTGTTCTCATGACCTCACCCAACGATAAAGGAAGAGGTCCCCTAGAAGGGTTAGGTCCCCAACTTGGGCCCAGCGGGTGTATCATCCGTCTACGAAATAACAGACTCGGTGGTCCCTTCAGGTGTGAGTTTCGGTTAGTGGTTGAGGAGTTATAAGATTTAGAGACACGGGTGAAGGACTGTGGGGGGGAAGGTGACGGACCCGGTGCAGGTCCGGAGTAATCCCGAGTGCGTCACTAAAGTTCAGGACCGGAGACAGGGAGGAGACTGAGAGTTTCCGAGTCTCGCGTACCTACGGGTCTCCGGCCTGGGGGGCGAGTGAAGACGAGGGAAGACCCGAGACGGGATACCCGCTCGACAGGGACGAACCGGAGAGGGTCGCCTCTGGAAAACTTCACACTCGGGAGTCTCCTGTCGTCGGACTTGTTTCTCCCACGTCTGTCCGAACCCGAGGCCGAACCCCCCACGAGCCGTAATCTACGACGGTGAGACTGGGGGGAAGTGGAGTCCGTGTCGCATTGTTCCTGTCTTTTTCGCCGTGTGAGAGTCACAGACACTCTGCCGTCATTTAGCCGCTTCGACAGTGAGTGACGTACAGTTGGGGAGGCGGAATGGACCGAGGACTCGACGTGGGGTGCCGACTGGAAGTGAGGACCACTGCGGATCCTTATCCCACCCCACTGCCCTCCCCCGACCAACCCGTGGCGGACCACCTGCTCCGTGGTCGAACCGCCCTGCGGTCCCATGACTGAGTGGAGTCCGTCCCGTGCGACCTGAGGGACTCGGGTCGACACACCAGAACGGGTTCGAAACCGTGTTTGGGAGGGTAGGAGGAATTCTTCGACGGCTCCAGTGTTAGTAAATAGGCGTCGATTGTCCACCTGACCCGACGACTCTCTTCCGGGGGTCCTGAGCACTGTTCCCCGTCAGCTCTACGATTCGGGACTTGTACTACGAACGTTTCTCTACGAACGGGGAGTGCTCCCGTCGGGGGTACCAGAGTTGGGGTCTTTGCCCACCCCCACCCCTTCGGGGGGAGGTGACGCGGTGGACCCCCGGTTCCTTAAAGAAGGTAGAAACCGGGAGGAGACACTCCGACCGAGTAGTGGGACCCGTGACCCCTCCCACCCGTCCCACGGTCCCCCATTCCCTCTCTCGAGTGTCTCCGGACTGTCTGTCGACCACACGACTGATGAGTCCAATAACGACAAATTCATGGCTTACCCCCAAAAACCTCCTGTCTTGGGACTTGACCCACTCTACTGTTTCACCCTCGCCCAGGGCCTCCTCCGATCGGGACTGAGCTGGGTCCCAGGGTAGAGGGGGGTGGAAGGGTGGGGGGACGGGCTGAAGGTAAAGATCTGGTAAGAGCCTGTCTTTGTGTGAGGACAACCTGGAGCCGGTCGACCTGCTCACCGTGACCCCGGGGTACAGCTGGCGAGTAGGTGAGAGTTCGGAGCGACTGTCACGTTTGTTCCCTCCTCCTGGCCCGAACCACTGTCAATCTCCTTTTCCGCAGTCCGTGCCTGAGACCCCACTTCTGGGTCGGGCGGAACTCCCTGTCCTCCCGGTTCTGGAGTCCGGTCCCGTCCCTACCCCCGAGTCCGTCCCGCGTGAGGGACCCATCTCGCACACACACACACACCGTCTTCTTGTGTGAACCTGTGTTGGGACCCATCTCACACACACAGAGCCCCCTTGCGAACACACACAATCCCCCGTGCACACACACAGTCCCCCATGTGTACACACACACACCGGCCCCCCCACCCCCTGTGAACCCTGTGCTAGGGTTCCCGTCACCCGAAGGACTTCTGAGAGTCGTCCCGACAGTCGGGGGACTCCACTCCACGGTCCTCCCGTGTCGTCTAGTGCCTCCAAAACAGTCTTCTCGACCCCAGTCCTGTCCACCCCACCCCCAAGTCCCACCCCTGTGGAACCTCTCCGGTCGGAACCCCGAATGTGTTATTCCCCCACCCCCGTCACCCCTTCCCCTCCCGACCTTCCGGTGTGGACAAAGTCCGGACTGTTTACATCGATACCTACCTGCCTCCACGACGAGTGTCGTCTGGACACTCCCGAGGTCACAGACGTCCCCCAACTACGAAAGCCTGGGGACACCCGCAGGCTGTGCCAGGAGTCAGGTGAGAAGAGTAATCTCTTCCACGTGTTTGTGGGTCCTTTGTCCAAAGAGACTTGACTTCGTCGAAGAACAATTGTGCCCAACAATGGCCGTTCCCTTCATGTACTCACACCCGGTCGAGACCCTCTACCACTTCCTGTCCCTTCGGACCGCACGACGTCAGGTACCCCAGTGTCTGAGCCCATGTTGAATCACTGACTTGGTGGTGGTGGCGACCGTTCCCATATCGGGCACGGGGGGTGGGATCGGACGAGGGAGGGGCCGAGACACCACTGGGCGACCGATCCCTAGGTCGGGGGCCCCCTACGGGAGAGACGTCCACGACTCCTGGACCCCTGACCCGTCACCAACCTGGGAGGGGGAGGAGTGTACGGGCGTCTGGTCCATCAGAGGTCCAAGGTTCTACACCGTGTGTGTGGTGCAATGGACACGTCCCCGCTGATTGAAGTTCAAATCGAATGAATGTCCCACCTCCGTCCCGTCCTCTCCCCCTCGAACCTTTACCCGACCTCGTGACCGGGTGGTGACGACTCCCGGTCCTGGGGGGCAGGAGCGACGTTACCCCCTCCGTGCCGGACTCGAAAGAGCTAGTGTCAGGGTCGGTCTTCTTTACTCTGTCTGGTCCCCGATCTCGAATCGAAGCCTTACACTGTTAAATAAACCCCCCCCGGTTTCTCCGAAAGACGCGGGGGAAGGACCGTAACTATGCTATGACTTCTCGTCGTCTTGCTTTGTATGTTCTGCCTTCATCGTGTCTGGGGGAGGGGGCCGGGTCTTTGTTGGCTGAGGTCTTGGCTTGGCCTTGGGTGTCGGTCGTGTTCCGCGAAGAGGTGGGCGCCGGGGACCCTCTCCCCGTCCGCCGGACCTCCGGGTCGGGGAGCGGCCCCACCGCGGGGGAAGGGGCGCAGAGGTCAGAGGACGAGTGGGATGATCAAAGGACAGAACTTGGTGACCTCCGTTTCAAATCGGTCGACCCTCGACCTACCAACTTGGTGTCTGTTTCCGTTGTTGTGAAGTAAAAATTTTACTCTCTTTTTTCTCTATCGTGGGGAGGGGTTTATATCTCGATATATACATATAAAATATATATATCTAAGTAAGCACGTGTTAAGTAATTTACTCGAAAAGTTTTTAATTTTTTTTTAATATTCTATGTAAAGAAATCCGAAAACGTAAAAATTTAATTTTGGTTGTTCTTCAGAGGTAGAGATGAGGTGGGTTATCGTTCCCCTCCTGGGTCTTGGGAACCAAGGAAGATGACACCGGAGAACGTTCCCCAGGGAGTAATCTGGTGGTCGGGGGGAAACGGATCGACTTCGAGACGTATGTTGTCCGTGAGTGGGTGACGACCTCACCCCACGACTGAGGAAGTTCCACCCTACCCCACTGGGGTGTCCGGACCCTCTACCCATGGAGTCAGAGGTCGGTCGGACGGGGGGGGCTAGAACCACAGAACCGTTGATAGTTATTCTGTCCCGGTCCTACCCCCTGTGGGAGGGAGAGAGGACCTCACCATCGGGGATTAAGACCCGAAAGAGTTAGACTCTCCTCTACGTCTGTCTTTTTTTTTGTTTTTGTTTTTTTTGTGGAAATTTGTGAAAGGAAAAAAAAAGTTTTCACTAAGGAATTTGGTATGTTCGGGGGTTCTCCGACGGAACCCGATCACGTACCCTCGGACTTTCGCCTTGACTGGTCCGCCCAGGGTGACAGGCCGTACCCGGTTCACGTTTTTTTTTTTTTTTTTTGGTCTTTTCTTTTTTGTAGGGTTTTGTGTTTTGGTTGTTGGTGGTTGTTTTGGGGATTTCTGTGTTTTCCGTCACACAGGTGAACCCAGGTGGGTCTCCGATCTTTCCGACCACCACCGGGTCGAGGGGCTCGGTTGTCGAAGGAGGAAACCCGACTGGAGAGTGGGTCCTGACGGACCGAGTCCCCTTCGGGGACCGAAACACCATCGAGGTTCCGGGACCCAGGGGTGGAAAGTTTCCAACAGGGGTTTTCCGGTCTCGTCGACCCGAGAAGTAAGGTTACTTCGTCGAAACGGAGAGTCTCCGGGTCAAAGGACCGGAACATTCATCCCACTGGGGAGGGTAAGACGGACGGAGTGACCCGAGACGACCTCGGGTAAAACTAGGACTGGGGGAAACGTCCCACTCTTACTTTTCGTCGACCCCCTCTCAACACCGGGGTCACGGTCGTTGGAGGTGGTGGTGGATTAGGAGTCGTCGACGGACCTGTGGTTGTCCACTTTTCCGGTACGAAATCCTTTTCCGGTCCGACGAGTTATGTGGGTAAAGTGTCTGCCCGTTTGACTCATAGACCCTCCCCTTACTCTGTCCCTGCCCAAGGTTCAAGGATGGAGTTTGGTCTGTGGTCTGGAGTAGACAAAGGATACTGTACCCCCACTGTTCTTCCACCGTAATTCCCCTCTACTGGGGTTGGTTATAACTTGTTCCTTCTTCTGGCCCAGAATTCCCCAGAGAGTGTATGTTTTTTATTTCGGTTGGTTTGACGTTGAAGACGAACCATTAATCCGTTTGCCTTTTCGTCGTCGTCCCCTCCCTCCCGGGTGCCCTCCGACCAGACACGTTCACACCATCCCCGACGACCCGGGCCGAGTCTCGGTGGGACCCTCTCTCCATTCCTCCCGAGACGAACGAGAACTGGACCACGGGTAAACCCGGGGGTCCCCTCGACGGGCGGACCCTCTGTCGGTACGCGTACGCACGGAGACGACCCCGTCCCGACGTGTCGACCCCCAGTTCCCGTCGCTGAGCGGATACCTTTCTCTACTGTCCCACCCGTGTGGGAGAGGGATCCCAATGGGGGTTGGGTGGTACTAGTGGTGGCTTCCGAGAGGGTCTCAGGTGTCGAGGACAGAGGGACTGTGGGCGTCGTTGGGGATGGACCGGTCCCTTCGAACCCCCACAGCACCAGTAACCCCGTTACCCCTCCCTCTACGGGGGTACCCCACCGCCACCTCCTTGGTCTACCTGGTTGTCCGACCGTTTCCTTACTTCTCCCCGTTCCTTGGGTTGACATGGGTGAGTGGTCGGAAGGACCTCTCAGTGGTCGTGACCCAGGGCCGTTGTTTCCTTGAGACGACTGTAGACGGAGGGGGTTAGAGTCGAGATGGACGAACCGGGGACGTCGAAGACCGTTCAAGGAAACCCTTGTCCCCAGTAGGAAGACAGACTCGACCCTGTCCTCACCTTGGACCCGGCTCGTGTCCTCCCTCCCTAACGGAACGGAGCCCGGTTCCTTCCCCCCGACACCGGCACGGGCCCCACCCCCGCGGGAGGGTCGACCCGGGTCCGGAGACGGGTGCAAGGACTGTAACGGCGGAGTCGACACGTTAGCGACGCAATGATCGAAAAGAAATTTATAGAAAGAGGGGTGGGAGGGGTTGGGGTATCCTTAGGGTGTTATAAAAAAAGATAAAGAAAAGGGGGGAGAAAAAAAAAAGAAAAAAAAGACAAAAAACGTTTTGATTAAGAAAGTGAAAGGACAGTATTTTAGTGGAGACTTTTGTGTTGAAGAAATGTTTTTTCCAGTGCTTACTGTGTCTGAGAGTCCTTTTGTGTAAAGATACCAGAGACCTTTGGGGACATTGACCGTGGGTCCACCTGTGCGTGGACCCCACCCCCCCTAGGGGAGATTCCTGTCTCCTCTTTATGGTCGGGAATAAACCCCACTTCGGTTAACCGTGAACCTGCCGGTGCCTCGGTTGTCTTCCCGTCCCACCCCTCCCAGTCCTCGAGGTCTGTGGGTTTGGGACACCGGTGGGAGCAAGATAGTCACAAAGCCCCTCCCAGTCCCCTGGGACGGTGTTAGAGACCGTCCCTCTCAGCCTTCTGTCTCAGGAGGGGTACGAATCCTGGTTCCGCAAACAATGGGTGGGCCTTAAGGGAAAGAAGCAGGAGGAAGACTGTAGTGCCCAAGATTCGACTGTGTGGTCCTTCGGTGGAACTCGGTCGTCATTCCTGAGGGTGAGCACGGTCTGTCGGGTCCGTCACGGGGTCCCGACCGGTCGCGCCAACGCAAGGGACACGGGGTCTGGGGCCCAGGACGTGTGCGGGCGGGAGGACTTCCTGTGACCCGGGGGAGCAGATAGGGGACGAAACCGGTCAGACGGGGGGGTCGTGGGCCGGATTTTGGCCCCAAAACCAGAGACGGTGACCGTACCTGTTGAGTACAAGGGTCCGGCGTCGTCGTTTACTTCGACGGATCTCGTCACCTCCGGCGGACGACGAACCTCTTCCGACCCGACACTGTTTCGGACCCGCTAGTGTTCGTTCTCTTTTCCCCGCCTCTCCCCTCTTCGGCCTCTGGGATTCTTGCCACAGGTCCGAAGGAGGAGGGGCGTTTGTCGGTCGAACCCTGCCCCCAGACAGAGGGGAGCCGGAGTCAGGGGTAGTACGGTCCCGGCTGGTGGGGTTTCTCTTCCCGCCCCCAGCCCGCGGGGCGGGGACGTGTGCGCGTGGCCCTTCGAGCCGGAGGCGTCGTTTGAGGAGCCTGGACCTAGTCCAGGGTCCGGGCCGACTACCGGTCCCTCCCAGGTCCCGGGGTGCGTCTATGCCTATGTGCGCCTTCGCGGACCCCGCCGTCCGCGTACGCGTCGGCTATCAGGCGCGGCGTCCAAGAACATCGTGGAAACCAACTTTGACTCCCTGGAAATCTACGGCCCTCCGGTTCCGTCCGCTCCACACACGGTCGGGGAGGGTGGAAGTTCTCTCTTTAATCCTTTCTCTACCCACCCACCCCGGGTGTCCCCGGGCGAACCCACCAGGTTTGTACCCGGGTCGAGCCCGTCGGGAGCGTCCCTTCCCCCCTTCCCCTCCTCGCCCGGTGCCGGCGGAAGTAGAGGTGGAGACAGGACCGAAGGGGTAGGGACGGGGAGGAAGGGCCGAATAGCCCTCCTTCCTTTCCCTGCCACGGGTACGACCCTACCCCCAGGGGTTCCTCGGGGCGTCGACGGCCCCCAATCGTGGCTCTTTAGTCTACGACACGCCCTCTCGACCTTCGTTCGATCCCTCTTTGCCGCCCTACACCCCTCCCGTCGACTTGGGGTCCAAGACCTTGAGGGGTCCTCGGTGGGTCGTCCGGGGTGACACGCACCCGTTCCTTCCACGGTTCTCTATTCTCCCTCCTGAAGGGCCACGGGAGCGGGGGTGGGGTCGGGGTGGGGCAAGGTCCGGACAGGGAGGGTGACCCGAAGTCCCCCAGAGGTTGACGGGTCGGGGTAGGGCCCCAGTTGTGGCTCGGAAAACTTTGTTCGTTTCGTGTCCGCCCCAACAGACTCCCGCCCCTCACGCCCCCCGCCCTCGTTCTCATCCTGAAACCCGTCCTCCCACGGGGGGTCGTTGGGGAGGAACCACCTCGGTGGGGAATGAACGAGCGGGGCGACGACGGTGGGGGACGACGCCGCGGACGATGAGGTCGTCGGTGGAAGAGCTTTAGGAGACCCAACGTCTTAAGGAACTATCACTGGCACTCCTCCAACGACCACTGCAGCCACTGCTGGTGCAACCTCGTCCCACTGTAGAGTCCCGCGGTCAGGGGGCGGAGCCCGAGCCTCCGCCGCGGCCGGCCGAGTCCCTGTCGCCCTTCCCGGACCGACCGTCGACGTCCCTGGAGCCCTCCGCGGGCGAACGACCACCGGCGGCGGAGCCCGCCCTCCCTGTCCAGTTCGTGGAGCCCGAGGGCGGTCAGCCCCCGGCTGCCCGAGCACCAGAGGCCCTCGTCGAACCCCCCGCGCAGGAGGCCGAGCCTCCTCACGCCCCGCCCGCTCCCCGTCGGCCTTCTCGACCTCGACGCCCGCAGCATCCCCCGTGACCCCCCGCGGTCCTCGTCGGGGACCGGCCCCCTCCGCCACTACAGCCAGAACGGCCGTCCGCCCCCGACGTCTCCCGGCCCGCCCCCGAACAACATGTCGCGCTTGCACGGCTTGAAGTACACCGCCTGGACGCATGCGTCCTACGAGAGCGACTTGAAGAACGAGAACGGCTACTGCGCCAAGGCCCTGCCCTGAAACCCCGCCCGGTCTCGGGGTCAGGGGACGGGCCGCGGTGGCCGCGGGCCCGGGAACAGCTAGTGGAAGTCCAAGTCCTATTACGCCAAGGCGAAACCGAGGGCGCCGAACTGGAACGCTAACTACTACGCGTGGCAGAGCCTCTTCCCCCTCTACCCCCCCGCTTCCGGCCCCGACGGGGGGACCCCCAGACCCGCCCCGTCCCCCGCCGCCCTGTACGCCACCGTCGCCGCCTACAGGAAGAACTCGGCCACGTGGCGTCGCGACCTTACGTCGAACCCACTCCTCCGCGACCGCGAGCCGAACTGGCTCTTTACGTGCAGCGACTACGCCTCCCGGAGGCGGACCCGGGCGCGGACGCTCTGTCTCCCGCCGTCCACCGACTCCCGAGCCCGACGGGCGACTGGAGACTGTAGGGGACGGAGTCAGTGGGTGCTCATGACCGAGTTCTTTGGTAGGACTCGGACTCGCTATTTTTCTTTGTCCAAGTCTGTCCACTACGTTTCACGTCTTCCGACCCCTCGTTCCGTCTGAGAGTAGGTCCGGGTTTAACGTTCCGAACTGAAAGGGTCGAGCCGACACCCGGTCTCCCTGTCTGATCAGTGAGCGACAGGAACGACTGTGTGTCTTCACCTTGACGGTCCTACAACGTACCTTTCTTCGGGGCCTGGTGAAGTCGGGACCCTTCTAGGGCCGGATCGGACCGTGAGGAGGTACCTGATTAAGAACCACTGGCTTTCGTTTCCCACAAGAGAGGGACGAGGTGGGACGCGGGGTCGGGTTACCTAGATAGGCATCTACAGGACTCGAGAAAGAGACGGAGACTTGTTCGACGTGGAGGTCGAGTCAGAGCGGAGGAGTTGAGACCCCCTTTTGGAGACCGGGGAGGAGAAGCGAGGGTCGGGGACCGTGAAGGGGCGTTTGACCACGGTTACCTAAAGTTTCGGTCGTGGATTTTGGAGGAACCGTAGCCAAACCACCCCTGCCCGATTCTCCACCCTACCTGGAGCGGTGTCAGACACGGTTCTACCGGACCCCCGTCCTACCGACCCGTCTTCAGACAAACCTCGTTCCCTATAAATGACATGGTCCGAGGACTCGGGTCGACGTGTGTCAGGGTCCACACTTTACACATTTCGGGGTCCTGAGACGTCGTCGAGTGGACGATGGAGTCCCTTCCATGCCCTACACACACCGTCCCGGGAGTCTCTGGGGTCCAGGTCCCGTTCTCTGAGTGTTTCAATCCATTCGGTTGGAGGTCCCCGGTTAGGAAGGGAGTGATTCTTTCACGATTACTCAGTGGACGGTCGACGGACCCCGATGTAGACGCTGATATGTGTCGAAGATGTAGGTCCCCCGTCGTGAGGTTCCTTTTCTGTCCATTGTCCGTTAATCCCATGTCCGACTAAGTTGCGTTCCTTTTTTCATGTCCAAGGTCTCCTCGTGTCTAATCCAGGGACAGAATGTCCTACTTCGTAGTCATCCTTTTGTTTGTTTTTTGTGGGGACTGAAAGGACTCGATACGGGGTTCGTAGACACCTCCGGGTCCACCGGACGACTTCCCCATGACGATTCTGGTTACCACCTCCGTCTCTCTCGGGTCCCTTGACTTTCGGTACCGACCTGTCTCCCATCTCTGCCTACTGGTCAGACCCAAGACATCTCTGTGGGACCGAGGACCAGCCCCTCTGACAATCTGTCACTGACAGAGGTCGGTTCTCTCGACCCCACCGACTCTCCTTCCCGTGTAAGGGTGCCCAGTCAGAGACCCGAGGGGTTCTCACGCTAGACATCAATCCCCAGAGAGGTGGTGGGTAGGGGTACCACGACCTATGAATTGGTCTTGGGGTCCCCATCGGACCATCTGTTCTGATCTCACATAAACTGGTGTTCGGGGTCTTCTCCAATAAACCTGAATTTACGACTCATTCACTCCTACAGTAAATCTTGCACCCTCTCCGTGTGCAGAAGGTTCAAGCCAGAGTTCAGAGGACCCCACCGAATCAATTGTTAGGGAGGTCGGTGATCCACCGTCGTATACACCCAGACTGGAGGGACACGGTCGCGACGGTCGAGGAGGCCGAGTCTCGGTCACCTCGGTCCCTGACCAAGGGAGCATGGGGAAGGGTCTGTTTCCGTCCCCTTTCGGTCGGAAGGAACCGTACCACCATTCCCGAAAAACGTCGAAATAGGGGTTCCCTCGAATCCCCTAAGGGGTGAGAAAGGTTATGGGACCCCCAATCGGAAATAAGGGGGACTTGCGACGACCCCGAGGTCCTGGAGACATGATGTCAAGACGGCCTCAGGTCGTCCCTACGTACCAGGGACCCCTGACCACTTCCCACATCCGTTCCGTTTGCAGTTTAGGTCCTACTTTCGGGCCGAACCACCCTGAGGACCCTGGTCCTCTATCATATACAATGGACGAGTCGTTTTGCAGACCGTGTGTCGTTAGTGATCTCTTTACGATCTGCACAGATAGGTTCCCCACCACGAAAGCTCTCATTGGAAAAAGATTACATACCGAAGGTTGGAAAGATGTTTTTTAAAATGAAGCATTAAAGATTTACAAAAAAGTTTCCCCCAATCAAATACGAGGAGGAGGAGAGGGGAGGGATCCAACTCTTAAGAAATTTCCACTCTGGACCCAGACGGACACTTAATTTTTACCATTGGTGTGGGTTACGTAAATAACGTGACTGACCCACTGTCCGTGTCGAGGGTCCCGAACCGTACATGATGTAGATCTATTGCACCTTCTATTTCGGGACCTGAGATGGTGAGGGAGAGACACTAGTGTTCGTTCAATAACTTGGAGAGACCAGAGTTCAAAAAGATACATATTTTACCCCTAATACGTTGGATGGAGTACCCGAGGACAAGAGAAGTCTCATCAAGGGGGCGTCTTTCACTCACGATGGACTCACACTAAACAAATGATATGTGTGACGGAGAACCCAAGTCTGGTTCGACTAGAGGTAGTGGGGAACGTTTAGAGAGAGAGTACGACTCATAGATAAAGTAGAGTAGAGGTTTAGTTCCAGGAGAGTAGACGGAGAGACAGGGGACGGGGTGGTTGAGACGTCGGAAGTATCGAAGGTCACACACAGGTAGAAAAGAGGAATTGGACCACACATGAGGGACTCCCTGTCCTAATTTTTTTCCTCTGTACTATTTCGATCCTTCGACCCACTACCCTCGAGTCCATTTTAGTGGAGGGAAGGGACCCGGAACTAAAAGATAAGACGTTTTCTCCCTATGGTAAGGGATGAAGCATCGCCCCAAAACTCGTTAGCTCTCCTCTATTAGGTACACCCCCGAGTTGTGATACTCCGGGTGTCGGTCTTGATGTCGATAAATTTTTTCTTTTCGTAAGACTTAGTTACGAGTACCGGTAATGGGCGAAGGGGCGATCTCCCGTGAGGTCGACGTGACACTCTCCGACAGTGTGTCGGGTGCCCGGAGGTCGACGAGACGGGGTAGGGAGGGCTTTTCTTTGTAGTTCCCAATTCTAACGAGGTGCCTAGAGGATTCTACACACATTAAATCTCTGTTCCCAGTGTCTTCCTACATTAAGACCTTTGGTAATAAAGAAAGTGAAGACGAAATTCAGGCTCCGTTTGAAATATGTGTACATGCCAGGAAAACTCCCTTCACCCCCCGACCTCTCAGGTGGTTGACCCGAAACTCGGAAAGTCTGTCTAACCTCTAAGACTCCGGGACGGTGAGACGTGTCGGAAAAAAAGACGTCTCAGGCAGACGGGACGGGTACGGTTGACGGTGTTTCAGTGTCCCACAGTCCCACCCTACCCCGGAACTCTTTTGGAATCGTGATCTCCCCTCTGTCACGAACGGGTGCCTCTGGCGGACGTCGGAACGGACGGTGGAACCCAGTAGAGCTGAAGGGAAAGGGTCTGAGACAAGAAGGAGTAATTTTTTATTTATTTATTTGTGGTTTTTGGAGATTCTACCGAAGGAGACCTCGATTCAGAGGGAGGGAACGGTTCCGGTTGCACGGTACGAAAATGAAAGAGGGGGAGGTAGGAGTAATCTTGGAGGTCTGTGTCGGTCTTCACCCCTATTGACTTTTGGTCATCGGGTCGGACCCACTATTTTGAGTTTCACTTCACTGAATTCCAGTTTAAATTCAAGCTAGGAGGACAGCCTTCCCTTCCGTACGTCTTATTTAGGACTCTCTCCGTTCGACCTCTGTCCCTCCGTCGGAGGGTGGGGTTTTTCGGAGAGGGACAAGGCGTGGTACTCCCTCTAGTGCAAGTGAGGACGAGACCTGTACTTAAGGTCCATCTCGGGGTGGTCGAGTTCCGACCCCCTCTCGTCTCGAGAGTTCACGTCTCCGGTGGAGGGACGGTGGGGGCGTCCACCTGCCGGGGGTGGACGGAGTAGGTGGGAGAAGGACGACCGGAGGGGTCTGGGACCAAAACACTCGTTCCTAGTAGGAGGGAGGAGCAGGGGTAAGGGTCCGGGGAGAACGACTCTTCGACCTCGACCGGTCCCGGCGGACGGTCCCCGAGCAGCCCCAGAGTGTTGGTGGGGGACGGGTCGTCCCCGGGGGAGAGCTTTCCGGGCGGGCGTTCCCGCCGGCGCCTAGACAGGGAGGGGACGTCCGGGGCACAACGCGGGCCCGATCCCCGGGCTCTCCCCCGACAACCCCGACCCGGTCCAATGGAAGTCCTCCTTTCAAAACCCAAACCCAGGGGAGAAGAACCCAGGTATGTCGAGTGCGAGGGCGAGGGACGCCGTCTCTTTGTGGGCTCCAATTTTTGCTCGGGGAAGGGCCCGGGGTGAGGCGCGACGGAAGGGGCCGGGAGGGCGAAGGGGCGCGCCGCGGGGTCGGCTCGGAGCCGGGGCGGCGGGGACGGTCGAAGGGTTTGAGTGAAGACAAGCTTCCGACGTTACTCGGCGCTCAGATCCTACAAGAGAAGCCCGAGGGTTCACGACATGGACGGCTCAATGTGTACGTGTTTTATTTTTTGTTTTGCTCTCTTCGTCTCCGTGTACGCTCCCTCGTTTACACGCGTGGGGGGTTCCATTTTTTTTTTTTTTTCCGGGGCTACAGGCGACGGAGGGAAGGGGGGAGCGAGGACCTAGGGCACTGTGAGTGAACTACCGGGTGGGGAAGGTAAAGTGGTCCATGAGCTACGCAGGGACTTTTTCTCTTCCTTTTTTTCCCCTCTCACCCCCACCCCTTCTACGCCCCTGCGCTCCTCCGCTGCCGCGCCCCCACCCGCTCTCTCGGGTCCAATCGCCCTGGCGAAGCGGATCGACCGGGTGTCTGAGCCCGGAGCCGACGCCCCGCTCCGCAGGGCGGGACCCTCCGCCGAGTGGAAAGCCTAGGCGGCAAACTACTATCTAAGCCGGCGCTTCTGGGCGAGCGGGTGACGTCTGTCGAGGTAGAACGAGTCGCCGTGGGTGTCGGGTATTATGAGGGACGAGGGCGCCGGCCACGACGTGGCGAGCGCGTGCGCGGCGTCGCGAGTCCGAGCCGCCCGCCCGCGCGCCGTCCCGCGCGCGAGCGCAAGGTCGACGCCCGGCAGTGCACTGGGAGGCCCGACCACGCGGCAACGGTCCTGGAGGAGGAGGGGGCCCCGCCAACGATCCCTTTCACTCGCGTGCGCCCTGGCCCCGCGCGCGACCGAGAATTTCCCCGGATCGGACCGAGCCCCTCGGCGCCGGGGCTTCGGGCCCTTCCTCTACGAACCGGACGCCCTTCGGACCAACACCTGTCACGTTAGAATGTTTGTGAAAGAGTAAGAGGGGAGGTAGAAGGACCGGGGGCTGGCGACTGATGGAGAGGGAGAATTGGGAGGGAATGTTCAGTGAGGACCCGGGACCCGCCACTTCCCCCCACCTTAAAGATGTTGGCGACGAGTCGAAGGGTCGTCTTCAAACGTTTGTCAATTTATACTATGTCGTCTTTACGTAAACGACAACGGAACGGTCCGGGACGCCCTTAAAGAAATTTTGTGACGAGGGGGGCGGGAATAGGTAATAAATACATAAGCACCCTCACACCAAAACATTGGTCAAGTCTACTTAATTTTGTTTTTGCGGTGGCGTCCTTTCCCACCCCCCTCTGCCACTTACCCCGGCTCCTTCCAGCCCCACTAGGTAACCTAAACAAAAGCCGGCCCCAGAACCCGCCCGTGGACGGAAGTGGTCCTCCCTCCAGCCCACTTCTGCGTCGCTCGTTCTACACCGCCACCAACCCCCGACAGAGAATATGTGNCCCCCCGCCAGGTCCCTCCTCTCCGGCGCCCCACTGATGTCCGAAGGATGTATGGTCTAACCCGGGCTTCGCCCAGTAGGAACCCAGTGAGCCGTTTTCGGCGGGAGCGCCAGTCCAGAGACAAAAGACTAAGGGTCCGGGGGACCGGCGCAGTAGGAAGGCGGCGGATGTCAAGGAGATTACCAAGGCGGTAACGATTGCCCCTCTGGTGTCGGGTCGAAGGATAAACCCCTCCCTTTCCCTCTGAAGCCGACAGGACCTCTCCCGTGTCTCATGGGGACGGTGTGTTTGGCGCGGTAAAGTAAAATAAAACTTAATAAATTTGAAATAAAAATTTTTTGTGGTTGTCGGAACAAGAACGTTATAAAAAATTCATTCTTTTCTTTTCTTTGACAGATATTATAGGTAGGTTGGCAATTGGAGAAGTGCCTAGAAGAAGCTCGGAGACAGGATACGGATTATTTGTGTGCATGGATACGAGGAAACATGCAATATATATACACATCATTTACCGTTGGGTGAGGTCATAAGAACGGACCTCTTAGGGTACCTGTCTCCTCGAACCATCCGATGTCAGGTGCCCCAGTGTTTCTGACTCCTGAAGTGAAAGTGAAAGTATCTACACATAAATTTATAAAAGAAAAGTCGTCTTACCCTAGAGTAACAAGTGTGATCGACCTTAGGTGAAAAGAGGGATTTACTATATTTCACCTGGCAAAAACCACAGTGACTCATGTTTAAAGGGTCAGCAAACAGACACCGCCTCTCTGCCTCCACCTCTCCCGACCCCTATACCAAGGCTAGTCCCGACAGAGAACGAAAGTAATAACGAAACAACGTTTTCCTCTAAAAATGTACAGGACACCATGTTGGGGTTAAGAACACCAAAGTTCAGTTGGTGCAGTTTTAAAGAGAAAGAGTAGGGATGGTCGGACGATTAAACAGGTCCACAATGGAACCCGCTCTAGGGGGAGGGGAGAATTTCAGGTGCACGAGAATTCTTTATCGATAAAAGACAGGTCGGGTTTCACCCGAAGACACACTCATATCGTAACGGGAGGACCCCCACCACCTCCACCAACCTGTCCACTCGATACACCTATACTCACACACACACAAGAGTCCCACGTCTTGTGTCTGTCGACCTACTTCTGCCATTCGTAATTGGGTAAACAACCAAGAAAGTCGTCGAGAACACTCAGGAAAAAGTCCGAAACACAAGTTGACAGCCTTTGATTCCACGGGTCCGGACTCCTCGAGACTCCACTCTTTCGTAGACGATCCGTACGACCTTATTTCTACATAAGTAAAGAATACCGACGCTATTGTAATGTCGTCACTACATTGTAATGTCCGGTCACCAAACTTTATTGTTTACAAAGTAGAATGTCAAGACCTCCAGTCTTCCGGGTCTAGCCACACAAACCCGAGATCCCTCTCTTAGGTAAGGAACGAAGAAGGTCGAAGATCTTCGATGACCGTAAGGAACCGAGTGAGATTATAAATGAAAACGGAAGGGAACTGACTGGTGGAGGAAGATTATTCCTGGAAACACTACTGTAACCCGGGTGGGTTTATTAACTTCTGTTAGAAGGGTAGAACTGTATAGAATGGAATTAACATAGACGACTCAGGGAAAGTGGTATCTCAATGTATAATACATTTCTTATATTTCATAGTACAAGTATCCAAGACCCCTGTATAAACCACCCACCCCGGAATAAGTTAAATGATGTTTTCCATACAAATTCTACGGGACCCTCAGATCTATATAATCAGTTCCGAGTGGTCTCTTTGTCTTGGTTATCGTACATATATCTCTATGTATTCTTCTGAAGGGACCACCGAGTCTTCCATTTCACAGACGGATGTACCCCAGCGTTTCTCAGCCTGTGCTGACTCTCTGAAGTGTGAGTAAGTCTCTATGCATTCTCCTCTAAAGAATATCCTTAACCGAAATACTAATACCTTTGGGTTCTTCAGACGACAGACGTTTGTCTTCTTTGTCCTTTCGGTCATCACTTTCCGGACTCTTGGTCCCCCGACGACCCTATTCAGGGGTTCAGACTCCCAGACTCTTAATCCTTGAGATTACAGACTCCCGTCCTCTAGCTACAGGGTCGAGTTTTCTTTCCCTTAACCGGTAAGGAGGTAGAAACCCAAAATAAACCAAGGAGGTACCTATGACAATAGTGAAACGGTTGTTTCCAAGTATATTAGTTTCGACACCAAAAGGGTCATCAGTACATACCTACACTCTCAACCTGGTATTTTTTCCGACTCGCGACTTCTTAACTACGAGGACTTGACACCACAACCTCTTCTGAGAACTCTCAGGGAACCTGACGTTCCTCTAGTTTGGTCAGGTAGGATTTCCATTAGTTGGGACTTATAAATAACTTTCCGGGCTTGACTTCGAGGTTATGAAACCGGTGGACTACGTTTCTCGACTGAGTAACCTTTTCTGGGACTACGACCCTTTCTAACTCCCGTCCTCCTCTTCCCCTACTGTCTCCTACTCTACCAACCTACCGTAGTACCTGAGTTACCCGTACTCAAACTCGTTTGAGACCCTCTATTACTTCCTGTCCCGTCGAACCACACGACGTCAAGTACGCACCCTAACGTGTCTCAGTCTGTGCTGACTCAATGATTTGTTCTTGTTGTCACTTATGGCACCACGGGACGATGTAGCCATTCTCACCTGAAGAAATGAACCGTATGACTTAGATTACGTCTGTTCACTTACTATTACAAATGGTCGATAGACCCGTAGGGTATCGGGTCCGTCCGACTGGATATTTTACTTTGTAGAACGATCTATTCCCTCGTAGGGTGACGGACCTCCTTCCCTCCGATCCTTCAGAGTCTCCACCCCTGTAAATTACACCCTGGACTTTCTACTTCTCCGCAACGGACGACCACTTCTTACTCTTTCCGTAGAGTCCAGTCACCTCGTCCTCGAAGACACTCTCTTTCAGGAAGGGTGGAGAAGGTGTCAGACTGTGGAATCAAGTCAAGTCAACTCAACGAGTCAGCACAGGTTGAGAAACGCTGGGGTACTTGGCGTAGTGCGGTCCGGAGAGACAGATAGTGACTGAGGGCCTCAGGTGAGTTCGGGTACAGGTAACTCAACCACTACGGTAGGTTGGTAGAGTAGGAGACAGTAGGGGAAGAGGAGGACGGGAGTTAGAAAGAGTCGTAGTCCCAGAAAAGGTTACTCAGTCGACAAACGTAGTCCACCGGTTTCATATCCTCAAAGTCGAAGTTGTAGTCAGGAAGGTTACTTGTGGGTCCTGACTAGAGGAAATCCTACCTGACCAAACTAGAAGAACGTCAGGTTCCCTGAGAGTTCTCAGAAGAGGTTGTGGTGTCAAGTTTTCGTAGTTAAGAAGCCACGAGTCGAAAGAACTGTCAGGTTGGGAGTGTAGGTATGTACTGGTGACCTTTTTGGTATCGGAACTGATCCGTCTGGAAACAACTGTTTCATTACAGAGACGAAAAATTATACGACAGATCCAACCAGTATTGAAAGGAAGGTTCCTCATTCGCAGAAAATTAAAGTACCGACGTTAGTGGTAGACGTCACTAAAACCTCGGGTCTTTTTATTTCTGTCGGTGACAAAGGTGACAAAGGGGTAGATAAACGGTACTTCACTACCCTGACCTACGGTACTAGAATCAAAAGGTTTACAACTCGAAATTCGGTTGAAAAAGTGAGAGGAGAAAGTGAAAGTAGTTCTCCGGGAAATCAAGAAGAAGCGAAAGACGGTATTCTCACCACAGTAGACGTATAGACTCCACTAACTATAAAGAGGGTCGTTAAAACTAAGGTCGAACACGAAGGAGGTCGGGTCACAAAGAGTACTACATGAGACGTATATTTCACAAGTTATTTATAAAGACCCTGTGTACTCACCCGGTAATTTCTCTAAAAATTCTCATTCAAACTGGGATATTGTATACACACTTAAGTCTGGGTCGTTTGTGAGAGACAAACCTGGGAAGGGAGGGGTACAACTTGAGTCCCTTACGTTTCTACCTTCTCGACCCTAAAGATCCTTGATCTTCGATCAAGATCAAGAGAAGGGACCACCGAGTCTCCAATTTCGCAGACGGAGGTTACGGTCTATGGGCCCAAGCCAGGGACCCAGCCCTTCTAGGGGACCTCTTCCTTTACCATTGGGTGAGGTCATAAGAACGGACCTCTTAGGGTACCTACCTCCTCGGACCATCAGGTGCCCCAGCGTTTCTCAGCCTGTACTGACTCCCTGAAGTGAGTGAGTCTTTGATAAAGATCAAGATCCTTGATCTTGAGGTCCTTGATTCTACGTGTCTCCCTACTTCCACATTTGTCCACACTAGACACGGTTGAGAATCAACAGTTGAAGAGACTCGAAGTCAAAAGAAGTACGGATAGAACATCCCGAAGGGTCCATCGAGTCACCATTTCTTCGGTGGATGTTACGTCCTCTTCGTCCTCTGTACCCAAACTAGGGACCCAGTCTTCCTACGGGACCTCCTTCTTTGCCGTTGGGTGAGATCATAAGAACGGATCTTTTAGGGTACCTGTCTCCTCGGACCACCCGATGTCAGGTGCCCCAGTGTTTCCCAACCTGTGTTGACTCACTTTTGTGTGTGACTATTCATTCGTGTAGGACATCAAAATAATACTCCTATTACTCTATTGTGTTTATACCGTGGACCTTGAGACAACCCGTGTACTATACACACACTGTCACCTCTAAATATATACATATACGAGGTCAGACTAAAGCCACAACTGGTAGACCACTACAGGTTCTGAGACCACATCTCAGAAGAGAACACAACAACCTTCTCCCACAAACGATACTGGTCACGCAAGAGAACCGTTTTAAGATAATCGGAAACGGGACGAAGTAAGGCATAAGGTTCCGGTTTAAATGGACAATGGGGTCCACAAAGAACTGAAGGATGAAAACGTAAGGTCAAGGGATATTACTTTTCCTGTAGAAAAAACCCACAATCAAGATTTTCCAGAACATCCAGAAGTATCTTGGTAAGTTGAAGTCGAAGAAGTCCTAATGACCAACCCCGTATCTGACCTAATGTCACTATAACTTACCAAACGGAACCTTTGCTTGTCTCTAGTAAAACAGGAAAAACTCTAACGTAGGTTCATGACGTAAAGCCTGAGAAAACAACTGGTACTACTCATGAGGTAAAGAAGATTCCCTAAGGACGGGTGTCATCATCTATATTACCAGTAGACTCAATTTAAGTGGGTAAGGTCAGGTAAAATCAAGCGACTAAGGGTCTTACAACTGCAAGTGAGAACGGTAGAGGACAAACTGATGAAGGTTAAACGGACCTAAGTATCTGGATTGTAAGGTCCAAGGATACATTATAACGAGAAACGTCGGAGCCTGGAACGAAGATAATGGTCAGTGTAGGTGTTGACCCATAACAAAAACGACGCCGAGGTAGGGAAGTAAGAAAGACCTCAATAAAGAGGTGACTAGAGGTCATCGTTAAGCCCGTGGATAGCTGGACCCCTCAAGGAGAAAGTCATAGGATAGTAAAACGGAAAAGTATGACAAGTACCCCATAAAAAACCCCGAGGTCTTAGTGACGTCTACCACTAGTGTCGGTACTTTAATTTTCTGCGAATGAGGAACCTTCTTTTAAATACTGGTTGGATCTACCGTATAAGTTTTCGTCTCTGTAATGAAACGGTTGTTTCCAGGCAGATCAGTTCCTATACCAAAAAGGTCNATCGTATAAGTTTTCGTCTCTGTAATGAAACGGTTGTTTCCAGGCAGATCAGTTCCGATACCAAAAAGGTCACCAGTACATACCTACACTCTCAACCTGACAGTTCTTTCGACTCACGGTTTCTTAACTACGAAAACTTGACACCACAACCTCTTCTGACAACTCTCAGGGAACCTGACGTTCCTCTAGGTTGGCCAGGTAAGACTTCCTCTAGCCGGGACCCTAAAAAAACCTTCCTTACTACGATTTCGACTTTGAGGTCATGAAACCGGTGGAGTGCGTTTCTGGACTGAGTAACTTTTTCTGAGACTACGACCCTCCCTAACCCCTGTCCTCCTCTTCCCCTGCTGGCTNCAGGTAAGACTTCCTCTAGCCGGGACCCTAAAAAAACCTTCCTTACTACGATTTCGACTTTGAGGTCATGAAACCGGTGGAGTGCGTTTCTGGACTGAGTAACTTTTTCTGAGACTACGACCCTCCCTAACCCCCGTCCTCCTCTTCCCCTGCTGGCTCCTACTCTACCGACCTACCGTCGTGACTGAGCTACCTACACTCAGACTCACTTGAGGCCCTCAACCACTACCTGTCCCTCCGGACCGCACGACGTTAAGTACCCCAGCGTTTCTCAGCCTGCGCTGACTCGCTGACTTGACTTGACTGACTGACTACGAGGTCAGACCGAGTATTGATCTCTTTGTGTGTGTGTGTGTGTGTGTGTGTGTGTGTTTTGCACATATGAATGTTCGGAAAGAAGGTGACTTTGAGTCAAGATCTTTGATTTTGACATAACCAGTCTCCTATGGTTTGTGAAACATATCGTAAGTAGTACAAAGTTCCTGAGAAGGTTCACGATATGTATACTATAATTGATTAAATGGGGAGTTTTATTAGGATACTCCACCTATGGTAATAAGATAAAGTGACAACCCTTATGACCCAGAGATAGGTTTGTCCCCTCTACGACTTCGACTCTACTTGTTGCGCAATTCAAGATGCAAGCAATCTACGGCGAGCAGAGGAGGGCCATGGTCCACTCTAGGTAGTACACTACATTAAACTGAATTGTTTTGAGGCCTGTTTCTTCGACTTCTAGACGTCAGTCCACAGTTATGCTCAGCGTTTCTTACCTTCGTGTATATAACGGAAGACTTCATAACACGACACTTTAATACACGGGGGTCTCTTTCCGATTGATAAAAATCTTCCTCTCGTCATCTCTGAAAACCTTTATACGGACTTATGTCAGTATTAACCCGTTCCCTATGCCCCTTGCGGTTAAAACCGTCTCCCTAGAAAACCTTTTCGTCGAGACTGGGTCAGTAAGGAGGAAAATTCTGAAAAGTTTTGACCTTCTTCGATTTTACAGTTGTCCCTCTTTGGGGAGAGTCACCGAGTAGCGACAGAGATCTTCAGTCGCTCTCGGGAAAGAGTACCGTTTCCCCGGGGAGGGCTCCCAAAAGTGAAGGGACGGGAGTGGGACGTGTTGGGGGAGGAAACCAGAGTAGTTTGGTGGACGACAGAAGACTTACCAGGGACGAAAAAGTGTGAAAGCATAGAAGTCAAGTAGACCCTTCGTGGATGTATAGAAAGTTTTGTGTCAGGACTAAATAGGAGGACATACTTTGACAGAGACAAGGGGGTCCATCTTGACCTATCTGCAGGAACCGGGGTAAACTCACGGACGTCTCAAGAGTCTCGTGTCTTCTCAAGACAAACCAGTGAACGATAGTGAAGGGTATTTCACACTGGAGGGACTCCCGGTTTAAGGTATGTGGGGAGTGAAGGGACTGTGACCCGTCGGTTGGTTGAGTGTAATGACTCACGGTGGGTACATGGGTCGTGATAAGATCCACGACCTCCAAGTTGTGTCTTTTCTGTCTATCTAGGGGCGGGAGGTCTTCTAGCAATACTTCCGTCGACGTCTGTACCTTGTGCGTTCTGTTCCCGTGCTAAAAGTCCGGACACTTCGCGGTCCGACTGACTTCGGGTTCGACCTTAGGTCTGACGACCCTCTTTGCGATTATTGGAGTCTATACGTGTACTGTGGTGGGATTACCGACTTTCGTCTTCTCCTTAACGTCTCGGAGAACCACTTCCACTTTCTCCTCTCACTTTTTCAACGAAATTTTAAGTTGTAAGTTTTGATTCTAGTACCGTAGGTCAGGATAGTGAAGTACCGTTTATCTACCCTTTGTTACCTTTGTCACTGTCTGAAATAAAAGAACCCGAGGTTTTAGTGACGTCTACCTTTGACGACGGTACTTTAATTATCTGTAAACGAGGAACCCTCTTTTCGAGACTGTTTAGATCTGTCACATAATTTTTCGTCTCTAGTGAAACGACTGTTTCCAGACATCTCAGTTTCGATACCAAAAAGGTCATGAGTACATGTCTACACTCTCGGTCTGGTATTTCTTCCGACTCGCAGTTTCTTAACTACAAAATTTTGACACCACGACCTCTTCTAAGAACTGTCAGGTAACCTGTCGTTCCTATAGTTTAGTCAGTTAGGATGTCCTTTAGTCGGAATTTATAAGTAACCNCACTGGAGGGACTCCCGGTTTAAGGTATGTGGGGAGTGAAGGGACTGTGACCCGTCGGTTGGTTGAGTGTAATGACTCACGGTGGGTACATGGGTCGTGATAAGATCCACGACCTCCAAGTTGTGTCTTTTCTGTCTATCTAGGGGCGGGAGGTCTTCTAGCAATACTTCCGTCGACGTCTGTACCTTGTGCGTTCTGTTCCCGTGCTAAAAGTCCGGACACTTCGCGGTCCGACTGACTTCGGGTTCGACCTTAGGTCTGACGACCCTCTTTGCGATTATTGGAGTCTATACGTGTACTGTGGTGGGATTACCGACTTTCGTCTTCTCCTTAACGTCTCGGAGAACCACTTCCACTTTCTCCTCTCACTTTTTCAACGAAATTTTAAGTTGTAAGTTTTGATTCTAGTACCGTAGGTCAGGATAGTGAAGTACCGTTTATCTACCCCTTTGTTACCTTTGTCACTGTCTGAAATAAAAGAACCCGAGGTTTTAGTGACGTCTACCTTTGACGACGGTACTTTAATTATCTGTAAACGAGGAACCCTCTTTTCGAGACTGTTTAGATCTGTCACATAATTTTACGTCTCTAGTGAAACGACTGTTTCCAGACATCTCAGTTTCGATACCAAAAAGGTCATGAGTACATGTCTACACTCTCGGTCTGGTATTTCTTCCAACTCGCAGTTTCTTAACTACGAAAGTTTGACACCACGACCTCTTCTAAGAACTGTCAGGTGACCTGTCGTTCCTATAGTTTAGTCAGTTAGGATGTCCTTTAGTCGGAATTTATAAGTAACCTTCCTGACTACGACTTCATCCGAGGTCCTCTATTACTTCCTGTCCTCCCTTCGGACCACACGACGTCAGGCATCCCAACGTTTCAACCTGTGTTAAGTCACTGAGTTGTTGTTCTTCTCGTTACATCCTGATTCTAGCACACCATCCCTTCTTGCCCAATCCACCTACCCCATGAGTCGATCCCCCCAACCCCGTCCGGAAAACTCCCCGACCTAGATTCTACTTGGGACGTGTTCCTTTTCCTCCGTCGAAGTATCTGGACCCTCTTCTCAAAAGGTTCGTCTTCCTTGTCGTCCACGTTCCGGGACTCCGTCCCTGTACGAACCACATAGACTCCCTGGCTTCCTTCAGACACTCGGACTTCACCTCTGACTCCAGAAGGTCCTTCCGTCTCCGGGGTACACATCTCAGAATGTCCGGTGTTTCCTCTCGAACCCGTAACAAAAGTATAGATATTCCTTTGAGGTCCTCTTTCGAGTACCCCTCTTCTCTACCCAGTACCGGGTCACTCCAGCTCGACTCCATCTCCGTTTCGGAACCCGTCAACCTCTCCAAGACTCGTGATTCGTCACTGACGAAGAGGTCAGTTGGGGTCAGGTCGGAGGACCTACATTCGGGCCCTTCCGTCTCGCACACAATCAACGAGTCAGTACAGGTCGAGAAACGTTAGGGTACCTCGGACAATCCGAGGAGACAGGTACCCTAAGAGGTCCGTGCTTATAACCTCACCCCACGGTGACGGAAGAGGTCCCGTAGAAGGGTTGGGTCCCTAGTTTGGGTCAGAGGACATAACGTCCGTCTAAGAAATGGTAGACTCGGTGGTCCCTTCGGGTTTCTCCGTCATCCGACACCAATTTTTCCCTCCCGACACAATTCTGAGAGGTTCGAACCCGTGGGAGATTGTCTCTCTACTCGTTCCCACTCTTCCGATAATGGGACCAGACGACCAATCAATTCGAAGAGACGTTTCTATAGGGTTTCATTTTCCTAAACAAAGAGAGAAGTTGTTGACAGACCGAGCAACTAACGACCACCAGGGGTTGTTCTAGTCGTCCTGACTTGTCCCCTCTCCACCAGGTCCGATGCTATCCCACTTCGACTGAGGACTCGGTACTGTCTTAGGTGCCTGCTAGGGTGAGGACACCCGGGGGACCGGGACCACTCGGGAGGAAGAAGATCGCTTACGTTTTGTCTACCCTTCTTTACGTTTCAAGGGTCGTCAAGGGAAAGGAGAGGGTCGTCTTACCTCGGTCGAGACACGTTTGAACGGGAGAAGGACGAGAAGGACAAAACGACCCTTTGAAAAAAGAAAAAAGTTTATGAAAAGTCAACAAACCCTCCCCTACAATTAAAGAGGTTCAAGAAAACGTGATGTTCCCACTCCCGTTGGACTGTCCACCACGACCCTCCTACGTGGACCCTCTTTCTCTTCGTTCTCCGCTCACGAAGAAACCCAAAGTAGGACTCTCAAGACGGTTCAACGAACGGGAAGGGTGTGGGCGGGTGGGGTGGGGGGACGTCACCCGGTCATTCTCTGGGTCTTCTCCGACCGACGGCGAGGAGACAGGCACCCTAAGAGGTCCGTTCTTGTGACCCCACCCAACGGTAAAGGAAGAGGTCCCCTAGAAAGGTTGGGTCCCTAGTTTAGGACGTAACGTCCGTTTAAGAAATCAGACTCGGTGGTCCCTTCGGGACCCCAGAGGTCCCACCCACGATTATTTTTGATTTTAGTCCCTGAAGAGACCGTCAGGTCCCCAATTCTGAAACGGAAGGTTACATCCCATACACCTAAGCTAGGGACCAACCCCCTGATTCTAGGATGTACAGAGTACCGGGTTTTTTGTTTTGAATTTCCTCTACGTTATAACATTGTTTAAGTTAATTCTGAAATTTTTAACAGGTGTGTGTGTGGTTAGAAATTTTCTTTTCTGGTTTTGGAATGACACTGTGTCGTCAAGACCCCGGACAAAATTTTCTATTTGAAGAACCCCAATTTAATCTTTCTTAAGGAGACTACCTAAGTAACTCGAAACGGAGATTGAACGTACGGACCGTCTCTTTCGATGACATGGGTCGAGACGTCGAGTCTATTCCACCCTCCCTTTCCCCTAAAGGTCGTGAACCCCTGTGTGGACCCGGAGGGTCGGTAGCGACCCTCCCTAAAGGGTCCCCGTACTAAAGAGTTCACTCACCCATTTGGTGTCGGTCTCCTGTTTTCTTACACAGCCGGGCTAATACAGTAAATCTTCGTCAGTACGACCACCTCTGGGGGCCGACCCCCTCCGACAGGGAGCGGAAACAGTGGTCGGTTCAAGTAGTCGCAGGGAGGTCCCGACTCCTTCGTAAGATCAGAACACACGGATGGGGCTAAACATGCCAGTCGAGAGGATGGACCCCTTAGGACGACGGTCCGTGCCCGGGAGTGGACCTCCCCCACCGGGTATTCCTGAAACGATTTCTCTTAAACATGGACCAGAAGGACAAGACTCGGGACCTCCCTCGGCCTCCGGACCCCGTGGAGCCTAATCCAGACGCACGGTGGTAAAGAGTCTCCACCCGGTAGCGAGACCCCCTGTGACATTTGGAATTGGAATCAGAGTACCACCGACCCTTGTGAAAACAGGAGACCTAGGATCCCCTGGGCATTGTCCACTACCCACAAACGTCGTCCGTTTCAGTCCTGGGCACACGTCGAAGACACACTTAACTTCCCCCGGCCAACCAGTCGACTCCCCGGACGACCCTACCCAGGATAACAACCGGGGTGTTTCTGTCTCTTCCTTCTCCACTACGCACGTACGTACGCACGAGTCGACACAGGTTGAGACGCTAGAGTACCTGACATTGGGTGGTCTGAGGAGAGACGTATCCTAAAAGGTCCGTTCTTATGACTTCACCTAACGGGAAAGGAGGAGGTCCCCTAGAAGGACTGGGTTCCTGACTTGTGCACAGAGGACGTAACCGACCACCGAAGAAATAGTGACTCGGTGGTCCCTGTGGGGTTCTCCACTACTCTGACAGAGTGTGTTGAGTTTGGGTATGTGTGTATATGTGTAATTATAATCAAAAACCTATGGGGATTTTCCTCAAAAACACACGGTTTTTCTAATAAATCCCCAAACAAATCGAAAAATTTTAATTTATAAGTTAAATAATTTCAATATGTGTTTTCCTTTTTGGGATTAAGTAGGAATTAGAGAATTAAAACCGAATGTATAATTATTAAATAATAAAATTAATCTCCAGATCGTTTCAAATCGATAGTGAAAATTCTTCCGAAACAATTAAAACCAGAGTAAATGTTTTTGAGGAAATTCGTAAGGTATAACGTAATAGGTCGTATGTACAAACGAGTTGAAGGATTCATCTTATCCGACTATTTAGAAGAGTTCACTAATTGGTTAATAATATTTGAATTGTGTAAATCGAATTTTGATACCACTGAAACTTCAAGCTACTCGGTAGATCAGGACACATACTTTCTCATTTTGGAGTTCACGTCTAGTTAATGATCTAATGTATAAAATTTAACCTTAGTGTTCCGTTAGGTAAGATTATTCGGTTCAAGAGAAATTGTCACATTCCTATATTTTATCGTTTCGACGGAAGTTTACTTTTATAATTGTAAAGTCAAAAACAAGAAAAATGTAAAGACATGAATTCAGAAGGACTCCCATTTTCGTGAATTCGTTAAAGACTCCTATGGATGAGTTGGTAAGTTTCAGTGTATTTCTAGACTCTGCAAATCGGTTCTAAGAGCGGACACTAGGAGGGCCCCGTAAATTCGTAGATATTTGCATAAATACAGAGCTCTAGAGGGAACACCCCACTAGAGTCTCGAGAACCAGGTAAAGGAACTCGAACTTAGTAGGGTAATGGATTAAGAAGGGAGACAAGTATCTTTAAACATTAAGGTTGGAATCAAAGATGTAGTGACTAACCTAAAACATACTAAGACGGAGAATTTTACATATTTTTACAGATTTCAGGAAGCTCAAACCACTCTAATCATCGATTGCAAATACCTTCCGGTTGAAACGTGGTCCTTATCAAGGTGTATGAAAAGTGATAATTAAGTAAGGCAAGTTTGTTGAGATCTTCATCCACGATAATTGAAGGGGTAAAATGTCCATTTCTTTGACTTTGTGTCTCTCTAATCCAGTAAACAGGACCCGATATGCCCGTTAACCCGAAGGGTCCACCACGTCACCGTTTCTTAAACGGACAGTTCCGTCTTCTACATTTTCTGTACCCCAAACTAGGGACCGAACCCTCTAGGGGATCTCATCCTTTACCGTTGGGTGAGGTCATAAGAACGGACCTTTTAAGGTACCTGTCTCCTCGGACCACCCGATGTCAGGTACCTTAGTGCTTCTCAGCCTGTGCTGACTCGTTTGTGTGCCCGTCAATTTTCTACTAAGTCCTAAGTCTCGGATTTTAGGGTAGTGCTGAGGTGTGAATCCGTGTAAGCGAGGGGCACCCAAACTACGGACGATAAGTCTGCATAGATAAGACAATCGGAACCATTTGACCTGAAATGCAAAACCCTTTACCGGGAACGAAGAGCAAGACTACTCTACCCTTTACAAAATCGTTTTGTATTTTGTTACCTCTACACAGTCATTCGGAACCGTTAGTTTATTTCGTAGGGGTTTGAGTCACCAAATTTTGTCATGAGTAAATAAGAAAAATTTTTGTCGAAAGAACCCCGAAGGAACAACTAGGTCTCCCATTCTGAACCGTAAAGGTTACGTCCCCTGGACCCAAACTAGGGACCAGTCCCTTGATCTAGAATATACCGTGTTGATCCTGGGTCACGTCGGTTTTATTTATCTATAGAAATTTTAACTTTCATCGAAATAACTCTATACTAAGTAGATATTATTTGAATGTATAAATTTCATATGTCAGTCACTCAAAATGTATTTGGACACTTTGGTAACGGGGTTAGTTCTCTGAATTCTCTCTTGGATGGGTCGTTCTTGTCAGGTAAAGATTTTAGGCAACCATTTAGTGAGTTTTGTCATAAAAGTTCGAGGAGAGTATAAGGTCTGTGAGAGGGACACGATCCCTGGTATTAAACAATAGTACCGTTGACCTCGAACATAGCAGTAACCTTATCCAACTACTACTACAGTCGGAAGGAGACCGTGCTAGTTATGTGACCGTCAGACCTTTCCGTCCTGTGAACCTACGGGAACCAGGACCCGTTCGCCTCCGGAGTTCGAAATCTCTCCGGGTCCAGTTAATAGGGGGTTTATAGGAAATATCGACCAAAAGATTTCATCCTGCGTCCCGGGTTCAACGAATGTAGGCATTTAGAAATATTTAAATCTTGTCAAGGATAAAAGGATTGCACCTAGCTCCCCTGGTTCGATAACAGGACACCTTACAAGACGGAAGACCCAACGACCTAACCGAAGAACAGCACTACGCCTAAGTCGACCCGAAAAACAGAAGAGAAGAGTGACCAGGAGGAGGGAGAGACAGACTGTATGGAGTGAACGTACCTCGTTCGTCGGGAGGTAGGGGGTTTTAACTACTCCTATCTCTTCTACTCTTAATACATTAATATTCACAGTGAAAAACCGTTGAAGATCTTGTAAAGTGGTTCATTGACCACTACACTGTAAGAAAACTTCACGTGGACCTTGTAAATACGCTTAACTGGTAAATCGAGTAGTTTTTCCTTACAAACCAATTACTGTTTTTCAACCTAACTTGTTTATTGTAGAAGACTGGTGGTGTATTAAGTCCTACTTCAATCATTGTTTTTTATGTCTTTAATTTTTTTTTGGGAGAAATTTATTAAGTGCCTATTTTTCTCTCGTATTATTTTAAAACTTATACGAATCTTTACTTACGATTCCTTTTAAGGTGTGTAATCTTGTACACCCTCCGGAGACACTCTATTTTTCCGACTTTTAGTTATTCGGTTTGTAAGTTGTGTTCTTCAATCGTTCTCTTGTCGACTTATTTGAGTTTCCTTAATGTTTCTTCCTTTACATTTTCTATTCTTATCTGTATTTACTTTGTCTTTTGTAGGTATTCCATGTACACTGACGACGACGACGACGACGACGACGACGATGACGATTCAGCGAAGTCAGCACAGACTGAGACACGCTGGGGTACCTGCCGTCGGGTGGTCCGAGGGGGCAGGGACCCTGAGAGGTCCGTTCTTGTGACCTCACCCAACGGTACAGGAAGAGGTTACGTACTTTCACTTTTCACTTTTCACTTTACTTCAGCGAGTCAGCACAGGCTGAGAAGTGCTGAGGCACCTTGACATCGGGTGGTCCGAGGAGGCAGGGACCCTAAGAGGTCCGTTCTCACGACCACACCCCACGGTACACACTGGTTACTGTGGTTTAAGACCAAGAAACTTTTCTCATTCTTTTGTCCGTTTGGAGACTGGTCAGATGGATCCTTTACCTCTCCGCCGTGGGCTTTTGATAACTCTCCTTATCTTGCCTTTGCACCGGGGTCTGTCTCTTCTGTAAATTTGTATAGTTCTCTGATAGTTCTCGTAAAAAACCGGTTATTAAACCTTTTAAATTTAGTTCACTTTAAAACTTTTAAAGTTAACTCACACGTGTCGAAAATAGCTCGGGTAGAAACGTACTTTACAAGGGAACCATAGAGATTAAAAGAACTTCTCTAGAGTTCAGAAAGGGTAAGATAACAAAAGGAGATAAAGAAACGTAACTAACGACTTCTTCCGAAAGAATAGAGAAGAACGTTAAGAAACCTTGAGACGTAAGTCTACGAATATAGAAAGGAAAAGAGGAAACGAAAAGTGGAGAGAAGAAAAGTGTCGATAAACATTCCGGAGGGGTCTGTCGGTAAAACGAAAAAACGTAAAGAAAAGGTACCCCTACCAGAACTAGGGACAGAGGACATGTTACAGTGCTTGGAGTAAGGTATCAAGTAGTCCGTGAGATAGATAGTCTAGATCCGGGAATTTAGATAAAGAGTGAAGGTGACATATTAGTATTCCCTAAACTAAATCCAGTATGGACTTACCAGATCGCCAAAAGGGATGAAAGAAGTTAAACTCAGACTTAAACCATTATTCCTCAAGTACTAACCTCGGTGTCAGTCGAGGACCAGAACAAAAACAACTGATATATCTCGAAGAGGTAGAAACCGACGTTTCTTATATTAGTTAGACTAAAGTCACAACTGGTACACCACTACAGGTACACATCTCAGAAGAGAACACAACAACCTTCAACCGAATTTCGAGTTGTAAGTCTTTTGCTTCTAGTACCGTAGACCAGGGTAGTGAAGTACCCTTTATCTACCCCTTTGTCATCTTTGTCACAGTCTGAAATAAAAAAACCCGAGGTTTCAGTGACGTCTACCACTGACGTCGGTACTTTAATTTTCTGCGAATGAGAAACCTTCAATACTGGTTGGATCTATCATATAAGTTTTCGTCTCTGTAATGAAACGGCTGATTCCAGGCAGATCAGTTCCGATACCAAAAAGGACACCAGTACACACCTACACTCTCAACCTGACACTTCTTCCGACTCGCGGCTTCTTAACTACGAAAACTTGACACCACAACCTCTTCTGAGAACTCTCAGGGAACCTGACGTTCCTCTGGGTTGGTCAGGTAAGACTTCCTCTAGTTGGGACCCTAAAGAAACCTTCCTTACTACGATTTCGACTTCGAGGTCATGAAACCGGTGGAGTACGTTTCTGGACTGAGTAACCTTTTCTGAGACTACGACCCTCCCTAACCCCCGTCCTCCTCTTCCCCTGCTGGATCCTACTCTACCGACCTACCGTAGGGCCTGTGCTACCTGCACTCAGACTCACTTGAGGCCCTCTACCACTACCTGTCCCTCCGGACTGCACGACACTAACTACCCCAGCGTTTCTCAGCCTGTTCTGACTCGCTGACTTGACTTGACACGTGTCGAAAAATGGTCATTATGTGAAACCGAGGTCTCTTTAAAGTTTACACTTGTTACAACATTGGTAAATTTTTTAACTTAACCACTGGTTTGTAGAAATATAGTTTCTCATAGTCTGTCGAAGGAAGTACCAGGTCACCGATTCTGAGGAGAAACGTTACGTTCCCTGTGGATAAACTAGAAACCAGACTCTTCTAGGGCGTACGACACCTCGTTGTTTCGGGTGCACGGGGTGGAAGACTTCAGGCCTGCGGGTCTCGGACACTAGACGTTGTCCTCTTCGGCTACGGTACTCTTCGGACATGTGGGGTCGCTTCGCATCCGGGGTGAGAGGTGTTGATCTCTTTCAGACACGTCGTTGTCTCTGGGTGATGTTGGTTTTTTAGTTTAGTTTACTTACTTACTTATTTAGAACTTTTTTCTCACAGTCTTGACTTGAATTTTTTTAGTCCTCAAAGGGGTTTGTAAAGAATTATTAAAGTTAGATTGTGTTTGAGAAGGTCTCTTGTCTTTTTTCTAGGGGTTATGAGGGATTGAGTAAAGACTTCTTCAACCGACTTAGAACCATAGGTTTAGTTTCTACCGACCTCTTTTCCTTTATGTCCGGTTAGAAAAAGAATTTGTTTTATAGTCGTGTAGTTTAAGTTGTTATGTATGTTTTCTATTACGTAGTACTGGTTCGACCCAAACACGGTCCTTACGAAACCTTTTAGTTCGTCATATTAAGTAGGGTAATTATCTATTTTCCTCTTTTTGGTGTACTCGTAGAGGTGTTTACATCCTTTCTGCGGACTATTTTAAGTTGAAGGTAAATACTAAAAGATTTTTACGATTCGTTTGATCCTTATCTTTCTTTAATAGAATAAAGTTTCTAAAAAAAATTTTACATTAATTTGTACAATCATTTACTATTTTACAATTCTAGTCCTTGTTCCGTTTCTACGGACGAAGGTAGAAAAAACGGTGGAAAAAAACGGTAAAGGAAGAGGTCCCTCAGAAGGGCTAGGTCCCTAGCTTGGGTCCAGAGGGTGTAACATCTGTCTGCGAAATGGTAGACTCGGTGGTCCCTTCAGATTTTATGTCATTTCGGTCCTTTTTACTTATTTTTCGTATTTTAACCTTATGTTTCTGGTTTTGACGACGATAAATGTCTCCTGAACTAGTGAGAGAAGATGTAATCCTCAACGATTCTTAACACGGACCGTGTATCATCATTGAGTTTTTTAATAAACAACTAACTTAATTAAGTACTAACTACCTGTCTTTTGACACATTTTTACTAAGTGAGACTGTCACTAAAAAGTTAAAGATAAACACTAAAAAAAGTAAAAAGACAAATATATGAAACTTCGATACAACCTTTACTTCCAATCTTAAAAAGATAGAAGGACTACTTTTACCACAATGAACGTAGTTTCTATTTCACTGAGTGAAACAGTAATCGATAAAAACGGGACTTCAGAGAAAAGGAGAGACTTATAATTTTAAACATGTGGACGAAAGAAACCCATAAAAGGGTCATATATAAAAGGTAAACAAATGAAAGGTTGAACCTAAAACAAAACTATAGTTTGGGTTGATTAGGAACGGACAAAATAACGATACTTTAAACGCATGTATTTTCAATAGTAAATAAATAAAAAAGAGTGAACGTAGAAAAAAGAAGGTCAAATAACTCTATATTAACTGTTATTTCGTCACATACTCATTTTTCCATAGAACTTTCTCACAGACAAGTCCAGAAGACAGGTAAAATTTTAGTTCAATAAAATTCAATCGGTAACTTTTACTTGTTAAGTCAACGTAACTCATGTAAGTGATTCACAAGTTAGGGGTGGAGACACACACACGATTCAACGAAGTCAGTACAGGCTGAGACTGAAATACCTGACATCGGGCGGTCAGGGGAGACAGGCACCCTAAGAGATCCGTTCTTATGACCTCACTCAACGATAAGGGAGGAGGCCCCCTAGAAGAGTTGGGTCCCTAGTTTGGGTTCAGAGAATACAGAGGACGTACCCGTCTGCCTAAGAAATGGTACTCACCCTGGACCCTTCGGGTCGGAGATGTAGATAGATCAAGGTTTTTTAAAAGTAGTGGAGTTTCCCTCTGGGGTATAGGTAATTCGTCAAATAGAGGTAAGAGAGAGGTGTTGGGGAACATTGGTAGTCAGACGAAAGACGAAGGTACCGAAATGGGTAAGACTTAGAAAATGTATTTACACTAGTGTGTTGTACAGTGAAAAATACATACCGAACAAAGAGAATCCTCTCACAAAAATCTAAGTAGGTACAACATCGTACATAGTTATAAAGTAAGGTAAAATACTGTCTTATAATTGTTATGAGGTAACACACGTATATGATGTTAAACAAATAGGTACCTATAAACTCAATAAAGGTAGAAACCCGATAACACTTATCACGATGATACTTGTACTCAAGTATAAACAAACTGATATAAACAGTTTGTACATAAACAAACTTATGGATAAAAGTTAAGCAACCCCGTACACGGAACCTCATCTTAACGACCCAGTACACCATTAAGATAAAAATTGAAAAACACCTTGGTTGACGTTTCGGTAGAAGGTGCTACGGACTTGGTAAAATGTATGGGTGGTTTTTATGTGCTCTTAAAGTTAAAGAGATATACGAAGGACTGTGAACGATGACAGACAGGACCTAATATCTGTAGAGTCGGCCACACTTTATTATAGAAGAACACTAAACTAAAGCACCGAGGTCCCTATCTTAGGCGGATGGTTACGGCCTCTACACCTAAGTTAGGGACCCCGCCCTACTGGGGAACCTCTTCCTTTACCGTTAGGTGTGGTTATAGGAACGAACCCTTTCGGGTACTTGTCTCCTTGGACCGTCTGATGTCAGACCCCACCCCCCCAGTGTTTTATCAGTCTGTACTGAATCGCTGGTTTGTTGTCGTTGTTACTGATTACTACAACCCGTAGAAAAGTTCACGAATAACTGGTAAACCCTTTTACAGAAAAGTTGAGGAAACCAATAAATTTTTTAACAGAACAAACAGAAAGACAACAACTCAACATTCTTGAGATGTATAAGAACTATGACCTGTTTCGTCTCATATCTTACCACCAAAGTCTCGACTCTCTATTATCGAAGTCTATATACTAAACGTTTATAAAAGAGGACAAGACATCCAACAGAAAAGTGAAAGGACTACCACAGGAAACTTTATTTTTTCAAAATTTAAATCTATTTCGGGTTACACGGATAAAAAGTAACCAAATCTTATAATCGTTTTTAATTGGTATACAATACGACATTTTGTTCCGAGTTGTTTGTAGTTTCTAATTGTAAAATGTCTAGTGAAAGATACTAATATCACCTGTTCAATATTTAGTTGTTTTCCTATTACCTAATAATTACCACAACCTTCAATTCTACGGGTGTAGAATATTTAGAAATATATTTCCTAAATATATTAGGAAATCAGTGTCTACTTCATATTACAATTTGACTTTCTGTTGCACTTTTAAAATGTATATCTTTTAACACCGTAAGTTAATTTTATCATAAATCTTCCATTAAATTTCGGAATTAAAGTATGTTATCTTTTATCCATGCACGCACACGAGTCAACACGGTTGATAAACGTCGGAATACCCGGTAGGGGCCGTCCAAGGAGACAGACACCCTAAGAGGTCCGTTCTTATGACCTCACCCAACGGTAAAGGAAGAGGTCCCCTGGAAGGGACACAGAGGACGAAATAAATCGTCCTCCTAAGAAAATGGTGACTCGGGGGGTGTTCGGGGAAGTGATGTTCCGACACTAGGTACTTCCCCTGGGTCCTTCGGGTGTTGTCTTTTATTGTTTCTGATTTTTAAATAGTAAATGTGTGGGTATAGTTCTTCATAAAAAAAAAATTACATCGTTTTGTTTAGGGGTTTTGTCCCTTTCTTCTTTTTATTATTTCCTATCTTTGACTACTTTCTCTTTTATATATCATCTCATCTAGTTGTCTCTCATACAAAATTTTTATGATTACTTGAGCATTGGAAGACGATTCTAACTAGTTCTCTTTCGTCACTCCATACTTATTATATGGTCTTACTTTATTCCTCCTGTATTAAGGTATGTAACGTCTATAGGTATTCTATTCTCACCCTATAATATTTGAATATGGTTATATAAACTTTAAAATATTACCTGTTCACGGATCTTTTTATATTGAATGTTATAACTGAGTTCTCTTACATCTTTTGTACTTATCAGGATATCGGTAACTTATATAACTCACTTATCGTATTGTAAGTCCTAGATGAATCCTTTAATTTTTTTTTTTTGACCAATAAACTCGTCTCTCTTAAATTACCTTTCTTAACAACTGATCCATGTTTCCGTAATTGACCCATTGACTTTCCCATTTTTCTATTAAGATTCTAAACGGCGACCGTTGAAATCTTACGTAAATAGTGAGGATCCTAACCCTTTTGTTTCCCTGTCACAACCTAAATAATTTTAAATCACTGAAACTCCTCCCCCAGGGATTTTTACTTTGAGTCCGGAGATTACCTTCCCCATTCCAGTCCGACTAGGTCCACAGCAAGTCGAACCCTCTCCGTGGGGTGCCCAAGCCTTTGGGTTGAACACTCCTCTCCGTATTCGACCGATCACAGAGATCCCACACGTACACCCCACACTAGTCCGACCAAGACGTCCACATCCTTACTGAAGTTTGACCTTAGACAACGACAACGTCCCACTTAACGATCCGCTAAGAATACCCTTAGTTTGTCCTTCGTCTACCTTTTGTCCGTCTGTGTCGAAGGAGGGAACCTAAGGATAATAAGGAGATCGCAGAGGACGACCGTCAGATTGTGCCGTGGTCGACCGGTTCGACTTTTCCCCAAAGCTGACCGTCGATGTCGTAGTGTTGAGTCTTATATCTTCCCGTAGACCCGAAGGACCATCGAGTCAACCATTTCTTAGGTGGACGTTACGTCCTCTGGGGTCAACCTAAGGACCCAGGTCCTCTAGGGGACCTCTCCCCTTTCCGATGGGTGAGGTCATAAGACCGGACCTTTTAAGGTACCCCAGTGTTTCTCAACCTGTGTTGACTCACTGAAAATGAAAGCTCGATTCTCCGTTATCTAAGTCTTCCCCGTTCAGGTGGAGTGGTCGAAAAGTCGTTAGTACGACGACGACGATTCAGTGAAGTCAGTACAGGCTGAGACACGTCGGGGTATCTGCCGTCGGGTGGTCCGAGGGGGTAGAGACCCTAAGAGGTCCATTCTTGTGACCTCACCCAACGGTACAGGAAGAGGTTACGTACTTGCACTTTTCACTTTCACTTCAGCGAGTCAGCACAGGCTGAGAAGTGTTGAGGTACCTGACGTCGGGTGGTCCGAGGAGGTAAGTACCCTAAAAGGTCCGTTCTCATGACCTCACCCCACGGTAACGGAAGAGGCAGTCGTAAGTATCAGTGGTAATATATACATAAAACTGAAAGTGTGTTGTTCTTTTGTCGAGAGCCAAAGGTAAATTGAACTACGGTGTTGGGAAGTACGTTTATTTCTGTAAGGGTCAGAGAGGGGGTTTACTCTTCTACGTTTCATGATAGTCCGTACATAGGGAGAGACCCGTTACAATTATCGCGGATTTAGGTCAGTGTCAGTGTGGACTTATAGGACGATGGATTTACGTTTTAGTCTTTCAATTGTGGGTTGTTTTGAATATATTTTATTATTATCCTTTCCCCCTTTCTCTTCTTTGTGTGTGTGTGTGTAGGGTCTTTCGTTAGTTCCTTCTTTTATTAGTGTTAACTGTGTCAGAAACAAAGATACTGTCCAGTACTCCGACATCGACTGCACATAGTAAAGAAGAAGACGAGAAGTAAGACGTATGGAAACGAAAGTTGACCGATCCCAAGAAATCGACTACCCCACTGCGTTCAGAAGTAAGAACTTCAGAGACTTAAGAATCACCAGGACTGAAAAACTAATGATATCAAAAGGTAATTCAAAATACTAAGCTGTACTTCTTAACTCTACCGGTTTGTCAAGCAAGTCCAAAAGAACGTACTATCACAGTTTTTGGGTTTGCTTGAAAAACCGGTTGGGTCATGATTCCCCTTAGGGTCTTGTAGGAGAGTCAAGTCAAGTCATCGAGTCAGCACAGACTGAGAAACGCTAGGGTACCTGACGTCGTACGGTCCGAAAGGATAGGTAGTGGTTGAGGGCCTCGGATGAGTTTGAGTATAGGTAGCTCAACCACTAGGTTGATAGAGTGGGAGACGCAGGGGAAGTCAGGAAGGGTCGTAGTCCCAGAAAAGACTACTGAGTCAAGAAGCGTAGTCCACCGGTTTCATAGCCTCGAAGTCGGAGTCGTAGGAGATCCAAAGTCTACAACGAGAGGGACGGAGGTGACAATCGTCGTTTAGTCAAAGAGAAGTACGAGATTTAGTTAGTAAGGTCCGTCATTAGGGAAAGAACCGAATCACCGCCCTTCTGGGGTTTGCCGACCATCGTTGGGGTTTAGGTGTCATGAGTCTCAACACCCTTACCCTTCTTTTTCAAGACATTCTTCCAATAATCCACATTATCACTCGCCACACCCACGTGCGGTTCAACGATATTAGTCCGGTATCAGCTGGGATACCTGGCATGCATCGGACGGACCTAGGAGACAGGTACCCCAAGAGGTCCGTTCTTATGACCTCACCCGACGGAACGAGAGGAGGTCCCCTAGAGGGGTTGCGTTCCTACCTCGGGTGCAGAGAATGCAGAGGAAGCAACTGTCCACCTAAGAAATGGTGATCGTGGTGGACTCTTCGGAGTTATCACTCTCCTGGAAGAGAATAAAGGTAGAGAATTAAGGACCTGAGTATATAAGACCACTACTCTCTCTTTCGTGGTATATAGCTGAAGATTGGGTTTCTTATTTGGCGCAGGTTATTCGATCTTGGGGTAGGAAAGTTCGACAAGAAAGACGGCCCATCGGATCTTCTAAAATAGAGGATTCTAGTACGTAAAATGGTTTTACACGGGAGGACACACTGAAAGAGTAGTTGGGTCTATCGTAAGTCACTCGGAAATTTAGTCAACCAGCCGCATAAAAGGGGTCAAGTCCTTTTTACAAGAAGCTTACAAACTAATACTGAAGAGGGGGTAGACAATCGTAAATAGAGGTAGACCTTGTCGATAATAAACAGGTAATGTAGGTGACCAAAACAAGTGGTTCAGAAGGAAGGGAGGATTTAATGTGAAACACCCCCTAATAGAAAGAGGTATAAAGACTCTATAAAGGACACCAGTGGAAGTCCCAACGATTGACCTATACTTATTAGAAGTTAAATGGACGACTAAAAATCAACTAAAAAAAAAATCAACTTTTGATACAAAATACGGGGTTCTTTAAGACACACACACATTAACTTTTTTTTTTTACTTTAGGTGAACCTAAGATAAAGTAGTCCATATAATCAAAGGATAACAATACCATTATTTACCGATGTTCAAGTCACCTAATGTTATTGTACTTAAACAATAGAATGACAACAATTAAGACCTCCAGTCTTCAGGTTTTAGTCAGATTGACCCGGTTTTAGTTCCACAGTCGTTCCGACCGAGTAAGACCTCTGAGATTCCCCTTTTAGATGAAGAAACGAAAAAAGGTCGAAGAGTCTCCGGTGGGAACCGAACGTCGGTGAAGAAGGTAGAAGTTTCGTGTGGTAAGATGGGAGACCACTACAACGGTTTAGAAAAAGACTGAGACTGAAGAAGGGAGGGTGAAAATTCCTGGGAACAATAAAATAACCCGGGCGATCCATTAGGTCCCATGAGAGGGTAGAATTTTAGGAGTCGAAGTATTACAGACGGTTCAGGGAAAAAGATATACTCCATTGTACAAGTATCCAAGACTCTAATGTTGTACGTGTACAAAGTCTCCGTGTAGTAAGTCGGATGGGGTGATCTGGGCTCAAGATTAACAAGTTGAACTAGAAGGAAGGAGACCAATGTCCCCACGGAGTCAATGGAAGGAACTCTTGAAAAACCTTATAAGAGTTTCCGTTCTTGAACCGTTCACTACTTGCCGTCTCTTCAACATGTGACACGTACGGTCAAGTCATTGTAGCCGAAGACAGTCATTGTAGTGGAGGGTCTTTGGGGTCGCCTTCGAAGAGCCGTCGCAGAGGGTTGGAACTCAGTCTCGTCCGTAGATCCAGAAACTTAGAACAGGTACATGAAGAAATTTCGGTGACAGTATAACAAGATACTCTAATGGATTAGCCAGTTCCTCAAATATTCCTGGTTGTAGTGGTTTCGAATCGTTGTAGCCAGTTCCTCAAACCGAGACTCTCCGTAGCGAGATTTTCCCCTCAGAGCTCCTTCCTTTCTAGTGGAAGGTGTCCCATTGAAGTACACAACTAAAACAACTGAAAGAAAAAATCGAAATCAAAAGAAAGATCCGAAACCCTTAAAACCAAACGTCTGAAGAAAACTCTCCTTTGTAAACAAAAACAAAGAGAAAAGAAGGGGAGGAAAAGAGAATTAGTAGGAGGGACAGTCGTAGAAAGTCGACGATCTAGGAACTCCGGGGTTGGAACTAGGGTGAAGTGTCGTCATCGAGTTCACCAATGGCAAGACGATACTATAACCCACTACTGACCAGGGTAATGTCTTGTCACCCTCTAATCGTGTCGGGGACCGGTCTTTCAAAGATAGAGGGAGGGAGGAAAGGAGATCTAGAAGAAAAGTGTTAGGTGGGTTCTAGGTTCTAAAGTTTGCCACTCGGACCCGGGACGGGAGGTAAAACACTCGTCAGGAACCTCCGTTTAGAGTAAGTAACCGACTCAAAGAGAGGTACGTATGGGTTTGTAGTAGTCAAAAAAGAAGAGGTAGATAAAAGTCAGAAAGTCTAATAAAAGAAAAGATCCTGATGGGAAAATAAGTGAAGAATTAAACCCCAAATAAGGGAAAAATAAGAAATGGTAGTAGAACCTTCCTAGAGGTTCCCACTTATCCGATTTACACACACCAGTGGAGGAGTCAAAGTTGACCGTTAGACATTTTATTAATTTTTGGAAGTATGTTTCTAAAACCTACTTACCAACTAAATCTCTGAAGATTTCTTTCCTATTTTCAAAAGTGATCGTCTATATTGTCTCCTCCTCCCCCTCCTTCTTAGTTTCCACTAAGGTGTAACGATCGGAGTCCCTACTCTCAGATCGTAGGTCCTACCACTTCGTCTAAAACATCCGTTTCTGTCCGTCCACTCTGGACTCCAAACTCTATGTTCCTTTCCTCCCGTCACTCTCTCATTTGTCTGTCATCTACTTCATTTGTCTGAAGTACAAGAGGTTCCGGAAGTCACTCCCCATCCTCCTCCTTCGTTGTAGCCAGTTCGTCAAAACGATACTCTCCGTAGCGAGATTTTCACCTTAGAGCTCCTCCCTTTCTAGTGGAAGGTACACGTTGTCTGTTCTGGTCGTCTTTTCCACGTCGGGAGGAAACCCGAACCAGGAACGACCCTGTGAGGAGGTACTTGAGAACATGGACTTTCAGTAACTGATTGAACTTGTCCTCCGAATTTCGTCTTTTCGTGACACTGAACCGAATGCTTGTCGAGAATCCGTTTAGGTGTCTACGGGGCGGGAAAATGTAGACGAATGGGAGCTTCGACTGTTAACCTCGAGGGAAAAGAGGTACGTACCCAGGTTTACCTTTCACAAGGGCCTTTAAAACCAAAAGTCTCGGTAGAAGGTCGGAGTTCTCCTCCCGACAGTAGGATTAAGTGTCGTACTCGCGAAGACATCTAGGTCACTGAGGTCGTCGTCCTCGGTTTGGATACGCTCCGTCGGTAAGCTAGTAGTCTTACCGAGAACATACAACCCTCCGGGGTCCGATCCTCCTGAGTGGACAGACCTGGTCCTCCTCAGGTAGACCGCGACAAGTACCAGGACTTGGTGTCGATGACCAGAAAGAACGTGACAATAAGGTGAAAGGTGACCCCGCCACTAGTGAGTACAAGTTGAGGAGGGTCCCCGACCCTTACCTCACTCGTCCTACATTTTCCATCTCTCTTCCCTCTTTTTGTCTGACTCAGGAAACCTCTTAGGACGACGACTCTGTGAGGACCTCTCTTCTTTGACCCTGATAAAGAAGACTCACAGTAAATGTTTCAAAATACCAGTGGTTCTGGAGACCCTCCAACCCTTCATGTACTGGGGTGCTAAAGGGTGACTACCATTTAAATATCCACTCCTATCTCTATACTTCTACACTAAAGGACCTCAAGTCTCAAGTACGACCTAAGAGAATAACGGAACAGTTACATATACCGTCTACAAGTCATTCACAACCACCCTAACTAGTCGAAAACCCACCTTCTCTTTCTCACACCTCATCTATGAATCTTATCCAAAACGAAGGTAGGGAAGGGGTTTCCTCCCGTTTTCCAGATTGTAAACTCTGAGTCGACAAAGTCGGTAAACTATAATCCAAGAAATCAAATTAGGAGTACTTTCAAAATAGTGTTTAAAGGGCCAGTTCTTAATCCGAGTATCTCCGTTCGGAGGACTTACCCTAGGGTAACGAGGACACCCCCAACTCCCGAGTTTAGGTCCAGAATGAATGGGGTTTTCGGTACAAAAGGAGTAGTAGTGACGATGAAGGAAGAATACGTTCCTCTCTCTCTCTTTTAAGGTGTTCCCTTTTTTTTACCCGAACATCAGACATTTTCCTAGCACAAAATAAAAAACAGTTCCTCCGGTTCCAAGGACCGAAAATAAAAATAAACAAACAAATAAATAAAAACCGACACGACCCAGAAGTAGCGACACGCCCGTACAGAGATCAAAGACACTCACCCCCGATGAGAGATCAACCCTACGTGTTCGAAGAGTAACGGCACCGCAGAGAGCGACGCCTCGTGTTCGAGATCTACTTGCCTGAAGTCGTCAACGTCGAGGACCCGACATCTCGCGTCCGAGTCCTCAACGCCGCGTGTCCGAATCAACGAGGCGTCGTACACCCTGGAAGGGCCTAGTCCCTAACTTGGGTACAGAAGACGTAACTGTCCGTCTAAGAAATGGTGACTCGGCGTTCCCTTCAGGTCCCTAGAACAAATTACAGACCTCTAGCACAATTTTCCAATCTCTCGACCAAACCCTACTGTTGATAACGGTTATTCCCAAACCCCAGTCCTCGAATGTAGGTCTCATCCCCCACCTCCCCCTCAACCCCAAGTTCAGAGTCGTCCCGGGTCCCAAAAAGGACGGAGTCATGGAGTGCGTACAAGGTCAAAACGTGGTGGTTTCATCGTTCATTGAAGGTTACTGTCTTCTTCAGTTGTCCTCTCGGGTATTTCTGCGTTGGCTAGACCGTCCCCTTATTCTGTGCTCAGTCCACTACACCACACTCCGAACCAGATTCGGTGTCGGGCCATCAAAAGAGGTCGAGGACCTACTTAGTCGAACCGTTAGTGGGTCTGAAGTTAGTCTAGGTCCCCACGTCGGTTGAGACCTAGGTACAGTCCGGTCGAGAGGGGAGTACAGTCGTCCTTTACCTCTAAAAAGATCAGATGTCCCTCGAATAGGACTAAGGTGAACCAAGTGACCACACGACGAGAGGTGAGTGCCCTGTCGTTTCAGGTACGGTAGGACACTTGACAGACGCTTTCCATGTGAATCTCCTCCTACAGTCCTGCAGCAGGTTTCCTAGACATCTGTGTGAGACTTCATGAATACCTCGGTCACAGGGGAACCGACACTAGAAGGGAGAAGGGGGTGTAACCACCCTAGGCGTCCGAAGGTATCGATTACCCTGGTCTACACCTGTGGACTGCGCTCGTGTTGTAAAAGAGAGAAGACCTCTGAATCTGAATTCTCCGTCACCAAGAAGATCTACTCAAAACCGACGACCTGGACCTTCCAGTCCCTCGGGACCCCGACTCGCCTAGTAAAACCCTGTCCGTACTGTCAGGAACACGTCCTTCTCTCTGGTCTGACCACTCCCTACCTTACATCCTTGACGTCCTCCTCTTCGTCTTTGTCTCTCCTGTTCCGCCTCTCTCCGCGACGGAACCGTTCCTGTTGGACGTCCCCTGTGACTGTAACACCTCGACCACGGTCCACCCGTCTCAACCCTTGCTACCGTGTCGTCTTTCAGTCGGGACTACGAAGGTCGAGAGAGGTACGGTGAATCACTGAGGAAAGGGACACTGTCTTTGCCTACTTCCTCTGAATAATCCTCCACACTTAAAAATTATCAACAAATTCATAAACGATGATTCCCTTTGCACCTAAACGTTCCCTACCAGTAATCCATAATCTAGGAACTTCGTAGGAGAATTTCGTGCGAGTACGTACAAGTCAACGATCCACGATAGGCTGAGAAACGCTGGGGTACCTGAGATTGGGCAGTCCGAGGAGATACCCTAAAGGGTCTGTTCGTATGACCTCACCCAACGGTAAAGACAGAGGTCCCCTAGAAGGGGTCCTAGGCTGGGTGTCGAGAACGTAGAGGACGTAACCGTCCGCCCAAGAAATGGTGATTCGTATCAAGAAGTTTCCAAAGTGTGGTGCGTAATGGTTAGACATCGTTTTTTTTGGTGTGTCAAAGTTGTTACTAAAATTTAATGTTCTATTTTGTCACACAATTCTTACTTCTTATTAAACATAAACATTCTAGCGGGACGGCGAGGTAGGGGACAAGAAAAGACCAAAACGGAGAAATAAATCGGGTTCCCCACCTCGTTAGTCTCCCAAGGTGGGGGGTCGGTGTGACACTAACCAAGACTTCACCTGTATACTGGATTTGGGTAGGTTAGTCACATTTGGAGTCCTAAAAATACCCCTAAGCCGAACATCGGTGACAAAACCAGACCTCACACACCCCAAACCACGACGATATTGGCAAAAGATGGTGTCCCCTTCGACTTTTCTGCGGTTATGTTTCCTCCTGTCTCGGTTCCGTGGACGTCCCTTTACCTCGGTCTCGGGACTGTAGTGTTTGCTAGATTAATCAAGGTAAATAACAAATTAGGTGAACCTTAACCCAAAGACAACAGGGATTGATTTTCGTATGACTGGACATATGATGGACAAGGGGTGGGGGGTATACGACTTTTCTACACGTAAAATCATGGTCTTAATCTAGTATCGAAACAAAAATTGAAGGAGATTGGGCATTACGTCTGGTAATTGCGAGAAGACACTTATTTCGTCTCACATTTCCCCGTTGGAGAAAATAGGTGTCACGTCTCGAAACGAATACCGTCGGTACCGGCGAAGTTGAGACCGTGGGTAGGATTTCATGGTAAAGGTTGTGTACTGAGTGTTTCATTTATTAGACATTAACTCCTCGGAGAATAGTATGAAACCGTGCTGTTTGTTTTACTGTTCGGTCCGTTGTAAAAGGAAGTACAACCTTGGGGTATATACGGTTCCCGAACGAAGTATGGGGGGTGCACTCGTCAAAACCGAACGACTTTTCGTTTTGATAGGCTATCGTACACATGCGTGATTGACGAAAAGATGAAAACACATAAGAATTACAATACGTTACAGATTGGCACAATAGACTATTTCCTTAAAACAGTTATCAGAGAAACCGAGAGAGAGGTTCTTATCAGCAATAGTAACAAAAACGTCGACCAAATGTCGGAAAAACCATCAACACACTGAAAATACACGCAAACGATTTCTCCCGTCGTCGAATTTTGCTACGGATCTCACTACGAAACCAGAGGAAACGTGAGAACCATTGTTCCTATAATTAATACAAATCTTTCATAATAAAGTACGAACAAGGTCCTTTTGACCTAACCAATGAAAAAACTTTCTGTTACCTTGGAAAAAAAAAAAAAAAAATTTATCGAAGTCTGATGACAAATAGTTTCAAAATTAAAATTGCCATTGTACAACTCCTGATCCCCGTTACCTAACGATCGGGCTATTTATTTTAAAAGTTTATAAAAAGTGACTTGAATATAAGTCTTAAAAGTAAATACCGATGTACACATTTTTAGTAATGGGTTCTTAAATAGATACAATCTTATACGTCAAAGCGTAAAGTATCTATGTGACCTCTTGATAAACAAGTAATACGGATGACACAAGAAGACTACTAAGTACTATGGTAAAAGTAGTAAGGAAATGTAAAACTTCTTGGAGAAAACTCGGTGACTAAGTAAAAACACTTGACCCCCCCTTTTACGTTGTATTGTCATCGGTGTCACTAAGTTTTTATCGTTTGTATTTGTCGTTGAACGTTCGCTTTTCGGGAGACGGTCCCGACAGACTAAGAATGAGGAAAGATCCGTCACATAGAGAAGATTGACCGTCGAAACTTCTGAAATAAGGACTACAAGACTTCGAAGTATCACCGTAAAAAACCACGCACACACTCTCTCTCGCACTGTCTTTACCTCAACCCCCACCTTCCTCTACCCACTTTCGCCCGTTCAGAAACTTGTTTATATAGTTTTAACACTCTGGTAATCATGAAACAGAAATCAGAGAAAGGACGACAAGACTGGAAAGATGTCTTCGAAAAACAAAAAAGTCACCGGGCCTCTACCAACCATCGATTCACACATCCCTTGTGTGGTCCGTCCACGTAAGAGACATGGATTCGGTTGAGTATGAACACGACTCGACCCCGTCACTACGGTTGAAGACGGTCCGACACCGGAGACAGGAAAATTCCCCTCGATGTTATATTTTTGTCACTGTTTACACTGGAGAAAGGTTAATAGAAGGGAGAAAGGGAAAGAGTCCGAACAAATAAGGGAGTCTGGAAGGGTCTCTTCAATCTATTTGATGACACACATACACAAGAGGCAGTGAGTCAGCACAGGTCGAGAAACTCTGGGGTACCCTGACATCCGACGGTCGAGAAGACAAGTACCTTAAAAGGCCCGTTCTTATGACTTCACCCAACGGTAAAGGATGAGGCCCCCTAAAGAAGGACTGGGTCCCTAGTTTGGTCACAGAGAACGTAGGAGACGTAACCGTCCGTCCTAGGGACCCTTCGGGGTCTATTTGACAATCTCTTTGCGTTTAGCTTTGATGTCACTCCACGGTGGAGAGTGCCCAGTCTCACCGGTGGTAGTCTTTCAGACGTTCATTATTTACGACCTCCCCCCACACCTCTTTTCCCTCGGGAGGATGTGACAACCACCCTCATATTTACCCACGTCGGTGATACCCTTTACCACACTTCCAAGGAATTTTTGTGATCTTTATCTCAACGGTATGCTAGGTCGTTAGGGTGAGGTCCCGTATATAGGTCTGTTTTGATATTAAGTTTTTCTGTGTACGTGGGGAGACAAGTATCGTCGTGATTAATGTTGTCAGTTCTGTACCTTTATCGGATTTACAGGTAGCTGTCTACTTGTAAACGTCGTTGTACCTACCTGGATCTCTAATAAGATGATTCACTTCATTCTTTCTCTTTCTGTTTATGGTATACTATAGTTAATATACACCTTAGATTTTATACTACGTTTACTTGAATAGAAACCTTGACTTTGTCTGAATGTCTCTCTTGTCTGAACACCAACGGTTCCCCCGTCCCTCTGCTCCCTCCGTACCTGACGCTCAAACCCTAATCATCTATGTTTGATAATTTATATCTTACCTATTTCTTGTTGGGCGACATATATATCTTGTGCCCCTTGATATAAGTTATAAGACACTATTTGGTATTACCTTTGCTTATACTTTTTCCTACGTATATATGTACTTATTGCCTTAGTGAAACGACATGGCGTTTTTACTTGTGTATCATTTAGTACTTCATGACTTTATGAAGTTATTTTATTTAACCTTTTTTTTTTTCTTCAACCGAGTCGTGTCATTAACCTCCTACACTACCGGTAGTCCTGATGAAATCTCGAGAGGGTAATAGGAACAAGGACGGGGACGACTTCAAAATAAAAGGGTGTGGAAACCCCAATCCACACTCGTACCCTAAACGAAACCGGTTACTCTTACCCTCGTTTTCACTGTGTGGTGAAAGACCGTTATCAAAATTCTCGACCTCTCACTACATGTCACAGGGACGGTCCACGACTCACTAGTCCACCTCGGAGCCACCGAAGTCGGACGTAGGTCCTCCGACCGCTCGTGATGGCCTATTTTCCCAGGGGATCTGGGGTTCTTTTTCTAAGGTGACTAAATTCGGTAACTCTAAAGTTCCTGACTAACAAGGACGCCGTATTGATCGGAAGAAGACTGGGTCTCCCCACCCCCGTCCATTTTTACTTCTTGTGCCTAGGGAAACGGTCTAAGCGAAAGACTCTCGAATTGGAATAGACGCTGGGCTTCTTAGGGTACTCGCCCGGACGGGAGGTGGGGGCGGAGGGCTGAGGGGTTCCAAAAGAAAAAAAAAAAAAGTCTCTTCATGTAAGCTTATAAGAGTTGGAGAATAATAAGATAAGAAAGTAAAAGACAAACGGTTAGTGTGTAGGTTTTAGTCCCGATGAGAGTCATGTAGTAAAATAGCCATACCTAAAAGTTGTTCGTTTTTATTAGGGGTTTCGGAAAAATAAAAATTTAAAAGAAAAAATTTGTTTTGGTTTCGAACTACAACTCAGTTAGCAGAGCGCATGGTTCCTTCCTAGATACGTTATAAGTCTCTAAAGGCCACGCGCCGCGACGACGCGTTATCCGGCTCAGGGACCATAGCGGCGGGGACTGCGGCTCGGAACAAGATGGGACCGTGCCTACAGCGACCCGTACCCCTCCCGTCCCACGCCCTGGCCGACGCTGGGACCGATCGACCTACCGTTGCCCGCGGGTCGGGCCGGGGTCGTGTGGGGTCTCTGCGCGGACCGGCGGGAGGCGCGCGCGGTGGACGCGGGGGCTGAGCGACAGCGGGGGGCAGCCCGACGCCGGCCTTGTCGTCGCTCGCCGCCTGGACGGGGGCGTCGGTGCGGCCTCTGGATCGCCGACCCTCCCTCCCTAGCCCGGCGACGTTCTTGGACCGGTACGCCAGTCTTCCGTCCAAATGCTTCTCCAACCGCAGTTTCCTTTTACTCCCTCTGCGGATCCGTCTCCTCTAGACGTGGTTCTACGGTTCAACAATTGGAAAAACTTCTTATGCTACCGGCGATGTTAAGCTCACGACAATGATGTCCCCTGTAGCCCCGGTGCCAAAACTTGTCCTCTAGAACACGGTATTTACGCCGCGTCCTGTGCACAAATACAGGGCTGACAGTGACTTTATCATCTGCTGACCTCTTTAAGACACTTATACCGCTCCTCTTACTAAGGTGCACCTTCTCCGTTAGTGCCAAGAGCTTTTAGACGGTTCGCTCTCGGCACGGCAAAAGGTCGCTACCTCTACGGTGCGGGGAAAGGACGTCTGGTGAACAAACACTGAGACGTGCCAGGACCCCAAGGTCGCTCGCAGTCCCTCCTTCTTCCTGGCCTGTGGCGGTTGTCAGCCGAAATAATAGGAACCGTTTGTAGACTTCCTGTGAACGTTTGACTTAAACGGTGCGTCCCAAAAACTTTGTTAAACGGACAAAGGGTGTACGAACTTTAGGAGAAAATTTTTTAACACATTTTATAACATTTTCCGGTTTCAGTGAACCTAATTTTTTTTTTAAATCCACGGAATTGAGACGGGGGCGGGGGAACACAAAAACCCCCTCCGGTAACCTGTAGTCAGACACCAAACAAAAGAGCACCACCGAAGAGGTTCAGTCTCGGTGAAGGACACCCATATAAAAGGGTAAAAGAAAGAGTGTCATCAATGTAAAAGTCGGTGAGGAAACTCCCCTCCCCTCTGACCACTTTTACGAGGAGACCGTGGAGCTCTTTAAAAGGTAGGTAAGGTTTTGAGCGAACCATCCTAGTGGTAGAATTAAATGTCTAAAGTCCAAACCTGACCACAACATAACAGGTCGTAAATAAGACTGTTTACTACAGTGAACCGAAAAGAGCCCTTAAACAGTTGAGTAAACGAAGTCAAAAGTGTCGCTCACAAAACGGTGACCAATGGAGGATACTCATAAAGGAGGTTATTGAATTCCCAATTAATGAATACAATTACTAAAATAAATAAATGAGATTAAAATAAAAACCAACACGACTCAGAAGGAACGACTCGTACCCGAAGAGAAACGTCACCGAAGAGAACTTCGAGTCCGAAGTCAGCAATACCGTGTGTCGTATCAACGGGGTACCGTGCACCTTAACAGGGTCCTAACTTGGGCACAGGGAACATAACCATCCACCTAAGAATTGGTGACCTGGTAGTCCTTTCAGGACTTCTCACTGAATTACGTTTCACATTGAGACATCTCGACCCCTGAAGAGCCTTCCATAATTGTTTCCAAGTAGTCAAAGATGAACGACAGTCGCGACAAACGTACTGATTAACTGATTCCACTGAAAGAACGATTAGATGACAACGTCTGCATAGTCTGACGTGTGTCTCCCTGGAAGCTACCGGGCTAGAAGAGCCCTAAGAACTGTCTATTGATAAAGAGTATCGATTAAAACCCCTGTGACATTTTGATTCCTAAAAAACAGAAGAAAGATGGAAACCCCGAAGGGACCACCGAGTCTACCATTCCTTAGGCGGACGCTACGTCCTCTGGACCCAAGTTAGGGACCCAGTCCTTCTAGGGGACCTCTTCCCTTACCGATGAGTGAGATAGGTTTTATGTGTCGATAAAACACATAATAGACTTCAAGGACGTGAACGTGGTTGGTTCAATCTTTACTCCTTCCTCCTTCCTTTTAGGAAACTTGCTCTACACCCTACCCTCGTATTCTTTCTGGTAGAACATCCATCTAATGAGAAAAACGTTTATCAAATTCACTATTTATCACTGATTTTGCCATCTTTTATTTGTACCGATCTTATAAAAACAGGATGTTCAACAATTGGAAAATTTTTATATTAACGATGATTTTTAACTCACGACAATGTGAATTCCTTTTAATCACAGTGACTAAACCTTTCCTCCAGAACACGGTATTTACATCGACTTGATTTCTACTTGAAATCGAGTGTTTAACTACGATAAATTCCTTACTCATGTCGTCTTTTATCGAAAATTGGTATCTGTACCAAAGTAAGATTTAGTAACCAAGGGTCGGAGAAAAACCGTGGTCCCTGACCAAGACACCTTCTGTCAAAAAGGTGCCTGGTCCCACCCCACCCCACCCCACCCCACCCCACCACCAAAGGCTTACTAAGTTCACACAGTGTAAAAAAAGGACGTGACTAGACTATCCTCTGTCTCGAGTCCACTATTACACTCATTACCCTCACCGACATTTATACGTCTACTTTGGTGAGCAAACGGGTCGACGAGTGGAGGTCGATCGACATGACGGGTCAAGGATTTTCTGGTACATGGCCTTGGTCAGACACTGGGGCCAACCCCTAGGGACTCACACTAGTCTATACCAGTAGGTCTTCAGACGATAAAAAGAAACATACCTTTCACTACACAAGACTTAAAAAAAAGAATTCGTTCGTAAATTTTGGGGCGTTTGACTGAAGATAAGTAGAAATTACCTGGCTCTAAAAAAAAAGAGAGTCAGTAGGGAGTTTTAAGAAATGCTATATCTGGGTGTGTCGTCTCTGTGATCTGACAAAAACGTATTCTGACAAAGGTGGACTTTGTGACAGTATTGGTGAGCCCAAATAGAATACGTATTACAGGAATCCCCATCATTAGTAACAAATCAGTGATTAAACACAGACACAGACTGAGAAACGATGGGGTACCTGACATCGGACGGTCCGAGGAGACAGGCACCCTAAAGGGTCCGTTCTTATGACCTCTTCCAACAGTAAAGGAAGAGGTCCCTTAGAAGGACTGGGTTCTTAGGACACAGAGGACGAATCGTCTACCCAAGAAATGGGGGTTCAGTGGACCCTTCGGTCTCCATCATTGCGTACCGGGATAAAATATATGAGAACTTGGGAGAAGAAAAAAAAAAGAACTTGGGAAAAAATTTATTAAAAAAAAATTAACTAAAAACCGAGACGACCCAGCACCAACGACACACCCGAAAGGAGATCGACGTCGGTCACCCCCGACGCGAGATCGACGTCACGTGGCCGAAGAGTGACACCACCGAGGAGAACAAAACCTCGTACCCGAGGTCCGAACACCCGAGTCATTAACGTCGAGGACCCACTTCAACGAGACTCCGTACACTTTGGAAGGGCCTAGTCCCTAACTTAGACGCAGAGAATGTAACCGTCCAGTCAAGAAATGGTGACTCGGTGGCCCTTTTGGGTACTTGAGAATTAGACTGTATATTTTGTGTGTATCATAACTACAGTTGGTAAAGGGTTTTTAATTTTAAACCATATTTTGTCAGAAACCAGTAAACCCGATTCGTTCACGGTACACCCGTCTTAAAAAAGTCAAGACAACTTGTTTGTCGTCAGACATTGAATTATCTGTAAAGAGATTTCTTCTGTATGTCTACTGGTTATCCGTACACTTCTCTACGAGTTGCAGTGATTAATAGTCTCTTTACACTTAGTTTTGATAGAAGTAAATGGTGGAGTGTGGTCAGTCTTCCCAGGAATAAATTTTCAGACGTATATCTCTCTTATCACAACTTTGTATATGTAATGGCATATATTTTATCCACTGGTCACCTTCAAGTCACGTACTTCATCCCGTGGGTTTCGACCACGAGACCCTGTTGGCTCTCCCTCTCCCACCCCTCCCTCCACCCTCTCCCCAAGTCCTACCCCCCTGTGTACCCCCTAATGGACTAAGTACAACTACACACCGTCTTTGGTAGTGTTATAATATTTCATTGATAGGAGGTTAATTTAATTAATTTAAAATTTTCAGATGTTTATTATTTACGGTCTCTCCTACACCTCTTTGTCCTTGGGAGGATGTGACAACCACCCTTACATTTAACCATGTCAGTGATACCTCTTGTCATACCTCCGAGAAGTTTATTGATTTTTATCTTAATGGTAAACTGGATTGTTAAGATGAGGACCCGTATATGGGTCTCCTTTGATATTAGGTTTTTCTATGTAGGTGGGGTTACAAATAACGTCGTGATGAATGTTATCGGTCCGGCACCTTCGTTGGATTTACAGGTAGTTACCCCCTTAACTATTTCTTTCACACCATGGATATATGTTACCTTATAATGAGTCGGTATTTTTCTCCCTTTAACACGGTAAACGTCTCTACACTCACCTGGGTCTCTGACAGTATGCTTCATTTCATTCGGTCTTTCTCTTTTTGTTTACATTATAGTGAACATACACCTTAGATCTTTTTACTATGTCTGCTTGAATAAACGTTTCGACTTTATCTCTAAGTCCGCCTCTCTTGTTTGTACCTATAGTTCCCCCCTTCCTCCACCCTACTTGACCCTCTAACCTCAACGGCACACATGTGATGATACACATCTTATCCATTCACTACTTATCTATGTCTTAGATCTTTTTACCAGGACTTCTTAAATAAACGTACCGTCGTCACCTCTTTGTCTGTATCTCTTATCTGAGTACCTGTTCCTCTTTCCCCTCCTCTCCCACTCTACATACCGCTCTCATTGTTCCTTTGAATGTAATTGTATACATTTTATCTATCGGTTGCCCTTAAACGACATACAGAGCCCTTTGAGTTTGTCCCCGAGACATAGTTGGATCTCCCCACCCTACCCCTCCCTCTACCCTCCCTCCGAGCTTTCGCTCCCCTATGTACATATAGATACCGACTAAGTACAACTCCAAACCGTCTTTTGTTGTCTTAAGACATTTCGTTAATAGGAAGTTAATTTTATATTTATTTCGTTTCTTTTTCCATTCATTACTTTTGGATAACGTATCGAATCCCTTGAGATGAGACACCACTCGATTTACCCTTCCTTTAGGTCTTTTCTCCCCTATATACATATACATGTCGACTAAGTGAAACGATACGTCGTCTTTGATTGTGTTGTAGCATTTCGTTGATATGAGGTTTGTTTTTTTTTTATTAATTTTTTCCTATATATGTAGGGATACAAGTATCGTTGTGACAAATGTTATTCGTTCCATACCTTTGTTGAACTGACAAGTAACGGTCTACTTACCTATTTCCACACCGTATATATACGTACGTGTGTGTGCACATGTGTCACCTTATGACGACGACGGCGATTCAGCGAAGTCAGCACAGGCTGAGACACGATGGGGTATCTACCTTCGGGTGATCCGAGGGGGGTAGGGACCCTAAGAGGTCCGTTCTTGTGACCTCACCCAACGGCAAAGGAGGAGGTTACGTACTTTCACTTTTCGCTTTCACTTCAGCGAGTCAGCCCAGGCTGAGAAGAGCTGGGGTACCTGATGTCGGATGGTCCGAGGAGGTGGGTACCCTAAAAGGTCCGTTTTCATGACCTCACCCCACGGCAACGAGTCGGTATTTTTCTTACTTTATTACGGTAAACATCGTTGTACCTACCTAGATCTATAATAGTATGATACACTACATTCGACATTTCTCTTTTTGTTTATGGTATACTACAGTGAATATACACCTTAGATTTTATATTGTGTTCACTTGAATACTTTGTCTCTGTCTAAGTTTCTGTATCTCTTGTTCGACCACCAGTGGCTCATCACCCCTCAAACCCCAATCGTCTACGTTTGATAACACATATTCTGTCTATTTGTTGTTTCAGGAGACAGTAAGTTATAGAACATTATTTGGTAACACTTTTTCTTATAGACTTATATATACGTGTAATGACTCAGTGAAACGACATATATTCTTTGATTGTGTTGTAATATTTTTTGTGTGTGTGTGTGTTTTTTTTTGTTGTGTGTGTTTTGTTGACAGAAATACGTCAAACGTTTTAAGGCTTCATAAGACAGACATCTTCATTGTCTAACTGAAAATTCAAGAGTATGAAACTTAAACACAAAGAACAAGTGATACGAAGACCTCGGGTCAGAACGTTTCAATCTGGACTTTGTCTGACCCAAAATAATTCTCTTATCCGGTTTTCAAAGTCCACTTTGTTAAATATTGATGAGATCAGTTTATTGGTGTTAGGAAAGTTTTAAGCGTCATTACCCTGATAACATAGAAAAAAGACACACCACCGACTTACTTTAACCCGTCGATTCAAACGTTAGGATTCTCTGAAGATTTTTTTTTTTAGTCTTTAACAACAACACTTAATTGTGACATAATTTCATTTTGAAAGTGTAAAATAATTTCACTTTATTGTGAAGTAAATGAATTCCCCCTAAAAACGTCTTTGATTGCGGACACTGTAATTACACAGAGGCCAGTTGTTCCTCACTTCTGAACGTCTGCACTTCATCTTTGACAGACTGTGCAAAACTTTTGTCGACTGTAAAAACGGTGACCTTCCCTTTCCCCTTAGGTCTCCTTACTCATGTCTCAAACTCAAACCCTTCTACCATTGTAAGATTTTGTACCAACCGTCACTGCCGACGTGTTTTCACAAATAAATTACGGCGACTTGGCAGATGAATTTTTACCAATTCAACTACCCTTAAGGGACCACCAGGTCGCCACTCCTAAACAGTGAAAGAGACGGTACGAGTCCAAGTTAGGGACCAGTCCCTCGACTCTAGGGACGTTGGGTGCACCTCGTCGGTTTTTCGTTTGTTTGTTTTTTCCATTTTTATTAAACAAAACACATATAAAGTGGTGTTGAAGTTTTTTCCGGAAGACACAGGACCGAAGTGATGGTCGAGTCGGGGAGAACCGGGAGTCCAGTACAGGGTCACTGTAGTTGCACGACATGAAGACTGGAGGGGAGTTGTCGGGAGGGAGAGGACCGAAGATGTAGACACGAGACGAGAACAGACGTCTCGGAAGGAGCAGGAGAAGTGCACCAGGTAAGGGGCGGGAATGGGGGAAGGGGGTAGTAAGACTTAATCCTTCTTCTGTCAACCCTTAGTATCGGAATGTTTTGAGTCGAGACCCCTAGGTAAGTGCTAGATTCAGGAGGGGTGAGACAGGAAAGATAGACGTCACTTCATCGGTCACTCAGTCTTGTATGGACCCGTTCAAGACCCCGGGGACCTTAGGAACTGTAAATGGAATCGGACACACCGATGTCGTCGGCACTACGTTTGAAGGGGACCAAGATTTCGGAGTATGGATGGACCAGTGAAGAGAGGGGTCGTGACGGTCACCTCTTTCCCACCCCAAGTTCAGACACGTCCCAGGACCCTTCAGGACCTCCTACGATACCTGACTTACACAAAAGGATTTTAACTTGTGGGGGGGCGGGGGTGGGATGGGACGACCGGTACTCTATCATAATCCACCTCGGAAAGTCAAGTCAAGTCAAGTCAAGTCAAGTCAGTACAGGCTGAGAAACGCTGGGGTACTTAAGGTCGTGTGGTCCGGAGGGACAGGTAGTGGTTGAGGGCC